>CM070521.1:2062004-3262004 GCA_036346375.1 Guadua angustifolia | reverse complement strand
AAGTTACTTGCTATAGTCGTCATGGCTCTGATACCACCTCTGTGGGACCCCAGATCAACTATCCAGAATCCCCTATGTATTACTGTACTAGTCCCGGATCAAAGCTAGTACACACAGTTCATAGGGGTGAATCATAACTAAAAAGAACGACAGATAAAGATAAATACTGAGTACCGGCCAAAAGACCACTTATTACAATATTAGGTCACATGACCTTAAGCTTTGCAGCAGCGGAAACTAAGAACAAAAAAGTAAAGCTAATAAACTCCACAGGCAGACAACTGGGGAAAACACGCGCCTAATCTTGGGGTTGCCTTCATCAAATTCAATAGGGTAGAACTCACCATCTCCACAGCGTCTTGGAAAGCTTCTAATTAATACGATAAGTGTAACATGTGAGTACAAAAGTACTCAACAAGTCTGGTAAAGATGCATGATGCAAGGCTTACCAAAGAGAGGCTTAATATGGTTCTTTTGCACAAAGCCAAATTTTAATAAACATTACAAGTATTAATTTTCACAAAGCAGTTTTAACAGTTATTTTTACAATTGAAATTATTTATAACTCTAGTGAAGGTTCTAACCACTAACACTAATATACAAGCTCTAACTGCTCATTTTAAAAGATCATGATTATCCAACAAATGACTCCATCCGTCATGGTTCAAAATAGGTTCCAACCACCTGACTGGCTCAAATTGCCAGGACCACTTCCGAGGGTTCTAACCACTGACGAATCCCAAAACATCAGTTTTTAAAACCAAAAACAGAGTCTACCAATATGAAAGCATTCTTTGCTTGCCTTTGACCGTAGGCACAGCTATTCGAATAGTTTTACACTCTGTAGAGTTTGTACACTTTACCCACAAGAGATATTTCACTTTTATTATCGGCCATAACACGCTTCCTTTGGCGTGCGACAAAGTGAATATCACAAGGCCTTTATAATACAATAATCTAACCCGACTCTACCCGCTAAGGTTTCACTACTGAAGGGTTCCATCCACCTAGTCAGAAGCCCCCTCTTGCGTCATGTGGGAAAAACAAACTTGCCTCCATCTGGCACCCACATTCAACCATTAGACGAGTCTAAGTTAGACTATTACAAATTATTTAGCCAGGTTGTGTCCATTTTGATATGTGGTTATATTGTTGTGCTTAGAATGGACAATCATAAGCATCGGTCCTTAATTGACTTGGGGTGGTACTTGCACAAACAAAGACTAGTGCTCCACCCGCACTGTGCTCCATCCGCACCCGCCCAACATATCATGCCGCCCAAGTCTAAATCATTTTTATTCAATTTTTATTTTGCAATTACAGCAGCAATTACCTTGCTACAATTTTCTAAAACACACTTTAACAACATTTTCAAAGCAACCCATCCATAAGCATTTTAATCAACTTCGTAATTAAGCTTATCTAACGCACTAAACAAAATATATCACAACATAATATGATCATGATATATCACAGCAACCTAGGGTTACAAATAAACATGGATTTCAATATCAAGGTGGTAATAACGATTTGGATTAACTACCAACCTATATTTAACATCATCTTTATATAAATAGCAATGCATGTTGTAAAACATTTATAAACCATAGGATCAATGTGTGTCAAAGAGACTTGCCTTCATTGATGAGATGAGACACTTCGCTCTGCTACTCTGCACTATCATCGTTGACGACGGCGGTTACTTCTTTGACTACGCGCAAAATGGAGCAACAAATAAATAACAGAAAAACAAGTAAAATTTAAAAATTATAAAATTAGTATCGGCAGATAGAGCATGAATTTAGAAATTTGAATGAGCTCAAACGGAGTTCGTATGAGAAAGAACAGGCTTTTCGAAGTTTCGTCAGGAGAAAATCGAGCAAAAATGAATCATACTGTAGCGATGCTACAATACTCGATATGGCTACTTCGGGGAGGAGGCTGTAGGGGCTACGGCTTGCACCGATGAGGGAGGAGGTGGAGAGGTTAGGGAAAGTGATCACCGGAAAGATCTCAATGACGTGAATCCAACAGTGGTGCAAATTTTTGCAAGAAATGACCAGAGTGCCTACATTTGACGCTAGAAGCGACGAACAACACCGACGAAAATTTCTTTGATTCTTCCAAACCACTGCACCAAAATAGAAATTTCTTGAGGGCTTTTGCTCCTTGAGATGAAAGGCTCAAAGTGACGTGAACGGAATTTGATTTGACTCATCGGAGAAAAAGTTGACACGATAATGCCTCTGGTCGACGTCGAGAGTGACGCTCGTTCAAAATTTTTGGAGAAAGGAGAGGTGGGGAACTTTGGGAAGGTGAGCATGAGGATAAGGAAGGTCAATGGAAGATCACTGCACCAAAATAGAAATTTCTTGAGGGCTTTTGCTCCTTGAGATGAAAGGCTCAAAGTGACGTGAACGAAATTTGATTTGACTCACCAGAGAAAAAGTTGACACGACAATGTCTTTGGTCGACGTCGAGAGCGACGTTCGTTCAAATTTTTTGGAGAAAGGAGAGGTGGGGAACTTTGGGAAGGTGAGCATGAGGATAAGGAAGGTCAATGGAAGATCACTGCACCAAAATAGAAATTTCTTGAGGGCTTTTGCTCCTTGAGATGAAAGGCTCAAAGTGACGTGAACGAAATTTGATTTGACTTACCGGAGAAAAAGTTGACACGACAATGTCTTTGGTCGACGTCGAGAGCGACGTTCGTTCAAAATTTTTGGAGAAAGGAGAGGTGGGGAACTTTGGGAAGGTGAGCATGGGGATAAGGAAGGTCAATGGAAGATATTTGGTGCCTTGGCCATGCAAGAAAACACACGAAAACGGCTGAATTCAAAGAATTGATGGCATTGGTTTTTAGTGAAATAAATATGATTTCGGGAGAGGAACAAGTAGAAACAGGTAAGTAATGGATTGGTCTAGCCTATGGGCACATCGTGACATGGTTGGCTTGGTTAGGAAGTGTCTCGATTGATCACACCATAGATGGAAAGAAGAGGCCATGGAGGGGAGGAGAGAGACGAGCAGGGAAGGATGGCTGCTCTCTGGAAGATGAACAGTCCCTCGTAAGGAGAGAGAAAAAGGAAGGAAAGAGAAAAGAGAGAAGAAGAAAAAGAAAAAGATCCAGGTCAGGAAAAATAGGTCGAGTTGGACACAGAGAACTTGATCCAAGGAAGATTTTCTGGTTTTGGGACTTCTCGATAAATTTTTTTGATGAATTTGGAATAAATTCCATTTTCGGACGGATAGAGATGCGAGGATAACTAAAACACCGAAGAAAATCCAAATCTTTGAATTAATTAATTTAAATTAAATTTTGGCAAAAGAACTGATAGTAGGGTGTTACATACGTGTACAATGAGAGCCCTGTGCCTTTTTTATGTGACTAAAATAAACAATGTGACTAACTAGACAGCTATGTCTCATAAAGCTGTAATGGGTTTTTTTTTATGAAGGATGCTTTTATTAAATTCAAGAACATTGCATCGAGGAGATACAAGTCCTTGAAAATTTCTCCTAGCCTCTGCTTAACAAGAAGCACACAAGCTGTAATGGGTCTTAACAACATTAATCAGTCGAGTGATAAGGTTGTTAAAAACATTGAGACGGTCAACGAACTATGTACCTTCCTCTATATACAACTAGTATAATTGTCGCTTCAACATCCACCGGTTTTTCAGCAGTGCACAAGCCACTAATGGTGTACAAGAAATTTCTATTTGCCTGCGCCTTTGATCTAGTTCTTCAGACAGGCTAACCATAGTTCAAACTACATATATCTTCTTCTAATGCAACCATGGGCAGTTCTGCTGCGTATAGTCGAGAAATACGATGGTTGCTAAAAGTAAACAAGTTATTGTGTCCCTATGCCGGAATTTGGTCTTGAAAAGTAAATTCAGAATCCTGTAAATTCCATCGCAGCTGGGACGGGACCATCGAATGCTCAAATTCCACAGTAGCGTGTTCTGCAGGGCAAAAACTTTTCTTATTCCACAGTAGCCAGTCGACTAGTACGTGACGACTGGCGAGCCGCACGGGGTAATTCTGGTTAACTCTTCTACTCATTACAGCCGTCCAACGATTCAAGATAGCCGATCGAACGGTTGATAGCACCAAGCTATAACGAACATGCTTTTAGAATCTTCTGCTGCAACCTTCCGTGCATCAACACCAGCTCGACTCTATTTCCATCTAATGTCAAAGTTGATCAAGAAGAACCGGCAACGATTTCTAGATAACTAGCTAGCCAAGTTGCTCGCACAATTGCGCCGTTAATGTCTATAGTACTCCCACTGTTAAAGTTTATATGACATATATTTTTTAATGTTTTTATTCATAAATATAACACGTAAGATTTATTTGATACTATCTGCATGTATGTATTGAATATAGTGTTTAGAGATAATAATTAAGAGATAAAAGAAAGGGATGCAAAAAGTAAGGAAGAGAAAAGAAAGAAAAGATAGAGATAGATAAAAGAAGATGACAAGTAATATAATAAACTAGCGCCCTTAAATTTGCAAGTTCGAGGCCTAAATTTAGCCGTACCTGCTCCCAAAACCACATGCATTACGTGAACTTTTTTATTTTTAACAGCAAAGGCTGTGATTATATTAGATTAGAAGGAAGAGGACAAAGTACAGAGTTTGGAAGAGGAAAGAATGCAGGATACATGCAAAAGAAGGCCGCAGAGGGTGTGGACCCAGCGAGTAAAACTAAAGGAAGAATAACTCTAAAAAGCACACACATAGATTAAGGTTGGCGGTAGAGAAGGCTCCTCAAGTGCAAAGCTCCAGCTAGGGTCCAGTTGGCGCTTTATCTTTGATCGTCTGGAAGATTTGGTCATGAGACGCCCAGTTTCTTTGAAAGACTCTATTGTTTCGTTCTTTCCATCATTCCCAGCAAGTTAGGATAATCAGTGTTTCAACACCTTTCCAGAGAGTCGGTTGGCAGTTAATACGATGTAAATTCCATTGGTCGAGGTATGTCGCCGGCTCCCATCGGTCCGGGTGTAGCACCGGAATGCGGACCCATTGTGCAATGGACGACCAGAGGAGTCGAACTTGAGGACAATCAACAAAAAGGTGGAAGACTATTTGTAGACTCCGATTGCACATTTGGTAGAAGTATTGGTTTGGCCATCCTTTAAGTTGTAATCGGTGCGCTGTCCATAACCGATTCTACAGTGCTAGCCAGAGAAAGATCTTAGAGCGTAACGGCGCCCATGCAGTCCAGATCATTGACAGGAATGATTTCTGAGTGGACCCACTGAATTGGATGTTATACGCAGAGGAAGCTGAGTAGGCACCATGCGAGGTTTGCGTCCATATGAAGCCATCCTCCTTATCTAGGCTGAGTGGTACTGACTGCACTTTGGACCATAGATTGACGTATTCTGGTAGCAACTGAGAGGTTAGGTGGTGTCGAATGTCTTGCATCCAGTTATTGTTGTGCAGGGCGTTGGCAACCGATCTAGTTTTTCTCCTGGAGAGGTTGTAAAGACTTGGAGCAATTTGAGACGGTGCCTGACCATGCAACCATCTGAAGTTCCAAAAACTAGCTCTTTGTCTGTTTTCTATGACGACTTTGGTGGTAACCATGAAGAGCTGCTGATCAGTCTGGTCACACACGGCGTTGGCAATCTGTTCTATGGTCTATCAAGGTCCGTATGCTTGAACCATAGCCATCGGAGACGGAGTGCCCTTGCGAAACTTTCCAGCTCCAAGACATCAAGACCTCCATATTTGAGCGGTCTACAGACAATTGTCCATCGAACCTTGCAATCAATGGCGGAGCCAGAAATTTCTAAAGAAGGGGGCCTAACAATGTTGAATCTCTACTAATGATTGATATTCAAAGTTTAATATATAGTAAGTACAATATGTAATACTTGTAACTTGCAAGGATTTAACGAACGCATCACTTATTATTTCACAAAAGGCGATAGTTGATATTTGCGAGTCCTCATGCTCTGAAAATGCTGTAAAACATATAATAATTAATAATACCTTGTTAGCGGTGGCGGCAGTGGCGGCGCAGACGAGCGGGCGTAGGCGCAACGGTGTCTCCGACCGTCATCGCCTGATGCTTATTGTTAGCACTTAGCACACAGTACTCCACTGCCCTAAGGATTAGACGAATAGTACTGTATCAAAGACCAAAAATACCCAGAAAAATTGGACGTCCTAGTAATTCTGTAGACCAATCACAAATTCACAATCACACGATCTGAACAAATTGTTCAGCAATTTTGCTAACGGGATTTCTTTCTAGTTCTGCCTTCTGGTAATAAACACCTTGAATGTAGTTGTTTCCTGAAACTATTCCAAGCATATAGTGTCTTGAACAACTCGGTAACTAAACTAAATAACTAATAATTAATCAATCAATAATTAGCAAAAGGCACGAACATATACATATGCCTGCGATGAATATGGAGAAAACTAGATAACATCTCAAGGGAGTAGGGACAAAGGTTCAGCGCACTGTGCTCGTCGTCGTAAACCGGCTGGCCTGATCGATCTCCATTGTGAGAAGGCATACGAGAAGGCGATCTTTGACTCGGTGTTTCATTCACAGGCGATCGAGAAGGCGAGAAGACGAGACGTCGGCCGTCGGACGTTTGGCTTCTGACCGTATATCAATATATATACATAATACAAGTACATGGGCTGATGGGCCGACCGAGGGGGGGGGCCAGGCCCCATCACGCCCCCCCTGTGGCTCCGCCTATGCTTGCAATTCCCACCTTATAAAGCCGTGTTGCCTGTCCATAGGAATTTCCTTCGAATCTTGTCAATGTCCGCAATAAATCTCTTTGGTACCTTCAAGGTGGTCAATAGATAGATCGGAATCGATGAGAGGATAGATTTGACCAAGACCAAGCAGCCTCCCATTGTGAGATGCGCTGTTTGCCAGGCGGCATGGCGTCGAGCCACTTTATCTTGAACGGGCTATAGGTGGACGCGTCGCAGCCGACCAAGCACGAGGGGCATCCCAGGTATGAAATAGGGAATTCGGAGGTAGTGCCTAGGAACGGCTGTAGGATGGTCTGGATATAAGTAAACTTTTTTACATGCTCAACCCAACGAAATTCCTTGTCCACGGAAAGGACTTTACTTCTTCCTATAAATTGGGATGCCGTGCCAATGGCAGTTCATTCATATCATATGTGTTTGTGCCATTTTGTGTGTGGAATTCTGAACGACCCCAGGCTCCTCGCGGAAGGCTATAGTCCTAGCAGCTTGTGTGCATAAGGTACTACTCCTGTATTCAACGTTCTATTTGTGCTACTTCGATCATTTTTCTCTCTTTTCCTCACGAATCAAAGAAATTGTTATATTAATGCTAAAAAGATATATTTCTAGGGTGAGTAGTGCTTCTCTCTATATATATATATATGCTATGCTAATTTTTTCGTGTACCCATTTGTTTCCTGTACTAGGGCGCATTTATTTATTTTGACATCTTCAGTGATCCTTTTTCCTTGTAAAACCTACTCATCAGCATCATATATACTCATATCTAGACAGGCGAAGAAATCTTTGCTATATTTACTTTCAACAAAAGATAACCATACAAGAAAATGATAAAGATTTCTACATTCAATCTAAAAAAATCTAAATTTAAGAGTTTCGCAAACTACTGAGGAACAAAACGCACCCCTATGGATGTTATTTATTGAAGTTAGGGAAGTCACTGTTCTATTCATTTTTTATGCATATTAGCTTTGGTCCATAAGCGTGTATATATTCTTTTGTCACATATGGTGTAAAATATCTTAAATAAAGGTATATCATCAGCATAAACGTTAAAGTTTAAATTGCACGGCAGATCTCAGCACAGCAATACCTTCAACCTGACTAGAAATATTATTTTTCCACAATTATATTCTGAAAGAAAACAAGATAAACAGACAACTAAGTAACTTACTGCATAATAAAAGCTAGAGCATATATAGGTTTTGTTGATTCCGATTTTTTTTTTGTTGAAAGAAACATATAGGCGCCTATGTTTCTCAGCTTCAAGAATATGTAACTTTTTTTAAAAAAAAATATTAATTAGTAGTTAAAAGAAAAGGAAGAAAGCTTGGAACCACCTATTAGTGGGGTGGTAGAATTGTGGGTGTACGACTCCACCCACCAGGCTTAAAACATGGTGCTCAGCTTTACACACATGCAAGTATGCTTCAATTAATAGAAATTTTATCATGAGGTTGTAGATTTATTTTTGACTTCTATCTTTCTAGACGTGCTAAGATGTACTCATGTATGTGTGCATGGTGGTGTGTTTAATTAGGTGCACGTCTTCTTTGTGATTGCAAAAAAAGAAAGAAAAGAACAATCTTAGCTAGTGTAGGTCGACGTGTTCTATCCTATTTTTAGCGCCATGTTAATTAAATTTTGTTTTGGAGTAAGAGATCGCAGAAAACATTTTATTTATGTTCTCAGAATTAGTTAAAAACAAGAAGTTTCGAGAAAAAAATAAATTTGTTTGCAGACAGCATCGATCCATCAACTTTAATGGATTAGGAAATGGGAATTGTTAAGTGGCACTCGAGTGTTTTTTTTTTTTTGCTTGTGAGCACTCTTTTTTTATGTATGGAGTACTCAAATGTGACGAGAGGAGGTAAATTAATTCTATCAATTAGATCAAACACACCACCATGCACACATACATGAGTACATCTTAGCACATCTAGAAAGGAGGGTGTCTAGGGAGCATCTAAGTGTTTTTTTGCTAAAAAACACTCAAATTTTGAACCTTCAAATCTTGATCTAATTGATAGAATCAATTTGCCTCTTATCCTCACATTTAAGTGCTCCATACACAAAACAAAAAAAGAGTACTCACAAACAAACAAAAAACACTTGAGTCACACTTAGTAATTCCTTTACATCAATTATATACTAGTTTTACACAAATTAAATTATGTAGAAATGATGTGATAATTTGTAAAAAACATTATTTTTCTCTACATGGTATTTTATATCAATTATACACTAGTTTTACACAAATTAAATTATGTAAAAAATAACATGACAATTTGTAAAAAATAGAGGAACGAAATAAACTATAAGGAACACACCAAACAATAACGTGGATCACAAAGTCAAATATTGACAAAGTCAAAATAATAAAACACGACGTGGATCACAAAACAATATCTAATAGACAAAAAAATTAAGTTCCCACAAACAAAAAAATACTAATATCTAATAGACAAAAAAATTGAGTGCCCTCAAACAAAAAAAACACTCAAGTGCAATTTAGCAATTCCCTTAGTTAGATCTAAACCTGAATGCTCAAAATTTAAGTGCTATTTAGCAAGAAAATACTAAGATGCTCTCTAGACACCCCAACTTAATCCCTTTCCCTCTAATGCAGACTAAGTGTATAAGCTGACCATGGCTGAGCACGGTGTGGTGTACAGCCACATATTTTCCCCGCTGGTCGGTTTGATCGCCAACGAAGTATGGAAGCCCGTGAAGAAGCAGCTCAGTCACTGCTTCACCCCAGCCAGCAGCGTCGACGCCCTGACCACGGCTGTGGTCGACCTGAGCTCTTTGGCTGACAACCTGGATGAGAAGATACAGGATGGCGCTGGCCAAAGGAAGACGGTGAGGCCACAGGCGGCCGAGTGGATCCGCAAAGCACGCGCCATTGAGGCCAGTGGAAACAGCCTCAAGGAGATGCATCGTGCAAGGAGGGTGCATCTGCTCGGCTGCTCCTGGAACTGCTTCTCCAACTACACGATCAGCAAGGCTGCAACCAGCGCACGAGAAGACGCCGTGGAGCACAAAGGAAGAGCACCTCACGATGATGCCATCTTCCGCTTCCTCCCGCCGGTTGCGCGGGAGATGCCGGTGGCGCCAAACATCATAGGGCAAGAGAAGTATCTCGCAACGGCCATTCGTTGCCTTAGAGATCATCCAAGCCCCGGCGTCGTCGCAATATACGGCATGGGAGGAGCTGGGAAGACAACGCTTCTCAAGAGCATCAACAACCACTACTGCCAACGTGGTGCCTCTGTAGGCGCCAGTGCTGACGATGGCCTTGAGTTCGATCATGTTATCTTCGCCGAAGTCGGCCGGAAGCCCGACTTAAAGCGGCTTCAGCGCAGCATTGCAACTCAGGCAGGGTTGCTCATCAAAGACGACGAGGACATTACATCTGGTGCCACTGCAATCTTCAACTTCTTTAGGGAGAAAAGCTTCCTTCTTCTACTCGACGACTTATGGGAGAAGGTGGCACTGGAGATAGTCGGGTTGCCAATGCCATGCGCTTCCGGAGCAGCCAGCACGTGCAAGAACCACAAGGTGGTGATTGCCACGCGCTCATGGGAAGTGTGCTGCGAGATGAAGGCGACGAACTCGTCCGTGAAGCTGGCCTGCTTGGTCACCGCAGACGCATGGCGCCTGTTTGAAGCGTACACCGGCGAAGAGGTGTTGAGTGACAGTAGAATCCGAGAACTTGCCGATGTGATTGTCACTAAATGCGCTGGCCTCCCTCTTGCTCTCAAGACGGTTGGGCAAACCATGGCGTCAAAGAGGACGCCTGAGGAATGGGAGCACACAGTAAAATTGCTCCAGACCTCACGGTTCCACAGAATCTCCCCCGGTGTCAGCAATGAACTTTTCTCTGTCCTGTACATCAGCTACGACAACCTGGGAGACGACGTGGCACGGAACTGCTTCCTCTTCTACTCCTTGTGGCCAGTCTACCAGCACATGTATGCTGCAAGGGCGATCAAGAGCTGGGTTGGCCACGGATTGTTCGATGGGTGCACCAGCGATCTCGAAGAGGCGTACGGCATGGGGCACTGCGTCCTGGGGACTCTGAAGCGGGTCTCCCTGCTCGAGTCCAACCCACGGGGCGACAAATACGTGCGGATGCATGATGTGATGCGTGAACTGGCCCTCTGCATCATCGCATCCGAGCACAACGGTGACCAGAGATGGCTCCTGCAGAGCCACAATGCTTGGGCCTTCCAGAGGTGGAGCAATGTCGAAAGGATCACGATGGGCAGCGATCATGCAGAGGAGGGGCTCCTACACATGTGCACTGAGTGTCCACGCCTAGCATCCCTGGTGCTCTGCGATAACCCGATGCTAGCACGATTGCCTCCTGGTCTCTTCCCCTGCTTGCCCGCCCTCACCTATCTGGATTTGTCATGGACAGCCATTAGGCAGCTGCCTCCACAGGTCGGGTCACTGGCCAATTTGGAATTCCTGGACCTCTCTTGCACACCGCTCGTCTCGTTGCCGGTGGAGCTCTCCCTTCTGAAGAAGCTGAGGTACCTGGAGATGGAGTACACGTACAAGCTTAGGAGCATTCCGTACGGGCTGCTCTCGCAGCTTCACATGTTGCGGGCGTTAAACCTCTACGAGAGCCCATGCCTCCTGCGGGACGCCATGCGGGTGCACATCGGCGAGCTCGAGCGCCTCACGGCGCTGAGGTCCCTTGGGTTCACTGTCGGCGACATCGTGTCTGCCCGGAGGCTCTGCGAGCTGCCCCACTGCACGGTGCGGTTCATGTCCATCAAGGAGATGCGGGGCGTGGCTTGCCTCCGCCTGTCGCCCTCGCTGCTCGGCGGAGACAGGGCGAGGCACCTTCAGAACCTGATCCTCTGCGATACTAAAGATTTGGATTCGGTGGTGGTCGGCGAGGAGGCTGGAAACTCAGCATCCAGGGAATGGATCCTGTCTGGTCTCGACGAGCTCCGGTTCTGCTGCGTTGGGTTGAACGAGGTGGCTTGGAATGGCGTGGATCCCCGTGTCTGCCTCTCCAGCCTCCGCATCGTCTACATCGAGTGCTGCCCAAACCTCCGCAACATCAAATGGATCGAGCACATCCCGGCGCTCGAGGAGCTCTACATCACCTCTTGTGGATCCATACGTGAGCTAGTGCCTAATCACGAGCCAACAGATGATGATTCGTCGTCGTCGCCCTCCTCATCACCACTGGCAACTGACTCCTTCCCAAGGCTAAAGCGTGTGGGGCTAGTCGATCTAGAGAATCTGGTGAGTGTGTGCAGTGGCAATGCCGAGTTCCCTGCCCTAACTAGGTTGCTAGTGAACAGGTGCTGGAAGCTGAGGAGCCTGCCGTGCAAGATGGTCCAGACCGGGAAGACAGAGATGGTGTTTGGCGAGCGCCAGTGGTGGGACAGTCTAGAGTGGGACGGATCCATGGAGCAAGCTCAGTCATGGTCTGTGCCATACTTTAGGGAGCTGCCAGATGGATACGATGGAACCAAGGAGTCCATTCTCAAATTAATCTGTTCATCTTATTTTGATTGATTTATCTATCATTTAGGCCTTGTTTTGTTGCATATGAAAATAAAACTCCTGAGGAGAGATTGTTGCATGGATTTCCGTGACTATATTGAGTCCCAACTGACACCATTGAGGGGGGAAAACAACACCAGGAACACATAAACCCATGTATCTATTGATACGAGTGAAAGTAATATTAATATCCTATCGAATCATCTCCCTTGAGCTTGAATCCATCACCATGTGTGATTGAATTTTGAGTAGTAATGGATTTGTTAGTTCTAAACATGTAATTTTTTGAGTGTTTGCTTAACCGGACTGTACGCACCTTAGTTTCTCAGGATTTGTTGTTGCAAGCAGGGGCAGGGTGCTGTATCAAATAATGATGAGTAACAGCTGAAGGTATCAATCTTACAAGGAACAAGTAGAAGAATGATGGATGAGTAGTATCAGTTATACTGATATATCAGGTCTTGTTGCTTGATGAATTGAATTGTCAATTGTGAATGCCTATATAATTGTGTCAGGTGCTGAAGTGCTATAGAAAACTAGTAGCATTGCTAGTAGTAATTTGTCTGGTACTGTAATTAATTTATTTTTACTGTTTTACTCATATATTTTGTCTGGTACTGTAAGTTGGTGGAGGTCGACAACAAGTGATTTTGCCTACTTAACTGGTGGAGACATTGAATCCCTTAACTTTTAGCTGCCACTGTAATGTTACAAAAACATGAGAACTTATCATTATATCAACAATGTATATCGAAGTATGCCAATCTGTATCCCTTATATTTTTTACTATAAATAAAGATTCCTTGTTAAGCCACGTCATCAAGAAAATAATTACGTTGGGATCATTTTATAGGAGTATGTACAATGTCTATATAATCTTCTGTATCATCTGAGACAAAATTAAAGGCAACTTCTACAATAAATAGGCTTTTAAATTTGTCTCAATAGGATCCTATGGTCTTTAAATTATAATGTAAAAAAATATATTTATTATAGATAATAGCTCATACAATACTATGTCATGCTATCTACATGTAAAATATATTTATTACATTTTGCAGCATGGAACCAAGATCGTATGACTTACGTGTTCGTCTCGAGATATGCCTGTCCTTAAGGTGTCATTCCTTGCACTTCCGTAAAATAATAGGTTAATCCTACTTGCTACTTCCATCCATGGTTTTGCTATTTAATTATTTGATGCTACATCTTTTGTTTCCCTATTTCCAGTGTTGTTTTAATCCACAACAATTTTGTTTCAAACCTTGGAAAATCCTGGTTTTTTTTTTTTTGAATTTTGGCCCAAAGCTCTGGCATTAGAAAAAGAACAATAACTGGGATACAAAGACACACACACCCACACAACCCACGCACGCACATGTGCTGCACCTGGCCCGTGCGCACCTGAGCGAGTCCGGGACTCGATCCTGGGCGGGCTGCTTGCACACATGCGCAGCTAGCCAAGCCTTTGCTCGTTCGTGCAAAAATTCTGGTTTTGATCTATCGAATACAATTCCTGTTTTTTTAGGACCAACAGAGAGCCCTTGCTTCCATTTTGAGCTCTTTTATGATTCATTAAATTTGAGGTCTAATGAACTGTTCATTCTTTTCGATCCAATAGATCAAATTAGTTAGTATTTATTTATACTTTCGCTAGTAATATAGTAGTAGAAATACCCATAATAAATCAATGACTAGATTTGATTTCTGCTGTTGTCGGCGTATTCCACCTGACAAGCCCGGAGTCTACAGACCGGGTTTGGTTCAATAGGAGGGCGTCTTCGCAGTTGGCTAACCCTAGAGGGTGAAAACCCTAGAGACTCCCACGCGGCGAATTCCGGCGTCAGCGAACTAGGGATGACACAGAGATTTTACCCAGGTTCAGGCTCCCTTTGCCTTGGGTAATAGCCTTACTTCCTGCTAGATTGTTTAAAGAGCGTTTGAAACTAGTACAGTACAGAGCTTTCGGATTACAAGTTCTTCCTTAGACTCTACTGCCGAACTCTTGATCCTTCGACCCCTCTTCCCCATGCACTAGAGGGCCCTTATATAGGCCAGGCCAACCAGAGTAGGTACAAGGGGGTCATCATGTTGACCTTCATATATTTATTACCCTTCCGTCTTTGTCCCGTTCCTCCAAATTTCATCAAATGCCGATGCATGGCTTCGCCCGGTCCGCCCGGTATGTGACCCCTTTTTGACGGGTAGGTGAGAGGCGTCAGAGGAATGGGTTTGTAGCAGAAATCTTCGCAGTTGACAAATCTGACACCGCAGCTGCCGCTGAAGCAGACGATAGGGAAGGAGACTTCGAGGTGAAGCTACCCTGCACCACCTTTTTGCCTTGCGGCGGGGCGAGCAGAGCGTCCTCACCCACCTGCTCACCGAACGCCACGTGGATTGGGCGCCGGCGGCAGGCGTCTCGCCACTTGCTCGCCGGGCGCCACGTGGGTGGCACTGGCGGCGGGCGTGCTTTCGCCGCCCGTCGCCAAAGCCGCCACGTGGAATGGGCGCCGGCGGCGAGCGTCTCGCCACTGTTCGCGGGCGCCACGTGGCGGCACTGCCGGCGGTGTGCTCGCCGCCAATCGCCAAAGCCGCCACGTGGGTCGGGCGCCGCGCGGCGGCGTCTCGCCCACTGCCGCCGGCGCCACGTGGCGGCACTGGCCGGCGGCGTGCTTTCGCCGCCCGTCGCCAAAGCCGCCACATGGAATGGGCGCCAGCGGCGGCGTCTCTCGCCACCGGCTCGCCGGCGCCACGTGGCGGCGCTTGGCGGCGGGTGTCTTCCGCCGCCCGTCGCCCGAGCCGCCACGTGGGATGGGCGCCAGCGGCGTAGCGTCTCGCCACCCGCCGCCGGCGCCACGTGGCGGCTTAAGACTGCCGGCGGGCGTGTTTCGCCGCCCGTCCGCCAAAGCCGCCACGTGGGATGGGCGCCGGCGAGCAAGACGTCCTCGCCACCCGCTCGCCGGGCGCCACGCGGCAAGACTGCCGGCGGGCGTGCTTCGCCGCCAATCGCCAAAGCCGCCACGTGGTGGCGCTGGCGAGCAGGCGTCTCGCCACCCGCTTCGCCGGGCGCCACGTAGAATGGCTTTGTGCGTCGGAGAGGGTACCCCAGCGTGAAGTACGTTGACAGCTGTCCACTATATACTACCGTTATAATGTCTAGGGTCCCATTATAGCATTTCGCGAGAAGGGATCAAACATTGATCTTCAAGTTCCTTAATCCTCCTCTCGGTAAGGATCAACTTGCCCATGCCATTAGTTGAGGGAAAAGAAAAGGATTGAAGGTAAGAGCAAAGAAAATGCAAAGGACTTAAGAACTTCTACGCTCAAAGACAGCAAAGGCGTAAGGAATCAAAAAGGATTTACCCCTTTATATAACTTAACCTATGTCAACTGTGGACACCGTTTTATTTTCCAAGAAATGGTCAAAACTGTATTTTTTTAATAAATAAGAACTGACACCGAATTGATGTTCTCAAACTTCCTTTTAGATCTTCAGACTTTGCACCTCATTCCTTGATCATATTCTCCATCATAACTGATAGGAGAAGAAAAAAAGATGGAAGACGAAAAGTGCGAAGAGCTAAGAGAAGGTTTGAAAATAATAGAATTCGAAGAAATCAGGGATATTATTCTCAAACTTCTTTTTAGATATTGAAGCTTTTCACCTCCTTTCTTTGATCACACTCTTGATTGCAATTGATGAGAGAAGAAATAATGATGAAAGTTGAAAAGCTTCAACTACTAAGAAAAAGTTTGAAAGCAAGTCTTTCTTGACTCAGTAGTCTGAAAGTATGAAGTATACAAAGGAAATCTGAAAGATGGTTAGCGCCAGTTCAGTCACCGATAGAAGTGCAAAGATTTCTCATTTATTGATATTTAAAACAGTCAAATAATTGGTGCATAGCCCTATAAGATCACAGAAGATAAAAAGCCTTAAATAATAAACTTTCATTGTTCAAGCCTTAGGGGCTAGCTGACGAGGATTAAAAAGCCTATCTTCCATTTGGGCCCTGTATGGATACAAACCATACTCAATTAATGGGCTCACAAAAGCCCATAATTTAGAATGAAGCTTGCACTTATTTGGATGGTCAAGCCTCAGACCAGTCCAGTCAAAACAATCCGTAGCATTGCTTCACACTGGTCATCCCTGACCAGTGAACTAGCCATCCCGACCAGAGAATTGGTCGGGGACAAGCGGTTATCCCTACACATATCTCTGTGGGGAAGATGTGCACAACTACCTAAAAGTTATCTCTAAAAAAAGTACCCTTCGGCGAGAAGACACCATTTAACGAAATGACACTCCTTGGCTCCACGACACTTTTTGGAGATCAAATGCCACATCTTCAACCGATATAAATAGGGAGCTGATCCATGCTGTTAAAGGCATTCGCTACCAGAATAAGTAATTATTAAGGAATATTGGCAAATAGCATTCGCAATCTGAATAGATAATTGCAATCATTCTATAATCTGTATACTCTGTAGGACCGTTTGGCTAATAGCGAAGCAATTCCCATATATCGTTTTCCTCATCCTGTTTACTAGGAGCCCACAATCATACTTTCATAAGCTCAATTAAAGAACCCTAGGTCTTAAACATCGACAGAATCTATTATGCCATGGTAACCTTAAGAAAGTACACTTTATGTGATAAATATTAAAACGACTTGAAGATATGCTTAGACATGTTTAGAACCAAAATTAGGTCTTTTGGGGAAATTGTGCCAAATAAAATTTTGTTAAAATGAAACTATGCTTTGGTTGCTATGAAAAGTTGTGATAAAATAAAAATATGATTTAGATTGGACGAGAATGGTTGTCGGGTGGTCTTTAGGTTTGTTGAAAAGCTCACCTAATCAATTAAAGACCGGTCTGTAAGTTGTTGAAACTAAAGCGCAACCGTGCTTCTATAAATCTAGTATGGGACAGACCTAACTATCTGTTTTGCAACATTCCATGCTTAGTTATGCTATTAAGTTGAATGTAGGGATGGTTAGTATGCCACACATCGTAAGAGGGGGCTTCTAACTACAGTAGTTAGCCCTTTCAGCGTTGAAACCTTAGAGAGTATAGCTACATAGAATGAAGCCTAATAGGGCCTTGTCGTGATTTTCTCTACCGCACACTATGTATTTTGGCGAAAGGAGATAATCATATCTTGTGGGTAAAGTTGCACAAACTCTGTAAAGTTAAAACTAATTAATTAGTGTGCCCGCGGTTATGGGCATGCCAAGCTAGTCTTTCATGGATTAGATTTTTTATATTTTAAAAAATAAGTTCAGAAAATTGAGTTTCTGGTGAATTGATTCCATCGTGGGAAAGATGGTTTAGTTTCAGGATGGATTCCTGTGATAAAACTTGTTTGGAAATAAAGATCTTTCTTAACTAAAATTATGCTATTGAAAAATTACTGAAAATATTGTAAAATTGACTTTATACAAACTTTAAACCATATAACCTTCCTTTGTCAGCACTATATTAAAAATACATCTCCCATGCGGAGTACTTTTAGTACTCATTCTTGCTTTCTCGTTATTTTTAGAAGAGTATCTCTACGATGGTGAGGATCAGAATATTTAGGTCGCTTCCCCGATCAATAGCCTATAGCAATTCGATTGGACTTTACTACAGTTTTATTATACTTCTATTGTAATCTTTTTATTTGGTCTGCGTGCCACCTTTAATGTAAAAACTCTGATTATTAATAAAATTCGTTGAATATGTTGTGATATCATCTTTACTATGTGTACTAGCTGGATTAGTATAGAATACAAAGAGGATATCGAAAGTGTTTTTCCAAGATCCGACAAAGGTCCAATGGACTTTTAAATTTAATTTAATGTACATGATGTGCTGTAGCAGAGAGATGCCAGCTACAACCAAAAAAACCAAGGATGCTCTATCAATAAATTTAATTTAATGTACATGATTTTGAGCCGGTAATTGGAACATTGATTTTAAAAAATCAGCACTAGTTGCAACGAACTGGCACAGTATCAGTACTGCACATGTCTCTGGAGAAGAAAAAGCAACATCAGCTGTAGAAGAGAGATGCCATACAAATTAATAAGTCTGTCAGAAGAAGCCCGATCGCGTCAAATACGTATTTTGGGGCAAACAACCCCCAAACCTGCAAAGTTTGACAGATAAATAGTGTCACATCAAATCAGCCAACACAACCACAAAGCAGCATTACTCAAAGATATTGTTGCGTAGGACAGGGGAACAAATTACCATCAAGTGACGCCTTTGAATAGTGACACATATGATTGTAAGTGTCGTTGTGACAGCTGTAATCAGACCATACATCAAATGCACCTAAGTTTGACACATACAGATTACATGTCATGTGCATCAATAAGCAAGAAATAGAAAATGTATCTCGATAAATAAAAATTAAAAGCAGTTCATGCATGATAACTCTATTTCAGTATATGCTTAGCATTGGGGAGCTCCAAATTAACATTTTCATCCAACAAAGTAGTGCCTAAATACTGGCAGTGTATTTGAATTTTGCATAAATATGCATGTTTGTGAAAGTGAACATTTAGCTACTGAATTTGTGTCGTTAAACTACTCCCAGAAAAACAGGAAAGAAATGTCTTCTTCAATACCTGTATCAGACTGTTGATAATGGCATCCTTCACCTCACCATTCTTGGATGCAGTATTATACCAGAGTATGGCAATAAATGGAAGACTAAGAACTGGCAGGATGTGAGAAACACCAAAGGTATCAATGGAAAGAAGAAGGCCTTGCCGAATGATATGGAAATGATCAAACCTGTGAAATAAAGTATTGTGACAAACATCATTACATGGACTGCAAGGAATGGTTTTTCATGTAGCCTCAACAGTGTTTTTCGTGCAGTCTCAACAGTGTGTTATTTGGAACATAATTACACTCACCCAATGAATGCAGCACCATAACGGAGGCCATCGAAGGTACACCTGAAACTCTTTATTAGCAACAAAGCATTTTCACCCATCCCCCTACCCCACCCGTAAAAAAAGTAAAGACAATTGGACATCCAAACAGCAAGGAAGTTACCAGTGACCAGTCAGATAAAATAGACAAACTGCAAGAAGGCTCCATTGTGTTACCGAAACAGGGTCAGCAACATAAATCTCAAGTATGTCAAGTTTCAAGTCTCTCTGATGTTTCTGCTGTAACTTTATTATACACCAAGCTGCAAAATGTTAATTAAATTTTCAGATACCATGCTTCCTAATGAGGATACGAAAGAGTTAAAAACTCAAATTTTTCCCAAAGTAGTAGTTTCCAAGTTCTGAGGAGTAACCACTTGTCAAAAATAGAATGGCTTGTACAGTACCTCCAGTTATGCAAATTAAAGCCACAAAAGGACCTTGCCTTCCCAATAAGATCAAGATAGTCGGGCTCCACGAACACAGCATGGCAGCTGATAAACTAGTTACCCTTTCATTTATCCTCAAACAATCAATTGGGCCAAACATCTGATAAAGTGCAGACATTGCCAGTGATAAAACTCCAATAGCATAAACAAAGCGAGGAGCTAAACTTATTCCAATCTCACGAATAACTTTAGTATGAGAGAACAAGGTACTTTCAGAAGCCCAATGATTTGCTATAAAGACATAACTCAAGATGGTTCCGGACATAACAAAGTACTTCAAGAACCTCTGACAGATTGCATAAGATATGCACTTTAATACAATGTAGGCCACCAAGGCAAGAGATATAATGGGGAATATCTTCATGAGGGCATTACAGAAACTGGAACCAAAAATGTCACAAATAATGCTCACTGGGTGGTCCTTTGAAATTGTTGGCCCAGCAATTTGCTTGGACATCCCAAACTCAATTCCAAATCGTGTGAAAATATTTAGAAGGAGGAAAACATACTCCTGTGAATCAGTAGAGAAGGATACGTCAGAAGATAACTATAACACCAATGATAAAATAAAGAATTCAAATGAAAATGGGAGAATTTGAACAGATTCAGTGTGACAGGAATATTAACTTCAATGCTTAATTTTCCTTTGGTGGTTGAGTGCCACACACTGGCAATGCAACTTGTGGCCAAAAGGAAGTTTGCAACTCTACCTTCTGCCACTGCATGACAAGAAACAAAATGAGAAATTAGTAGATATACCAAAAGAATTTCAAAATGTACAGTGAGCCTGGTATATTTGACGAACTCACATATATAGCTATTGGATAGGAAACTCGCTGCTCGAATTGCGACCAATGTAAAAGCAAAGGAAAATTTGGGAATGACCCTTGAACTGGCCCTTTCCTGATCTGAATGTTGACAAACAGTATTCAGCTTCAGAAGCACATATGCCTGAGTAATAACTGACAGTATCATAAGTAAAAGACCGATGCCCATCAACCATAAATCAAACTCCGTCCATGCAGAGCGAGCAAGCTTTGCAAAGCTCTCCAAGAAGTCAGCATATGCATTAATTTGCAACGGTAGAGCTGAATTTGCACTCTCCTTGAATTCCTCTTGACTACCTGTTTCTGATGGACAAGTAGACCTCAGGGCGGCTGACCAGTTTGCCTGAGCTTTTGAATACAGGTCTGCAACATGGTGCAGGTCCTCTGCTGGAAATCCAATAACAGAAGTAGCAGAATATAGATCGATGTATCTCTTTACCTACGAAAGACAGCTGAAGATCAAAGATAGGACTAGGACCACATATGAACCCCTCTACTCTCCAAAAAAAATGCAGTTCATATTACCTGCCAACAATTCACACAGAGTGCTTCAGCATATCTCCTCATCCATGCTTCTAGATCATTCTGCGATGTACAAGCATCGGCACCCATCTTTTGATTTTCCCATGTCCCAGCACTCAGAGCATACAATTCCAGGTTTACACGCCCAATGCTAGAAATGGCACAACAGACTCATTTAGCAACTACTGAATTGAGCTCAACAATCATGAAAGGGTGTAGGAACAACAGCAATTAAAAAAGAAAAAGAAGTCAAACAAGAATATCTTGTAAGAAAAACAATAATTGAATGGTGGCCGCTGGTCAAACCAGAGCAGTAACACAACTGAAAGCCATGTAATAAGCGCCAAGTTAAGCTTACACACCTTCCAAAAGGAAAAGGTATACCAAGTAGTGCTGCTACGGTTACTGCAAAATCAAGCTACAACCAAGAGGAAAATTAAGAAATATAGATAAAATAAAACAACCACATGAAAGAATGCAATTAGCACTGACCTGCTGCATAGTGCTGATGCACACCTCTTTCCCACGCTAGAATGGCAACCCATCAGCAAAAGAGGAAATAAATCATGCGAATAGTATTCATATTGCTATAGACACAAATAAAGGCAAGCAAAGTCTGACTAATACAAAATGCAATTCAATTAACTGACAAATTAAGGTCAGGAACTAAATATCAACATCCAGCGCACTGCTTCTTGCAAACAAACATTTCATGAAATGCACAAGGAAAGCAGTTAACTATGTAGAAATTATAAACCACCTCCCCCCCCCCCCCCCTCCCTCCACTTAGTTCTACAAAGTTGCAAGCATGTTTTGCATAATACTTCCCGTCCATTCATAACCCAGTTAGGATAGAGTTTAAAAATACTCCAGTCTCTCCATGTTGTGATGTATGCTAGTACATTGGGAGGGTAAACATCCGTCGGAGGGAGGTTGGACAGCGATGACTTAAGGTAGAATGGTGCTAGATGAAGGAGGGCATCGATTGGGGGAGGAATAGATCTAGCATAGCTGGTCAAGGGAAATACCACAGCAGGACTTAGGGACTAGGAGACTTGTCTGTTCATCTTTGCTTGCCTTCAACAGTGATACACAACATCCCTATATAGAAGATGCTTGACATCCTGCAATGGACTCACAAACTCTATCCTAACACTTTCCTAATTGAATACGAGCAGAATTTCTAATTCACATGGAATCTATCTCCTAACTTATTCTATAATAAACCTTCTATTCTACAGTTCTACTTCCTGGACTCTCTAATCGAATACAAATCCTCCTATTCCTCCTGGATCCCTGTGCATGTCTGGCTGGCCGTGACCCTTGCTGGTTGCTGCTGTTGAGCACGCCATGTTGCACATGCCACATCCTACAGAATTTTAGATGCCAAACCTAAAATGCAATAATAAAGAACTAAATACACAGGTACCTGTTCTAAGTGCAATTTTATTTCAAAATATTTTGTACAAAAAGCATAACTCAGATGATAATATGACCCAAGGAATGTTGCTTATAATTATTTGGAATCCTAATCCTGATCAAAACTATATATATAAAAAAAGAGTAGATGCCAACAAGAAAATCATGTTTATTGGCATAGATCAGAAGAGCACTCAACTTATCATTAATTAGACACAACAAATAAGATAAATAAATGTACCAGATCAATATTGCATGAATTTTCACTAAGAACAGATAAGACAGCATTTGGTGGGCTCTTTGGACTCCATGCAAATAGTGATGTTTCAACCTGCAATTGACATAGCATTAGTTCTAATAGTTGTGCAGTTACAACAAAACATAAGACAGATCACCTCTTCAGCAGTTCCTCCTCCATGGTCACCATTTAGGGTTTGTCCATGATCCCCCATTACAAGAAGTAAAGTATTCTCATGGGGACCACCAGGTGTGGAAAGACTTTTCAACGTGTCAATTACATTCTACATAAGAAAAATAGAGGGGCCCAATAAAATGGTAGTGGAGAACATAACAGAGGTTAAAGTTAAATGTCTCTTACTAATAATTAGCATAAAAAACAGATCATGTATTATGCATGAGGCAACTGACCTCTAGGATCTGATTGTACTGCTCCAACTTCTGGATCATTGGGACAGAGTCAACACCGAATATATGCCCTGCATGGTCCTAAAAAAAGTTGATCTCACATGTTTCCAGTTCAAAAAAAAAAAAGGCTGAAATATGTAAGCTAATACCAAAGTGACTGCATAATAACTTACCACACCGAGGAAATGTGCAATAAGAACATCCCAATCATTTTTGTGCAATGATGGAAGCAAGTGCTCAATAACACCATTGTCTACCTGATACATACAATTCGATTGGTGATTCCATGGAAATTAAATGGAAGGCAAAAGCAGCTCAGCACAGAACAAGGACAGGAATGATACAGAAGGGTTGACATACTGTGTCAAGATCTTTAACATTAAAAGATGGGTATGGAAATGACTTGTTGAAGTGTTCAGGGTATAACTGTATCCATGTGTCATCCCCCATCATGACTACCCTCTTTCCATTTTTGACCAACTGATTGAGAGCAAAGAAACAAAAGGCAATACACACCATCATGGTTAACTATACAGCATGTGCTATAAACTGAGTAATTGGCCGGACACCATATTTTACTAAAGTTGAGTGCAAGATGAGAAGAACCTGATGCATAATATTGTCTTCTACAATTGCAGGGGCTCCAAAGCTATTGCCAACATCGATAAAGGTAGGGAGACCACCAGTCGTGAGAGCCTGAGTATTTGCAGCAAGGAAGTTGAGCGCATGAAGCAGAATACACAAAATTATGACCATTTTGTATTGCACCGAATCGTGTACAAAATAATGGTTTTCCTTCGAGTAACTCCACTGCTGAATGTATATCATGGGATCAACATTAACATAAAGAGAGTTGATCACCTTAAGGCGTTGAAGGCTAGTGGTTGGTGGATCAGCAAGCGCTTTGAAGATCCTAACAGAGGTCTTCTCTTCGGAAGCCAGCTTCTGCAGGACCTGCAACTTGTCCATCCATGGTTGCTTCTC
This sequence comes from Guadua angustifolia, assembly GCA_036346375.1. NCBI lineage: Eukaryota > Viridiplantae > Streptophyta > Magnoliopsida > Poales > Poaceae > Guadua > Guadua angustifolia. Next base: position 3,237,936 of record CM070521.1, on the reverse strand, counting down.
TGCAGAAAATCTCGGTGTTAGCTAATAGTTACTTATCACCAGCTCACAATGTTCTTATTCTTTGCGCTGCCTAGAAGTACAAAAAAGGAGTAATCACCTTGAAAGAATGTACTCGGTGCCACGAAATCGAACCTGCAAAATCAATTGTGTCAGCAATAAATGTGTTCTATTTTTTTTTACCCCAAGAATGACGCCATTGCAGAGCATGATCCCAGTGGCCATCAAGAAATCCCTTGAAGAGTGGACCAACCAGGACCAAGAGTAGAAGCAATCAAGGAAGGGGCGGGGGTTCTGGGAACTGAGAAGACGAGGCGGGGTGACCTGAGGGCGTCGAGGACGACGATGACGAGGCGGTCGACGGCAGGCGGGGGCCAGGACGAGCATCCAGGGGAGACGCCGGTGCGGTCATCTCGGTGGCTGTGCAGGTCGAGCTCGGTGCGGGTGAGGAGGAAGCCGCGGGTGAAGAGGTAGATGGCCAGCGAGTGGAGCGCGAGGATCGCCAAGGACAGCAGCGACCACGAGCGGCGTCGGGAGCGGCCGCTGTGGCTCGCCGGAGCCGCCATCGACTCCCACAGGCGGCGGCGGCGGTGACCCACGGTCGGATCTGAATATCGGCGATTGGTTATGAAGGTTTATTGAAAGAATGACAAGGACTACTTTGCACTGCAGAATTGATATCCAACGCTGGTGAAAAAAATAATTGCCATTCCTTCTGCAAGGCGGATCCTTGCTTTATGCACGAACAAACTGTTCCCCAGAACAGAATTGAGAGACAACAAGTTCATCAAGAAGATTATCGATCCACTTACTGACCATCTGACATCAGTTTATCTTGAATGGGAAAAACAAACGGCAGTTTAATACTTGACAGTAGGGAATAGTCAATCTGGCATACCGGCCAAATAGGAGAGCGTAGACCGGCTGGCCGGATCGTCGACTCAGCAAGCGGCGGCGGGTGGTGGGGGCGGGGGCTGGTGCGGGTTGCCGTGAAGGCCGCTGCTGTCGCCCGGCAGCTGCGGCGGCTTCTTGCGCTTCTTCTTCTCGTAGCTGACGCCGCGGGCGCGGGCCTGGTGCTCGCGGACCTCGCGGAGGTAGAGGCGGACGGCGCGCGCGGCGAAGGGATTGGACTCAGGGCGGCCGCCGTTTTCCTCGTATGCCGCGCTGAGGTGGGGAAGAGCTCGAATGGCGCGAAGCAAGCCCGCAAGGGCGATTTGGCTGCGGGAGGGGCGCGAATGAGGAATTGGGAGAGCGGACGCGCCGCGCAAAATTGAGGACGCCGGGGAGCGCTTTAGGGCGTGCGGAGATTTTGGGAGCCTGTTGGAGTTTTTTTTTTTTTCAATCAAACCCAAAATTAGATTTGGGAATGGATATTAGGAGTTGTTAGAGATGCTCTTAGATGGCACCGTTGCGGGAACTAACGTGCAGGCCCTTTATTTGGCGATTGACGGTCTGGATGGCACTGACAGCATATAAAGTAGCAACAAATAGTCCTTAAAAAAAACACTCCTATTGCTTTCTAGTATATTACTCCTCTAATTCAGTCACAGTATGTATCCACTTTATTAGGAATTGACGTGCAGTGCTTTAATGTTTTTTTTTTTGAAAGAGCAGCAAGAGAGTTGCTGCATTACTTATATTAAGAAGGGAATAAAGGGTGGGTCCTGTTTTTTAAGGAAAAAACGACCCGAAAAAAACCTCACAACTTACCCCGCCACAACACTGACGAGTACACCACACAAGCCTATAAGGATCTATTAGAAAAACGAAAAAGCACTCCAAGAGAAGAGGCACTAATCCACCAGAGGCACTAATCCGAAGATTTAGCTGACAGAGCGAAACCACGGGTGAGGATCGCATCCTTGATCGCTAAGGCCACCTGTTCAGGCGATCTGACCATCCCTGGAAGATGCGTTGGTTTCTCTCTAGCCATAAATTCCACGTAGTAGATCAGAGACCATCCGTGTCTCTTCGTATTTCTTTATCAAATCGTCTTCGAGCCTTCGCCACCACATGTACACCGATCCGTGGTCGAGGTTTTGGCACCACTCAATTTCCCCATCGTAATAGGATAGTCCAAACCTCTCTAGCGAACGGGCAATCTTCTGAGATGGCTTGGTGTTTCTTGCGACACGTTGCAGAGGCTACGCTTTGCTTACATGGCCACCCTTTTTGATCATGTTATCACCGTTAAAATTTTGTTGTGAAGCGAGTCCAAGCAAAGAATCGACATTTTGGTTCATTTTCGCCTTCCATATCGGGCGAGATCTTCATCTTGCAAGAACCGTGTGAAATTGCATGAGGTATCGCGCCCTTGTTGAGTATTGTCCATCACCGTCCAACGCCAAGTTATCTGATCCTCCTCTCTTCATCCATGTTGATTCTACGAATCGCTTCAAATAGTGCCACAAACTCCTCGATTTCATTTTCGATATCACCGGTGCAAAACGGATCCATGAGTTGTTTTTCAACGCATACGTGAACAGATATGTTCTTTCGCTTGCAACACGGAAGAGGTGCGGAGCGATGTTTTTAGGTGATTGTCCTTCTATCCACTTGATCTCCGAAGTCGGCGAGTTTACTGTTACCTACCGTGACCACCGTAGAGGCATTAAAGAGAGTGATATCGCTTTTGTCACATGGCAAGTCCATCCTGTCCGAGCCCTATCGTTGTTTTTCCATCGAACCAAAGCCGCAAGAACCTAAGCGCTCTGGCGGCGTTCAGTCTTTGATACCCATCCCCTTTGTTTTTGGCATACTGGTGGTCGCCATTTGATTAGGCAATGTCCTCCACTACAATTCCCTTGCTCTTTTCCTCTCCAGAGAAAGCTTCTTCTTATTTTGTCAATGCATCTAATAAGCCACTTTTGAGCCGGAAAGACCGTCAAATGATAAATCGGTTGAGATGTTAACACCGAATTAATAAGGGTCTCTCTTCCGGCCGTAGAGAGTAGTTTCCCTTGCCACCCTGCCAGTCTACTGCTTATTTTATCAATCAAAGGTTGAAAATCAATTTTTCGTAGTTGCCTGATGTGTAATGGCAGTCCGAGGTACCTCCCTGGGAAGGTTGAGAGTTTCCCAGGGAAAACAGTTAACAACTCTTGTACGAGGTCATGTTGGCATCTGATAGGGTAAATTTCTGTTTTGGAGATGTTGATTTTTAGGCCTGAGCATCTTCCAAAAATTTCCAATAGTCGGCTAAGGGCTGTCAGCTCAGCAACATCTGCATTTATAAATATCCCCGCATCATCAGCATAAAGTGAACATCTAAGTCTCGCATTTGTTGGTAGAACGGGTTTGAGGATACCCCGACTCGCCGCAAGTTGAAGCAAATTTTGAAGAGGGTCCATTGCAAGGATGAACGATAAGGGCGATAAGCGGGTCTCCTGTCGCACACCGCTGCAAGATGTCTTATTGGCTCGACGGTTGCCCATTGATTAAGATCCGTGAGGATGAGGTCCCGAGAATTGCAGCCACCCATTCTCTCCATTTGCGGCCAAAACCAAGCGCCTGGAGAACCTCGAGAAGATATGTCCAGTTTAGCGAATCGAATGCTTTTGAAATGTCGAGTTTGATGAAGAGAGCTGGCTTTTGGTTTTGTGTAGATGACGGATGACACTTTGAACATATAGAAAATTGTCATGTATGCATCTTTTCTTTATGAAAGCATTCGTGAGATTGAGACCAATTCCTCCAGCTTTGGCGCGAGCCTGTTTGCTAGGATTTTAGTAATGATCTTCATGAAGTCATTAATAAGACTAATTGGCCTAAAATTTTCCAGTCTATCTGCGTTCTCCATTTTTGGGAGCAGAATAATGTTCGCTTCATTTAGTTTATGCAACTTGTCATGTCTTAGATTGAAGAAGTCCTTAATTGCTTCCATTAGGTCCGATTTGATGATGTGGAGACATGTTTTGTAGAACATACCGATATAGCCATCCGGACCCGGTGATTTTTGTGTTGGCAGATCTTGAATGGTATCATCCACTTCGTTGTCCGTGATGAATGTCTCTAGATCGCTAAGGTCCCTTTCAGTGTAGCCCAAGGAATCCCACAGGAGAGCTTTGTCCCTTATTCCGTGTCTGCCCAATACCATTTTGAAATATTCATAAGCTTCTGTTAGTTTGTCCTGCTGATCGAACATTATTCGGTCTTCTCTCTTGAGCACCCGAATTACGTTCTTTCGCCGCCTTGAGCTGGCCATAAGGTGGAAAAAACGTGTGTTGGCGTCCCCTAGTCTGATTTTTGTTAATCTTGAATGTTGTCGCGCTCTTGATTTTTGTATTGCCGCCAGGCCGAGCAGTTTGGCTTTGAGAGTTTTCCGGAGTTCAATTTCATCCTGTGATAGCGAACGTCTTTCTTGTGTGCATTCCAGGATTGTGAGAGTGACTTGTATCAAAGCTGTTTGTAGTGTAATGCTCGCGAAAATTGTTCTCCTCCACTTCTTTAGTGCCTTAGCTGTTCTGTTCATTTTGACGTACAACCGCAGCATCGAGTTCGATGTATGGACCGGTGATTCCAGGATTGTGCCATTGTTTCCTGGAACCCCGGCATCGATATCCAGCACGCCTCAAAGCGAAATCCTCTGAAGTACTCAAAACTTGCGTCTCCTTGCATGAGGAGGGGGCAATGATCTGATATCATGGTTGCCAGAGCAAATAAATCCGCATTTGGGAATGTTTCGTGCCATTCTGTTGTAGCCAGGAAACGATCTATTCTTGTCATTGTGGGTTGCTGTTGCTCGTTTGTCCATGTGAACCGACGACCCTGGAGGTCAAGTTCGACAAGCTACAACGTATTGATAGTGTGGTTGAAGCGTTGCATCATTCTTCTATTTGTCGACCCTCTATTCTTTTCCCTCGCTCGCCTAATTAGGTTGAAGTCCCCAACGATCAACCAGCTCGGAAGTGCTAATTCGCCAGATTTTCTAACTTCGGTGAGAAAGTTTCTTTTCTCCTCGTCGATTGCGCCCGTATACCCGGTTATGTCCCAGTCTCATCATCACAACGTGATGTCAATGTTCTTGTTATCGTGTTGGGTGAGGTTCGGTATTTTGGAGGTCATACCGATCTTCTAAGGCCGCCAGCAGGATTCCTCCCGAAGCACCAATGGAAGGGGTATAGGCTATCTGGTTGGCCATTCTCGCTCCCAAAGTTTCATTAAGCAAACTTGTAGTCCAGTTTTCTATTTTCGTTTCTTGCAGGCAAACAATCGTCGCGCCTGTTGATTGTATAAGATGTTTAGTGCTCGCTCTTTTTCTTAAGGGTTGTTAAGACCTCTAACATTCCAAGAAAGAATATTACATTTTGCAGGCATAATAAGCAAGTAGTTCCACTAGCGAACTGGCTCTGAACCAATTAATTGAAGTACATAAAACATCTGCCATTAAAAGTCCACAGCATAACATGAATCGACTAGGAATTTTCAGTCTTCTGCGCCAAGGCTGTGGGTTGTGCCATATAACAGGGGGACAAAACACATATGGCACCAATATACCGCTGACAAGCATCACCCGACTAGGGATTCTAAATCCCCTGAACTCAGGCCTAATGGCCCGTAACACCATAGCAGTTGATTCAACTGACTTACACAGCACTTCAGATAAGCTAATAATATAACTAAGGGGAGCAGTCCAAGCTCTATTAGGACTGCCATGAGTTTGCCTCAGCTCATCTTGTGGCATGAGAGGAAAATGCAAACTCCACTTCAGGTGGCCTCCCTTGCTCAGCCAGTCAGCCTCGCGCCCTCCGTTGATCCCGTGATCCCCTTGCGTGCTTTCTTCTCACCTCTGACTTGTTCTTGCCTGGTTTACCACTCTAGGATGGCCTCCATCTTTTCCTTACTTAGTGGTCGCTCGAAATAACTAGCAAGTCGCTCAAAAGACAATTATGTGAGCGATCATTAAGCATCTGCATCATTGTTGTTCGTGGTGAAAGCTCCTTAAGTTTCATTGCTAGCACTTCTTGAGCTAACTTGATTGCATCCGCTTTAGCCCCGATTCGCTTTAGCTTTTGCCGCTAATCGATGCTTTTTCTTTGGGTGTAACCTTTAGAAGATGTACATTTATTTTTGGAATTGGGTTCTTTGTCATCATTGAGGCATGGGGGTTTGTATTAACGAGTTTCGTGGTTGTGTGCAATCACAAGATGAATTCCTCTAGACCCAATTGGTTGTTTGATGTGCTATGATCTGTGAACTGGGAGACTTGGGCAATCTGAGTCGCAGGTGTAGCAGGAGGTGTCGGTGTTTGTGGTGCTTTAATGTTTTTTCTCTCAATACAAATTACACAAATCAAACGAAGAGGTAATTAATCATCATCTACATTTCATTCATGCTTGAATGTTTGTACAACTGTTAAAAAGAAAATATGAAAGCACTTCTCATTGTGATTTCATAAAATGGATACTTATGTGCTCAAAAGCTAGGTGTACTCTACTCATACAAACAACTTTATTTAAAAGGTGGTTCTTAATTTAACACACATCCGTTTTAAATCTGAAGTTTGAATTCGATTTATGTTGTGAGAATAGAAAGGAGAGGAAATCCTTGACAAATTATAGGTTAAAAGAATAGGACAAAAGTTCAGCAAACTTCTTTTTCATTTATCGTAACCTTGTGTTTTTAGTTTATCTTCAATTTTTTTTTTAAATTATAAAGAGTGAACTGTCTCTTCAATTTTTTTGCAATGTCGGTTTGGTGTTTAAACCAAAATGGTCTGCATGATTGCACCGGCCCAGCTCATGGTTTACACTAGACACATCCCCTTCATAAAATTAAGATAGTAGATGTTCCATTCTTACTTTGGTACCCATGTTTTCTTGAAGTTGGAAAAAAAAAACCTAGGGACACTTTAGGACCCGGAATATTTTTTTCTTCTTAGAAATTAATGTTATTCTGTGGAAATCCTATGGCAATATTTACTCATAATGGGATAGGGCAGTGTAGAAGGACAAGGTAGCACGTTAGTCGTGTCCTATTAGCACTCTGATACCACTTGTTAGGTTTAGCAGCATGATAAAATAATAGAGACACAGATTTAACATAAAAAAACTCTTGTAGAAAAAAGTCTACTATAATGCTTCAAAATTACAAGTATAGGGGGTTGACTTATATAGCTAAAAGATCATAGTTGTAGAAATTTTGGACTAACAACTATTTAGATAGAATAAAAGGATATGGTAATCAGAGATATTTGAGTTATCTATAACATGTCCATTCTCTTTTTTTGCTTGTTGAATTGTTTGTATACCGTGGGCAGAGAGAATGTTTAAAGAGGAGCAAATGCTTGGTGATCTCAGTGCAGTCAACACTTTCCTAGTCCCATAGTAAATTTCTTTAGCAAATATGATCCCTTGCGAACAAAATTACAAAAGAAGCCACATGCCCGACCGCAGAAAGGCACGGAGGCAACACATGACACATCCTGTGGACTGGGAGCATGACAGGAGCTACCACGCTCTAAAGAAGCCAAATTTACTAAAAGATCATACACTCGACTAGAAAAGTGATCATTTTTTATGTTAGCGCCTGTTTGGATATGGGGTGGGGGGGCAAACATACTGATTAGTCTGAACTTTTAAAGGTCAACATTACTTTGCAGTTTTCTCCATTAGCTTGCAGAACGTATCTGTGAAGATCAAGAGGTATGTATTCCAAATTTTGCTGGATCAGATCACGATCAACCTGAGATATTTGACATACTCAAAGTGTCTTTACGGTTTAGCACTTCATATCACCCTCAGTCAGACAGTCAGACAGACAAACAGAAAGAGTCAACCAGTGTTTGGAATCTTACTTGAGAAGCATGGTTTTTATGGAACCGAAAAAATGGATGATGTGGTTAACTTTAGCTGAATAGTGGTACAATACCACTTATCATACCTCCTTGAAGATAACTCCATTCCAGGCCTTGTATGGGTATCATCCTCCACAAGTGGCTGAACTGACCATTCCATGTAATGTGACTGAAGAGGCTCGGGTGACACTTGAGGAAAGGGAAGAGATGCTGAAGAGATTGAAGGAAAATCTACTAGCAGCCCAACATAGAATCAAGCACTTTGCTGATAAATTGAGAACAGAGAGGAAATTCCTAGTGGGCGACATGGTATGCTTGAAAATGCAACCATACCGACAAAATGCCTTTGGATTGAGAGGCTCGCTCAAGCTTCATGCAAAATTCTATGGACCATTCAAAATCACCCGCAAGATTGGTGAAGTGGCTTATGAACTACAACTTCCTCCAGTAGCTACCATACATCCTGTTTTTCATGTCAACCAACTCAAGAAACATTTGGGATCTCATGCAGTTCCTTTACCGGGCTTACCCCTTGTGGATGCTGAGGGTGGGGTGAAAATAGCTCCAGTTGCTGTGCTAGATCGCAGAATCATACCCAGGAAAGGAAATGTGGTAGCTCAATGGCTTATCCAATGGATGAATCTATCAAAGCAAGATGCAACTTGGGAAGATGTATCCTTCATTCAGTCAGCTTTTCTAGAATTCACGCCTGAGGACTAGTGCGTTCTCAACGGCGGGGCATTGTCAGCACCGAGAGCTAGGGAAGAAGATAAACAGGATACTCTAAAGCATTGCATACCGGTTTGTCGAATTCACTCAAGTGGCAATCGACGGAGGAGGTTTACTAATGAAGTTCACTGTGTCATCCAACGGCTGATCGTAGCGATAGTAAACGACAAGCTGTAGACTGTCATTTTCATGTCGCACTTTTGCTTTCTCGTGTAATTTCAGTCTTTTGAGTTGTTACTTTGTTATCTGGCTGTAAAAACTTCAGAGGAGTATATCCGAAGGAAATGGAGATGAGGAAAGGCATCCTTACTGCCAAAAAGTTCTCTCGTGTAGCCTAAGCCTCTAGGGTTCTTGTTTCTGTAGTTAACATTCGATCTTTGCTACCGTTCTTGCTGAATCTTCTTGCAGAGATTGTTTATTCTTCAGACTTTGGCTTGGAAGCAGTCAGGATCCTGACACGCGCGCCACCGGCGGTCGCCGCACTCGTGCCGACACGCGCACCTTCTTCTCCCACGCGGTGCCACCCCAAGAACCTCCCCCGGAGGCGGACCGGCCCAGGGACAGGAACTCGTGGAGCGCGCGGCGGGAGGGCTCTGGGACCAGGGCGGAGGGGGAGAGGAGGAGGAGGGCGAGCAGTAGCGACAGGGTGCAGAGGGACCAGAAGGCGAACCGGGAGAGTGGTGGCGGGGCGTGGCGGTGGACGGCAGCTTCGCCGCGGCACCGCCACTGAGTTGCGTGGTCATGGCGGGCAATGCGGGCGTGGATTTTATCGGTGGGTTTTTCTTGGAAGGGAATGCGGCTACATTGCGAGGTGGGGAAGATGACGACGTGAGTTGTTCTGATTTGTGATTGAAACCAGTCAATATGATAATTAAAGGTGTGCTAATTAATTAGGATTAACAACTACGTACAGGTTACTTGATTATGGATCATCTCTTCTTGAGACTCCTCCCGTCTTAAATAGTTGTTGTTTTCAATATCTACATGGTCTCTAACATATAGGTTTGATCACTAGTTTCTATTATGATATATTTATAAACCTGATAAAATTATAATATTATGAAAGCACTTTTTAAGGTAAATCTACACTTATGAATTTAATGTATCTAATTTAAGTATTAAAAAAGTTATTGGCAGTCCAAATTTTGAAAGTTTGCCAGCACCAATATCTAAAACGATAACTATTTGTGACTGAAAGGGAGTAATTTTTATTTTGTTTTATCTTTCGCCTAGGGGAAAAAATGTGCTTATATTTGCCTGTCAAGAAGCATACAAGAGCCACAATCTCCAATGAAAACGACTATGTTATAAATGCTTAGATAATTTGAAAAGTTTAAGAGCCCACTGCCCACCTAAGCGTCTTTCTACTCCGATGCAAAATACGTGGGGCATGTGTAAATGCCTAATCTACCCTTAGCATATCAATGTATAAAGTTATAAAAAAATTTGAAGCCTCTCCCCCCTCCTCCCTTCTCTTTGTAACATCCCAACATTTCCCTTTTCTGGCTAAAATTATTTCAGAATGGCATTCCTGAATTTGTTACAATTTTATGGTTTATTATGGATTTTTAAAGAATTTTCCTATTTTTTGAATGTAAAAAGTACTATCGTCATTAATTATAGGTTAATCACAGAAATAAAAATAATTTGTTTAAATCCAAAACAATTTATTTGGAATCTATAAGCTTTCTCGGAATTTTTTTTGAGTGAATTTGGTATTTTCTGGATTAGGAGCAAAGGGATAATTTAGACATATGTGCAATATTCTCTTATCCGAAACGCGGAAGAAAGCCGCTTTCTAGAAATGGCAATGCGCGACAACCAATGAGTTAATGACGAGGGTGATAGAGCTAACGATGCCAGCAAACGGATTTGTAGGCAGAGAGTACAGTAGCACATACAGTGGAAATCTATGACAAGGTAAGGTAGAGACACCATAATAAAAAGTGTGTAAACACGTCGAAATGCTGTGCTAAAAGAATTACTGTTGGAACCTAAAGAAACCCAGTATCATGGTGGGCGATAGGCACTGCTTCTTAGACGACTGCATAGCTTGTCTAGACGCTAGATTCTACCCTCTCGTCTAGTCATCTAGATTGATTTATCACACTTAAGTCTAGACGGCTGCATAGCTTGTCTAGACGCTAGACTCTACCCTCTCGTCTAGCCGTCTAGATTGATTTATCATGTTTAAGCTTAGACGGCTGCATAGCTTGTCTAGACGCTAGACTCTACCCTTTCGTCTAGCCATCTAAATTGATTTATCACGTTTAAGCCTAGACAGCTGCGTAATCTGCTGTCCTACTTAGCGTCCAACGTTTCGGTGAACACTGGTGACACGACGAGAACAGGAATGATGCGATTAACACACGTTGGATAGAGCCTTTCTAATTTGGTCAGGTACCACTACGCCGAGAGTAAACATGTACAGATAGAAGATGATCATGTGATTTGAACTCAAGCGAAAACGAACAAGTTAATTATGGATGGAAGCACTCAGTTCCTGGTTCCCTGTCCACTGGTGGCAAAGCCTTCCCATGTTCTCAAATCCTCCCTGGCCCTTTTCTCCTCCAACTCCGGCAAGCTTGTTAGCGGCGAGCAGGAAGGGGCTTGACAGTAGCTATCTTAGCTTGCCAGCTAGCCAAGAAGGGCATCTTGCCCAAACTGCAACTAGCGCAAGCAAGGAGCCCATGCCATTACTGAGGAGGAGGATGACCGGCGAGATGGCTCGCCGTCGACAAGCATCAAAAGTAACCCTCGTCGATCCGATGAGCTTGTTGGCTAACGTGTATAGGGGAGTGGGCCAGATTGTGAAAAACATAAGGGGAGAATTTGAAGATCAGATCGACAAATCTAGAGCATAGGGCCCCTGACCACGGTTGTCGCCGGCAACGCAGAAGAATTCATTGACCGGACAGTTAATTTTATGCCTACTCAAGCAGTAACTTTTGTGCGTACAATTTAGCCGTATATTTCACTCACACCACAAGTGAATACGCTTGTCTACTCAAGTAGTAGCCAGTATAGACGTATATTTCCCTAGTACCACAGGTGCATGCAAAGGCCAAAGGGGCGTAGGCGTTAGAGATAATTTAAATATCCTAATAGGTTTATTAGATATATGTTCAATATCTAAATAGTACTTCATATTTAACACAACTCGAATTCTTTTAGTTATATAAGTCATCCCTTATGTGTATGTAAATTAAGAGATAATCTTATAGTGGATTGTCTCTATTGGTTTTATTTCTTTTTTGTAAGGTTTTTCTACGTTAAATCTTGTCTCGTGTTTTGTCATGCTAACCTTGATAAATGGTATCATAGCTAGGATTCTAGGTCAAACCTTGCTCCCGAGAGGAGACTCCAAGGGTCGGCACTAGTACAGCAACATCATGCTAAACCCTAACAAGTGGAGCAGATTCAGCCGAGGAAGACGGCGACAAAGAATCCCAGGTATGCTCGTAGTACCATAGATGCCACACCAGAGTTTTTCTTTATTTTGACATTTTTATAAGAGTAGTTTCAACTATATCATGAAATTTCAACAGACAGTTTGATGTACGTGGTAGCTATATATGCAAGTTGCTCTTTTAATGAGCATTATTTACCGAATTTTGTGTTCCAGGTTTCACATGTCAAATATTCATAATAAGAGTTCTTCGCTGTCTATCAAACACCACAAATAATTTCTTGGCTTATACTGTTTTATGATTTAGCATTTGTTTCAGAAGGTCAGTTACATAAATTTAGACTATTAGAGTTCCGAATAATTGAAAACCCAAATTTTTCTATCTTCTTTGTTGTTAGTTGTGTTTGGATTGATTATTCCTCTTCCTCTAGTAACTGCATTTCTGATGCAGAGCGCGACAAAATGCCGTCCAAAAGATATAGGCATTCGCCTTTCGAGTAACATCTACTCAAACATACCATTTAACAGAATGCATCTCATGAATAATGACATCACCCAACAATTTAATCAAACCAAATTTGATGGTTGAATCAAAACTGAGAAGTTGCAAACCTCTTACATAGAAGATTCATCACATCCGCACCTACATAAGATCAGAACACTAGACCACTTGGATGTCCGTTACAAGCATGGCAATAGGAACCGAGCTCTAGGCGAAAAATAAGATAGCCTACAGTACTGCTAATTTGGCATTACATGTCGGCGATCGTCACCTCGACCTCAACACCTGGCTCAATCGTGATGGAGGTGATCTGTTTCACAACATCTGGGGAGCTGATGAGGTCAATCACCCTCTTGTGGATGCGGAACTCAAACCGATCCCATGTGTTTGTTCCTGATTAAGAAAGAAAGCAAAAAAGGATTGGCAAATTAGCACCTGAAATCAATCCATATGATGGTTTTCTTCTACAGAAGCTATACATGTTTGCAGTCAAACAACCAGCACCCGAAACTAGTGAATTTCCTGGGCTCAGGTAACACGATTAACAACTCCACATTATCAGTGCAAGCTGAGCTGAAGATCATTTACTGAAAGGAAGCTTAAACGTAAATGAATAGCACTCATAAAGAAAGTCCAACAGCAAGGAAACAATTATGCCAAAAAAATATAGATGCATGGTTCACGAATCAGGATGCTCAGTGCCGCTCAAAAGTATTCTAATACCACAAATCAATGTCATGTACTCATGTAGCAAGTCCATTAATTCACAATCTATTAGTTAAGTGAGTTCTTGTGCAACTAAGTCCTTGAATGTGGTCAGCATGGCAACCCTTACAAAAATTGTAGCAATAATTAAAGACCACAGTACAGGTGCGAGATTACTACACACTAATACCGTGGGAATACCAAACAATGATACCATGTGTTTGAATCTGGTCGTTGCTCTCTTCCACCTGGCATTAACCCCAAAAAACCAAATTTTCACCGTCAGGCCGACTGGCTGACCACAAACTTGACCCATCACTCTATCGTGTGCTTGCCTCAAAAAAGCAATATCCATCGCTCTTTCTTAGGTAGTAACATAACTTTGATAGAGTTTAGCACCAAAAAGATTTCCATTAACCAGTTTTTCATTCCTGTCTACCCTATGCTTGTCTCCTATCCCTCACATCTGCGTACACAATAATGTGCTTCTAGTAGAATCTGACACTGATAAGATCTTCGTTAAATTTGCAAATCAGAGGGTAGGCACCTACTTAGCAGTAAGAATAGGACTACAAAAAGAATTGAGTTATAATACCGGCAATAGTTAACTACACCATCTGGTCACAAACAAGTGTTGTTTTAGACATTAGAACAGTGAGACAAATCTTATCACCACCTTCATTTGTAATAAAATGTATATTTGGGGGCAAATATTCACAAACACGTTGGTCAAACTTCAAATGGTTTAGCTACATGTTTCTGATGGTCACAGTCCTGTTACCAGAGGTAGTATTACTTTAACTCGTGACCTCTGCTTACACAAATCCAACAAGCAATATATAGACAAATACCAGGACACAATAAAATACTAGCAACCACCTTAATTAGCAAAGAAACCAGTAATAGACCAATAAGCAAGCTATACTAAGAAACATGTACAAATATCAAGATTAAATTAACCCAGTTAAAGGTGATTGTCTGATTGAGGCCACTAGTTGCCACCTAGAAGCAACTTTACTCATCCAAGTACCAGCAGCTGACAACATCAAGCCATTTTCAAAACACCAAATAGCAACCAAATGATCATGAAACAAACCTACCACAAACATAAAGAACAAATGGGTGCTTGCCAATTAACACATTATGACGCACAAACTATCATCATTCCAACCAACAAGCACTACCGTACAGCAGTCAAGGAATGTAATCATTTGCCAAGCCGTCTAGTAGTAGCAGTAGTTGCTATCAGTGATCAATACCTTCTCCGCAGGGAGACTTGCGGGTGGTAATGTGGAGCACCTTGGTGGGGATCCTGACGGGGCCCTTGACGCGCAGCTGCTTGTCCTTGGCGCCCTTCACCAGATCGGCGCACACTGCAACCCGAAAAAGCCTCAGGTTTGGATCTTTGCAAACTTGATCTGATCTCAAGCGACGAAAGAAGCTAAGGAAGATGGTGAAGTACCCTTCTCGAGGTTCTTCACGTTCTTGGAGGAGAGGGTGATGCGGATGCGGTTGAGCTGCAGGTCCCGCGCCTCCTCCATCCCAAGCTTCCCGCCCTTCATCGCCCCGCCAGCACCGTACACCGCCGCCGCCGCCATGTTTCACTCTGATTTGCCTCTCGGGGAAGACGGCGGCGCGGGTGGGTATAGGGCTTCGGACGGGAGGAGGGCGCTTGGAAGGGCTTTTATAGGAAAGGTTATGGGCTCGGCCCAGCACCAACCTGCCGGCTAATGGGCCACACTCAACGTTTCCTCCTTTTTTATCTCTCTAAACAAAGGCGCTCTCTCTCTCTCTCTCTGTCTCTCTTTTTGGTTCATCTAAAGTCCTATAAAAAACGAAAATCCCAAAAGGTCGTCTAAAAATTGAAGATTAAATTGCACACAACCCTCAAATATTACAGTATAAGCTGCAGAAATCTCGAAGTGCCTTCCTTCTTTTTTTTTTACTTGCCGTTTGGGTATCGATATGGTATTCAATATGCCTCTTTGATCATTAAATGTTCTTAATATATGCTAGCAAAAATTGTTAAAATATAATAATATAGAAGTAATTTTGAAGGAAAATATATTGGTATAATTTTTATATAACAAATTAAAATTTTGTTTATATTTGTTGTCAAAGTTTTAATAGATCGGTCTTTTTTTAGAAAGATTTTCTTATTTATATTAATAACTCATAAATAAAGTGCATAAGTACCCTACCTTTGGATGGAAGATTCTATAAGATGGAAGATTCTATAAGAATAACTTGCTACCATCGAGTCCTTTAGTTATTGAACATGTTGAACTTCTTTATCTTCCTCGCTAGAGACTCCAAATCTTCCAATTTCACTATTGTTGACTATTATGATGGTGGGAAGTAGGGCCTGTTTGGCAGAAAATTTTAGTTTCACCAGATTCATGAAACTGAAGCTGTGAATACATTAAGAGTGTTTAGATGGATCATATTGTTTACATTTTAGACTAAAAATATAAACTTAATTCACTTTATTTTAGTCTATAAGTTTCAGATCTCAAGTGAAGCTGGAATCTGGAGCTCTACCAAACAGGCCTGTAGAATGTCAATAATCTCTATTGATATGTAGAACCTACATTTTGGAACAGGTCGACGTAGGAAGAAAAATAGAGATATATCTGCAACCAACTTGGTCTAGTGCAATCTTCATCGAGGTGTCGCCATCATCATTCAAGTGAGTCGGCTTGGTTAAAACCATCATAGGATAAGGAAAATCCTGCTAAGAAATCATCGAGAATGATAAAACTAGAGCAACTTGAGCTAGGAAAAAACGTAAGAAACTAAAGAAATTTAAAATTCCTTTTGAAAATCAATGAATCCCAACCTGCTCAACACTGACGGAGAATGCTGAAGAAGAGGGGAGAGGACCAATTGACATTGTCAAAGCTGACATTAGGGCTTATGACTTCCTGGTGGCTGCCGTTTCCTTTTAATTCTAAACTCAAATAAAAACACAACAAATGAACTATATTAGTAAGTGGTAGGTATCTCTGGGCTCAATAAAGTTCCTATGCAGTTATAAGATAACTACAACTTAAGCAGTTACCATCTATGAGTACCATTCGATCGAAGAAACGAACAATCCAGATCATCAAACGAATCAAGTTACAGTCAATGGCCTAGACTGGTGCATAACACTTGAGTACTGTGGCCTAAACACTGCACAAAAACCACACGTATTCTAATAGAAGCAAGCTGGCTCTTGGATACTGGTTGCACAGTGCTGGCAATTGGTGAGTGGCGGTGAAGGTAGCAGCCAAAGATGGCATCGGCAGTGCGGTTGCCGGCAAGGAAGTTGGTGTAAAAAAAACATGGAGTAGGAGGGTTTATCAACCATAACATACCTAACAAACATCTCATTCTGTGGTTCAAGACGTACCAACCGATTTGATCCTGCAATTGATAAGAAAATATAAAATACGATCAAACCCGATCTTTTAGATCAATCGGCTTAGATCTAATCAGCTAAAAAGCCGACCAGATCTTGCTGGTAGGTTTAATTAGCTGATTAGAGTTAATCAAAGGATAAAAGCAGACCGACTCTGAAAAAAGCGATGCGCAATAAAATCAAAAAAAATCAAACCTGATGAGCGTAACAAAAGATGATCAACAATACACAACTTTATTGATTAAATTAAGTTACAAGAGTCTAAGTTACAAATAGCTATTCCTAATCAACGAGAAAAATAAAAGTAGTGTTTGTTGATTGGATTGTGTGTTTCTTCTACTTGCATATGTCCATCTTTTATACCTATCAACCAATCGTATCTTATTGCAATACGTTACAAAATATAATCTAGATCGGCCTTTATTTAGACAGTTCTTCCTTAAAATCTTTACCGTAACCAAATATCTTCAAATCTTTCCAAACTATCCGTCAGTTACGATACATTAACTTGATCCTGCCAATTTTGACCACGCCTGCCAAATCTTAGTGCAAACAAAGGTCTTGCCCCAAGTGCGAGGTGGCAAATCATCAATTCCTCACATAGCAATACACACATACACGCATAACACCACAGCCTCCGAAATATGCATGAAAGCAATGGACATTTAGGTCCAATAAGCACAAAAAACTGTTACCACTTACCAGTACACAGACAAGAAATGTTCGCTGCTCAGCAGACGCCTTTCGTGGATTATGGACCTAATTGAACACAAGAATTTCGTAGAAAACAGTCTTAACTGCTGCAGAAAAGTGGAAAAACTATTGCATTTTAAAAAGGGGTCTACAGCTGTAACAATCTCAGCTTTCTTGTTGAGATATATTTTCCACGTCATACATCGTCAACGTTGCTTTGAATATGATCCTAGATCATCATACTTGTATCGTAAAAGATACAACATCATACAAATATCTCCTTTCCTTTCCCCATTCTATCCATTTGGAAATGAAACTACATTCGCTCGAATCCTCCAAAATGCTTACAAGTTACATTTTCTTGACCAGTGGCAAGACCTTTTCTCACATACATCGCCATTGATGCATGTTTACAAGATGGTCCAAAGGAGTTAATCTATGATATTTAGGAGGGAATGGAAAAGAAAAGGTGAAGTCTTTACATCGAACCATGCTGCATCAATAGCGATCTGCAAATAACCAACTATATTGCTTCCTCGAGGAAGACAATAACAGGGTGCCTGCACCTAATGCCCATTTCCTTGGCTCTCATGTTCTGCCTCCTCTGCATCCTCAAAACGTTGGTCATTGATCTGAAGCTGAATATGTAAACATTATGAGAATTTTATTTGTATTAGCTACTTAGCTATGAGTTTAACAGGGAAAGAAAAGAAAGAAAGATTATCTGGATTTACAGATCAAACTACTCAGAGTAAGACTTCCGTGTGTATACAAGTTTCTAATATTAATCGACTGTAACCACGAATCGGTTAGTCGAGGCTTATGGATGAACTATGCCTTCACAAAGATGTTTCATGTCAGTACAACAATCAATTTACAGATTATCATAGCACTAACCATGCTAGGTTCTAACCGGAAAACTGATTAAATAAGGCCCTGCTTGCTATAACTCCTAGCTTCTGGCTCAGATCTTATGAATTTGCATCAAACACCAAGCTTACCAAAAACAAGTAAATTCTGCCTCTCGTGAGGAGCAGATCTGAAAATAAACTAGTGAGGAGAAGCGACCTTCAGGCTGCTCCCCATAAGGAGGTGGACACCAGTTACCAAAATGAGCCCATGAAGTTCAAGGGTATTTACCCACCAAATGCCACTCCATAAAAAGCCAAATCAGCCTCAATCCTTTATCTCTCCCCCCTCATTTCTCTGGTCCTCCACCGAAAGCCCCTCTAGCCCCTTTCTCCCCTACAGCTTCAACAGGGCAAACCCTAGCGCCACTACCTCTGGACCCCTTGCCGCTACCAGGAGCCCATCGCCGCCATCCTGGAATTCTCTACCACAGGTTCAATACCTTTGGCAAGGTATCCAAACCCTAGTTCAACTCCATTAGTCTAGCTCCCCGCCTGCAGCCTCGAATCCCCTCCCTGCCGGCCGAGAGGCCCACGCTGGCGGCCTCGAAGCTCGTCCCCCACCAGCCCCAGAGACCCTCACCGCCGCCCCAGATCCAGTCCCTGTCAACGGCCTCAGGACCATCATCACCAATTGTCCTGCAACACGCATTGACCTTGATGCCCAACCACCGACAACCTCGTTTGTGGCCGTCAATGTTAGAGCCCGCCAGTTGTTGTCCCCATATGCTTCCATCCTCAATTGCTCAAGCCCCCTTTTTTCCATGGACCGATGAATAAATGCTTTGTAGGATTCAGTCCGATTACCTTCATGATGAAATACCCCCATTAATTTTGGGTTGTTCTGGTTGGTTGGTTTGTCCGTAACCCCAGCCGGCTCCTGGGTTTGGTTGTCAGTGACCATAGCCAAGCGGCGAAGTAGGTTTGCTTGTGCTAGGTATACATCAATTGTATTCGACCCTAGTTTAGGGAATCTCCGATTCTTGGGTGCAAATTTGATGTTTAGTTTTGGGCAAAGAAAAGGATCTTTCTAGGAGGGTCAATTTTTTGGTAGACAATTTGGGGTAAATTGTAGTTCGGGCAAAGATGGCAGAGGTAGGAATTGTTCTATCCATGCTTCTAGTGAATTGAGCTGCTAGTTTGCTACATGGCTGATGAGATTGTCACTGATTACTTACATGAACAATGAACGGATTGCTAGCTGCTTGTAATTGACTGGCTTTACCAGCATCAATCATGTAACATATTGATGTTTACACCAATCATGTAACATATTGATGTTTACATTGAATCAAACCTGAATATGTGCATGTATAGCTCTTTTCAAGTCATGTTCCCAACTGGCATCAACAGCGAGGTGCTATGATTGTATCAAGAACAATTGCCTAGTCCTTGTGATTGTGACTTGTGAGAGAGAAATTGTAATTCTGAATGGATGTGCCTTTTCTGGCCATTCTGATATCCTGGGAGCAGCAGCAAGCACAAGCATGCCTCCATGTGTGAATGTTGATCAATGTATGAATTGATGAATCCATGAATGAATGATGACTTGTGATTGCTTGTACATGATTTAATGAGGGTTCAATACTATTGGTATGAAATGCATTTGTCTCATTCTCTCATTACATTAGTACGGTATCACATTCAAATAGATTATTGGCCTTACCGAAAAAATTGTGCAGAAATTTGTATACAGGTAGAAAGAAGTAAGAAACAAAAAAAACTTAAGTGTTAAAACCAGGGGTTCCTCTCTTCCAGGGTTTTGGGAGCCAACCTCCTACCAAACACTTCTCTCAGCCAACTCCAGATTCTCAGAGGAGTGGATTCTTGGATAATCAAGAGCAGGAGCTAAAAAAATTAGGATCTGAAGCTCTACCAAATAGAGCCTAAATCCTCCACAGGACTAGATCAGTGTTGGTAAGTAGCCTAGGTGGCACCTAGTGCCACCTGGCAGCGTGATTTGGCCATAATCGCCGGAGCGCCTAGGCAGGTCTAGACAACTCCTAGGTGCCTAAGTGGGGCAGAAGCTGTTGTCTGTACTTGATCTCATTCCTATTTGTGTAAACATAAGTAAAACTTCATTCAGGTGTTTCCTATCTTCCATTGATATATGACATGTCATGACTAGTACTAGCACAAATCCCACATTCCCACATTACCATATGAATCCATGTGTTTCAATGATACATGAATTTACCATTTGACACTTTGCTAGGCGGCCGCCTAGCGCTTTTTAGAACACTGGACTAGATTGGGATTAAGATCATAAATTCGTAATTGACTTAAAAGGATGCTGTTGCCAACATCCGATACCATGTTGCTGTATAATCATCAATGTAAACATGCTGATACACTATGTGCTGTGCTGAGGATAGATAGCATAAGATCAAGATGTGACTGAAAAAAAAGGCAGCTACAGGTAAGATGTGAAGGTGAACTAACCTAAAAAAAATGATGCAGCTAACACAAATTAAAGGCAGCTGAAGTTGCTCTTACTAGAAAGACAGGTCCAACAAGGAAAGATAAGACTATTTAACAGTAACGTAGGGCCACAGAGTCAGATAAAAAGAACCAACTACACCTTAACAGAAGAGTTTTCTTTCACATGCACTTTTTATATGTTTCCATTTATCATAAAAAAGCGAGAATGTAAAATGTAACTGTATAATAAACCCACTGCATACCTCAACTACAGCGTGAGTAATATCATGCTCATCAGTTTGACCTATTGGGTTGACATCTGAAAACTCGCACTCAGCATCGCTACCTGAATGCAAGAAAATACATCAAATTCTGATCAACATTTGGCAGAAAACACAACAGAAATCTGCAGGACGAATGCTTACCATCAGTCATATCTTCATCACAATGAACATAGCCATTCTCTTCATCACTCTCTGGCAATTAAAAAAAATACATGAAATAAAGAACATTTTCAAAGGATATAGTTCAGGGGCTTATAATACAAGAGATTGATTTAACAAAATGGAATAGTTCAGGTGCTTATAACTTGCCAGCATTAGGATCAGGGTTCAACTCAGCGCAATGGGAGAATGCTTCAAAGAGTCCATCCACTGAAAAGTCTGTCAAGGATCAAAGGTATAACGGGAATAGACAATAGATTAACATATATGTTTCAAGAAATAGAAGTCAATTGTTAGCATAATTAACATTTCATTCAGTTCAAAATACAAATTAATGTGTCATAATGATCATTGTGATTTGCATGCTCTGACTGGAATAAATAACACTCAATTAGATCGCAGCAACATGATAAAGGTGTTTAAAGCCTAATTTCATGCTAGGAGAATCGTTCACTGATTTAACATATTGACATTTACTGAAAGTACTTGGAAAAGTTTGGTTTGTTGGTACACCTAAGAAGAAAGGTATCATGCCTAGTTGCCTACTCTATGTTAGGAAGTACATGTTCCATCTTTAGTCTTTACAAAAATCAGATCATTTATGATCAGCTTTGATCCCAAGAAAAACACATTCGAACTAAATGATAAAAGGCATGAAACTTTTGACTTGTACAGGCACAAAAAGTCAACATTTTCCTTTTCATTATGAACAACAATACCCACATTACATTGAGTAAAGTAAGCATAATATTTTATAACTGAACACAACCTCAAAAACACTCTCTAAGAAAAACCAAACGCAATCATTAGTCATTACTCATTACAGTCATAAGAATACAAAATCGCTTGTGTCAAATCATAAAACAAAGAGCTCACAAAACGAAGCCTCAGACATTATAGCTCTTTGCAAGTAAATCTGCAGGAATTGTGAAATCCAGTATAGGAGCATCATAGATAAAATTCATGTAACAGAAACCAAGATATGGATAAGATAATTTGCCACAAAAGGATACATTGACCAGGATCTGATGGTATGATGCGCATCTCGGTGACTTTTGAGAGCTCTGTTTCCCCATTTACTTCAGAATCTGATTCATCAGACTCCTCATCGGAACCATCTTCCGTCTCAATCTTCAAAATTTAATGAAAGGAAAGCATCAAATATTACAATCGGATAGTACAGGAGCATTTTGCATAATATTTCATACATATGAATGGACTCAGAATCAATCAGGATATGCAACTCCTCATCAACTCAACTCATATTTGATGGTGAGTTATTGACTTATTGTAAATAGAAAAGATCAAGAACAAACATTTGAAGAAAATCAGGGACACCCACAGATTGGTTAAAATTTGTGTATGAAAGTGAACTAGAAAGCCAATGAAAATGCAGCCTTGGCAAAAATTTGGGCTGCAGACCAAAGGTGTCCCAAGTTCACTCAACGGCAACAGTTTTTGGCAGCCAAAATTTGGCAACAGCAAGCACCAAACCAAACACAGCCTTAATCTACAACCAAAACAACACACATGACACATATGACATATCACTACTCAAATCACCCTAAGCCGAAACTTTCTGTGCCAAATTTATCAAGATTACCAAAAGCCTACACCTGATAGATCGCATTCCCTCAAACAACTTTCATGAAATATTTAACTGCCAACCATTTACTTGTATGAGTATCATACTTGCTTGTATTCACTGCATGCAAACTGAAATCTACTAAGACTATAAGATCAAAAAGAGAAATGCCAGATATGATCAACAATAGCAATGTACAACCCCAATAAAAAAGTACATGGCCAAGGGCCATAAAGGTGACACCTACAACTAGTTCAATTGCGTATTTGCATTTACCAATTAGCTATCGACGCAAACAAGCTATGCTACATCACAACTAAATGCAAGCCACACAAACAAACAGGACCAGTGTGGCAATATGATTACCAATTACAAGTTCTATTGAAAAGATCACTCCGAACTGAAATTAACAATTGTAAAATATGGGAAACATGCCCAGCTGACCATATCATTTTTCAAAGAAAAGCATCCCACTTAGACTTGGAGTGCTCCAAGCATTACCAAATCTCAAAACTTCTGAGTTCCGACATACCAAGTTTACACCAGACAACAACACTTTTTTTTCAAGAAAGGAGCTAATCAGCTAGTCCTTTTTTTTTGTACAAGTTGCAAACCAATAACTGCTTTCTCATTACAAAAGATAGCAATAATTTCAAACATATTTTCCTTCCTACTGAACTCTCCAAACTACAGGCTGTAAAAACAATTATTCAAACTGAAAAAAATAAAGAAATAAAGCAAATTAGAAAGACAACATCACACCATTAAAAAAAGGCAACGGTAAACAAACATGTTCATCAATCGACCAATAAGCTACTAGTCCATTAGATTCACTCCCAGAAGTGATATCTGAAGTTGAAATAAGCTACTAGACTATTAGATTCACTCCTAACACTAAATCAACAACTAATTCAGCAGCGTGCAGGACATATACATCGTCACTCTAATCACTCCAATCAGCACATTTTAGTCTCAAATCTACCACCACAACCAGAAATCTACAGTTGATTAGCCACGTCCCCGTAAATGCTCAATATCAGAAGTTTATCTCGAGCTATCTAAAACAAGCAGCTCCATGAAGAAATCGACTAGAAGATGGCGAACTTGCCTGCGTGTAGATGCAGGGGGAGGTGTACGCCTCGGGGTCGCGCGACACGGCGTGGAGCGAGACGGCGACGAAGTCCACCGCGTAGCCCTTCCCCCTGTCCGCCTCGCTGAGCCAGATCACCCTCCTGGCGTCAAAGCAAAGCACCTTGCCAGGTCAGAAGCGGCGGCCGCAGCTAAGCCCAGGAGTGGAGCGAAATGGGATGTTGCTACGGTACTACCTGGTGGTGATGAAGAGGGTGCCCGGGGGCTCCGCTGCGCTGGGGCCGAGGGCAAGCGCGGCGGCGCGCTCCACGCGGACGAGTTCCTCGCCGTCCGCGGCGTCGAGGTAGGGGGAGCCGTCGGCGGCGACGTCGGCGAAGGGGTAGAGACCGAGCACCATGGCTGGCGGAACCGAACGGCGGTGGCGCAGGCGGAAGGTTGTGGGCTCTGACCTCTGAGTGGTTTGGGTGGGCTTGCCCTGTAGGGTTTTTTGATAGCGGAACTAGTGGTGAGCTGTCAAATTTCATTCTCATCTCGGCCATCGAATTCAAATTAACGGTGGATAACAAAATTATACTCATCATTATTGTACAAAAATCCAATGTCTTGTATGCCTATTCCAATGAGTTTATCGAAATGATGTGATGTACGAAGACTACAAAATAAGAAAATACGACAATAATTATATGAACACCAATTATGTTACAAGGGTGGTAACATCGTGAGCTACTTTCCTAAAGACAGAGCTATAATCTCGGTCCATTCACATGAATAGACCGATATTTTAGTTTAAAGTTTTAGCAGTAGATCTTGATAAGAAAAATGAGTCTCTCGAATAAGATCTAAGTGGAGGGGATATGATGAAGAGAAGGGGTCTCCATACAACGGCGCATATGGGTGTCCACGGTTTGCTAACACATGGATATCCGTTGAATGCAAATTAAAACATAAGTTTCGTGATATTATTAGGGCCTGTTTGGTAGAGCTCCAGATTCCAGCTTCTCCTGAAATCTAAAACTTGTAGGCTAAAATAAAGTGAATTAAGTTTATATTTTTGGTCTAAAATGTAAACAAGATGATCTATCTAAACACTCTTAATGTACTCACAGCTTCAGTTTCACGAATCTGATGAAGCTTGAATTTTCTTTGAAAACTTAGTATCGTTTGATGACATGATCCTTTGAAAACTTTCTTTGGTAACTCCATGGAGCCTTGGTGCGTGCTCTTCTTTTGAAAAAGCATGTGCTTTTCGTGTTTAACAATTGTGTTTATCGGAAATGCAGATTACCGCGCGCCTTGGTTTTAATAGTTATGGCACGCACACAATATGCATTGTAGACAAAAACTACTCCGCCTTCGCTGCATGCTTTCCACGCTGACGATCACGATCCGGAAGCACTCACGATGGAGCTCGCCGCCGGTGGCGGCCGGAATCGGTGTCGCGGCAGGCGTTTCCGGTTTGTATGGAGCGCCCCCGGCCCCTGAATTGCCCTAATCTCCCCACAAGTAGACCTCCCCGGCTCCGCATCCGCGTGCGCCGCCAGATCTCGCCGTCCGGTGAGTCCATGCGACCTCCAACTTCTTAATACGGCTTTCCTACATATCGACAGATCTGGTCCCTGCTTGACTCTCTTCGCCTTGCAGGGGCCATGGCTGCTAGCTGTACCTGAGGTGAGGTGACGAGCGGTTTGGTGGGGACTGGGGAGGCTGGCCGGTACGGTGGGTGCTGGCTGCGGCGGCGAGGGGTGCTTGAGGTGATGGCACGAGGGCATGACGATGAGCTGGGCTCAAGTGCTGGTGCAGCGTGGCTATTCTCGTCAATCATAATTTGGCACCAACTAAATATGCAGCTCGATGGTCTGCTGTGTCTTGAATTTAGTCACCGCCTTAAGGTCGAGTCTCCGGCTAAGGTTTCATATTTTGTTTTTGGACTACATTTTGAAGGTGGCTGAAATCCAAAATTTCAATAAGATTAAATTCTAAATCAAATTTAAAATACAGTAATTTCGAGACCGGCAAAACCGAAATTTCAGTAAAATTCACCAAAATTTTGGACATTTTTAACCACATGTGAAATAGTCTCACGAGGCTAGAAAAGGTTGAGAAAAAAATCATGAAAGCATTTATCTACATTTTTTATCTGTTTGAATGCAAAAATACTTAGTACTTGAACATAGAAGACCTAAAAACGCCGCATGAATCAGATTTTACTATCCGTATATATAGATTTTACTATTATGCCAAAGGATTCAACATCCTGTGTGGTAGTAAAATCCAGTTTTGCTAAAGGGTTCAGCTCTGGTATGATAGTAAAATCTATGTATACGGATATATACTAAAACCTTATAACACGTTCTTGCTCAGCAATGCAGTTGGTCGGTGTTGTGATGCGATTTTTTTCAGCTCTATAGATGCTTGTAGCAAGTTGTGATGGATCTCCTGCATTGTCTGATACTTCTGTTTTAAGTTTTGTTCTACACTGAGTTTCTGTTATGTGCTAGCAGTGTGTTGTTGTGCTATGATGCTCCCGGACATGCATGGACTCAGGGCCTGTTTGGTAGAGCTCCAGATCCCAGCTTCTCCTGAGATCTGAAATTTGTAGGCTAAAATAAAGTAAATTAAGTTTATATTTTTGGCCTAAAATATAAACAAGATGATCCATCTAAACATTCTTAATGTACTCACAGCTCCAGCTTCACGGATCTGTGGAGCTAGGAAAACCCAGCTCCACTAGATCCACGGATCTGGTGGAGCTGGAGCCGTACCAAACAGGCCCTCACTCTCACCTATGCTGGCTTCTTCCTTGACTTTCTCTTAATTTGTATATGTATATTTTTTTGCAATTTTTTTACATTTATTCCTCATAAAAGTATTACAATTCTTCCAAAAAAAATTAGTGCGAAATCCGGTCCAAAAAGCCAAAATTCACCAAAATCACCGTAGTAATTTAAAATTTTTCATTTTTTTATCCATCCGAAATTTCAGGCGAGATTTTCAACCCTAGTTTCCACTAATCATTCAGCTAATGCTAAACTGCTTTGTCAAAATTATCACTTTGATTTTTGGAACTATAGTAAATAGCATTTTTAGCAACATTGATTTCGCATGGGATCATTCGTTGTCCACGAGAGGCCACATTCTGTTTTGTTGGGTTCCATCCTGTACAATTTAGAC
Organism: Guadua angustifolia; assembly: GCA_036346375.1. Lineage (NCBI taxonomy): Eukaryota > Viridiplantae > Streptophyta > Magnoliopsida > Poales > Poaceae > Guadua > Guadua angustifolia. Next base: position 3,211,086 of record CM070521.1, on the reverse strand, counting down.
CGTGGAATAGCGAGCAAGTGGTGTAGCTCGAGGGGCAGGCACGTCGACAGGATCTATGTGCAGCGGGCCAAAAGTTTTGCAAGGCTGGGATGCAGCGGTTGACTAGCAAAAAACCCGCAGTAAGAGCTTAGCTTAACCCATCATCTAAACCTCCCACTATCCTAAATTATAAAGAGAATTAAAAAAAATATGAGCTCCAACTCAACCCCTATTTAGAATCTTTATTCTAGAGAGGCCCCTTCTCACCCCTACATCTAGAGGCTTTCTCTTTGCCCTTACTATTTTCTTTAGTATTTTTTTATTTATTTTAAAATAATAATTCATGAGTACAAAGTAATAATAATGTTTAGATAAATAATAGGGGTGAATAATAGGGAGTGTGAGTTGAAGACAAATTTGATATAGGATGCCCCTAATTTTTATACCACCTCAAATGAGTGATTTAAGGGGAAAATATAAAAATTTGGGTTGAAGTTGCTCTAAGCTTTTGAAGAAAGGCTCAAAGTGTTTTTTTTTATGTCGTTGCACCTAGAGCCGCCAAGTGACGCTCGGCCAGATTGTGGTCGCGTCCATCGACCTGTCCAACTGGAAAACAGTACCATCCGTCTAAGTTTATAAAGTATATTTATTCTTAATATATAGACTAAAACAATATTAAAAATGACTAAATTACTCCTAATTATTAAGGCTAAATGCTATGTTCAATGCACACATGCAGAGAACCTAAAGTAAAGATAGATATTTATTAAAAGTATAGACGGAGGAAGTAGACAACACCACAGCCATCAAATACGAGGATAGGCACAAGAATGAATAGACTCAGCGAGGCAATTTTCCATGATTTCTGTGGGAATTAAAATACTTTTTATGAAATTGCTGCAAAATTTCTATGCTCCAAACGGAGCCTAAAATAAGTGGCAAGAAACTTGCAAAATCACTGAGGGTAATAAGCAATTTATTGTGCTACTCCCAAGAAACTAGCAAAATTCCCGTAGGAAACACGCGAATTTTCCCTGTGTTACTACGAGAATTGAACTATTTCCTATAAAGTTGTTGCAAAATTCTCATGTTCCAAACGGGACCTAGAATAAGTGGCAAAAAACATGCAAAATTCCCAAAGGTAATAAGCAATTTATTGTGCTATTTCCAAGAAAATTCACCAATCGCAATAATGTTTCAGGCATCTCGAATTCAATTTACAGGCCTACACACGCAAACACAAAACTGGGTAGACAAAGAAGACAAAAGCATATCATACAAAATTACAAACATACAGGAGTGTTTTCAATTTGTTGATGTTTCCTTTCCTATTGGCAATGTTGAAGACAGAACCCGTCCCAAAGCAGCTGTCCTACTCGCGACTCCGACGAATATTCTACAAGACCAGTTCTGCATGGGGACAAAAGGGGTGATTCACTAATTCATGCATCCAAGAACCATCTCGATGAAATATACAAAGCGGACACATAGCAATGATGCATAATGAACATTCATAGTGAGGCTTGCAGAGTTGAGCTGACCGTACCTAGCACAATATTGGCGAGCATTGCGCTTGGTATGGATTCATCAGAATCATGTGATTCTGATCCTGAATGCTGTGTCTCACGATCATGGCCGCCTAAACCACGGTCCCCATTGTCTCCAGGCCTGTCATCAAAACCGTCTCCTCCATATTTATGGTCCTTTGTGCTCCCAGCGCTGCCATTACGTGTGAAACCTTGTACAAGATCTGGCCTTGGTTCTACTCCAACTCGCCTCAAATGTAGCTGCCAGTGTCTTGCAAATTGTTCTTCACAAAGTCCCCAAAAGATGAATGGGAAAGAGAAGATATATATACTATACCTGAAGGTACAAATTAACCTCATCTGGGCGTGACAGGAAGGGAAAGTCACCACCAGTTTTTAGTATGGCACGCCTTGCACCTGGGTACCTTTCATTCACTTGGTCCTTCGACTTCTGAGAAACAGCAGAGTAGTCGTTTGTCTGTGCAAAGATGTTCACTGCACATAGTTAGCATACAGAGGATAGTGAGTGTCAAAAGGTCATGGATTATAGAAAGAATCACTCTTGGCAGTCCTAAGTTCCTTGTCAACTGAGAATTTCAAATGCATAGATTATTGTAAGTGTAAGGTACAAAAGGTTTAACATGCTTATCTCCCAGCATACCTACTCATACAGGTTAATAATTGACTTGAATCTTATGTTAACAACAGACCGCAGCTCTAAACTCTTGCAGCCAATCAATGGAATGGAAAACAACGAACAATAATTAAGAAAAGCTTATATAACAGTAATAGGTGAGGTTTGTGTTATATTACTTGAATTTAGGTACTTACATCCATTATAGTGATGAGTGAATCAGGTACCATTAATGATCCAATTGATGCAACATTAACATTTAACATCAACCTTGACGAAAGGTCATCTCTTGTCAATGTCTCGACCTGCCATGCAGAAGTTTAATATTATGAAATGATAAACAAGGAATAGAGGAGCAACAGAAAATCAAAATTGCCTTGCCATCATGGTTGTCATGGCATCGCCGCTCCGGATGGGACACCGTGGATGCTCGCCTCACCTTGGCCATTTAGACGAGTACCTAGGAATTTACGGCATCCACGGCGAGCTGCTGGGTGGGCGCTTTAGCCAGCTGGCAGAGGGAAGCAACTTGAGCGGAACACTGATTGAATTGATGCAGGTGTTGAAGATGTCTATGAGACAGAGCCAGAAAATCAAGACTGGGCTCTTATTGATTAGGCTATGGGTGCATCGAGTGCGCTCCGTGGTCACAATCTATCTAGGCTTGTTAATTATGTTCTGAACTTTTCGCTAATGTGTTGTCTTAGTGTCACTGTTAACTATCAAGTGTCAACTACTTTTGCTCACCGTACCTCGCTTTGAGAACGCCATGGCGTCCTGGCGTCGTGGTCGCCATGCACTCCATGACAACCATGCTTGTCATATTCATATTAGTCATCTAACTAGAAATATCTATCTGTTTATCAGATCAAGTTTGAGTACTCATATTTATAACGTGTGTAAAATCATTTTAAACATTGGAGAATTTCAATTACTGCAAAAACAACTAATGAAGTGTTTAAATAGATAACAACCTGACCCACAACAAAATCCACAGAGTCTGCGATGAATGGTTCATGGGGACCATCTCGGATTCCTGTCAAGAGGTACCGCTTCAGCAAAAAAGAAGGGGTCCAATTAACACTGCAATATGACAAAAAAGTTGTTGGACAGAAGTATGATTTTACAGGGAAAAGATTTGAACATATGATGTTAGCTAATGTTGCGAAAAAGGACTTTCTGAGAAAAATGAAAATTAGTTTTCAATGAGCTAAGAACTTAAAGTTTCTTAGTTGCGTAGTTGTTATTATTTCATATCGATACATCATGTGCTTTATTGAACATCATTAAGCTTCATCATGCCACCCCATTACTAACACCACAATTCTGGTCACTACTGTTGCATATTACATCATTAAGCTACAGAAACAGCATCACAAATCAATGCATGTGTTAATCATATACGTTTAACACTTTAGGGGTCTTTTGAACATCAAGTTTTAGCAAAACAAGATTTTGTTGTATTCAGTTTGGTTTCTAACTGCCAAATGGCAATAAGTCTTATTTAGCTGCTATAATCCATATAACGGAAATGGGTTTTCTCTAAACTCAATAAATGAGTTTTACCAGATACAGCTTTTTTTGGCTTTCTACAAAACACTTGTTTTTGCCAAATAACATATTATCCAACAGAATAAAATCTGTTTCTTCAAAAATCTCATTAGAGATTTATTTTAATAAAATACATTTAAAAAAATCCATAGCACAAACACCTCTTAAGGTAATTCAACACACTTATCTGGTCATCTTAGACAGAAATTGGTGCAATATCATCAGATTTTTGTGAAATATGTAAGATATATAATTCCTTCATGAAACAAATGGATGGATGTATATTTTCCCTCAATGATAAATTGTACTGAATAAACTTGAAACCCTTGAGTTAATGAATAACATAGCACATTAAAATGCCTGTGGCCACAGAACGCAACCCAATTTAGATGGAAGATAGTGTCTAGGCATGCACACACACAATCAAATGTTCACACAGGCTGACAGGCATGTAACCTATAATACAACAATCACATAGTGTTACCAAAAAAAACTTCAGAGAGAATACATACACTGGAGACCATGGCATGGCAGTGGCAAACTTGTGCGTCTCAAGAAAAGTATTTGATAGGACCAAGGACCTTACTCTCCTTGGACGGTGTTGAGCAAATATTTGTGCAAGAAATCCACCAAGAGATGTACCATAAATATGAACCTGCTTAGTCAGATGGTTTGGTATAAATTAGTACTACTTTGAATGAACCAAAACTCCTGCAGCACATTTGCAAGGAACAAATCATAAAAGTAACTGTACTATTCATCTTCTCAAGAAAGAAGAGAAAAATAAGTGCAAAGTCTTTATTTTGTTGTGGAAAGAATAAGCAACAACATGCATCTTTCAAAAACAAGGAAGTAGGAGCTTCCACTAATTTTGATTTCACATATGCTTATAGCTAATTATACGACGCTTACATTTTCCCAATGTAAGAAAATAAGTTGAATAAAACTAAAAAATCAGGATTACACATTGCAACAGGCACAACCATGAAGTGGAAAATGCATGGGATTCTTGTGTGTGTGTGTTGGGGGGATGGCGCTCAATGTTAAGGAATGGCAAAGGAACAGAATGCAATGCATTGATAAGCTAGTAGTCTCATCAGAAAGAATTGCAGAAGGAAAATGGGGTGGCATTTCCTTACATGGTGGAAATTCATGGAATCCAAAAATTTTCAAATGAATGAATCCATTCATGGTGATTCCAAACTTGTGGAACATCAACAGATATCACCCGATAACCCTGAAAGAAAATTTAAGAAATCAATCTTAGAGTAGTCCCACCAGGGGCGGCGCCAAGGGGGGGGGGATAGCATTAGCAAACAGTAAATAAAGGTCTAGTCCATTTTCAATAGGTAAAGATTTCATTTTTCTCAACTTGATGTATGCAATGCTTAATTTGTCTTACTAACTTAACAAATGGATTATATAAAACAGGTAAAACTTCCCATTATTCAATGGTTGATAGGCTGTTACGATTGGTTATAACTCTTCCGGTGTCAACAGCAACCACAGAGCGAGTATTTTCAGTTATGAAACTTGTCAACACCCGCATTCGAAATAAAATAGGAGATGACTTTCTTCGACATTACATGATAATTTACATTGAAAAAGAACTAGCAGCGAAAATTAGTTCAGATAAACTTATTGACTTGTATGATCTTCCAGGTAGTCGTAGAACTAAATTTAAGTTAATAGAGATGTAAGTTTCTTAATTAAAAAAATATGTCATATTTTTCTTATGTAGACATGTGGTTATGCTATTTTTAAATTTAAATGCATCGATATTGCTATGATATTTTTTTATGGATACTACGATAATTTTTAGTTGCTCCACGTGGCCCCCCCCTAGCCTAAAATCCTGGCTCCGCCCCTGAGTCCCACATATGTAATTACCTAAGTATACCCTTGGCAAACAGAGATAAACAAGGTTTCTGCAACAGTTGGATTGGCAGTCAAATTCCAAGAAGATAGAGAAGTCCAAATTCAAATTAGACACGCCTCATAATGCCGCCACAGTTTTGAATGTCTTGCAAAGCGTGAATACCTCCTAAGGTACTCAAGCACACCAAAAATTCAAGGCTTCTTGCCCATACATGTGTTTAAAACAAACAAAACAAAAGTTATAACTGCAGTTCACCGAGCATTATATCATGCTCGTCAACAGAATATTTCCAAATTGTTTCAGATCTTCATTGATACCAAAATTTTAGTGATTCAAGATTCAAAGATGTTTTTGCTTATTCGTCAAAATCTTATTTAATATCAAGATAGAAAGTTTGCATAACAAACTATTCTGTTTCCGTTATATAGCTTGCTAAAATGGGATGGGGGTGTATGTCTCTTATGTAGAGAAAATGTTTAAATATTATCATAAATTAATAACTCTGAATGACAGAATATGAAGCATAAACACGTCTGTCACTAAGGGTCACATATCACATAGGTATACATTTGCAGGTACATATAAACTCTCAAGATAGCTAAACAAAATCAGAATAGATGTTGTGAGAATAAAATGGGGCACATTCATGAGTTCATCTCTTAAAGTAAGCACCTTCATAGACAGGGACATGATCTGTTTATAGTAAACATCAGCCGTCCCTGAAATTCCTGGGATGCAGACAAGTGGTGGCACAGCCTTGGGGCCAAAATCATAGTATCTCCACAATTTTGATCCAATCTAGAAAATTTCCAAGGGAAGAGATAGTTTAGAAACTGGCCAACCATATGAATTGATAGAAAAAAATCATAAATACTTAAGAAAACACTTAAACATGGGATTTTCTTTTTCCAAAGGCATGTATCACCCGTTAGAATTCCACCGAGTTGACATGGGTATATATGATGAGTTTCACACTGGATTTGACAACATTGTAAACCCACATTTGAATTCATGCAGACTCAGGGGACTCGTAAACTAGATCCAAGGTTAATGTTTAACATGTCTATCTATTAATAAAATCAATGAATGAGTAGGCAAAGCCAAAGGAATTAATTCGAGATATTCTGTTATGCTTAAACAAAGGTAAACACACACATGCCAACAACCAGAAAAGAACGAGGGATTGCAAGACAGAAAAAAGTTATCCTGGCACACCCTAGAATGATTCCATTATACATAGCGAATTTGGAATAAATCGGCATTATATTAGCTCGCACTATGACGCACTTGGTTAATGCAATTCAAGCAGTCAAACAATAAATATACGTAGGACATAAGACATGCCTAACTTGATTAGCAGTTCCCATCATCAAATCAATCCAAATCCTATTCTCGCTAGATAACTTGATTGAGCACAAGTTGCACGGAGTCAATACATAGACAAGCGGAGTAAAGTAGACTTTAAGAAATTTAAGCTGAACTTAACTAGAGTGTACCAAGCCTCCAAGCATACTAAAGCTAAATATTTTAAGCTTTAGAATGACTACATCATGATCAAACAAGCATGATTGGACATTGTGCAGAAATGCCTGTCATGAACTGCATATATGCAAAACCATAGAGCTTGCAATATCGATCATAAAAACTGAGTTAAAGCTGCTGCCTGAATTACGCAATATCATGATAATCTAGCCAAAACTGCACCAAATGCATCATGTGATTCATGTCGAATACTCAGGTGCGCATGTCAACTCAAGATAAACTTGAATCGAGCACACAAATGTGAATGTGTTACCTATCCGATCTAGCCGGAATAAAAACCCAATCCGTCGAACACGAAATTGAATCAGCCATCGTACTTCCACAGATCTCGCGGAGCAGTAGCAACTAAACTAAATTCCCTTAAGCCCGCAGGGAAGTAAACCAAATTCCCGCTCGAGATGGCGCCACCAGAGAACCGCACGGAGCGATCCAATTCGAAGAGACGCCGCAAGCTCAACGGCATCCAGACGAAGCGAGAACATCTCGTACCCTAGAACGGCCCAGGCACGAGACCACGCAGCGCCAAAATTCGTGCGCGCGAGCGTAGAGGGGAGGTGGGAGATGCGAGCGAGAGGGAGTTCGGGAGGGCTGGCGCTTACGGAGATCTTGTGGAGCGGGACGACGGACTTGAAGTAAACGTAGTCCCCCGGCGCCGCCGTCGCCGCCGCCGCGCTGCCGCCTCCGCCCTTCATCTCTCTCTCTCTCTCTCTGTCTCTCTCACTCAAACAGTTCGGCGGTGCGAGCGGCACGGCGAGACGGGATGGGCGGGAACGCCTCCAGCTAATAGCTCAGTGGAGAGGGGCTATGACAGTGGGCCCGGATCGCGCGTGGGGCCCACATGCATGGGCTGAGGTGGACCGTCCGGTAACCGAAGGGGATCCTTCCCTTCATCCTGGAGGACCTGGACGAGGAGGAAATGGAATTATTGCTGGACTGGCGGAATTACTCACCTTCGATCTAGTGGCGTTACCTCACTGACGTGTGGGGCACGAGCGTACGGAGACGACGTAGGGTCTACCTTTTTGGAGACGAAATGTCAGGTTGTGAGTAGGTTGAGCGGTGAGAAAAGGGAGGTGGGACAGCGTGGAGGGGACCGACCCCGTCCTAAAGAAACAAAGCTATTAAATAATCCATGCCCACCAAAGATGGAATCCGAAGTCAATCTTCTAATGCAAGAATAATTATAAAATAGATAAACACTGAATACAAAGAAAATGGACTTTTTACTCTTTATTTAAATCTTTTATGTACAACAAGGCGCAATATGTATGGCCTAAACCCTTCAAGGCAATTTTAGGATTCACCCATAAAACCCTAGATTAGATATTTCTTAACAAAAGCAATTTTTTTACAAGTTTAATCTCAATTTAATGAAATTATAAATTTGATCTCTTCTCGACCGCAGCAGGCACCTACCATGCTTCCACATTGTGGCAAGTGAAACTATTACGATCCCATATCACAGTAGGTAATACATCACTACAAGAAACAGGGAAAAATTCGTGGGCCAAAAACCCACGAATTTAGGTCAAAACCCACGAATTTAAGTTAAATTCGTGGGCAAACCGTCGAATTTAGTTCACGAATTTAACTCGACGAAATTAATCAATTAAATTCGTGGGTACCCACGAATTTAAATTAAATTCGTGGGTTACTAGAAAAACCCACGAATTTAATCATTAAATTGTAATTTGAAAAAACCCACGAATTTAACAGTTAATTTCGTGGGCGTAAAAACCCACGAATTTAATTAAATTCGTAATGGTAAAACTCACAATTTAATTAAATTGTGGGTTGAATAAACTCACGATTTAATATTAAATTAGTAAATAATAAAACCCACAATTTAATCATTAAATTCGTGGGTTTTATATGGCCCACGAATTTATTAGCCATTATACAAAAATATATATATATCCTGGTGACTGACCACCCATCTAGCTTGTATTTCATTGAAGTCATCTTGATCATTATTTTGGTAATTTGATACCCAAATTATAGCAGTAGTTACTAGCCCATTTTCCAAACTCGAAAAATCAGAATAACATATATCTGAACCGGATTTAACGTGGAAAAACCCTCCAATGCGAAGGGTAAAAACCACGAACCCGTACGCAAACTTCACTATTTTCAAGAGTGTTTACAAATCACGGAGAGATCAACTCATGACGGCTTACAAGATGAACATATATAAGGCTTACAAAATTTAAGATGACCTCTCTTGTAAATAGGACATCCACTCAAAGAGATAAAAAACATTTGCGTTATAATATATATATCAATCTCTCAAACCGAAGGAGACATTCTAGCGAGATCCTTAGATAATCAATCACACATCCAACGGTAATTTGTAAACTACACAATGACATACAACACATTACTGAGACCGAACAATGGCATTATTGTATCATTATTACAAGGACATGTCATTACTTGAGGGTAGAACAAAGAAAGTTGCAAAGCAACGATTCGAAATCAAGAAGCCTAGAGGGTTGTGAATGTCTTCAAAGACAGAGATGCATTTGCACTGTACTTCTTCCTTCCAAGCGTAAAACAGCTTAAAAACCATTCGATTTACGAACTCCAATATAAAAGAAAGCAAAAGGAAAATAAAGAAAAAGTGAGCCTTTTACCTCCTCTCCTCTTACATACCTCCGAAAATGAAAAGCTTTAAAGTGAGAAGGAAAAAGGCAATTCCTCCAAAGTTGAGAAATGACCATGAGTAGCAATACACCATGAGTAGCTAAAACCCCGCCAGACTATCTCCGTGTTGGATGTGAACCAATGGCAATCGAGCCAAAATTACTTCTCCCACCATTCGGTCTCTCAAATCCCAAACTGAAAACAAGTTGAGAAATGACAGTTTAGGACAAGCACAAACAATACGGTCTAAAAGTGAAGCATGATTCATTAGTGCGCTTAAAGGTCGACATCGGTTGAATTGCCCCACAAGTGCGAAGTAGAAAAAAGACATGATAATGAGTATCTTCAACAAAATATCACCTTAGCAGATTTATCGAGGAACACAGAAGGAAATGAGACCAATCTGCAGATTTTGACGATGAAGTTATTGTTTTCTTATGTCCATTTTCCTTATCGACTCCTTCAAGATTTTCTAGTCTACATGTCAAAAATAAAAGCAGAATGTAAAATAATCCTATGACAAATTGATGTGAAAAGAGATTGTCCATTTTCATCCAATCAAATAACGGCATGCTTAACAATGAGGTAAAATTTCGTTTCAAGGGCTATCCTTTTAGTTCCTTCTTTACTCAAGCATAGTAATTGACTGGAATGCTTAACAATTAGGTAAAACCTAAGTGACCTGAATACATCACAACCAAGGTAATTGAAATCCCATGCGAAATTGTAACCATCACATTCAAAGACAAGTAATGATTTTTGGGTCATAACCGAGAACATTTTTAACCATTGAACAATTTCATTAGTCAATCCACAAAACAACCACTACACTAGCATTCAGATCTATAAGAAAATTTTCATATACCTAGAAAGCACCGACACCATAGTACTAGTGGTCAAGAGAACTCAATGGAACTAGCAAGTGGTCGAGAGAGCTATGAGCAAGTATGGAAATTATGCTAACCTCCGAGTCCCAAATGCGAATGGTGGCGTCCTCGCCGCGGTGATGATGGTTCATTAAGCGGTCCCCACGCTGCCTGTTGATCCTCCCCGGATGCCGGTGATCATGAGCAACGACTCCTCCGCTCTGCAAACCACCACCAACACTTAAAATACTCAAGATCAAAGCTCCTTGCGCCCAAATTTCTTCAAAGAATTACCTTGGGAGGTGCTCGGAGTTTGGAGGGAGAAGGAAGGAAGTGGCGTGGGGGGGCGGAGTGAGAGAAAGGCAGGAGGTGAGGGTGAGGGTGTCGGCACAGGCGCAGGCAGCCTGGCGGCGGCACAAGGCGGCGGGCGCATGGGCTGGCGGCGTGGGTGGGGCAAGTGGGGAAGCGGTGGACTGGGTGGTGAGAGGAGAAAAGAGAGAGAGAGAGAGAGAGACGAGATCAAGACAGGTATGGGTGAGAGGTAAACTTTTTAAATTGTGGACAATGCCTACTAATTTAATTAAATCGTCGTTTTTTCCCACGAATTTAATTAAATTCGTGGGTATTTTTATAAACCGATGAATTTAAATATATAAATTCGTGGGTTTTATTTGGCCCACGAATTTAATTAAATACGTGGGTTTTTTTTGGCCCACGAATTTAAAAAACCCACGAATTTTCTCCTGTTTCTTGTAGTGCATGTCATCTCTACATCTTTCTACAGTCGAGAAAAGAACAAGATTTGCAATTTCGAATGGATAGCAAAGTTCAGAGAAAAATCGGGCCAAAGGAAAAAAAAAACCAAAAACACTAAAGAAAGTTGTTTGCTTGGTAGCACTGACAGGTGGGCCCACCTATACTTGGCACCATGGGTATACGGATGGGTAGATGTACAAGTTTGTTCTTGTCTGTCTCATGGCACAGGCAATCTCAGAACTAGGGCCTGTTCGGGAGAGTTGTAACTTTTTTTAAAAGATACTTTTCAGTTTTCTGGACTGAAAAGCAGCTGTAACTTTTTATAAGAAACCGTTTGACAAATAATAATTTCCCTCAAGAATAAGTTGCAAAAGCAGATCTAGCCCAGCTTTTAACTTTTGGCTTTTGCTAGATATATATAGCTTCTAACTTATGTCAAAGCTACTTAAAAGTTGAGCTATTTAGGGGGCTTGCTGGCTTTTCAAAGGCTGAAGCTAGCTTCAAGCCCCCCCCCCCTAAACAGGGATTTAGAGAAAGTACAATAAAGTCACCTCAGCTTACTATTAGCATGTACACGTTAGTTTTGTTATATATAGAAAAGTAGGAAAATAGGAGAGAGAGAAAAGAACCGACTCTTATTTAGCAGCAAGTATCGCACGAAACATAGGTACTATCGCCAACTAAAAGCCGGTGTTGTTGTACAAGTTGGTTTTTATTGCATACTAGCTTTATTACTTACTCTAGAGACAACCTTTAGAGATAGTTATTGTACAAACTGGCTTTATTGCTTACTCTAGATGATATGGATGAGGGATGGAGTAAGTAGTGGGTTTTATTATTGTACTTGCTCTAATAACAAGGTTCATTTTTCAAAATTGATGTTTATGCAGCTGAGCATGGGCATAGCTACCCCTGAATCCTCGCTACAAGTTGGCACAGAGATGCGAGCCGTGTTGAACATACCTGGGACATTTGTCACTGGTCTTCCTCTTAATAAGGTATATTTGCAAGGCTATGGGGACTGTCATTTTTTTTCTTAATGAGCTACTTGTGGCATATCTGTGTAGATGAATACTCCCTCCATTGTTGAATAGATAACATTTTTATTTTCAATTCAATAAATACACATGTAGAAATAATCAAATTATCGTTTTTATTAACTTATTTATTGATTTTAGATGATATGTGCTACTCTAATCCATAGTAATAAATAACATTAAAAATAATGAATTGTAAGAGTGTGCAAAGGAAAAAAAGTTATTTTTGTTGAGGAAAAATACATGTGGACACTTTATAAGAATGGGTCCATTTGAGGTTTCAGTCCACGAATGTGCATTAGAGTAGTTTAGGACTATATTCTTATTTAATCATTAAGGGGATGTCAAGGATCTTCTCTCCTTATACAAGGGGAGAGTAGTGGCTTTTATTGTACACATCTTGGAACTATATCCTGTGTACTTGATCATCTACTTTTCACTAATCTACAATTGATCGTCGGCAATGCAACAACCATCCTCTAACACGTTCTCAGTATGATAATGCTCTTGCTAAGGATTCCTAGTATAGAGTAGATTGATAGGAAAAGTTCCATATAGCACCTCAAACTTTGCTTAAAAGTCCATTTGGCACTTCGAACTATAAAACCAGACATTTGACCTCTAAACATTGCAATCTGGTTCAAATAACATGAGAGACCATGTGCTGGTCTATCCATATTTGTGATGAGTAATTGATTGAGTTTGAGCCAATGGTGCTCATGTTTAAGTTTGATATGAGCTTATTTTGTTATGAGCAATTTCGTTTGAGTGGTTCTGGCCTTGCCTAAAGTGCTATGACCTTATCCAGAGTGGTCATGACCTTGCTTGAGTGGTCATGGTTTCATCACTAAGTGGTCGTGATGTTTCTAGAGAGATCGTGTCCTAGAGAAGTCATGCCCTATAGTGGTTGTTTCTAGGGTAGTCGTGACTTTTGTGACCTCTAGGGTGATCGTTCCCTAGAGTGGTCCTTCCTAGAGTGGTCGTGGTCTTTATGACCTTTAGGGTTGTTATTTCTTAGAGTGGTCGTGGGCTTTGTGACATCTAGAGTGGCCGTGGTCTTTGTAATCTCTAGAGTGGTCATGGGCTTTGTGACCTCTAGAATGGTCGTGATCTCTAAGGGAGTGGTCATGATCACTTAGATCCGCTGTGAGAGTGGTCTAGACATCTAAGGATCACTTGGGAAAGGACCACTTGGGAAGTGACTGTGATCTTTGATGAGGTAGTCTAGACTAATGTAGGAGTGATTTAGACCTCTAAGAACCACTTAGAAAGTGGTCGTAACCTCTAATGGAATGATCTAGACTACTGTGAGAGTAATCTAGACCTCTAAAAATCACTTAAAAATGATCATGACCTTTAATGGGGTGGTCAAGACCATTGTGAGAGTGGTCTTGACCTTTAAGGGCCTCTTAGAAAGTGGTCCTGACCACTGAGGGAGTGGTCATGGCCTTTGTAAGAGTGGTCACAGTCAAGAGTGGCTTTGAGTGGTCACAACTAAAAATGACTTTGAGTGGTCGTAGCCTTATATGGTCTTGGTCTTGAGTGGCTTTAACCGGTCATGGACTAAAGTGATCTCTGCCAAGAATGGACTTTGGCTTTAGGAGATCACAACCAAGAGTGATCATAAACAAGAGTGGTTTGGATCAGAAGGGTTATAGACTAAAGTGATCACAGTCAAGAGTGGTCTTTGGTTTAAAGGGATCATGACCTAGGGAGATCATGACTTCAAGAATGGTCGTGGACCAAGGTGGTCATAGACTAAGTGATCCTAGGTGAGATCTTTTGATATTTGATTGATCACTGTTACTTGTCTAGTTTTTGTTGCATGTTATCTAGAACAATGCTGTGTGATGGTTTGCTTGTATGTGTTGTTTACAGGATTCCGAGGCTAGGTCATGGTGAGGCGAAGGCGAGACTAAAACTAGGTTAGGGGACCTGAGATCTAGAACGGTCAAAAGACGCCATCTCTCTCTAAGCAATGCAAGATCCAAGTTTATCTATACTCTGAAATTTATTTTTATTCTTACATTTTCCCTTGGTTCTTTTTTGCAACATAAGTTATGTGTCACCTCCTTCTATTTGCTTTATTTCTACCGAATCTAGAATGCATAAGTGATTAAGGAACTCATCTAGAGCATGTTCCAACCCAACAAGATCCATTAGAACTTACCTTTGCTCAAGTTTTTGGTCTTCCTTCTTTTTGAGTATTTAATCTATGTTTGGTTTCTTTCTCTCTTGATCTTCCCTTCTTTTTGAGTCTTTGATCTCTTTTTGGTTTCTTTCTCTCTTGATCTTATGCTATCAAGGATAAATAATTGATGGATGAATCTTCTCTAGATTAGATTTCAATCTTCTAGGTAAGCTTAGAACAAGATCTTAAATTCTTCTTAAAAAACCAGTAGATCTTTTCTTTACTCGTTTGAGGGGTATTCTTTAGGGTTCGTGCTTGCTGTGACTGGTTCGTGCTTCCTGTAACATATGAGAGATCATCTAAGATCTTCTTGATCATCAAATCCCCACAAGCAAACTTAGGGTATAGGTTGTGAGTTTGTCTCTATTTTGGCGTAACCTTCCTTCCAACTGAAAGATCAGAACTTTGACATCAATTCTTACGATTGAAGGTTGGAATAAGTTCTTAACATCCATAGGAAGGTGCACATAAAGTTTCACGAGATTTGGATCAGCCGGTCAAAAGTTAGAAGAATTTTGATTTTAAGATCATGTTGATTTTACTATTCATCCTGATTGTACTATTTATTTAGGAGTTTTTTTTCTCTAGTGTTGGCCTGGCTGAGCTTTTAGTTGGCTCTTTTACAAAAGAGGTTTTGGAAGTTTTGTTCTTTTGTCTAGTGTTGGGCCTTTTAGTTGGCTCTTTAGAAAAAGACTTTAGGAGTTCTGCTTTTTTGTCCAGTGCTAGACTGGTTGAGCCGTTTAGTTAGCTCTTTTGAAAAATAGGTTTGAATACATGAGGGATAGTTGGTTCACCACTTCTTTAGTCGCCTTTTCGTCATTCACATCACATTGACCCGATTTTGCATAGAGATATTGACTGTGTTGTGTGATGAGTGGACAGTTTTAACACGTAAAATGACATGCTGGGCAAGTTTATGTTAATGTCATAGGCTTCTCTTCCAAGTCAAAATAAAAGCGGGAGAGAGCTAAGAGGCCGATAACTATAGAGGCATGTTTGGGAGCTTGATGGGGAGAAGCTATATAGGTTCCACTTATTATTAATCTAACTTAGTCAACGTGTTATCCTACGTAATAAAACCGTCGACTCATTACGCCATATGGACAAAATCACTATGCAACGTCAGGTTAATGTGTTATTTGAACTGTATTATAGAGTTTGGATAGTAAAATATCTGATTTTATAGTTTAAGCCCACAGTGGATCGTCGCACGCCGCCCACGGCTGCTCCCTGCTCACGTATCACCTACGGCGGACCCATGCATGCCGCCCACAGTGGCTCCAGCCCTGTGCGCCGCCTGCGGAGGCCGTTGATCAAGCCGCCAACGGCGGCTACTCCTCGCATGCCGCACCGTGCTGCGCCGTCCTCACGACCAGCCGAAACCGAGGGATCACACAGGCATCTGCACCGACATCGCCACCGGTGACGTCGGCGCCGCTGCGCATGCTCATCCGCGCCATGTCACCCCACCAACGACGGGCTCCGCCGCGTCGCCGCCGCTCCGATGCTCTCCAACGGCAAGCCCACAGCAGCAACCGCCGCCACCGTCGTGTCTTCTCCGCCTTCTGCGGGATGGCGCGCCGGATCGGCTACCACACCACCGTGCCGCCTCGTTCGCCCACGCGCCACCGCGTGCCTCACCCACCACCACCGTTCAATGGGCCGAACAGGGTACGGGCAAAGGCAGAAGCGCTTGATGCTACAATGGATCGATATCCAATGTCCCCCTCCCATACGTGTCTCACATAAACAAAGTTAGATCAACAAGATCCATTAACAGAGGCAACAAAGGTAGGACATCCACACATCGACGAGATTACACAGCAGGACGACGTACGTAGCACTGCACGCACTACTCAAATGGAACAAACCAAACGACGCACACATCAACTGGTTAGGCACGCCTGCACTTGAGGTTTCTCATGCAAGAGAGGTCCAGTTCGGCCAGCTTCACCGCTTTCGCAGCCGCGCCATGTGGTTTCGGGCAGCTACGCCCGGGAATGCAGCTGACCTCCGCCTCCCGCTCCAGCAGGCAGAAGCACCAGCGATTGGAGACCACGCCACAGCACCCCTCAGTGATGCCACGGCCCAGACAGTTCATGAAGTACTTATTCTGCACCCCACAGTCCTCCTCCCCTGGCCCAGGGTACGCGAGAGCCGTCGTCGACGCCAGGGCGGCGCACACGACGGCGGCGGCGGCGAGCACGACGGTGAGCTTCGCAGACGCCATGGGGAAGGCAGTTTGCTATAGCTTGCTAGGATTGTTTGGGATCGATCTAGATCTAGCTACGAAGTACTGACAGACGCCTCTCTACATATATATATATATAGACGCTCGCGCGATGGCAGCAGCTGGGGGAGGTGCAGCAGATCGCGACCTGATCGAGATCAATTATCTGCGAACGGACTGTAGACCCATGTTCCAAACTATTGTCCTTTTGCTTCTCTTTGCTTTTCTAATTACGAGATGTCAGATCGATCAGCCCATATCACCAGCTGTGGGTGTTGCATGTGTTCGTTCACGACACGAAGGTGCATGTGGTTGGATGGTTTGTTGCTGGCTAGCTAGCATGCATGCATGTGCTTGCTAGCTTATGCAAGTTCAGGAAATAATAATATTAATCAACTGGTGATTTTGTGTAGCTCTAGTTTAATGGCTTTTCTTCCAGGTAGATTAATGGCACATGAAACTTTGACATCTTTTTTTAGTTAGGTTTTTCAGAGACAGATTAACCGTAGCTACTCCATTAATCGTTGGTCTCTAAACCTGCAGTGGGTTAATCGGGCCCGAACTTGAGAAATGCAATTTACGTACTCAAACTTGTTTAATTAGTTGGATCTAAATGGGTCAAAACTAGCTATTGCACATAACACTCGGTGTTGGCTACAACGTGTTTTTATTTTGGCTGACACGTCACCTGCTACTCTCCTCTCTATTTTCTGTCACTCTACTCTTTCATCTCCCTCCCACTCTGATGTCACAAATCACAACCAAATCTCCGGTGATCCAAGCAAGCTTAGGGACATATATAAGGGGTGCTAACTAAAAATTTACATGGTGCTACTGTCATATCCCAAAATTTCAGCATAAAAATTTTCCAAGTTTTTAATTAGCATCAAAATAATCCCTAAACTTTTCTAAGTTCAACAAAATTGGCCCCATATTTTCTTGAGCTCCATGCATTTTTCTTGAGCTTAAACAACAATTTTCAGCCAACTAAAAATATTTGTTTCCTATTTTCTAAAAACTTTCCTTTTTCGAAAAACTCACCAATGCACTGGCGGCACACACCCTCACTTGACCGAGTCTTTGTCGTTATGGCAGTATCCGTCTATAGGTGAGCCCTCATCGTCGCTTTTCATCTGGCCATTCGAGCGTAGCCACCCGCATCCAACATGATACAACGCTCTTGTCGGGGATTGGATATCCACGGTAGACGACCATCGTATCCCGGTGGTCCTGGGCATGCCCCTGCTCGGGCCTCGCCCCTAAGAAAGATTCTCAGACCGTCCGACCATCGGGCTGTCCCCCATCCTCCGTCAAGCTCGTCCCCGAGCATGACCGCTCGGGTGTCCGCGACCAAGCGGCCCGGTCTACTGAGGGGACCTCGGGCTTCGCCCAAAAGCCGGGCATGGTCCACGAAGATGGTGCGGCATTAATTACGCGGCGGCTCGAAGGACTGCGCGCCCGCGATCTGCACGCCCGTGGTCTACGCGCCCGCAACCAGCGCTCGTTGTACCCACGTCGCGCTGCGCCCGACGGGAGGTGCGGGAACAGCTCCGCCCACGTCCAGAATAGTAGCACGCCCCCTGTAATAAATGCTGTGTCGCCTGTAATCCCCTATAAATACCCTCTCGCACGAAGGCTTGGGGGTTCGATTCCACCTCCCACTTTCACTGGTATTCAGTGCTTGTTACGGTCGACCCGGTAGGGCACTCTTAGAATCACCCGGGGTCCCCGAGCAAGCGCATTGTAATCCACCTTCGCACGATATTGCAATAACTGGACGTAGGGTTGTTATCTCCCCTGCGAGAGGCCCGAACCAGATAAAAAAAGCCTCCCCTGTTCGCTGTGATTGTCCCGACCACCTCGATCCGTAGCTCGGCAGGCCCTCAGACGATGTACCCCTCGCGGGAAAGGGGCCCTAGGTTGATCTCTTATTCAACAAGTAAGCTCGGCGGGGGACCGGTTCTCGAATCGTCGACAGCTCTGTATCACGTTGTCTTCACTGAGGGCTCAGTCTTCTGCAATCAAAACCAAGGGATCGAAGCTAGTGAAAAACCTTCGCCTCTACCTCCGCATTTTCACTTCTACTATAGCATCATCACCTCCAAAGACTAGCAATGTCCCCGCATCACTCTGGCTTTGTCCCTAGCTTCAGTATTGCCATGCCACCACTCTGCCCCTAAATCCGCAATCTCTAGAAATCCCTCGCCTCCGTTGCTTCTCCCACAAAATTAACCTTTCCTTAATCATCCCAAACTCATTGTGATACCATAGTACGCCTTCTTCTACTCCAATTCCTCTCACGTTGCCGCTACCCAAGCTTCATGCGTAGGGCACCAGCACAATGCCAAGCTCCTCTGCCTAAACCAAGCATGTGTAAAACTTCATCTTGATCTAATAATGCTCATGCTCCCCTCCCCCCACCCCCCACCCCCGCCGCGCCGGCGGTTCACAGGCTCCTATGGCACCGCCACCAACGCTAGACTAACTTGGCCTCGCTCTCACCTTGCCATCCATGTCACCAGGATCGCCTCAATGCCCTAGTGCTCATTGTCACCCTTTTAGTTGGTACATCGCCGAAAAAACCACCACCAACCTCCCCTATTTTGCATTTGCCATGACCATCACACTCATGTTCCAGCCATCTTCAAGCTTCCCCATCCACAACATCGACACTAATAACTTCCCCACTCTACTATCTTCGCCATTGTCCACTATCTTTGCCGTCGCCGCCGTGTTCTACCCGTTCCACACTAATTCAACCCGATTTGGGCAAAGACCATATGATTCCCCTTCTTCTTGCCTGTGTTTAATTGAGTGTTGACCAGTTCGGCATAGTACAACTCTGTTTAGTACTTTTACACCTCTGTTTGTTCCAGTCAAGCTATCTTGACGCTTTCTATTACCCCTGGCACCACTTCGTTCTTTCAGAGCTTCTGCTTTTGCTATAAAATCTAGATTATTGTCAACTCACATTCAAAAGCATATCATGGAATTGTTTATTTAGTGTTATTTGGTTGCATTCATTGGGTGATGAGGTAGGGCTAGCGGGAGCAGAAGATGAGGCAAGAGGAGCTGAATGAGTCAGAGGAGTGTTCGACAACTTTGATCAAGAAGGCAAGTCACGTCCTTGAACATATTGAACCCATATGTAAATATGCGTTATCTTGTGGCCACACAAATTATTTCATGTCTGTTTAATTTGGTATGAGCTATATTTGAAATAAATGGTGTGTAGTAATAGCTAATTCTTATTTGGTAATGTTGCCATGCGTGTTAATTTTGAGCGATACACCCTGACAAGCTTATTGCTATTATGTTAATATAATAATTCAATTGGTAATAACCATGTAATAGTTATGGACATAACACACTCGTTTCATATGGTATATACAAATGCTACTTGGTTAAGGTCGCTTTACGAAAATGCTTAACGCCAAAGGCAAGGATGGATCGATGATAATGGTGAGTTCTTTATGAACCAGATTGTGGTTGCACTTGCCCAAAGCACATAGGATTACAAAACTCTTGTCAAATATTGAACGACATAGTTCTCACCTATCCATATGATCATTCATTCGAGCTTGAATGTGTGTTGTTTTATCTTCATAATGTTTCTGCGGGTGTAGGCTTGTTACTAGTGTACCTTTGTGGTCATAGTAACCCAGCAACTGTAGGATGTTGTCGGGAACGGTCATAACTAGCCTTTGTATCATTGGCTGAACTTAACAACAATAGGTCCCATTAACGGAGGACAATTAGCTTGCTTTGGCCTGGTGAATCCCCACTCGTTAAATGGATGAGTCATTTATTGGGTGGAACTAGTGTGGTTCTTGGTATATCAACTCTGATCTAGTTGTGGTATCATATGGGTAAAACTGGACAAACTCTACAGAGGTTAACTTAATTGTCGATACGCTATACTTTCGGTTAAAGAAGCTGTGTTAATGTGTGATACGAAATATCATAGCATAAAATAGATGTTTTTGAAGTTTAAAATGTGGATTTGGTAACTCTTGTTTGTTTCATCATTCAAATACAACAATTTTTAATATGCTTTACTCCCTCTTGTTCCCCACCCCCTTTTTTTTTGAGCGAGTTTGCTTCTACTATCCGTCTTCTTCTTCAAGCCTGTTATTCTTCTCGTTCAAGCTCGACCATGGGTGCCCACCTCCCTAACCTCACTGTCGAGCAGACACTTTAGCCCCATCTCCTTACACTGCTCCGTCCCCACGTGTGTGGAGATCATCCGGTGGAATCTCAAGAGCTCAACATGGCTAGGAGCTACCGCAACGATCAACTCATCGTAGATAACAGAGGTTGGATCAAGGCAAGATATCACACACCGAAAGGTTTGGTTAGGACACAACCAACGAAGTGAAAAGAAGGATGTTGTACAAATCCTGCAGGCACATCGACTGCAGTGACCAGATAGATTGGAGACAACATGATGGTCTAGGTTGTTCATGGCCGCAATTGTGCCTGGGGGTTGTGGAGGCGCTTGATGGAGAGTCCCTTAAGCAGGCTTGACCAAACCGCTGGGATGAAAAGCTCTGGGTTTGCAAAGCTATAGGAAAATTACTTCAGACTACAACAGTTAATAAGTTCAAAATTAAAAATGAGTCAATTTCAAATAAAAAAATAATTAAAATGAGTCAATTTCAAGTAAAAAATGCTAATGATCATTGGCTTGATAGTAGTTTGTTAGCTTGAATTTGAAAAAACTACTTAAATGATAAAGAAAATGATTTTATGTTGAATTATGTTAGTTTTGAAAGAAGTTTGATAATAACTTATTAAACTCAATAGCCAACCGTGTCGAAGTGGTTCCATGCCTCGTGGAGAGATACCAAGTTGTAATAGTAAAGTTGTCTAAGAAATTTCAAAAATAATTATAAAACTATCAAAAGTGGCATTTTAATAATATATAGAACATGTCTTAGGACGATATTGATCCAATTCGACTCTTTCGAGCGGTATTTCACAAACTATCAATTGTTAGATCGATATTTACAGAGAATCATCAAAATGACAGTGCGGTAGTTTCCATTAAACCATTTTGTCGGCGACGGCTCGCCAGTCATGAGTCACCAGTGGCAGACTCGTAGCCGTCCGATCGAGGCAGTCAGCGGTCCAGATTTTTCAATACTGTGATGCTCCGTGTTTGCTACAGTTAGAGACCACTCACCGTCCGATGGGCCCCTACCACACAAGGCAGACTGCCGTTCTCACTCAGAGGCTCAGAGCAAGCATACACCGGGTCTATCACACAAACCTTACCTGCGGGCCCACCCACCAGGCCACGGCCGACGTGGCCGCTCCCCCGCCATAACTCCCACCCACTTTGATCACTGTGCCAAGAACTAGTCCATGCACCACGACCCCACGGCTGAACAGCAGTTGCGCAAAGCAACGTCCAGCCTTGGCACACCGAGCTCACCCAATCCTTGCACGCACCGAGAGGCGGAGACCGCCCCCTCCATTTCCCTCCCTCTTCCCCTCGACGTCGCGCCGTCGTCTTCCTTCCGCAGCGCAATGCCGCCGACCACCGCCAGTCCAGGCCAGGTCCCAGGCACAGTGGGCCCGAGCCCGGTCCACCCGGCCCGCGTGCGGGTGCTCCACCCAGGCGGCGGCCCGAAGCCCGCCGCGCCCGGCCCGGTGGTGTACTGGATGCTGCGCGACCAGCGGCTCGCCGACAACTGGGCGCTCCTCCACGCCGCCGGCCTCGCTGCCGCCTCTGCGGCGCCGCTCGCCGTCGCGTTCGCGCTGTTCCCGAAGCCGTTCCTCCTCTCCGCGCGCCGCCGCCAGCTCGGGTTCCTCCTCCGCGGC
Organism: Guadua angustifolia; assembly: GCA_036346375.1. NCBI lineage: Eukaryota > Viridiplantae > Streptophyta > Magnoliopsida > Poales > Poaceae > Guadua > Guadua angustifolia. The sequence continues at coordinate 3,188,426 of CM070521.1, read as the reverse complement.
CTCCGCCGCCTCGCCGCCGACGCCCACGCCCGTCGCCTCCCCTTCTTCCTCCTCACCGGTACGAGCTTCTTTCCTCACGTGCCAAATTTTGATCCCCTTGCCGTGACTCTGACACGTGGCACCTCGTATTCGGAGGAGAGTAACCGCTTCCCGGTTCGTGAAATGTGATGTTTTTATGTCTCGCTGATAGGTGGGCCCGCGGAGGTCCCGGCGCTAGTGCGGCGGCTTGGGGCGTCGACGCTGGTCGCCGACTTCTCGCCCCTGCGACCGGTGCGGGAGGCTCTGGACACGGTGGTCAGCGATTTGCGGCGGGACGCGGCCGGCGTGGCCGTGCACCAGGTAACTGCAATTTGCATGGGAATCCTCCCAAGAAAGTTGGGATCATTTGGGGGGTGAATTCGATGGAGACGTTTGAGGCATCTGTGGGGTTCACACAGGTGGACGCGCACAACGTGGTGCCTGTATGGGCGGCGTCGGAGAAGCTAGAGTACTCGGCCAAGACCTTCAGAAGCAAGGTGAGCAAGGTCATGGACGAGTACCTGGTGGAGTTCCCCGGGTTGCCGGCGGTGCAGCCGTGGGACAGGGAACAGCCCGAGGATGTCGATTGGGACGCACTCATCGACAGGGTTTGCAGGTATGGGGAGAGTTTTGTGACGAATTTACTGAAAAACTTGGTGTCACATGTATAATTGGCTATGAGTGATGAATGGTTCTTGGCTGTTGGAGCAGCGAGGCAGAGGACGTGCCGGAGATTGACTGGTGTGAGCCGGGAGAGGCGGCGGCGATGGATGCACTTCTGGGGAGCAAGGATGGGTTCCTGACGAAGAGGATCAAGAGCTACGATACGGATCGGAATGATCCCACAAAGCCAAGGGCGTTGTCTGGCCTTTCGCCATACCTGCATTTCGGGCATATTTCAGCACAGCGATGCGCTCTCGAGGCAAAAAAGCACCGCCGTCTTAGTCCCAAGGTGCCCTTGTTTACATATTAAGTTGGTGAATTGAGAGCATTATGCAATGGCAATTAGATATTAGATGGCATAGTATATTTATTTGTAGCAATCAGACTGCAAATCTCAATGTCGGTGCTGAAGCTTTAGTTATTAACATTGAAAGACTAATAATTAATAGATGTATGAATATGTAATCTTTGGAAACAGTCAGTGGATGCATTCTTGGAGGAGCTGATAATAAGGAGGGAGCTAGCTGACAACTTCTGCTATTACCAGCCTCACTATGATTCGCTGGCTGGTGCATGGGAGTGGGCTAGGAAGACACTGAAGGAACATGCCACTGATAAAAGAGAGCACATTTATACGTGAGTCAGTCATCCTTTATAATTTTTGGTTGTGCCTTATAATTACATTTATCTGATTGGCAGTACTAAGGCAAAAAGCCTGCTCTACGTGGTGACTTGTTAACTAGCATTTTATTTTGGTTTACAGGAGGGAGCAACTTGAGAATGCAAAAACAGCTGATCCTGTATGTTTTAGCAAAGGCCTTGTACTCTCCAGCAGATATTGAATTCATTCTAACCTCACTTCTTAATTGAGTTACATATTTTCTTTTTGCATCCTTTATCAGCTCTGGAATGCATCACAATTGGAGATGGTGCACCGTGGAAAAATGCATGGATTCATGCGGTAAAATAAATTATATCTACTTAAGATACCATGGTTTTAACCATAGTTACCAGAAACGTGGTTTATCCGAGTTGTGGTACGGGATTCAGGTTCACGGTTTGCCTTTTTTTCTTTCAATTTCCACTGTGAACACGAACCCCGTACTCTAAACCGGTTCGGGTTTGACAAATCTAGTAACTATGGTTTTAACCCATTGTATTTGCTGTTTCGTTATTTTGATGTCGATTGGATGGTCTGAATTGCCTGATTACCTTATTCTCGTTGCTATAAAGATAAAAAACTGACCAAAATATGATTTGACATATTGGTCCTTAAAACTGCAGATGCTTCATTTTTGCTGTTTTTATCTACATTATTTTTTTTTGATGAAGGAAGCTTTTATTAATTTTTTTATTCATTTTTATCTACATTATAGTTAAATAAGTTCAAAATGCAGTACAATATGGATGCGTTCTTTTCCTGAATTCATGTCCTGTCATCCAATAGCCCATGAAGACCTTACAAAATAGTTGAATAGATGACAAATTTGTATGACTTGGTTTTCTAATTTCTACCCATAAGTTTGTTTATTTCAACCACGGGGACATATTAGGTGCAAACCATTCTTATCGTGTGAACTCTTTGAAAATCATATGTAAAAGTTTTTAAAAATTCTCAAAAACTTACCATATGTACGAGATGTTAGCTTCTACAACCCTATAAAATTTGTAGGCCAAACTCGTATTTGAAAGATATGAAATTGACAAGCAGTGGATGAATAGTGAAAATTCAATATTTAGGCTAAATCTGTTCTTTTCGTATCTTTCAAATCCGATTGAGTTTGATCTTCAAAGTTATAGAAGCCTACCTCCCCTACGTATGTTAATTTTTTGAAAATTTTTGAAAACGTGTACGTATGGTTTTCACGAAGTTTATATGATATGACATATTCTGCAAATGACCAAGGATTTTTTACGCTCTTATGTCCAACAATATGGGTTTTTAAGTATATTTGATTTAAGTGGGAATTAATCATTAATTTGTGATGATCTGTGTAATATCTGTTTGGTACGAAGCCTTTGCTGCACATGTTTCTCCTTGACAGAAGGAACCGTCGACATATTTTATGTTCCACTTTTATTTTGGGCCAGAAAGAGCTGTTTTCTAAATCATGGATGCTTAGTTCGGCAGTTATATTCTTTGTAAAAGATATTGCTCTGTCCTGACATGGTAGTTTTCTGCAGAATGTATTGGGCCAAAAAGATTCTAGAATGGACCAGTGGTCCTGAAGAAGCACTTTCAATAGCAATATATTTAAATGACAAGGTAAATTTTAGAAGCAATTTTACTATCGTCTTTGTTCCTTTTTATATTTTTCCTGGTGTTGGTTATCAGCTTAATTCATCGAACACGTGAAGCATGATAAACAAACATAATAAGAGAGGAAATTTGCCATATTTTAGTGTAACATTATGAATTACAAATTTTATGAAAAATATAACCGTCATATTCCGACTTGCAAGAGCCTGCATTTGATTAAATATGTTTTAGTACTAATTAGCGGAATTTCCCGCGCAATTGTGCGGCTAGATATTGCAACATATTGTGTTTGTCATATTGTCTTTTGCAAATATAATTGTATTTATGATACAATTGCCGTAGTTGTAATATATATATATATACATGATTAGGGATGGCAATCGAGTGAGTACCTCTAGGTACGATTGCCGTCCACTCGAACCTATTAGTTTTTTCGGGTATAGAATTGTGCTCACACCAAACCCGATCGGCACCTATGGGTAGTTTGATGTAACTAAACATGGACACCTAGGATACCCACTGGGTACCTATTGATGTAACTAAATATGGGTACCGAACCCAATGGGTACCCTTGATGTAACTTAATAGGGTTATGTGTGTCTTTAAAAAGTGGGGTCCACATATCATAGGATACCTATCGGGTACCTATGGGTACCAATTGACACCAACACCCTTCCTATGACCTTATCGGGTATCAAAACCCGAAAACCCGTGGGTCTGAAGTGCTACCTATACCCATCCTTATCGGGTCGGGTACCTAAACCCATGGGTAAAACTGCCATCTCTATACATGATTAATCTGCACCATTATAATCTGGCTCCACAAATAAAAAAGTAATGTGTAGATCTTCTCCTTTTCTTTTGATTAATGAGATAATTTTTAGAATTTTTACATTTTTTCTTATTTAATGATAATTGTGGAATTTTGTAGACTTCCAAAGCGAATGAGGGGTGTGTGTGTGTGTGTGTGTGTGTATATATATATATATATATATATATATATATATACTAAACTACAGAAGTTACTTTTTCTTAATTACCAACTGTGCACTTTCAGCTACCATTTTTTACAAAGGGCAGTGGAATTGAACTGTTGGTGCTATTTTCATAAGCTTCTCTTGCCTGAATTTGTTCAATTTAGATTTTGTACTTTGTCCATTTTGATTGATGGCGTTTTGCTTGTCAACACCACCAAAACGTTCTGTTGTTTTGCACATAGTTATGAGTAGTTCTATTGGATATGCTTGAAGAGAACAAGGTAAAAGTTCTAGCCATGATTATCATGTAGGAGAACAGTACACCTGGTCTTCCACCAATCTTACTAGTTACTGGTTTCCAACTATCTTTTTTATATTCTCGAGTCATTGCCCTTTTGGCGACAACCAGCAAGTAGATGTCCAAGTTGCCTCTGACAATCTGGAGTAAGTTTTTCTTGTTTGGGAGTTTTTACAAGAAGTTAGAAGGAAGATGTGGAATTGTAGGTGGGAAAAAATCTTCAGGAATGCCCATACTACCATTTTTTTTCCTGGTATATAGTTTTGGTTCTGTAATAGTTGTTCGCCGTTAAGTCCTTTAGCGCAGGGGCGCAGAGCCAGCCATGGCCAAGCCTAGGGCTGGCCAGCTTTATTGAGCCGAATCTGTATTTTTTGTGATTTTCTATGAGAAACATGATGGGCTTTCGATCCTAGGCCTCGAGCTATGGCTCGGGTAGCTTGAGGCCTAGCTCCGCCCCTGCTTTAGTGGATTTTTAAATGTTCATCAACATAATCTTACAAATTAGTCTATTGCAGTATGAGATAGACGGCAGGGACCCCAATGGCTACGCCGGTTGCATGTGGTCCATATGTGGCCTCCATGATCAGGTTTGTGGGCAAGCCTCCCTGTTCACAAGCATAGATTATCGATCACATTTTGCAAGCTTACGAGCATTTCTGCACCCCTACTATTTTTTTCAGGGCTGGAAGGAGCGTCCAGTATTTGGAAAGATACGTTACATGAATTACGCAGGCTGCAAGAGAAAATTTGACGTTGATGCTTACATTTCTTATGCTAATGGATTGATTGCTCAATCCAAGAAAAGGAAAACTGAGGAATCTGTTGATTCTGCAGCCAAGCATTCAAAGTCTGACAAGGCCTAGCCCAGATAGGAACAGTAGTTCAGCACGTTGAAAACTTAATGTGGGTTCGAATAAGGAGTAGGAACGTTTTCTTTTGCTGCGTACATGAGCACGTTAGAATGAAGAAATCGTGTTTAACTACAGATAGATCATACAGGGATTACACTTCGGATCGGTTTAAGTCGCTGACATTCTTGTAACTCATGGTCGCTGAAAGTTTTCTATTGAATTCAATTCAAGTGTACATACTGATTTGTAATATCACATAAATTTAAAAAACTTACTAAAGTTGTATATTACTTGATACATGGCATTTGCTAGAATATAAGCTTATAAACAAGCAAATAGAGCGAAAAGGCGTGATATGAATAAAGTTATTTGCGACCACAAAAAAACAATTAAATTATGCTCATGCAGCTTGAAATGTCAACCTGTCCGATGAATATTGTGTGGCCCTTGACCACCATTCAACCTGAACGGCGTACAAGATACAGCTAAAGATTAATTAATATTATCAACTCCAAGCACAACACAAGATCCTGATCATAGGGCAAACAAATTTAAGCACACAACGATTATGGTTTGAACTTTAAACATCATCACAGCAAACATGGCGCAGGACGCACATTGTTATCAGCTAGCGAGACAGGAGCAGGGGGTTCTTATTTCTTGAAACAGCATTCTTGAACAGAATATAATATAAGCCAATCATCTATGCATGTACACTCAATTGAACTCAAAGCATTTCCAGCATCAGGGCGCCTGGTAACTGCAACTGCTGCTGTCATGATGAGATCGCATGGAAGCATGGAGTCAGCACTAGGATTTCAGTCAGTAGTATCCTCTTCGACGGTTGTATGCACCACTTCCTGGATGGTAAGATCCACTTGGAGGTGATAGAGGAGGCAGGTAGGTTGTGTATGCATATTCACCCTGCAAAGGCATTAAAAAAAACTCAGAAATGGCCAATGTCACTTCAAGACTTCAAAAGACTGAAGATTTACAAATATTTAGTCATATTCTCTAAAAGATTTTTGAAATCTGTATCGCCAAACGTTATGAGGATCTTTGAGATACATCATAAGAAGCTGTTTATATCACATCACCAATACTTGGCACTTGCCAGGCCCATGCAGAGAGTCTTAACTCTAACCCCAGACCAGAATAGGCAGAAAGGGCCTACCAAATACTCCTTAATACAAGTCTCCATGGAATCCAATCGGTCAAACTTTTGAAACATCGACCACTAATATATGCAGAAGTATATAAATTGACCACATGAAAATAATGTCATTAGATTTATCTTGGAAAATACTTTTGCAATATATATATTTTTCTCGTATGTTACTGTGACATAATATGGTCAAAGTCTTGCACTGGAGACTGAAAAGTCAACGATGGCCTATATTTATAGATGGAGTAACCAAAAACCATTGGACTGCCAGCAAGCCTAGCAATTTCTAGGTTGGCCAATCCAAGCAGAATTGTATCTCATCTGATTTGCAAAGGAAATGTCCCTTTTTAGGTGCAACTGCCTTTTAGTTATGATAGCAGGATGTAATACAATTATCATATGACAAAAAAGTTTATTTTGCAAATTATATCATTTTAGTAATATTCCAACAAGTGCTTTGTCTTTTATAAGCGATCATACATACTTTGGAACTGAAGCAGCATTGTGCTCTTGTGATGTATAACATCCAATTTAACCAATTCTAACTGAAAATATATAGCAAATTAAATAAAGAAGTTGCCATGAGTATAAACCTGGTATCTAGGACTGCTTGTGTAAACAGAATAGGCTGGTTGTGGAGCGACTGCTTCTGCCAAAAGGAACAAAAGAAAATTAGATTACAAAACGAAATAGTTTCGCCAATCTAAAAGCAAGCAACAAGCATAGACTATCACAAGAGTACAAGCAAAACCAATTCACTATAATCGAGAAAAAATATTTTTTACTTTTGACCAAAACTACAGGGACAATTCTCTTTCGATGTACTGCTGAAATCGCTCTACCTCCCTCCCTACTCACCCTTCTTCCTCCTGTCTAAACACCCCTCCAAAGGGTGGTGTTTCAGGAATTGCTACTCAATGTCTCACTAACATGTAGATCCTAGGGCCACATGGCAATGACATGGAGTGGCATTTTTCTGAAACGCTACTCTTCGGAGTGACGCATGTAGTGGCATATATCTAAAAAATCCATCCAAACTATTGGGTTATGTTGTCTGTCCCATACTCCCATTCTCTTATATAGTTAGTTAGTTATACTACAACAGTTACCAAATATTAGTGGTGCACTCCCCTTTACCTCATCCCCTTAATGTCTGCCCCGTTACCTTCTAGCTAACTGGTTCCCTATACAAGTTGAACACTGGATCACAACCTGTGGGTATGCATGTGCAACTTTCGAATCTCTTACAATAGGGCCAAACAAAGTTTAGTCAGGTTGGCAGCAGCACCAAGTACAGTATGTACTTTGCTCCTCTCACCATTGCAAAATGCAGCATGATGATATTGCATGTTAGTCTAATTATTTTGTTGTTAGACACAGCTAAAAAGACCTGGTGGTATGGTTCACATTACCCTTGCAATGAAAACAGAGTAGATAGGATAAATCAAAGGGACTCATTGTATGAGTGAGCAAGCCTTGATGGCTCATAACTAACCTTTTTCTACACACTAGTAGCTAGAGTAACCATGTATATTGGAGTACTACGGCAAATTTGACACATCTGTTTATATATAATGAACAATTTATAGTTGTACTGTTGTAGTAATGATCTCAGATATGATAAATTAACGATTGATAGAAAGGTGGTTCCAGTCATTAAGCAAAATGGCCAATATAACTATATGACTGCGGCACAGCAGAGCCACTGGCAGGTCGAAAGGTGCAAGGAGGGTGCACAAGAGCAATAGGCACAGATCTAGGAATAATTGACAGACAAGGTAAAAAAAAAATATATGTATCCCATCTAGAGTCACAGTAATACGAATTAAGGTGATCATAACTAAAATAAACTACTTGGTGTTTTTATGATTCAATGGCCCAAGATCAAAGGTTTAGGGGGCTTTATCGACTTCGATTGCGTTTCTTTCCTAACCTACCCCAACATGTTCGGGACAAAAGGCTTGGTTATTGTTGGTGGTGTTTTTATGATTCACTCGTAAAACCTACAAATTTTAAAAATCTTTCAATTAATAAAAGACATGACTTGTTGAAACAAATTTGTCTTTTAGCTAACAATCTATACTGGATGCCAGACAGACCGATAATAAGTTGTGCAATTAATAAGCTAGCTAACATGCATGACAAGAAATGTAGAAATAGAATGACAATATGAAATGGACACTTAGTAGAAACTTAAAAAAGAGATGATTTTAAGATATAAAAATAATAAAAAGGATTATTTAAAGGTATACTTAAAATGTAGATCTCAGTTAAATGGTAGTGCCCATTATGCGTGGCTACTACAAATATTAACATATGCACACACATGTACACGGAATAAACAATCCCCAAGATTGTACCTCTAGCATAAGGAAGACCATTAATCTGACGATTATTGTATGGTGCAGTCCTGTGAAATCCATGGAAAAAACCCCCAAATTAGTTACAAAGCTCAGGGGAGATTCAGTAGAACCAAATAAGTAGCAAGTAGAACAAAAAAAATTAAAACCTCTGCTGATCATAAACATAGGTGCTTTGAACACGACTTGAAGGAACACGACTTGCAAGAGGGATGCACCCAGCATGAGGTTCCTAAAAGGCATGAATACATAAGTAACTTATACATGAAACGGATGTGAAGTAAGATTGTAAGAGTAAGAATATCAAGATCAAGAATTTTCATGTTAGTACCAGATCACGGGCATTTGGTTTAGATCTGGAAGTTGCACCCACACTGGGGTAAGCTTGATAGCTAGTTGCATATCGAGGTCCTGCAGGATGCATCATATTTCCAGCACATTGTCCTGCATAGGCAGCTCTAGCAGAACCACCAAGATGTGTTGTGTTTGAAGGTCTTCTGAGAACATCACCTGCAGTCACAAAGTATAAGAAACTGTTTTCGTGAATCAAATAATTTATGAAATCAAAATTGTCAGAGAACATACGATTCTTCCGTGCTTTCTTTGATGGTCTTTCATTTACAGATGTGTTTTTGCTCTTGCCAGCTTTCCTTTTGCCTTTCGAACGGTTGGATGTTTGTGGTAATTCCACATCACCTTGGGAGGTCAGCTTGCTCTCATCAACTCTCAGTAATTTATGAGGTGAATTCTTCTTCACAACCACCTCCCTTTTCTGGTCATTTTTCTTTTTAGATTTGTCAGCATCTTTAGAAACTGCACCACTATTGACCTTCAATCTATCTTTAGCACTCTTCTCAGGCAGTTGTATTTTACAAGGTGGTCGAGCAAGACTCGCAACCAACTAGGTATCGAAAGAGAACGGTCATGTTAGCAAGTTAGCAAAACCAACTCAAGCAGTATTTAGATTGAATTCAACACAAGCAGGATTTAGAATTTAGAATACCTTAACTTCTCCATCTCCAATTTTGGTATTGTTAACTCCTTCCACACAAGCTAATGCACTCTTCCTGGTTGAGAATTCAACAAAAGAAATTTTCTTTTTTGACTTTTTAAATTTCCGGAAAAGGTGAACATTCTGAATCTTCCCATATCCTCCACAGCATTCTTCGACATTCCTCTCATCCCAAGAAACTGGAACATGTTCTAGGTATACTGTTTTAACCTACAGATGAACAGTCAATTACGAAAAAAATGATATCATTTCAACATACAGAAAAAATAACTTCAGATGCAAAGTACTTAAAGATTGTTACAAATAAGGTGGTTTTGTTAAATTCACATCGGCATATAAAACAAAGTACTGAACATGGCTGTGGGGTATGCGGAAGTTGCTAGCTGAATTAAGATATTTTTATGATTTCACAAACCGAAAGACAAAACTTCTGGTTCTTTAGCAAAGGTCATTTCGCTAGCAAGGAGCCTAGGAACAAACTTTCCTTCTAAAACTTGTTCAAATCAGTTCTGTGTTAAAAAAAAAGGATTGACGCAAACCCCTGGATGTGAGAACTAGGGCCCGAGGTCTGGACAACAGATCAAAGGCAATCGAGAAATATGTGGTACAGGACATGGATTGTCAAATTTAGCAACTCTTAACTCCTGATGTGAACGATGCAACAGGGATCTGAGCACTGGGACCATAGAATTGGATAGCAGCTCAAATACAATCCAGAACTCCATAGTACAGGACCTGGATTGCCGAATTTGGTGATCCTAACTCCAGGATGTGCACAATGCAACCCCCCCAGATCTGAGTACTGGGGTCAGATATCTAGACAGCAGATAAAAAAGCGATCCAGAACTCTGTGTGGTACATGTCAAATTTGGCAACCATATCTCGATGTGCATGGTGCAAACACCTTGGATCTGAGTACCTGCATCCAGACTTGGTCAGAGGATTAAAAGCAGTCCAGAACCCTGAGTACTGGGGCCAGAGATTCTGGACAGTGGATCAAAAGCACTCCAGAACTCTTTGGTACATGACCTGGTGTGCAGCATGAGAAAAACGAACATATATTCTGGAAATATTATTCACAGAATATTGCCTCACCAACAAGCAGTATGGCTAGAAAGAGCCAGTGGTGGGTGAACTCTGCCCCATGCCAAGAGCTCCGTCCAGCACTGCCGACAGGAGGTTGCTGGTAAGCTACACCAACACACAAGAAACCTTGGCGAAATTGCACAACTGCAAGCTTGAGCAGCAAGGAAGGCAAGAAGCACAATTGCAAGGTGGATTTAAGAGAGAATAGGTAACAGAGACAGGAAGGAAAAAAGTGGATTGCACGTGAAAGGGAGAATGGGGGAAAGTGTACTGGATCTTCTGTGACAATTAGGCTCTCTGTAGAAGTAAATGTTTTTTTTATGTTAGGAGCAATACAAATTAGCAACTCAGCGATAAACGCGTGCATTAATTTGCCATGTATATACATTACATGGTTTCTACGATAGATAACTCTGAAGATGGGTCACTGACCTGAATATGTTGGGGTCCGTCCCGTATCATGAACTAGAATACCATCATACCCCCTTTGATCCACCATACTGCAAAGCAGATGTACCACATTCCTGGTAACTTTGATCCAAAAGAACTGCGGTTCAAGCAGCAGAACCGTTACCAGGAAAGTGGTACACCTAGGTTACAGTATGTGGTGCGCTAGTGACTATTGTGAAAGAATGCGGGTTGAACTAAGCGGTATTTGTTTTAGTAAGGGATGTGTTGTTTTTGCTTGTTTAATCTTTGTCCATTTACACTAAGGGTCGTTCAATAAACTAGACACTTAGTTTCTGCTACTCATGGGAAGAGTATTTTATTGAGTTTAAGGTAAAATCCGTTTTTGGGATGAAGTTTAAGTATATACCAAAAGTAGATAGAGCCAATTAAACATACAAAGTTTTTGGTATATTTGGTTATGATTAAGGCTTGCCTTTGGTTACATAATTGGGTTCCCAAAAATGCGCAACCAAAATTTACGTTTAGGCCCTGTTTAGGACAGCTCCAGCTCCACCAAAATTTGTGGAGTTGGTGGAGCAGGGTATTTCTAGCTCCAGAAATTTATGGAGCTAGTGCTGTGGGTACATTAAGAGCGTTTAGGTAGATCATCTTGTTTACATTTTAGACTAAAAATATAAACTTAATTCACTTTATTTTAGTCTATAAGTTTCAGATCTGAGCTGGAGCTGGGAGTTGGAGCTCTCCCAAACAGGGCCTTATTTCCAAAAGTTTGACCAAACAAACCTAGCTGAGCAATTGCTCTCCCCTAATCGTATCAAAAAGACAAAAACATGGAGTAATCACCAGGAATTGCATATTATGAATTGTTATTTCTGACTCAGGATTTAATTCAAAAGCTTAGTTCATTCATAATAGCAAAAATTGATGAAATAGAACAATAAAATCAAACTCAACATTCCTCAAGACATCTCAGAAAATATCAGACTGGCAATGGATGCTTACCTTCATAAGAAGCTCCTCACTTGGTTCTGTAGGGGGTCGAGCAAAAGATACCTTTGCACTTATATCAATGCCAAAAATTGCATCTGGTCTCTTTAACCGCTGAAATGCAGCTTCGGCATTGTCATGTGTGGCAAATTTGAGAAAAGCAAATCCTCTGTTTCTTCCGCTAGTATCAGGATCATCAGGCAAACTAATCTCAAATTCTTCAATTCCAATATTTTTTAAGGTGTCTAGCACCTAAAAATGAAAATAGGAAAAAACAAGTAAATTAAATGAAGTAAAAGTTTTCCCATCTTGTGAGATATTAGGAGGAATGTGGAATTTTGTTCTTCTCTTATTCCATATAGAACACAACAAGTTAAATAAGAATGAATAGCAAAGTATTCAACCCTTTAGTTTGAATAGAAGATTAGGTCCTTCCATCGTTTTGGAAAATAAATAGTTCCATATAGTAATAATGTTTCATAAAATCCATTTATTTCCATGACCCTATTTTATTTGGAAATGAGGCTAGACAACCTAGTTCTTATTATTAATTTTCTCAACTTCTATATTCAATAACATATCACTTGAGTTATAATTACAGGTTCAAGTCAGATCTAATGAATTAATTCCCTTTTTTGCACTTCTGTATATAACATTACTGTCTCACATTAGCTACAGTTATTGATGAATTATGAATTTTCCGCTACACATCTAAGTGTTTCCAGCATATGCAGTTTAGTTAAAAAAAAACAAATCTACCCTTGCTTGAACCATAACCCCAGCTCTATTTATTTGTTTTTGCTAGGTATGTAAAACAAAAAAAAAATTCCTCGGCAGCTCATGGTATTTTATGAATCCTCAACACTGTTTGTCATTGCTTTTTGGTATTAGAACTACTGGGTAATTCTTATTATTGTTCAGGTAGACCATACATCTTTGTATTTGGAACATTCTTAATCTTACACCAAAATGCTATTATGTTAGCACAAATTAGTAACATTTCAGTTGCAGCATGATGATGCTAAACAAAAAAAAAAACTTTCCTCAGCAGCTCAAGGTATTTTATGACTCCTCAACACTGTTTATCAATGCTTTTTGGTATTAGAACTACTGGGTAATTCTGATTATTGTTCAGGTAGACCATACATCTTTGTATTTGGAACATTCTTAATCGTACACCAAAATGCTATTATGTTAGCACAAATTAGTAACATTTCAGTTACAGCATGACGACGCTAAACAGAAAGCTTTTTGCACAAATGAAGATTACTTGAATTGTTTAATTCTAATATCTTTAGAAGTGCCAAGCGGCAGCCTGAATAACTACTTAGTAATAAGGGAATATCTGGCTTTCAACATATAGTTCAAACTATCGCACAGATGAAAATATCTAATCACCATATAAAATATTGAAGGATTACAAAATGCATAGATTTTCTGGAGGGCATGTTATATCATGCCTGATCTTTTGTCCAGCTCTTGCAGATGTTTCCCAGGTAAAGGGTATTATTATCTCGAGTAGCTGATACCCTGACCTTTTTTCCTTTGACCTGATGAAAACAACATGCAAAAGGGGATATGATCATTATTCAATATGCTATTGAGTCGACAACAGATGCAAATAAAAACAATTTAAAGGACAGAGGGTTCATTGCGTCAAAACCTCAATTCCCTCAAATTCAGAAAGAGCCTTCTTTGCAGCTTCAGTGTTCGCATAGCGAACAAATGCAATGCCCCTGCTCTTTTTTGTTGCTTGGTTTTTAATTATTCTAATAGATTCAATCTCCCCGAATTGAGAAAAGACCATTGTAATGTCTTCCTCAACACAATCCTTAGGCAATCCGCCAACAAATATTTCAAGGTCTTTATCATTCCCCTCTGAAACTTTATCCAGCGCAAGCAATGAGGGCTCAAGTTCATCATTCCGCGCATAACCATTTTCACACCCACCAGCATCACCGCCGTTGCTCACTTGGTCAGCACCTCCATCCTTATTGTTATCCCCATGTGTACCTTCATCCCCAGATTCTTCAGTTTCTTCTTCAAGTATTTCATTCATGTCTGGATTAAATATAAGGAAATGGGTTTTATGACCACCGGCTAGTTGGACTTAAGGTAGGGGCACAGAGCACAAAAAACAGGACTACACAAGTACACAAGGATGGAAATAGAACTTCCAAAGACCGACCAGACAGGAAATACAGCCGCACATAATGGCCAGCATCGAAAAGTGTCTTCAGTTTTTTAAAAATAATTGACATAAAGAAAATTTAATATGTATAGCCATAAAAAAACATATGCGATATGAACCTTCCCTACACCGCAGTAGATATTGCAAGTTTGAACACCCCCTCTCTAAGGTAACATTTGAAAATTTAACAAAACAATTCAAGATTTCAATCTTTCCAAGATTTTGTCAAGAAATAAAACTCAGTTAGTACCGAGATTTGAATCCCTGCCTACTGCTTTCTCCCCAAAAATAGATTTTAAAACTAGATACTAATAGACAAATAAAACTAGATCGACCAATTGCCAGGGGAGCATGATTTTAGATAGCACTCAAAGTCACCACAGGAACTTTAACTTATATAACAAACCGACAAAATTGGGCAAAAATGACCCAGCCACCGCTTTCGCGCCATATATCCATTATCCATTTTGACTCATCAGCTCTCACCGAATAAGAAAGCAAATACAAGAAATCTAATAACAGAGGTTAACCTAACACTCGATTTCTCCTGCAGTATACATTAATATCTCGTTCACTCTACTGCACAGACCCTCAACCTTAGCACCAACAAACTCAAGCAATACTATCTAACGCAAATGCAGTCCAAATAGCAAGATTATTACCATCATATTTAAAACTTATTATCGAACTGCATAGCAAATGTGCCACAGCTTCCACTTACCGTTCGCTATGGTGCCTTCTGCCGAGATCGTTGTGGCCTCCTCTTCCATCCCCTCATCTTCCTCGGCGCCCTGCTCTGCCTCTTCGGGTTCCTCCTCCTCACCTGCCTCTTCGGGTTCCTCATCCTCCTTCAGAGCCCCCTCGGGCTCCTCTATCTTCGCCGGCTCGATCCCTGTGTCTTCATGACTGTCCCCCTTGGAAACCATCACCATCGCTGTGTCCTCATCACCGCCCCCCTTAATCACCACCTTCGCCGTCTCAGCCGCGGCGGCCGCGCCGTCTCCCGTGCCAACCGCCAACACCGCCTCCTCCTCACCCCCCTCGCCTTCGTCTGCGCCCTCCGCTTCCTCAGGGTCCTCGTCCGCCTCCTCCTCGTCGGGTTCCACCCCCGTGGCCTCCTCAGGCTCCACCTCATCGCGCTCCTCAACCGCAGGCTCCACCTCCATCTCCTTACCCCCGACACCCTCCTCCGCAGTCCTAACACCAGCCTCCGCCGTCACCGATGGGGTCTCTCCCTCCGCCACTGGGGGAGCCGGGGAGATCTGTGGGGCGGCCGGCCGGCGCTTCCTGGCTGGAGGCATGGGGGAGCTAGGGTTTGTTTTTCCGATTCGACGGGGAGGGTGGAGAATGATCAGACGAAGGAAGCGAGGGGAAGCAGCCTCTGCCCTTTGGAGGCCGATAAGCCTGGAACGTTCGGTGGCGACTGGAGGTGGCCAAATGGGCCTCGCCTAGTGGGCCGGTCTGAGTCCTCGCACCGTAGACACGGTCTAGATACGGCACGGCCTGGTCGGAAGCAGGTCATACTGGTATGGTCCAATAGCTTGGGTTGTGTTTCGGCTGACATTTTGGTCCGGCGGCCTACCACAGTATAGCCTGTTTAGAGCTGGAACGGGAATTTTTTTTTATTTAATATTTATTTTTAATCGTTTTTTCAGAACTAGTCGCCCATGAAAAAATTTCAAAATACCGCCCTTCGCCCGCCGGCGATCGCTCTGACGGCGAACGGCGGTCCCACTAATCGGTCGGCTTAATCTACGGCGACGAAGCGTTGTCGGCGTCACATGTGATGGACACGCGTCGGCTTCTAGGCGGTCGTCGCCCGGGCGACGTCGCTGGCGGTGCGACAGGGTGATTTAAAACGACGAAAGCAACAAGATTCATTTGCATTTGCATGCTTGCCGAAATTGCTCATTGCTCATCGCGAGAGGAAAGAAAGAGGAAAGGAAGAGAGGAAAAAAGAGGGAGGGAAAAAAAAGGAGGGGAAGAAAAAAGAGGAAAAAAATATTCGTCGTTTTTTTGAAGGTAAGTTCGAATATTTTGTACTCATATTTTTTGAAATGTTAGTATTGTATAATTTTTGAAATGTAGAAATGTAGTATTTAGAGATTTAATGTAGTATTTAGAAATATTAGGATTGAGATGTTGAGAATTAATATAGTATTTAGAAATTTAATGTAGTTAGGATTGAATAGTACAAATATTAGGCAATGTTTAGAGATTTAATGTAGTTTTAGAATTATTAGGATTGTAGTATTTAGAAATTTAATTTAGTTAGGATTGGATAGTAGAAATATTAGGCAATGTTTAGAGATTTAATATTTAGTATTTATGTATGTAATATTTTAGAGATTTAATATTTAGTATTTATGGTATTTAATATTTTAGAGATTTAATATTTAGTATTTGCGGTATGTAATATTTTAGAGATTTAATATTTAGTATTTATGTATTTAATATTTTAGAGATTTAATATTTAGTATTTGCAGATGTAATATAGGTAATCGAATTACTTATTTATAGTCAATGAACGTGTTACGTTTAAAATTAGTATATTTAAAAACATGGCGGTAATTACAAATCGAAGAGGGTAAAATTTGACGACAATATATTGTGACATTTGTATAGCGGTTAGGTGGAGAAATGATGATTTTTTCGGTTCGACGTTGTAAGCGATGTGTCGGAGACATTATATTTTCAGATATTCTATGGAGATGGGGAGATAGCACGGGGCGAATGGAGTCGATTTGTCGGGATTTTCAAAGATCATCTGGGGCATATCTAGGCGAGAGATAGGACATCTGAGGTTTGATGGAGTTTATATTTGGATGTTGGTTTGGATGCCCAGTGTTAATTGCGGGTTAGAGCAATAGTAAGCCGTCTTGCAGACTTTTTTATGGAGAGTGATTCCTATTAACGCGACCTCGGCATGGAGGAGCTATGTTGGATCTGTTGTAGAGCGGGGTTGGCGCTCATGTTCTTTGTAGATTGGTACAGTACCTCCATCGGTGTCGGAGGTGCGTGATGTCGGGTAGATATTACGGAGGAGGAATACAGATATGCAACAACGCGATGATGAAGGTGGTGGCGAGGTTGGCGGTGGCGACGGATCGAGGCGAGGCGAGGAGCCACCGTGGAGGCGCGGGGGGTGGCCGACGAGGGGGAGGAGGTGGAGCACATAGTTGAGTTGACGGAGGAGGAGGACCGTGCGGATGAGGAAGTCCCTGATGGCGAACGCTCGGACGAGGAGGACAATACTCCTGAGGTGCTGTCCCGGTGCGTGGACTAAATATAATTTCAAGACGACAATGAATGAAGGGAACAGAGATGCATGGGAGTATCATGAGAACGAGGTCGCAGCGAGGGGCCATATATAAAGACAAAGAGGCCGTGATGGATGCGGTGAAGTCTTGGTCAATGTCTCTTGGCGCCAATTCGAGGTAGTGAAGTCGAAGAAAAAGACTACGACGTGAAGTGCGTAGTTGATTCGTGCCATGGCGGTGCATGCATACAAGGGAAGTGGAGGGACTATTGGAAATGTTCCATAGTGACGAACATAATCGCTAACCGGAGGAAGCGGAGCAGAACACCGCAATCGTCAGTCCACTTGGGTGGCAAATGTGTTTATGGTCGGATCGTCGACAATGCACTGCGACCTCGATCCATTATCGAGCCGTGGAGGAGAGGTTTGAAGACAAGATTAGCTACGGAAGGCATGGAGAGCAAAAGAACGACTTTGCAAATACGGTTCGGGACATACGAGGCTTCTTACGAGAATATTCCACACTTGCTCGGGCAATATCAAGTAGGAATCCCATGCGGTCATCGACCTTGCGGAGTTTCCGCGGATGGTGCGTCTTGCGGGTAAGTGGGTCTTCTGGCGGGCCTTCTTCGCCCTCGGCGCATGCATTAATGCCTTCCAAGACTGCCGCCTTGGTCATTTGCATGGACGGCACATTCCTCACAGGAAATACAAGGGCGATTCTAACAAAGAATCGCGGTGGGCGCCAACAACCGTGTTCTACTGGTCGCATTGGCCTTCGTGGAGGGGGAAAACACGGAGAGTCGGTATCGGTTTCTTGAAAGAGTCAAGATGGCGGTTGTGCAAGACCGCCTCGATGTATGTGTCATCCATGACCGACATGCAGGTTTCCGAGGCGATCGTGGATATGCAACAAGGGTCCGACGTCGTGGGAGCAAAGAAAGTGGCGGACT
Organism: Guadua angustifolia; assembly: GCA_036346375.1. Classification (NCBI taxonomy): domain Eukaryota; kingdom Viridiplantae; phylum Streptophyta; class Magnoliopsida; order Poales; family Poaceae; genus Guadua; species Guadua angustifolia. Next base: position 3,169,935 of record CM070521.1, on the reverse strand, counting down.
GAAGAGCGGTGGTGCATGAGGCACATGGGTGCTAATTTTTCCGTCGGTTCGAGAACAAGGAACTTATGAACATGTTCAGCGGTACGTACAAACAGAACCACGGAGGAAGTTCGAGTCATTTGTGGAGAACGTTGGATGAACTAACCAAGAAGCAATCATCAATCCAAGGGATGGCGCTAGTTCGTCAAGGAACCCTATGGTGTACCACGAGCAAGGAGATGACCCCACCTTGTGTGCGCGCCCCGACCGAGCGCACAAACATCCGGCGTGGTCGGGGCAAGCATAAAGAGTTTCACAATTTGGATACGACACGAGCCGTTGGAGAAATGGTCCATTCTCAGATGACGAGGGCGGTTCCCGCTATGGAATAATGACAACCAACTTGGCGGAGATTTACAACCGGGTAATGAAAGGCACGAGATGCCTCCGTTGGTGGGCATTGTTGAGGTGTGTTACTAGGCACCCAAAGATATTTCGTTGAGCGGTACAAGGCCTCCGTTGCATGTATGTCGGACAATCACCGTCGTACTCGACGGTTGTCTCTACGTACATGGCAAACAAGACACTAAGGCACGTACATCGCTGACATTTGGAGAGTGGCGTGGAGCGGAGGTACCACGTGCCTTCGCGGTGGCCGGGTCGAAGAGGTGCCCACCGGCAGAGGACTTCCCATCTGTCGTACTCGAGCCGCCGATTGCGAGTGCTCTGCCAGAAGCCACGCTGCTGCACTTGCCGTGCTTTCTGCGTGATTGCCGCAGCGGCGAGACACACCGATCATGTCGTCCGTACATCTCCCACTACTACTACAAGCAAAGTGTTCTCAACACGTGGCATAACGAGGTGTACGGTGCGAGTCGATGGATCGTTCACGGCGGCCCCCTCCGGGCATCGATGGGTACCGGACATCCGAATGTTGAAGCGAAGGTCGGGCGTCGAAGGACACGGCGATTAGGAGCGATATGGGCGAGTCCGAGGCGCTCGTAATTGTGGATAATGCAATTCTATGTACCGCTTATTTGTTGTCTCCGTCAATGTATTTTCTATTCTATGTACCGATTAATTGTTGTCCCCGTCAATGTATTTTCGATTCTATGTACCGATTATTTGTTGTCCCGTCAATGTATTTTCGATTGTATGTACCGATTATTTGTTATCCCGTCAATGTATTTTCGATTGTATGTACCGATTATTTGTTATCCCGTTAATGTAATATTTGAATATGGAACATTGCATTACTTTTCATTTAATTTTTTGTAGTTACAACGTGTACCACAATTTGCTTTCTAACCATGAATTTGCTTTGTAACCACGCAGTCTGACGACCATGGCGAGAGTTAGGCGTCTTCTTGGCTACTCCCCGAGCCGCTAGACCAAAGCCGTGGACTTGACCCACCGGTCTAGGTTGTCCGCAGATTGAGGGCGGCGGTCGGGGACATCTGCGGTCTCGGTGCCGAACGAGTTTCTTCGGATCGACCATTTGGGGTTCCACATGAAGTCAGCCGAAGTTTTCGCACTATTTTACTTACCGCTAATGGAATTTTAACGGCGCTACACACTACGTGCGAGTTCTGAGCTGCCGGCTTACTTCCGTTCTGCGGATGGTGGAAGCGACGATCGTGGAGGGCCCGCCGTCACACGGTTCTCGACGATCGGTCCTCGCCGACCGCTCTCGTGGGCCGGTGGAGACCGGAGACACACGTTCCACTGCCGTGCGGAGAGATGGCTCCCACGCCGCAGGGCGTGTCGTACCTCCTCGGCCTCCCTGCGCGGGTCTTGCGGTTGTGCCGCCACGCCCCCTCGATTAGCGTGGCGATTGAGGCGCGCTTCGCCCGGTGGACCGACACCCCGCACCGCCCATCGTGCCCCACAAGACAGATGAAAGCACGAGTCGGTATATGTGGTCGCTCCGGTTCACAGTTAGTACCTCGTTCATTGCAACTTAACGGATCGCGACCGAGCTGCGACAATCTTGCATCAATCTTTGCGGTGAGCTTCTCCCCGGAGGTCGACGAGGAGGACTGCACGCCACCGGGCGTACTGCTAGTCTGTTCGGTTGGTACATGTTCCGTCCTCGCCGCGGGGACACGGTGGACCGGCTTTTGATCGAGTTCGCCAGGTTTATCGCCGACACCCGGCGGACCGTAACACATTTCGTTCAAATCTCTTCGACAGACATGTCTAACTTTGCCGCTGCACACGATGGTGCGATGGTCGTGGGGCTTTGCCGTGCTCGCGTGCACGTCTGAAGTCTGTCGAGGTCTCTCAAGGTAGGCAAAGAGGCGTGATGACGGCTGCGTTCTACTCTGCACTTGTGGTCCCGGGAGCACTTCTCCTTGATAGGCCCGAGGTTTACCAGCGCCAGTACTCACAGACTGTACCACGGCCTCCCCAGATCGACCGCCCACTATGGGCCTCTCTGGAATCCAAATGGCACAGTATGCCCCTTGTATCTAACCCCTAATTTGGACACTTTAATAAGACGCCTACTTTTTTGTTCCGCAATGGTGTCGCCCACCAGCCAGACCAAGAAGTCGTACCACTCGAGTTCGTTCGAGTTTGACAGTCGCCACGACGAGGACGTCACGGTGGACACCGTCTGGCCCGACGCGACGTCTAGGTCCGAAACACCTCACGGCTGTCCGAGCTTTCTTTGGCGTGACCATCGGCTCTGCTCACCGTGAAGGTCCTCCTCTTTGACTTTGTCGTCGAGGAGTACTCGCCGCCTGACCGGTCTTCGCGCGATTCGGCCTCTTCCGGACTTTCCCCTGCAGACTACTCACATTTGTCTCACGTCTGCGCGCACAAGTAAGTGTCTGAGCACAATACTTACCATTCGGCGGAATGAATGTTGTATGTAAATTGCCGTTTTGCTTTGCGAGATTACGGTCGGGGCATCCACTAGGCACTCCGTTCTTTTGCGCGCATGATCCGTGGATCTTTGCAGCGGGGCGAGGCGCCCAGGCGAAGTGGGCGAGACCCGGCCATCTGGCCGTACCGCGTCTACGATTACATGGAGTGGTTCGCGCCGGACTTCGGCTTAGGGTTGGGTACACACCAGCAGAGTATGTCCCAGCTCCCAGCATCGGTGTCGAGACGTACCCTTCACAGATGTCCCGGAGGAGAACGTTGCGGTAAGGGTCACCCCAAAGCCCTACGTATGTTTTATGTAAATTAACTCATATCAAGTCGGCATTACTTGCGAGCACGTCTTGCGGTAGATGTCACGGGAGTTCGAGTCCGTGTTGGCGGGCCTCGGCGCGACGTCGCGCTCACCCCGTTCAAAGAAAGCGGTTGGTCGGTGGCGGCGCCTCGATGGGGCGGTAGGCGGCCTACTCACTGCCGGGGCCGAGGCGTGGTGCCCGCCACGGCGACACCTCACCCGCCTAGTGGGCGTGCCCACACCTCGCCCAATGAAGTCGGCCCACACTACCCGCGTCACCCAAGACGTGCCCTCGGGTCCTCTTCCACGACGCAGCGATGGCACGGTGGGGTGACGGGCGATCTTAAATCTCTCTCGCACAACAAGACGGTTTGTCGACTACTCGAGGTACGACGACATTGACGAGGTCCAGCTTTCGACTGGACGATTCATGTCGACCGAGGAGCACGGCCACCACCACCCGATGACACCCGAGCCGCCGACATACTCGCTACCCCCGAGGAGTAGGGCCGACTAGGAGGTCGTCCGTCGCCGTCGCCACTCACGCACCCCAAGCGGATCGGAGGCGTCGCCGTGGTGACTTATTGTAGTTGTACTTTTGTAATTTATTTACCTTGACACCATGTTGTCTAACTATCTGAACTAAGTGCTTGCATTTGCGTAGGTTATGTTTCCTTAGCCATGTCGTTCAACTTATTTTTACGATTTTAGCAACCGTGCGAACAGCGTCGCATAGCTCGACAATGTATAATTGGCTATTAATAAGCGATGAAAAAAAAGCTGCTTTGTGAAAATGTAAGGAGGCACACTCGAAGGTAAATTTCATACAAATGGGGCGATAGCCCTGATATGTCAGGAGGCACACTGCCCCAAGGTAAATTTCGCCCTGAAATGGGGCGATAGCCCTGATATGTCAGGAGGCACACTGCCCGAAGGTAAATATCGCCCCGAAATGGGGCGATCGCCCCATACCCAGGCGATATCTACCCTTTATAATCATCGCTCTCGCACGCCCCCCTCGCATACCCAACAGCGAGAGAACAAGAAAGAACAACAGAGAAGGGAAGGAGAGAGTACAATGTCGTTCTCTGTCGCCTCTTGACAGCGAGTCCTCCTTGAATATCCGGATGCCGATGGCGTCGACGCCCAGATTCTGCGGAGTTGCCCGACCCAAATCGATTGCAACCTCTGGCGAAGATGGAGCAATCTACCCATGGAGCGACGGCCGCCAGCGCTCACTACTGCTGTGCCCGCACCTACAAGGTAAACCTACTGGTGTGCACACAATACAGGGTAACACTACTATCTCATGCTTCGTTCTTTCTTTTCTCGGGACAAGGACCGTGTTGCTTCTTCTAATGGATCGACGGTAGAACGACGCGACTACTTAATTTCTCTACAAGCGCCACGACGCCAAACCCGCTTCGCCGAGAACTTCACCCGGTGGGAGAGGCCGCCAGATATGTACCTTTTCTAGATCGACGAGCTTAGAGCTTAGGTGTGCAAGGGGCCAACCGACGGTGAGTTTCATGCGACATACTCATGTTAAACTCACAAAGTAGTAGTGCTAAACCAGTTCATCGCACACAGGGAGTTCAAAGGACACTTTCGAACATCAACAAGTCAAGGAGGAACCTCCTCGGGGCCACCAAAGCCCCGACGTTTGCGAACATGGCCTGGAGGCAGTGGTTGATACCTGCCACGGTGATCTAGCGGACCGGAGATTCTACCGGTGCCCCTTGCCCGAGGATGAATCGTGCGGCTACTTCAACTGGGTGGACCCGGAGACGTACCACCCACATCTCAGGCAACCTGCATGGGATAACTGGGGGGAGCAACCCTCTCCGTGGTGCCACTACCGCCCAGAAAAGCCAGACCCGGAGTACGCCTACGGTGTTATGCAACCACCAAAGCGGGCATACTGCATTGACTGCAGGGCACGCTTCCGGTTGTCCAAGCATAAGCCCAACACACACCTCCTGCACCATATAGTGGAGTGCGAGCCGAAACAGAGCAGGCGTCTCCGCATGTCTCCGCCAACGGCCAACACAGCAGAGGCGCAAGAGGGTTCCTCCTCTCGAAGAAGAAGGGACAAGGGGAAGCAGCCGGCCGAGGTCCGCACCACGCAACAAATCCTCGACGCGTTGCGCGGACCACCCGGGAACCCGGGTGGTATTAACATAGGGGCAGCCGAATCGGGATGACATGCCCATATGGGAGGCGTAAATCCACATAAACAACAACCAAAATTTAAGTCTTATACACCGAGACGTCTGAAAGATAGGCCACCCAATGGGCGATAACTAGAGCATCTGCGGAACCCCATGGAGTTCTTTCATAGTAGGGATTGAGCGGTGTCCGAGGACAAATCGCAAAATTAACACTGTAAGGTAATATGCGAAAAATGTCGGACATCATTCATTTTGTACCCGGATAGGCGAACGATCATTTGTTCCACCACGACGAACAATGCTTTCCTTATTAACCTCGTCACTGTTGTAATGCCCATGTAATATAATATAATCTAATCTCTCGCTTATTTTATCATCTGAACTTTGATTGTATGTGCCCTTATATATGTATTGTTTGAATTTTAAAAATTCCTCATATATTAAAATCATTTGAAAATTTTATGGTAAAATCACTGATTTATCAGAACCTCCATAAAAGTTTCAAAATTTTCGACCTCGTAAAAGTTTTCGTGGTTTAAGTGGCATGAGTGCCTTTTCGATTTTCGCAAAAAAATGCGGGCAACGTCCGGCCATCTCGCCCGTCTGAAAGTCGTAGCTCACGTTATGTGGGCCGCCCTTGATTTTTCCGTATTTTTTGACCGTGTCCGGCCTGTCCTGAGGACTACGAAACCCCTAAGTGGCCACGATTTAAGTGGTTTAGTGGTCATGAGTGCCTTTTCCGATTTTCGCAACAAAATCAGAGGGCAACGTCCGGCCATCTCGCCCGTCTGAAAGTCGTGTCTCGCGTTGCGTGGTCAGTCCTTGATTTTTCCGTATTTTTTCTCGCCGTGATTCGCGGACCCTCTGAACTACGAAAATACCTAAGTGAGATGTGTATTACTAACGAACTAAAACAATTTTTCCGGTTCATTACATGACAATAAGTTTTTTCTAATTAGTCGATTTAATACAACAATTCTACAAACAATTTACAACAAAAATTTTAAAAAATTATCTCTGATCGATCGCCCTGCCAGGCGATCGGTACATTTTTTTATTTTTTTAGTTCTCGCCAATTGTTCATGAGATTTGCCGTTAGAGGCGGTAGCCGCCGTCGCCGTCTGAGCGATCGCCGGCGAAGGCGACGGAGGGTATTTTGAAATTTTTCCATGAGCGACTAGTTCGAAAAACGATTAAAAATAAATATTAAATAAAAAAAATTCGTTGGAACGGTATGGTGTGACATATTTATTCGAAAAATAGTTGTTTTTAAGTTATTAGAGACTTTAAAAAATTCAAAAAAAATTCTGAAAAATCTCAATTTTTTTTCTATAAATAGGGTAGCAGCCCCCTTCATTTCTCCACTAGCAAGCATGCAATTTTTTTTCTGCATTCTCTTATGAAAATTCTCTTTCCCTTAGTGATAATTTAGCAAAATTGAAAATAATTTTGCCAAAAATCCAAAAACCGGCTTCCGGCTTTTGTCAAAGAGTTCAACTACAATAACATCAAGTGCGGACACAACAACAAGTAGTGAGGAGCTAGCTTCCTATCTCAACAGCGACACTGTTAACTAACAAGAGTAGCAAGAGGAAGACTTCAGTATTCCCAACTCGCACCTCACACACCTAAGCTAAACACCAACTTCTCCTGTCCAACTATGCAGTCGTGCAGCTTTTCAGCCCTGCAGCCCAGCCAAAAGCCACTTTTTTAAAAAGTTACGACCATACCAAACAGGACCACAGGCTTATAGCTTTTAAAAAGCTAAGATAAAACCACTCATTTATTTAGATTTGAGCTTTTGATTTTTTAAGTCAGTAAAAAAGCCAAAAACAAAACCACCCATTACTCGGATGCCCGCTCTCAGCGATTACAGAACCGTTAGAATTATGGGTTGCTGTAGTGAATTATGGCAAAATAGATGACAAAGGTAGGTGTTTTTTTTTAAATAATAAGTAATTTTGTGTTAAATAGATATTTTATGCACACTTTCTCTCCACTTCTTGTTGAGATAACATTATTTCATGGGCGCAGTGTGTTATGTTAAATGGCCACAATTTTAGATTGTTCTAGCCAAAACGACGATTTTACAATAGCAACATTTTACGATATCATGTAGCCAATTTTGCCAACAGTTAGGGCCTGTTTGGTACGGCTCCAGCTTCACCAGATCCGTGGATCTGGTGGAGCTGTTTTCCTAGCTTCACAGATCCGTGAAGCTGGAGCTGTGAGTACATTAAGAATGTTTAGATGGATCATTTTGTTTATATTTTAGGCCAAAAATATAAACTTAATTTACTTTATTTTAGCCTACAAGTTTCAGATCTCAGGAGAAGCTGGGATCTGGAGCTCTACCAAACAGGCCCTTAATTGCGATAATGTGCGAGGTGTGTCACCCTGCCCTCTCAACATTTAGCAGTAAAGATTGTTGAAAAACATGAATTTACTATGAAGACGACTCAAGAAGTATCCCTGTGAGGAATTTCCCATGTGTCTCGGCACCAAGGCAGTTGAGCCATTGAACAGCTAATACCGATACTTCCACGTCATTAAAGAGGTAAAGTTACATTGTTCTCGACACAACTCCCCTTTAAGTAGTCGTACTCATGTAGTGTTAGCATTTTATAGCTCCCCTTCCAAATAAGAATGTTAATTGTTGGTAATATCAAAATTTAAAGTTTTGTTAACAATCAATTTCTTATATCATCTCTAGAACATGGCAACATATCCTATGCACATAGGCTTCCCGTGTACACACCGTGCACACTAACTAATAAAAGTAATGAAAAATTCTGACAGAATTTTCTCTTTTTTTGTAACTCTGGATATATAATGAATTTGATCTTGAAACTTCATACATAGGTAGAGTAATCTATGAAGTACATCTACAAATTTTTTTAGAATTTTTCATTACTTTTATTAGTTGGTGTGCACGGTGTGTACACGGGAAACCCTATGTACACAGAATATATTGCCATAGAACATAACAGTATATGGACTATTGAACTGTGGTATCAGTATTGTGATTCCTTGCTTACTAGGCTATTGTTGTTTTGCTTTACCATAAGAGAAATTTGGGTTTAGCAAATAATCCATTGAACTGCGTCGTCAACCTCTGGACGTATTCATTAACAGAATTGTTCACACCCTGAACTTAAGCAAAGTGAAGATTTGAGGGTATTTATGAAGAGGTACAATATTTGCATGAGCGGAGTGCTACATTTTCCTTGTTAGCTTGGATCCTTTTTTTTTTTGCAAAATTTTCTTGCATTAATTCTTGACTCTTCAAATCTATTTTACATGTACTTTTTGTGGCATAGGAGTGATAAGTTGTATGGAAATTTCTGTCATGTCTATCCTTAGGGTAGTTGTTAATGGTTAGGTAAACATTAGGCCAACTGACCTAGAGATGTTTTATACTGCATAAGTAGTTTGCAACGTGATCATTTTATTTGATTTTACACTGATATTTCCACCATAACAAAGTAAAGTGATTAGACTGCGTGACTAAAAAGAACCCGCTACATACTTTAGTCCTGAATGTGCAGTCGTTTGAATCAATATTGTTACTTTGAGTGCTTACTGTGTAACACTCCTTTGGAAACCTGCACATAATAAGGCCGATCCACTGCTAATTGTTTTCTTGGAACTTTCTATGTCCATGTTCCATGCCTTGTATATTTTGGTTGATTTTACTAAAGAATTCCTTGTCAATTACTTTTCATGATATTCCTTAATCTCATATCATTGTTTTGTTTTGCCTGAGCATGAAGCAGAACATGGATAGAGCAATGTCTTATCGGACTGGGACCTGCAGAATTCATATAGATGCTTAAGGTATCTCTCCATTGTCCAATAATGCATTCTTGATATTCACTGTGTCCAATAATACATTCTTGATATTAAATGAATGCCAAATCGCTTAGTCCATGTTTAACCAATGTTAATTGCCGACATATAGTGTATGTCCACATGTGTGACATTGAAGGCAGCTTCGTGTATGTCATACCTTGCTAATCCTCTTATCATTGTGATTACCACCTAAATATATCTGCCTCGTACTATACGGTGCGGCGTAGCACGCATCCCAACCTAGTACCAGTGATGTAATCATGCATCATAACCATTAACCCACGAAGCATCACAACATGAGACGGTAAAATAACTCATTTTCTAGAAGAAGTTTGGTGTAAAATAATTCCCCGATATCTATGATAACATTCTACTCCCTCTGTCTAAGTTCATAAAGCGTATTTTTTTTGCATGGCCATGTTCATAAATATAGGACGTATTTCATATTCGAATGCAAAATTAGTGTAATATCCCTATATACCATTAATAAATATCCATCTTTATTTCATATTCTCTGTATCCACCATGTCGTACACCAGGTGCAACCATGCCATCCGCCGCGCACCCTACAGGTTGGTCGCCGTGACCGCCAGGAAGAAGTCCGCCACGTTGGGGCTGCTCCCTGTCCATGATCTCCATCACCAGCTCCTGAAACACCTTGGTCGCATCGGTGTTAGTCGAGGCTGGTGAGTCGCGGGGAGAAGACCGTGCACGACAAGAGGTTTAGGCTCGTCATGAACGCCACATGGCCGATGTCCACCGCTGCACCCTCCGTCGCCAACCGCGAGACGTGCTCGACAAGCTGCCTCACCTTGTTGCGGCAAAGGTGTCGGAGAGCGTCAAGGCGAAGCGGCGTGAACAACCATTGGAAACTTATCAAGATTCGTTAAAATTATTGACTTATCAGGCAAGGCAAGTAAAGATCGCGATAGAATCGACAATCAGATTAAATCAATTAGTTTGTTAACTTAGTTAAGCTTTTCAAGTTTAATTATTGGTTTGGTTAGTAAGTTGATTGAGTTGTCTGTCCATTATAAAAGAGCGTGTATCTCATGATTTTGAGAACAACAAAAACAGAAAACAATAGAAAAAAGGGGAAAGAAAGAAAAGACGTCACGTTGTGGCAACATTTGAAAAAAATCTCTTTGTGTTATTGTGTTCTACCTCATGTTTGTGTGTGTATATTTATGATCCAGGGCCAAAACCAACAATTGATATCAGAGCCTAAGTTCTTGATTCATGTATGCCGAAGATCATGACGCGCTCTCCAGGAAGTGGTGCCATCAGTGATGAGGCGACGTCGGGTGTGATAGCGAAGGAGAGTTCTGTCGTCTTGCTGCATTATTCAATGCTCACAAAGAGCAATTATGTAGCATGGGTGCTTGATATGAAGGTGTATATGATGGCTCAAAGACTGTGGGACACAATCCAGGACGGCAACATCGATGTGAGTAAAGATCAAATGGCCTTGGCAGCCATCTATGGAGGCATTCGAAAAAAACATTCTTTCTACTGGCCGAAAAGTAGATGGCCAAAGCTACGAGAGAGGTGTTGAAGACATGCATCTTAGCATAGATCGTGTGAAGGAGGAGAAAGTGTATGCATATTTTGTTGAGGCAGATGCTGAAGACGAACCAACATTACTCTGATCCTAAGTCGAGTCCACGGAGTTGAGTCCAGGACGTTGAGAAGATGTATTTGCTGTCCTAAGTCAAGTTTATGGTAGATGTGTCTGGGGTGTTGAAGAGATGTATTCACCATCCTAAGTCGACTCCATGAGAGACGAGTCCAGAGTTGAGAAGATGTATTCGCCATCATGAGTAAGTCTGTTAAAGATGAGTCGGGAATGTTGAGGAGATGCGTACGTCGTCCTGTATCGAGTGTGAGTAGGGCAAATTGTAGTTGAAACCGATTGCCTCAATGAATTAGAGTTAACAAGTTTTGATTAAGGGGGATTATTTGAAACTAATCAAGACTTGTTAAAATTGTTGACTTGTTGTGTCATGTAAGGTAAGTATAGATCACAATGCAGTCGGTAATCGGATCAAATCAGTTTGTTTGTTTTTTTGTTAGGTTTTTCGAGTTTAGTTATTGGTTTGGTTAGCAAATTGATTAGGTTGTTCGTCCATTATAAAAGGTCATGTATCTCATGAGTTCGAGAATAACAAAAATAGAAAACAATAGAAAAAAAAGTAAAGAAAGAAAAGACGTCAAGTTGTGGCCATGTTTAAAAAAAATCTTTTTGTGTGCTATTGTGCTCTGCCTTATGTTTGTATGTATGTGTTTATGATCCAGTGCTAAAACCAACCACAACTCGGAGGCCAGGATCCTGCGGAACTCCCTCTAGCGGTGGGTGGGTGGAAGCCAGGCAATAGAGTTGCAACCCTGCTTGTCACCGAGGGCATCGGGATGAAGTGGGTGGTGAAGTCGGTGTCGTTCTTCTCAGGGTGTCCTGGGCGAGGTCGGGAGAGGAAACAACTACCGTGGTGACCGCGTTCAGGCGGAGGGGAGAGATTTTGAAATTTGACACCCTTTAAACACGAATTTTTCAATATTTGACACCCTGGTCCACTGTCATTGACTCAGATGGACCCACATGTCATACACAGAGTCCGAAAGGCATGCGAATTGGGTGTCAAATATCGAAATACCCCCGAGGATGTGGATGTTTCTGATGAGTGACAGTGGCCTGGTGGGAGACGGCGCCGCCCGTTAGGGGTGGAAAACGAGCTAATTTAACTTTTTTCCGAGCTTTCTTCGATATTGATTTATTCTTATTTATTATAGTCTCCTGTATTGTTTGAGACCCAACTTCGAACCGAGTCTAACGAGCCGAGCCGAAGTTGACCATTGTTCCAAATCAACTAATTTTTACTTTAAAAGAAAAATGAATGTAATCGGAGCAATTTTAAAACGAGCCACCGAGCCAGCTCAACGAGCTTTTTTTCCAGCCCTACCGCCTGTTGACGAGGAGGCTGAGGAGGTAGAGGAAGAGGAGGAGAGAAGCCATGGCATGGCACCCATGGGAGCTGAAAGGCCATGTTGAGGAGTGCGTTTAGTGAAACGTGCCAAAGTCATGCTGCACATTATCCTACTTGACCTCTTCATTTTTTTATGCTAATGGCTGCTTTAGAATTTTTCATTAATTAAACTAGGCACTGTGACGGTGACATTCATGGTCAAACTCTGTACTGTGCTGCTGCCCAGAGGTAGAAAAATGTTGGACCATGGCTTTGACGATCGTTTCTAGCTCTCTTGGTGCTTCGGGTAATTCCGTATCTCTTCCCCCGACATATAAAATGGATATGAGTATTCGTAGTCGATGGTACCGCGTCACAAATCAAATACACTCACGTGAAGTTTGATCTAAGACTAAATTGCACTTTGCACTAGATACTGTATCTCGTGTGTTTTACTTTGCGCTATCCTAGGCTAACTAATGTTGTAATTTACTCTAGGCAGAACTAAGGTGAAACTCTGGACACAATGCTTGGTGCAAACTACAATTTGCTCTTGATCTAATCTAGATAATTAAGATTGAAGTGCACATGTTTAGGGGTGGGCATTCGGTTTTTTTCGGTTTAATCGGTTCGTCTTTTTCGGTTTTAAAATAATTCGGTTTTTGAAATCTAGAAACCGAATTTCTTGGACAAAAATAAAAAACCGAACCGAATGAACCGAAATATTTCGGTTCGGTTAATTTGGTTTTTCGGTTAACTGAAATATGAATAACACTATGTAGACTAAATTTAGGCCTCCTCATATTGTAACACAGAGTATGGATAAATCCACACAATATTCATATGTCATTACAATATAAGCATAATAGAACATATGAATATACTAAACATATGCATAAATATATTATAATACGAGAATTGTTTAGTGGCTTTAGGAAGAATATTACAAAAATGGTATTGTATATGGGCTATTGTGAGACCCCGTTCGGATGAACAGGAACCTCCATGTGATTACTGTGCTATTCCCTGGATCAGTAGCTAGCACTCACATGTTTACAACAATTGGAAATCACAACCATACAATATAATAATTAAGCGGAAGCGATTATACAAATAAATATTACAACTCGAGAGAATTATAGCGACTAAAGCAACATCACTGTAGTTTACCCATCCAATCCCGCAGGCAACTGACCAGGCATAAACTCCAGATAGAATACAACGAAGAGGATCCCGCAACCTGCGATGAACAACTACGAAAAGAGACTCGAAGCCGCTAACTCAACTTCCTACAATATAATTAGGCAAGGGTGAGTATTTTACATACTCAAGAAGACTTGAGCAAAACCTATCATACATGCGAGGCCATTTCAAAGGAAGCTATTACGCTTAATTTGCATAAAGCGAATTTGAATTTGGAAACCAAGTTATTTGCAATCGAATTTAAAAAGCAGATTAATTGATAGCAAATAAGTAAAGCATAAATAACACTCACCGTCCTCCATGGCGTGAGCGACGAATCAAACCTTGCCCTCGCATGGCATATATCCAGTTCTTTGTCCACACAGGCACAACATGATTCAATACTTGCCCACAGGGGTATAGCATTGGGTCATCGTGGGGTAAGCTAACTTGTAAAATAAACCCTTTTGGAAACAATAAAACATTTAACTCAAGCAGAGTTCACCAAGACACCCATGACCGCGAGTGCGGCTAATCAATTAGATTTAAACTCTCTGAGAGGTGTACAAGCTGTACCCACAAGGAATGATCAACTCACCACGTCGGTAGTGGATCGCCATACAAGAGTATGCGAATGAGCGATCATACATAGTCATTAAATTCTAGACAAGGCTTTACCCCACCGGGCGTTAACCCTCGCCACAAAACAGAGACACTCACCCAAGCCGTGGATCCACATTATCACACCCAACACCACGTCTCTGTCCATGGCAAGGCGTACACCGATGCACCGCCAGAACAATTACCCATCTGAATGCATGGAAGCCCCTCACAAGCAATCCGTCATAGGAATGCCTCCGCTAGCTCCCGCCTACCAATGAGCAAAGCCATGTCTAAACAATTTAATAGGCTAAGGCTAACCCATCCTCACCCTTGTGGTTTGTACGGATTTTCTTGGATCAAGCTACACGATGTTCAGTCCTTAGTTGTGACACGGGCGACACTTCACCCTACACTACGTGCTATTCCTTTCTGCACAACCGGCTATTGCCAATAATCGCCCGCATCAAAGCATAGTTTCATTTTGGGTTTTTAATCAAAATTACCCACCACCAACAGTGCCATTTCCAAGGTTTTCAGGAAACAAATGTTGCTTTGATCATGTACATTGCTGATTCTAAAGCATGGCTAAGCATGAATATTATGAACATATATACCCAAGATGACATTAAGTAATGCCTAACCTTAATCTAAGGTTATCAAGGTTCACATTTCATAATCATCCAAGGAGATTCGTGTGACAACAGGTATATCTACCAAACCACAAGATAGCAATTTACATAAAGTAAACGCATGCATAAAACAATTTAATGCACAAAAGGAATATAAAATATTGGGAGCAATATGGTCAAAGGATGCTTGCCTTGCTTAATCATTGATTACGTCGAAGGCGAGGATTGTGGTTGACGACGACGACGGAAACAAAGGCGTCGGGTTCTACGTCGATCAGCGGAAAATACTGACAAAATACTAACTTCAATAAGGGCAAAAGAAAATTGATAGAAAGACAAATAAAACTCTTCACAAGAAACGAGGATTGCTCTTTATGAATTTATTAATCTTAATTCACAATTCAAGGCATAAAAAATAGTTTAGATTAAATAGAATTAATCATTAGTTGCAAGTTTCATTGATTTACTATTCATGATATGAGTTTACGCCAATTCTTATTACTTAAGGGTTTTGCTTTATTAAGATTGATTGAAGCAAGATAAAATAAGAATATTTTCTTAGATTACAATGAGATCATATCTTAAAGATCATTTCTAGGCTATTTTTTACCAAATTCAGATTTAGATGAACTGCTGCGAGTTAATGAAAAGGCTTAAATGATCATATTAGAGTATGAATGACTAAATAGTTCTTTATCTTTAATCGATTTTGCTTAGAATTAGCCCTCATGAAGTTAGATTTCTTGATTTAGGCTCCTGGACTAATTTACACGACATTTGAGAAGGTTCTGGTGATAAAAATAACTTAACTACGGATTCCTTCATTATTACCTAAAGTTTATTCATTCGCATTAAGGCCTAGAGCAATGTGATTACTTAGGGTTGTTCAGCTATTAAGATTAATATGCAAATCATGATGAGATGAGACTATCTTTTCCTATTTGGGTAGTCTATACTTTGGAGGGTGCTACAGGGTCAATTTCATATGCGTTAGCATTTAAATGAAACATTCTACTCATTGTTGAAAAGGCTTAAGTGGTATTGTTAAGTTGACGTTATTCGGAATCGGCCAAAAGCGAAGTAAAAGGTTATCGCTTAACAGTTTTGATCTGATGGGATTAATACGCAAACCTTAATGGAATAAGATTCTTTTTATAGATCATGATAGTATAACCTTTGTAGAGTGTTACTAAACTTGTTTTAGCATTTAAATAAGTTATTTTATTAACTAGTGAAATAGTATAAGTGATCACAACACAAACTCTAAATCGGCCAAGATTCAAACTTCATTTCCAACTATACTATACATGATTCTTGATTCATTTTTCAGGTATTAGCAGGAAACAATCCTAGAAATGTTTTAAACCTAATTTGGCATTATTTTGACTTTAATTGCAATAGATTACCTATTTACTTATTGTCACAATTAACATTTCCTTTCATTAAAAGAATGCAACTTAAATATTATTTTAAATATTTTTACATACATGGATTTGTATTATTTTCAGGAGACTAATACAAATTATTTCCTTATTTTATGAGCTTTTATGCCTTCATTTTCATTAATGGCCATAGCAAGGTTTACTAGTGATTGCAAAGCAAATATGTTAAACTTAGTTCAACATTTAAATATTTTCATATATTTGAGATCCTGGAGGTGTAATGTTTTCAGAAAAATTAATTTCATTTCATTTTGAGTTTATTTGTAAACTTTTTATGTATAGTGCATATTTGACACTTTTAGTTTAAATTGGCATTTCAAATTCATATATTACTGTTTTTCCAAATATTTTTGCATATTTGAATTCACTCTGATATTAACACAATATAAAATTTACATTATTATTTATTATCTTATTATTCACAGATTTGATATAAAGATCATATTAAGGACATAAACAAATTTAATTTAAATAATCTTTTTAAAGTTCAAAAATTCAATATTTTTGCATATTTAGATTCTCTCGATTTTAGGTAAATATATAAATTTATTTTACTGGTTTCTAACTAAAAATGCAGAAGTTATTATTAATTGAATGTATTTCGCTAGGAAATTAAATGAAAAATGAAGAATCGCTTTCTTGAACTGAAAACGGCTTTTACCCCTTTGTCTTTGGAGACTTGCTTGGTGACATGGGTGGCCCACCGATCGAGAGAGGAGCAGAGCACGGCCTAGGCGCGGCGACGCACTCCGGTGATCTTCCGTAAGTCGAGGGTCTTGAGAGCAAGAACTCGGCAATGAAGCCATCCACAGTGCCGATTCGGCGGAGACACAATGAGAGAGGCGCAATGAGGAGGCGGCGGCGCTAATAGCGATCGGCTGGAGGACGAACCACGGAGGGAGTTGAATGGATAGCTAAATGAGCATCACGGGCCACGGTGAGTCCGTTTTGGGTTCATCTCGTGGGAGATCTTGGTTTGGGCTGCCCACGGTGGCCGGCCATGGAGAAGAAGGCGCAGTGCGGCAGCCAAGTTTTGCATGAGGGACTCAAATATTATTGAGGGTTTTGATCACTAGGAGCTCTAGATGGTGTATTCGGAAGGAATTGGTAAATGAGTTGCTCATCCACTCGATTTGGTTTGACTTGGAGCTCTGAAACCTCCGGCAATGGCGGAAATGAGATAGCCAGCGTTTTGGTGAGGAGACAGAAGAGGAAGTGAGGGAAAGGTGGCGCTGCCTCGGTGATAGCCAGTCTGATAATGACCGAGGAAGGTAGAGAATGAGCGGCCTTGGTTGCATTTGCCTCGGACAGAACTTCACCGAAGCGACAAAGATGAACAATGGCGGAAAGGCTTCGTGGCGGCAATCGGCGGAGGTATGGGCAGCTGAAGCTTGAGTGAGGTGCGTCGTGGTGAAGCGAGGCGACGCAGAACCTCGGTGATGCAAAGACTTCGGCGTGATTCAATGGGCCAGAGCTCGGTATGGGCGTTAGGTGGCCGGTTGGTCGAGAACGAAGGAAGAAGGAAAGGGTGAGCGACATGCGGGGCCAGGGTCCACCGGCAGTGACTGAAGGTTCAAGCCTCTCGGTCAGCAGATGGGTCAGTACAAAGCCAGAGGCCCACCTGCCAGCGACTGGTCTAAGGAGAACAGGGTGGTTGGGGTGAAATTCTCCATCTCTCTCTGATTTAGTTGATGGTCAAATGGATGTACAAAGCTATGAAACTTTTTGACCGAAGTCTATTGACAGGTTTCAACGTCTGGTAAATATTTGGGGTTAAACTCAGTTACTGAAAAATTATTAATATTCCTACATCATTGACTGCTCTAAATTCCTGTTTCGGGTTTCTATTTTTTTATTGAGATCAATTTAAGTCTACTATTTTTGAAATTTTGTTTTTCAAAATTATTTGGTCTCAGAATGCTTCTGTAAAAATTTCAGCTCCAACTATGGTTCCATTATTTTATAAAAATTCTGACATTGAAATTTCTCTATTTTCAGAGTTTCTGTTTTTAAATTTAGAAAAGTCCTAAATGACATTATTAATTTATAATATTTTTACCAAAGGTGGATATTGCATTGAGGGTTTCATGATAAATTTTTCAACTCCATTTGAGATTCCAAAATATTTTATAAATTCTTACAATGCATTGTTTTGAATTAAAAAGTTGTCTTTTCATTTTGCCTCTTCATTTCTTTATGCATAAAATTTCATTTGCTGGCTAAAATGATTTACTTATGTGCTCAGGGTTTCATGGTACATTTTTCTAAATTTTTCCTTTTTGCTTCTTGACCTTTTCTCCTTTACTTGATTTTACTTGCAACACAAAATCCAAGAAAATCAAATAAAAATCAATAATGCCAAGAAAACTCAGAAAGAATAATATTCAAATTCAAAATATTGATTTTTATTTTATTAAAATTTCGGGATGTTACAGATCTACCCCCCTTACAGAAATCTCGACCCCGAGATTTGGCAGGTCTAAAGGAAAATCATTTCTAAAAGAAGTTAGGAAACTCTTCCTAAGTCGGTCTTCTCGTTTCCAAGTTGCTTCTTCTTCAGAAGGATTGCTCCGTTGAATCTTGATCATCTTGCAGCATTTATTACGAGTGTGACGTTAAGTTTCTTTTAAGATCTTAGTCGGATGCTTCCGATTGGTTAGTTCGGGTTATAGATTGATTTCATTTAGCTAGGTGAGTTCAGAAGGAAAACAAAAACATTTCCTTAATTGTGATACATGAGAGACATTATGAACACTGGATAGTTGAGATGGCAATTCTAATTTATATGCTCTCTTCTCTCATCTTCTCAACAATACGATATAGCCTAATACATCGTGGTGCTAGTTTACCTTAGATTTGGAAACGGTGAATACCACGAACTTTGCAAATCTTGAGGATGAGATAGATTTGGGGATTCTTTCTCGGAGGTGACTTTGTCGTTTGGTTGATACGTCGTCTTCATTGCAATTGCTTTACTGGACCTTCGTCTTGCAATTCCAAGTTGATGCGCGAAGAAATAGAGAAGAATTTTATTTGAGTTTTAGGTAAGCAGACGAGAGATACTAATAGTTTCTGCATATCTCTTTTGATTGAATAACTAGTATGGTTTATAAGGATAATTCAATTTAGAGAGTGATCTGCGATACATTTAGAATTTTTTTGAGACGAAGGAAAGGTTGCATTGTCGTTAGATTCGTTCGGGAAAACCGAATGTTTAATACCATGAAGGATATTTGGATACAACTGTTGATCCGTATAATTCAACATCAGTTGATGAAACGAGTCGAGAATAAATGTCATTTCGGGTTGGCTTTGAATTGAAAACATGGTAAAGATAACTCAAGTATTGGGTTGAGATAAGGGAATTATAAAGTGATCTTGATGATTTGATTTGTTTGATTATTTTCGCAGATAGAGAGTTTTGGTTTTCTTTGGATTTGGCAACTATAAAGAAATAAAATGTACAGGATCGAAAGATTGATTGCAGGATTTGAATATACAAAAGACATACTTAATATCACATTAAGAGTCGATTACAACCATATAAGGAATATGTTTACATTCAGAGCCTATCATCAAGGCAGGGGTTGTTCTGGGTACTTAATGTTTTCTAAGTTTGCGAGACAGCCTAAAAGTTACTAATGTCTTTCTTGACAAGGTGATATAGAACTCTTCTCGGCAGATGTTGGTGAAGTGTCCAAATTCTTCTCGATTGATACAAGTGACATTATCCGTTTTATTCGAAACAACAAAAAGGGTGTTTGCCAATATTATAGGACAGGTAATTAGGAAGTGACTAGGATCAAAGAGTAGATCATGGAACTAAACTTGAATCCTGGCAGAGTTCAATTACATAAGTATTGTACCTAGTGCTACATATGGCAGATCATAAGCTTCTTTTCGCGAATTAGCGTTGTAGGTAAATGCCATGAATGACTGGATTGACATTTTGGGTTGGATTAATAGACATCTAAGGAATTGTTTGTTCGCAGATCCTAGGACATGTGGGTTATGGGCCCACCACGCTTCCGCTGCGCGACTCTGATTTAGGCAATTGTTTTGAATGACTTGGATTAATCATTTTGTGTCAGATTGAATGCAGGTTTGTGCAACAAGTAGCGGTTCCACTGTTTGATTAACCTAAGTATGGGGAAAGCTTAATGGCTGAGTGTATATGCGACGGGCAACGATTTCAATCGACCTTCGCAAAGTAATTAATGGTGTCACGTATAGAACATTTTTCCAAGAGAATAATTTCCTTCATTACTTGGAGCAATTGATTATACTTTCATCAATAGTATGTCCTATTTCTTCATAATAAATACCAGCACAAGGTTCAGATTGACTGGGTTGACAACACTTCAAGGAACAATGTGTAGGTTTCAAATAAGGTATAGAAGTAGGTTTCTAGTCTAAACCATTTTCTTTCTGATAGTAACTGCGCCAATATTGGAATTATTTTGTGCGAGTTATTAGAACAGTAGGATGTACATTTGGTGATTGGTTCAATTACGGAGAGTATTTACACCATGGTTACATTCTTGATAATCATTTTTTCTTGGTTTGGGGTTTTTGCGAACCTTGAAAAAAAAGTGGAGAGTTACGATGTTTGCTAGATTGACAAGGAAGTGCTTTAGCTAAATACAGAAGATTCAGTTGGATTTAGATAGGATCATCATTTCTTGGCAGTTGAGTGTCTTGCGGTTTTACGAAGTAGATGAGAAGCGTTAGTAATTTATGCTAAGAATCATTAGCAAGAACAAGTTAATTTAAGGAGAGATACAGAGTATGTTAAAATATTTGAGATGAATGAAGGATGCATTTTAACCAAGATTATTTGGGAAGAGCTGAAGGTCAATTATGAAGGCTAAGAATTTTATTGCTCATTACTTTTAGTAGATGTATTAATGAATCGTACTGTGTCGTAGGCATTCTGCAACAATATTTATTAGAGTAAAGCTATTTAGATGGAATTCTGTTGGGTTTCACGGCAACATTCTGTTCATTAAAATATTATTTTAGGAAAGGTTTCTATGTGGATTAAGTGGTTTTTAGCTCAGTTTATAAGGCAACGTTTCGCTCTTTAAAAATTTTCTTAGTTAAATTTCTTATTAAGCAGGGTCAACACATCGTAAATTTCAACCTAGTGGTTTTACATTCACGAGAGTAACCCGAAAGCAAAACAAAAGATTACAGCAAGATTTCAATAACACACAAGTACCATACATATATTTAACTTAGTACATAGGAAGGGTATCTATAGTTTTTCTCCTATTAACCATACGTAGTTATGCATAAACAGCTTACTATACAGCTAGAATAATATGTAGTTTGTATAATACTATCTTTCACTGTAGGTTATTCAATAACGAGTTTCTTTTAATCTTCGCACCACTTGCTGTGTTAGTCTTCTGAGGCTTCGATGAAGTTGAAGAGGTTGTGATGCTTGATACTTCTATCTTCTTGAAGTTGCCGATGCAGGCATCACGACGATGTTGACTTGCTCCCAGAATTCTTTTCAAAAGATTTGTCTGTGGTTTTCATTTCGCAAAAAGACAAGGAGGGAAATACTTCTAAGAAGAATAACTGAGGAGTAGAGAAAGGGAATTCTACAGAGAAATGAATACACAGATGAGGAGATTAAATTCTATAGATGGGAAAAGAGTACATGTATAACTGATGCCAATCCTTTTATATTTCTTTTTAGAAAAGTAAGGTTCCCAATTTTTCTAGTTTCCACTCTTAACATCCATTCAAATGTTTCTATTCAGAAGCATAGAACATTTCTAGTTTAGGCTCATTTTTATGGCACATAATTTAGGCAAAGTCATGAGGCAGGTTTTTGAGGCATGTTTAGAACTTATTGTTGGGGCATTAAGTTTTGACCAGCCTAAAGTGATTTAAGTTAGTTTTGTATTACTAATGTGGTAAGATCTTAACTTGGTTTATATATGCATGGTGTGATCTCAAGCAAAGCTAAGAGTAGTAATAGAGTCTATACTACTAATCCTGATGAGGTTAAATTTTAAGAAAGGTTAATGAACATAATGGTTACACTGGTGAGAAATTATACAGAGAGGAGATAAGTTCCCAAAAAGTTCCATAGAGAGAAGAGATAAGCTATTTTACAATTTCTTATTTATCCTACGGGTTAAGATTTCTCATATTCATACAGGAGGACAACATATCGTGAAACTTTAACCAAGAGGTTAAGTTTCCCACATAAATCAGTCCTAACATTCAGAATAAAGACAAATTTCAAGTAGCAAGACATAACGACAATATAAATTGCTCTATACAACTAGAGTAGAATAATATGCTACGCGTAAAGGTTCTTATCTTAAGGTAGATCCTAATATATATCCTAATCTCCTGCCCTTCTATGGTTGGGTGATGCTGTCTCTTCCCGAAGTAGACTTTTCGAGCTTTACTTCTATTTTGTCGAGTTAGTGAAGCGTTGTCCGACTTCCTTAAGATGTTGGCGCATACATTGCAGTCATTATTGGTTGCCATGAAGAATGACAGTGACAAGTCCCGAACATCTTCAGAGCGATAGCGAAGATAAACCATGGCGAGAATTTCTTTTTAAGATAAGGGGAATTTATTTACAAATCAAAATGAAGGTAGGGGTAAGACTAGAATCTTAAGAATAAGAAAAGAACAGCAAGTCTACATTTTACAAATATACTAGCTTTTGGAAGTAAGATTTTGAATTTTCATATTCCAATGCTAACGACCATTCTATCTAAGGTTTATCCTACGGTCAGTATGGCTCTGATACCAAAGCTGTGAGACCCCGTTCGGATGAACAGGAACCTCCATGTGATTACTGTGCTATTCCCTGGATCAGTAGCTAGCACTCACATGTTTACAACAATTGGAAATCACAACCATACAATATAATAATTAAGCGGAAACGATTATACAAATAAATATTACAACTCAGAGAATTATAGCAGCTAAAGAAGCAACATCCTGTAGTTTACCCATCCAATCCCGCAGGCAACTGACCAGGCATAAACCCCAGATAGAATACAACGAAGAGGATCCCGCAACCTGCGATGAACAACTACGAAAAGAGACTCGAAGCCGCGCTAACTCAACTTCCTACAATATAATTAGGCAAGGGTGAGTATTTTACATACTCAGCAAGACTTGAGCAAAACCTATCATACATGCAGGCCATTTCAAAGGAAGCTATTACAGTTAATTTGCATAAAGCGAATTTGAATTTGGAAACCAAGTTATTTGCAATCGGAATTTAAAAGAGCAGATTAATTGATAGCAAATAAGTAAAGCATAAATAACACTCACCGTCCTCCATGACGTGAGCGACGAATCAAACCTTGCCCTCGCATGGCATATATCCATTCTTTGTCCACACAGGCACTGTGGTGATTCAATACTTGCCCACACAGGTATAGCATTGGGTCATCGTAGGGGTAAGCTAACTTGTAAAATAAACCCTTTTGGAAACAATAAAACATTTAACTCATGCAGAGTTCACCAAGACACCCATGACCGCAGTGCGGCTAATCAATTAGATTTAAACTCTGCAGAGGTGTACAAGCTGTACCCACAAGGAATGATCAACTCACCACGTCGGTAGTGGATCGCCATACAAGAGTATGCGAATGAGCGATCATACATAGTCATTAAATTCCTAGACAAGGCTTTACCCCAGCCCGGGACGTTAACCCTCGCCCTGAAAACAGAGACACTCACCCAAGCTGTGGATCCACATTATCACACCCAACACCACGTCTCTGTCCATGGCAAGGCGTACACCGATGCACGGCCAGCAATTACCCATCTGAATCGCATGGAAGCCCTCACAAGCAATCCGTCTGGGAATGCCTCCGCTAGCTCCCGCCTACCAATGAACAAAGCCATGTCTAAACAATTTAATAGGCTAAGGCTAACCCATCCTCACCCTTGTGGTTTGTACGGATTTTCTTGGATCAAGCTACACGATGTTCGGTCCTTAGTTGTGACACGGACGACACTTCACCCTACACTACGTGCTATTCCTTTCTGCACAACCGGCTATTGCCAATAATCGCCCGCATCAAAGCATAGTTTTATTTTGGGTTTTTAATCAAAATTACCCACCACCAACATTGCCATTTCCAAGGTTTTCAGGAAACAAATGTTGCTTTGATCATGTACATTGCTGATTCTAAAGCATGGCTAAGCATGAATATTATGAACGTATATACCCAAGATGACATTAAGTAACGCCTAACCTTAATCTAAGGTTATCAAGGTTCACATTTCATAATCATCCAAGGAGATTCGTGTGACAACAGGTATATCTACCAAACCACAAGATAGCAATTTACATAAAGTAAACGCATGCATAAAACAATTTGATGCACAAAAGGAATATAAAATATTGGGAGCAATATGGTCAAAGGATGCTTGCCTTGCTTAATCATTGATTACGTCGAAGGCGAGGATTGTGGTTGACGACGACGACGGAAACAAAGGCGTCGGGTTCTACGTCGATCAACGGAAAATCTGACAAAATACTAACTTCAATTAGGGCAAAAAGAAAATTGATAGAAAGACAAATAAAACTCTTCACAAGAAACAGGGATTGCTCTTTATGAATTTATTAATCTTAATTTACGAATTCAAGACGCAAAAAATAGTTTAGATTAAATAGAATTAATCATTAGTTGCAAGTTTCATTGATTTACTATTCATGATATGAGTTTCTGCCAATTCTTATTACTTAAGGGTTTTGCTTTATTAAGATTCAGATTCGAAGCAAGATAAAATAAGAATATTTTCTTAGATTACAGCAGATCATATCTTAAAGATCATTTCTAGGCTATTTTTTACCAAATTCAGATTTAGATGAACTGCTTTGGAGTTAATGAAAAGGCTTAAATGATCATATTAGAGTATGAATGACTAAATAGTTCTTTATCTTTAACTGATTTTGCTTAGAATTAGCCCTACATAAGTTAGATTTCTTGATTTGAGGCTCTTGGACTAATTTACGACATTTGAGAAGGTTACGGTGATAAAAATAACTTAACTACGGATTCCTTCATTATTACCTAAAGTTTATTCATTAGCATTAAGGCCTAGAGCAATGTGATTACTTAGGGTTGTTCAGCTATTAAGATTAATATGCAAATCATGATGAGATGAGACTATCTTTTCCTATTTGGGTAGTCTATACTTTGGAGGGTGCTACAGGGTCAATTTCATATGCGTTAGCATTTAGATGAAACATTCTACTCATTGTTGAAAAGGCTTAAGTGGTATTGTTAAGTTGACGTTATTCGGAATCGGTCAAAAGCGAAGTAAAAGGTTATAAACTTGGTTTTGATCGATGGGATTAATCATAAACCTTAATGGAATAAGATTCTTTTTATAGATCATGATAGTATAACCTTTGTAGAGTGTTACTAAACTTGTTTTACTTGTTTTAGCATTTAAATAAGTTATTTTATTAACTAGTGAAATAGTATAAGTGATCACAACACAAACTCTAAATCGGCCAAGATTCAAACTTCATTTCCAACTATACTATACATGATTCTTGATTCATTTTTCAGGTATTAGCAGGAAACAATCCTAGAAATGTTTTAAACCTAATTTGGCATTATTTTGACTTTAATTGCAATAGATTACCTATTTACTTATTGTCACAATTAATATTTCCTTTCATTAAAAGAATGCAACTTAAATATTATTTTAAATATTTTTACATATATGGATTTGTATTATTTTCAGGAGACTAATACAAATTATTTCCTTATTTTATGAGCTTTTATGCCTTCATTTTCATTAATGGCCATAGCAAGGTTTACTAGTGATTGCAAAGCAAATATGTTAAACTTAGTTCAACATTTAAATATTTTCATATATTTGAGATCCTGGAGGTGTAATGTTTTCAGAAAAATTAATTTCATTTCATTTTGAGTTTATTTGTAAACTTTTTATGTATAGTGCATATTTGACACTTTTAGTTTAAATTGGCATTTCAAATTCATATATTACTGTTTTTCCAAATATTTTTGCATATTTGAATTCACTCTGATATTAACACAATATAAAAATTTACATTATTATTTATTATCTTATTATTCACAGATTTGATATAAAGATCATATTAAGGACATAAACAAATTTAATTTAAATAATCTTTTTAAAGTTCAAAAATTCAATATTTTTGCATATTTAGATTCTCTCTGATTTTAGGTAAATATATAAATTTATTTTACTGGTTTCTAACTAAAAATGCAGAAGTTATTATTAATTGAATGTATTTCGGCTAGGAAATTAAATGAAAAATGAAGAATCGCTTTCTTGAACTAAAACGGCTTTTACCCCTTTGTCTTTGGAGACTTGCTTGGTGACATGGGTGGCCCACCGATCGAGAGAAGAGCGAGAGCACGGCCTAGGCGCGGCTGGCGGCGACGGCACTCCGGTGATCTTCCGTAAGTCGAGGGTCTTGAGAGCAAGAACTCGGCAATGAAGCCATCCACAGTGCCGATTCGGTAGGAGACACAAGCAGAGAGAGGCGCAATGGGAGGAGGCGGCGCTAATAGCGATCGGCCTGGAGGACGAACCACGGAGGGGGAGTTCGAATGGATAGCTAAATGAGAATCACGGGGCCACGGTGAGTCCGTTTTTGGGTTCATCTCAGCCGGAGAGATACTGGTTTGGGCTGCCCACGGTGGCCGGCCATGGAGAAGAAGGGGCGCACGGCTGCAGCCAAGTTTTGCATGAGGGGACTCAAATATTATTGAGGGGTTTTGATCACTAGGAGCTCTAGATGGTGTATTCGGAAGGAATTGGTAAATGAGTTGCTCATCCACTCGATTTGGTTTCGGCTTGGAGCTCTGAAACCTCCTGGCAATGGCGGAAATGAGATAGCTTCAGGCGTTTTGGCTGAGGAGACAGAAAGAGGAAGTGAGGGGAAAGCTGAGCGCTGCCTCGGTGATAGCCAGGTGCGAGTAATGACCGAGGAAGGTAGAGAATGAGCCGGCCTTGGTTGCATTTGCCTCGGACGGGAACTTCACTGGAAGCGACAAAGATGAACAATGGCGGAAAGGCTTCGTGGCGGCAATCGACGGAGGTATGGGCAGCTGAAGCTTCGAGTGAGGTGCGTCGTGGCTGAAGCAGGGCGACGCAGGCACTGGTGATGCAAAGACTCGGCGTGATTCAATGGAACTGAGCTCGGCTGACGCTGGCGTTGGGTGGCTTCGGTTCGGTCAGGAGAACAGAAGGAAGAAGGAAAGGGGTGAGCCTGACATGAGGGGCCAGGGTCCACCGGCAGTGACTGAAGGTTCAAGCCTCTCGGTCAGCAGATGGGTCAGTACAAAGCCAGAGGCCCACACCAAATGATCGGTCTAAGGAGAACAGGGTGGTTGGGGTGAAATTCTCCATCTCTCTCTGATTTAGTTGATGGTCAAATGGATGTACAAAGCTATGAAACTTTTTGACCGAAGTCTATTGACAGGTTTCAACGTCTGGTAAATATTTGGGGTTAAACTCAGTTACTGAAAAATTATTAATATTCCTACATCATTGACTGCTCTAAATTCCTGTTTCGGATTTCTATTTTTTTATTGAGATCAATTTAAGTCTACTATTTTTGAAATTTTGTTTTTCAAAATTATTTGGTCTCAGAATGCTTCTGTAAAAATTTCAGCTCCAACTATGGTTCCATTATTTTATAAAAATTCTGACATTGAAATTTCTCTATTTTCAGAGTTTCTGTTTTTAAATTTAGAAAAGTCCTAAATGACATTATTAATTTATAATATTTTTACCAAAGGTGGATATTGCATTGAGGGTTTCATGATAAATTTTTCAACTCCATTTGAGATTCCAAAATATTTTATAAATTCTGACAATGCATTGTTTTGAATTAAAAAGTTGTCTTTTCATTTTGCCTCTTCATTTCTTTATGCATAAAATTTCATTTGCTGGCTAAAATGATTTACTTATGTGCTCAAGGTTTCATGGTACATTTTTCTAAATTTTTCCTTTTTGCTTCTTGACCTTTTCTCCTTTACTTGATTTTACTTGCAACACAAAATCCAAGAAAATCAAATAAAAATCAATAATGCCAAGAAAACTCAGAAAGAATAATATTCAAATTCGAAATATTGATTTTTATTTTATTAAAATTTCGGGATGTTACAGCTATTCAGTCATTTCAGTTTTTGAAAGCGAAAAACCGAACTGAACACCGAAAACCGAAAACCGAATAAACTGAAATAATCGGTTAATTCGGTTCGGTTCGGTTCGGTAATTCAGTTTCGGTTTAAAAATGCCCACCCCTCACATGTTCACATGAAACAAATATCTCGATCTAATAGCTAAAGAGGCAGAAATTCAGCAATAGGTTTGTAGTTATATGTTTATAAGAAAGCGTAAACATTTTATAATTAATGTATGGTTTTTTTATAGCTATAATTTCAATAACGACCAAGCTATAGTTTACACTGGTGAATAATATCCTAATGATGAAAGTCTTGTTTTTTCCCTGAGACCAGGTGATCCCTTTTTAGAGGTAATTAAACATTATATATATGGAATGATATAATAGTACCTAACAACATGTAACCAAGGTTTATGACAGAACTAACAGAAAAAACCATAATTAACAATGTTCAGTACATATAGTGACAAATATCGTAAACACGGAAAGCTTCACTTATTACACTTGATTAACTAACATACTCTTGAAATTCATAAGCTGCATTATTGTTGAGGCCACATCATCGCTATTCAATCCCATGAATTATTACATTGTTTATATGAGAAGAACTTGTTATTCTCACTGATGGACTGACTTGTTGACTCAAAGTGGGGTCGCCGTAGCAAAGAGAGGCATGGCTTTTTTCAGTGTCACTCCAAACTTCTCTGTCATATCAATTCCATTTCTTTCCTCTTGAATTGGGAGACTCCACCTGAACTGATTTAATAATGATGCAAGAACCAAATGCACCATCCTAATAGCTAATGGCATTCCTAGGCAGATCCGACGTCCTGCACCAAATGGGATGAGCTCAAAATCTACACCTTTGAAGTCAATTGTCCTCTCCACAAATCTCTCTGGCATAAACTTCTCGGGCTCTGGCCATATGTCTCGACTTTTGCCCATTGCCCATACATTTATAAGTATGCATGCACCCTTGGGTATTGTGTAATCCATTATTTTTACTGTCGCCTCAGCTTGCCGTGGTAGCAAGAATGGAGCAGGAGGATGCAGTCTAAAAGTTTCTTTTACAACAGCTTGAAGATAGGGCAGCTGGCAAATCTCAGATTCTTCGACGTTTCTTCTTGTGCTGATGACTCGTGCAAGTTCATCATAAGCTTTAGCCATTGATAATGGGTTTTGAAGCAGTTCCGCCATTGCCCATTCTACTGTGCTAGAGCTTGTGTCGCTTCCAGCAGTAAACAAGTCCTGTGATACAAACATTTTGTGAATTAAGATCCTCATAAATATTTATTAATTCAGATATAACTTAATCAACATTCCACATGGCTCAAATGTTCAGGTGGTACATGCTACAGAGCTCTAAATATATGGTGACCATGGCCCATATCTTTTGACAAGTAGCCAACAAGGGCAGTCAATCAGCCAATCTCGAGTGAGCTTGGTTAGGCTCAGCTGGAGCTCAAAATATACTTGAACAGCTCGAGCTAACTCTGATTAGGCTTCGAGGATTAGATACAACTGGATTAACTCTACTCGATGAAACATGAAAAAGCCAACAGCAGCGAAAGATCTCTAAAAATTTTAATCATAGTCCCAACATCAAGATTCCACTCGCAACTTATGGATCGAATAGGAGACTTAATTAATCAATACAAAAGAGATCTAACGATAGAAACTACTAGGGACAAAAATGAAGAGACATGGAGTGCATGAGAAATAGACGAGCATTGAATTCGTGATGTGGACGACAGGCTAACATGCACCGGGGTGAGAGGACTTGCGATTTGGCCGGAAGATGGTCGTCGGCAACACGTGCGATCAGTTGTACTCCTTTGAGGTGTGAGGTAAGGAGGGCATGCTGTGGCGGCTGTGGTGCTAGGGTTGTATAGGATTTGGGAACTTGAATATTGGCCTTGGGTCACAGGAGAGAGTCACCGTACACGTATGTATCGGAGCTTTACCAAGTAATTTGAGCTCGAATAGCCCTAGAAACAATTCAAGGTGCCTCGACAAGTGGTATCAGAGCCAACCTTTGCGATTACATGGCTGCGGGGCGAGCCTAGGGATTGAATGTACAGTGCATGATGGATTAACAACATAGCACATATGTCGGTACTGAGCACAAATGCTTGTGCTAAGAGTGAGTTTGCTGGTCATGCACTCCATTCTGTATATATAACCGACAAGGATGTCAGGTCATTTGATAATAGGTGCATGTAACACTCGTCCCAAGTTTAATATGTGTGGGATGGAGTCCTACATTGCTAATTTACGGTTAGAGAACACATTAAGGCCCTGTTTGGCAGAGCTCTGCTCCCAGCTTCTGCGGAGTGAATCTGTGGAGCTCTGCCAAACAGCAGTTTTCTCAAAATCGCTCCCAGGGTGATTCCCGTGAAGTGATTCTCCGAAATGAACTAGGAGCTGAGAGCTGAAAAAAGCTGCTTCTCCTGATTCACTCCCAACAAAGAGTCAGTTTCTCCATAGAGTTTATCCTATGGATTTGTTAGAGAATCACTTTCAGCGACAGAATCACTTCTCTCGGAGAATCACTTCTAACAGAGAATCAGAATCAGAGGGAGCTCTACCAAACAGGCCCTAAACAAGCCTATATGTACAGGCCAAAGTAATTCCAGCTCCCAAATTAATCCTTTCATGGAAAGGGAGCACAAAAGCATAAGATAAACTATTTTATAATTGATTCGAAACATACCAAGCAATTTTTCCACATATATGGGCTAGAAACATATATAATTGTGCAATTGCTCGGTCAACTCTGGTAGTATAATCGAGGACCGAGCGGTTGCTACTTGCTAAGTTGGCGTGGGAGCCGTGAAACTCCCAGCCAGTCGGGGATTCGAGTCCTTGTTCAAACTTTTGGAGCCTCGCTTAATAATTTTTCAAATCCGAATATACACGCGTATGTGTGTTCAGTAAGATAATTAGTCTCTCCATATATAGACTAGAAATAAATGGAACAATACCAAGCAGTCTCGGTTTATATGGATAGACTAAAAAAACATGACATGTAATTGCGCGGTAAGTATACTAGCTGCGTACATGCTGTGCCACGACGCACAACACCTCGAAGGAGCAATTTAGCGAGGCTTCACGTGCCTGGATGCAATTTTCCGGAATTGCGAGGATCGGTTTGCAATTGGGCTCGCTCTGGACTAAATGTGAATATCAGGGACAGCAAGGTTCTTTTTTAAAAAAAATGGTGGAAGGACCTTAACGTAACTTCGAATTTCTTAGGGGCCATTTCACGAAGGAGTTGCGAATTTGCAAAACCAAGAGGCTCTTTTTGAAAAAATGGTAGGAGGACCTTGACGCAAATTTGGATTTCTTTGGGCCTTTTCCCAAGTGGGACACGTGGACACCCTCCCGGGTAAGAATCCCAGGGTTTAATATAGGTAGTATGTTAGTTGATGTTTGGTGAAAGGATCCACAAGTGCCTAAACTAAGTCTTAGAAAATAATGTTGTAGTTGACCACAGCTACCATTCTAAACCTCTTCCAAGAATAATTCAGAAAATAAAAAGTGAAAGACCATGTGGAGGTCTATCTAGGTTTGTAATGAGTTATTGACAGTGTTTGAGTATATGATGCTTAAGTTTGAGTTTATTTTAATTTCACTTCAAATTTGGAGCAATTTGATGTACTGTCAGATCAAGGCGACACTACAGGCCTTGGAAGTGCGGTAGTGCCAGCCAAGCGGCATTACCGACCTACGATGGGTGGTAGTGCCAGCCTATCAGAACTACTGGCTATGGATGCGGTAGTCTTTTTCCAGAGAGGGGCCTCTCGGGTGTTTTCAGGGCAAGCAGTATTACCGACCATCTGAGAGCAACAGTGCCAAGCCCAAAGTCGCAATAGTTATTTTCTAGAGATAGTCTCTCTAGGAATTTTAGAGGCAGCGGCACTACCGGTTACCTGGGAACAGTAGTACCAGTGGTGCGGTACTACTAGTCCTAAATGAGCGGTAGTGCCGACTTTCTAGTGATATTGTGCTTATTGTTTGCATTAATTATTGATTAATGCATATTATTGTAAACAGTCAAAGAAGTCGAAGCTGCCATGGTAAAGTTAAAAAGGGCACGTGGCAATCAAGTGGCTTGGGTCCACTTGCAAGCGAGGACTGTTGAGGGGGAGTCCAAATGCACGACAAGCTTGGCGGTAAGTCATTGGGGCCATATGGAAAGTGCGAAGCATAGCAATGCTTCGAGGAAAAGGAAGACCAGTCATTAAGATGACTTGGTCATTTGTCTAATACCGACAGTCAAGACTGTTTAGAAAACTGTAACAATGGCCTAAGTGGTTTAGATCACACCAAAGTAGTGTTGGATACAAATTCAAGCTCGCGGAGCGGATTTGGCATCAATGTAATGACCACTTTTAGAAGTGTGCTTGTGTGAGTGAAAAGCCTATTAAGAGTGTTGAGTTTCGGGATAGCCCATATAAGAAGTGGATGGTATCTACTCTAGTGTCTAGATTTAGGGTTAGAGTTTCCACCACTATATAAGGAGATGTAGAGGGGAGATGCTTTAAGCCTTAGATTAAGACATTAGGAGGTTTAGGGTTTTCACAAGATTTTGTGTTCATGTGTGGTGTGTGCACGCTCCTTGAGAACTTTATCCTCAGGTGAGAGGCTTTGTAATCCTTCTTTATACTCTGAAATAAAGATCAATTTTGTGCTCAAGATTTAGTTTTTGTTCTTATCTTGCTCCTTGATTTTTTATCTTTCTTGTTGGTTTCTTTTCCCACGATCTTGTGTTGTCAAGGATGAGTGATTGATGGATATATCCTCTAGAGATCATCGCCCAATCATCTAGACAAGCTCTCTCATGATTATCAAAAAATTTCAGGAAGGATTTGAGGTAGATCTTGATCTTTTGCGTTTAAAGCAATCTCTTTAGAGTTCTTGCTTTCTGGAACATGTGAGAAACCATCTAAATCCATCTTGATCATGAATTAACCACGAGCAAGCTCATAGCAAAGTTTTAAATTTTTGACCTGGTTTAAGTGTAACCTTCAGTAAATTCTAAAAAGGTCAGAACTTTGACGTCGATTCTTAAATTGAAGGTTGGAATATGTTCCTAACACCTATAGGAAGGCGCATACAAAGTTTTGCGGGTTTTTGATCAGCCGATCAAAAGTTACACCGATTTTTGTTTTTGAAGTCGTGCTCATTTACTGTTCATTTGACTTGTTTTTACTGTTCATCGATATTGCCGCTACAATATCCCTGGCACTATCGACCCTTGTAGCACAGTAGTGCCGCCCTAGAGCTGATTTTTTGGGAAATTTTCTTCTTCCACTCTCCTAAGGTCTTGAGAAGTTTTGGTTGGGCTCTTTGAGAGAAAAATTGTTATGTGATCATTCACCCCTCGAAAATCATTTTTGGTCCTTCAAAACGGTTTATGTTGCTTTAGATAGCTTACTTTACTATTGGGCTCGAGCTTAGCTTCTGCCGATGTTAGATACCTTTCATGAAGTATTTTTTTTATTGTATTTCTTTCTTTCTTTTTGGTTATCTTCAACTCAAATATAAATTTAGACTAGTCATGTGCCCGTGTGTTGCAACAGAAACTTAATTTACTATAAAAAGTTTATTTGCAAAGAGTACTAATAGTGGCAAAGATGGATAATTAAATAACAGTGGCAAAGGTAGGTAATTAAAGAGCAGTGATAAAGGTGGATAATTTTGATGAAGTGACGTGGGAAGAAACTCTTGTTTTATATAGTAGAGATTGTACAAGACTATGTTTATATATGAATTTGAATTGCATATATTTTTGTCTCAATTTTACTTAGTTTGCTTCGGTTTTTGTAATCTTTTTTAGCTTAGCCCTGTTTAGGGCTATAAAAAAAGCTCGAAGCTCACGAGCTGTTCGAGCCCAACTCGTGAGAGGCTCGATTTGAGCTCAGCCCGAGCTCCGAACGAGTCGAACTCGAGCTCGTGAGCCTAACCGAGCCGAGGTCGAATAGTTCGCGAGCCTACTCGAGTCTGGATCGAACTTTCTTAAGTCGAGCTTGTTACCGAGCTTTCTCGAGCTGAGCTTACTCGAATTTGTTATCGAGTTTACCGAGCTTACAAAATAACCGAGCTTACCGAGCTTATCAAGCTTATCGAGCTTAGTCGAGCCGAGTTCGAACCTGGACCGAGCCGAGCTTGAGCCTGAGTCGAGGCTCGAATCCCAACTCAAGCTTGGCTCAAGCTCGGCCTGGAGAGTCAGGTTCGCTCGAGCTCGACTCGTTTACAGCTGCCGTCCCTCTGAATTGAACGTACACCTTATCGTTACCGTACAGCTTTGAATTGAACGTACACCTTATCCTTACCGTGAACAGTGCCCGGAGAGTGTCTCTGTCCAGCCCCGTGGTGTCATCGTCCCGCGCGGCAAGCCCGAGCAGCACGTCGAGGAAGTCGTTCTTCATGGGCTCGCCGGCGTCGCGAGCGCGCTGCCTCCCGTCAACCTCCACGTCGAAGAGCCGGTGCAGCCGCGCGAACAGCCGCTCCAACCGCCGGCGCCAGCCCTGCAGGTCGGCCGCCGCGAGAGCCGGGAAGAAGTCCGACACGTTCGGGCTACCCACGGCCTCCATGATCTCTGTCACCACTTCTTGGAACACCTTCGACCCGCCATGGTCGTCGAGATCCGTCAGGTCGCGCGAGAACAAGGCGCGCGAGAGAAGGTTGAGGTTGGTCGTGAACGCCACGCGGCCGAGGTCGACCGCCACGCCCTCACGCGCCAACCGCCCGACGTGTTCCACGAGCTCCTGCACCTTCTCGCGCCGGACGTGCACGAGCGCGTCGAGCCGGTGCGGCGCGAACAGCTCCGTGGCCATGATCTTGCGGAACGCACGCCACCGCGGAACGGGGCCCAGCCAGATGACAGAGTTCGCGTTATGCTTACTGAGGGAGTCGGGCACAGACCGGGCGGCGAAGACGGCGTCGTGCTTCTGCAGGAACTGGCGGGCGACGTCCGGGGAGGAGACGACCACGGTGGTGACCGCGCCCAGGCGGAGGGACATGAGCGGGCCGTAAGTCTTGGCTAGGCAGGTGAGCGAGCGGTGTGGCTGGTTGCCGAGGAGGTGGAGGCTGCCGATAAGCGGCAGCGGGCGGGGGCCCGGCGGGAGGCGGCGTCGCGCGTGGGCCAGGAGGTCGAGGAGGTAGACGAAGAGGAGGGAGATGACAGGCCATGACAGCCAAGGAAGCAGCGAAGCCATGGACGCACTTGTGTGTGATTGACAAATCTAGCTAGTGTGTGCGCGAGAGGTTGGGGTCACTGCTGTATAATTCCTACCGTTAAATAGTGTCCTTTATGATTTAGAAATTTGCGTCGGATGAATTTTAGGGCCTGTTTGGTAGGGCTCCAGCTCCACCAGATCTGTGGATCTGGTGGAGCTGGGTATTTCTAGCTCCACAGATCCGTGGAGCTGGAGCTGTGGGTATATTAAGAGTGTTTAGATGGATCATATTGTTTATATTTTAGACCAAAAATATAAACTTAATTCACTTTATTTTAACCTACAAGTTTCAGATCTCAGATGAAGCTGGGATCTGGAACTGTACCAAACAGGCCCTTAATAGGATTAGGATTCTAATCCTAACAGAGTTGGATTTCTATTCGCTTTGGAGGTGAACTAAAGAGACTATAAAAATCTAACGTGTGGTTACAGAAAATTCAAGTAACCAAGAAGTCATAAGTCAACTTATCCAAAACAAAAGATGCATGAGAGGATTAGAACCTAGATTATCCTTAAACACTAGATTCTTGTATAGAACAAGGATGCAAAAGTCCTAAAATGTTTGAGATTTTGTGAAAGAGTAGCAGTTCCTTGTACTATTTTAAGATTGTGCTTAAAATATTTGTAGTTGGCTTCACTAAAGTTTTTTTTTCTCTCGTCATAGTTACTTCAACGTCGTTACTTGGTTCTCTCTATGAGATTTATCTTTTTCGTTTGTGAGACTTTACACACTTGTGCCATATCTCACAAAACACTGGCCTGGTCCGGAGGGCTGCTGCACGTAAGAAGGCGTTTCAGAGTATAACTGAACAACAATGTTTGGAAAGTTGGGAGGAGGTTGTTTGGTTTACAAGATCAAGAACAGGAATGTTTGGTGAGGGTCATTTTCCATATCTAACATGATTTCCATGTGGATAACAAAAAAGAGAGATTTCTTTCAGTACGTACCAATTCGACTCTTTAGTCTAACATGCTTTCAGTCTAACATGATTTTCATGTCGAGAACAAAAAAGAGAGGAGGACTTTCAGTCTAACATGATTTCCATGGGGAGAACAAAAAAGAGATGAGGACTTTCAGCACGTACAAATTAAGTGAAACTGTTCATGCGACTGTCAAGTTGTCACATTATTTTGGCCAACGAAATAGCGGAAAGCATTAATTTCACGTGATTTATTTTAGGTTGGACAAAAAAAGAGATTGGACAAGCTCATCCTTCAGTGAACACTACTGACGATTTTTCACAATGAACACTTCAAAACACAGCAAGATTGTAGGATCAAGGATAACTGACTAAAGGGGGGTGAATAGGAGGTTTCTAAAATTTTTCTATTCTAATTTCAAGTTGCAAGATCACTAGGCACAAATTACAATTTTAACACTTTTAATACCAAGCACTTCTAGTGATTACTAAATTATCTCAACTACTCAAGTAGTCTAAATACAATTCTTATACTAAGCAAAATGCTCAAATTGCTTGAATTGAAATTTTACTCAAGAAAATAAGAAATGCAAACCACAATTGATGAACACAAGGATTTCTCCCGTGGTCTCGGAGACTTGCCGATCTCCCCTACTCCACGTTGAGGTGACTTGAACTTCTTCAAGCCGGCTCTACCCACTTGAGTCTTCCTCGATCACTCGTAGTAGCTCTTCCCCACTCCGGGTAGGTGAGCTCCTTGCCTTTACAACGATCGGGCCTTCACACAAGCTTCTTTGTGAAGATCACCGACACCACCTTCCTCCAAGTCGTCTAGGAGGCGGCAACCTCTAAGAGTAATAGGTTTTGACGCTCGCGTGAAGTCGAATTGAGTGTCTAAAGGCTCACACTAAATGCAACACTCAATTTCTCTCCTTATTTGCTCTAAATGAGAATTGAATGCACTAAAGAAAGGAGAGGGCTTTGCTAGAGCTCAAGTATTTTCAATAATGGCCAAGAGTTGCTGTAGATAGCAGGTGGAGGGGTATTTATAACCCCAACCACCAAAACTAGCCGTTTGAGCTCGAAATCCTGACCAAGTCAGGATTTCCGGTGCTATCGCCTATGTAGGACCGGTAGCACCGGGCTCCATCCCCATGGGCGTGTCAGAACATTTAATGCCTTGACAGAGGTTGTTGCTCAGGAGGTTCAGTGCTACCGCCCAACTGGGACCAGTAGCACCGAGCTACTATTCAATTTTTGAGCCAAAAGTTCTCTCGGGAATTTTCACACTGTGCCATAGGGCCAGTGCTACCGCTACCCTGGTAGCACAGGGCTACCATGGGCGGTAGCACCGCCCTTCAAGAAGTTCCAAAAAATCACCCTTACTGGAATTTTTACACCGGGCCAAGGGGCCGGTGCTACCGCTGTCCTAGTAGTATCGGGCTACCATAGGTGGTAGCACCGCCTACCTAGACCCAAAATGGTGCGCCTCTGGAATTTCACACCGGGCGATGGGCCGGTGCTACCACTTCCCTAGTAGCACCGGGCTACCATGGGCAGTAGCACTGCCCTGCCTAGTCCCCTAAAGAACCCCTCTCAGGTTTTTACACACTGGCCTTGGGGCTGGTGCTACCGTTGTCCCGGTAGCACCAGGATAGCATAGGCAGTAGCACTAGGGTTCCAGGGGCTTTCTTTGAGACTTATCAATGATTATAAAAATGAATTCCTATGAGACAATGCATGAGTGTAATTAATTGATTTGAGCCTTTAGACGACATAAAGATAACGTCAAAACCCCTTTTAATAGTATGGCCCTATTTCTAGTAATCTGATCTTTTCTCCAAACTCTGAGATCGGTAAAATGACTAGAAAAATATCCTTAGATTTTTACCTTTGACACTTGATTGATAATTTTGACCTTCTTTTGCACCAATCCTATACTTCCATGATCACCAATCCTTGAGACCAACCTATTTCCATATACTCAACGAAAATGTTAGTCTCTTAAACATGATTGTCATTAATTACCAAAACCATGAGGGACTTTTGGGGCCGAGATGTTTTCAAAGATTCGTTTGTTTAACGAACTTTTTTTACTTCTTTAAAGAATGGGTAGTATATTTTGTATAAATATTAATGGACAGTCGCCGACCGATCCTAGCCCTCAGTCATTTTCTGTCATGTTACAGCAAAGAAAACAAATCTGCAGTTGAAATTAAGTGACTAAGTAAGAAGGTAAAATTGGTTATGTAGCACTGGAAAATCCTAAGTTTTATACTATTGAAGTTCATAAACACACTTTGATACCACCGACAGATCCCTTCAATTAACTTTTTACCACTTCCTTTAATTCGGAGCTTATGATCGTCAAATGTGATATCTTTGCCTTTCGTCTCCGAGACTCCAAGGTAGGGGCTCATTGCACTAAATCCCTGGCTCCACTCCCGTCTAGACCTAGGAATTAGGCCATGCCCATAACGGTTGACTGGGCCCAGCATAGAATCTAGCGGGCTAGGTCAGCACAACATAGTATAGCGGGATGCATTGGGCCTATAAATCAGGTCCGATAGGGAGCACAACACGGTAGCTCAGATTGTGCTTAGGTTGGCCCAACACAAAAAAGGCATGTTTTAGCTATATGCTAACCCATGCCATCAACCCATCATTACTCTCCAAGCCCAACCAATCTACCGTTCTCCTCTTCTTCCTCCTCCCACTCCTCTTCCTCTTCTTCGCCTCGACAAGAACAACCCTCCCTGCTGGCCACCACTCATCATCCCCCGCCACTGAGACCCTCGACACCACTATGACCTTCTCCAGCGCCTGCGCCGTCGTCTCCATTAACACTGTCTCGCTCCACCAGTCCGTCGCCACCGATGTCGCGTTCCTCTTCCGCACCTACACCACCATCTCCATCGACACCGGCTCACTCCACCAGTAAACATCGTTGATGCCACATCCCTCTCCTATGCTCACAACGCTGTCTCACTCCACCAGCTGTCGCTGTCGATGCCACGTCCCTCTTCCCACGCCTATGCCACCGTCTCACTTCACCAGTCTGCCACCGTCGATGTC
Organism: Guadua angustifolia; assembly: GCA_036346375.1. Classification (NCBI taxonomy): domain Eukaryota; kingdom Viridiplantae; phylum Streptophyta; class Magnoliopsida; order Poales; family Poaceae; genus Guadua; species Guadua angustifolia. The sequence continues at coordinate 3,130,507 of CM070521.1, read as the reverse complement.
GTGTTCCTCTTCAACACCCATGCCACCATCTCTACTGACACCGTCTCACTCCACCAGTTTGTCGCCACCGATGCCGCCCATTGCTCCCTTGTCGATGTGCTATTCTTATGCGGACCCGATACAAAGATGGCCTTACGTGCCTCAGGCCATGCATGGGCCTCGCTGATGGCCGATTGGTTGATAAAGCATGGCCTGTTGCGGCCCGTGACCTGTCATGCCTATGTTGTGCTATGCATAGCACAACACAACTCCCAGCACTCCCCGTCACCACAAGTGCTCTCCGCCCATCCCTCCACCACCTCTCCCTCTCTCTCCATGTTGCCCTCGAGCCCTCATGGTCTCCCCCGTGTTGATGCCCTCCACTTATATGATTGGAGCCATGGTAGTGGCGTACTCAGGTTAATCGACCTCCATGAGCAACATAGGTGGAGCTAGGGGTACAATCGGCTCGAATTCGGTCGGATATTGCTCTTTCTATATGCTAAACCATATTTTTTTTGTCAGGCTCAAAATCAGATATGGATAGTGTAGGATACGAATACGACACGGATAATATTGGTCAGGAATTCGAAGCGAATACAAAGCAAAGAATATACGGTACCGAATATTTTTTGTTGGATATGGCATGAATATAGATATTGCATATAGCACACATATAGGAATTATTAATCAACATGCAATAGGATTATCACAATTTAACAAGTCATTTTATCAGGTAGTCAAACAAAGTTGCAAAGTATCAAATATTCCTTTATGTTTTGCACAAGAGTACCAGGTATTCACGTAAGCAAGTGGAAGTATATTCATGCATGTCAATGTCTTGTGGCGGTTGACACTGGTTGGCGGTATGTTGGATGGAATAGTGGTAGGAGGGTGGAGTCATAAAGGGAGGGTCTAGCTAGGGCTATTTTCCTGGACCCAATTGAAGCTGCTAGAATGTGGGGTATAAATATTCGAATCTGAATAGAGTTATCCAGAATTACCATCGATTATATTCAAAATATCCTGATCCGACGGACAGTTATCTCCTGAATCCAATGTTGAATTCAAAACCAACTATCTAAAACCGACACCGTATCCGACATGATTAGTCGAATTTGATCCAAACAGATCAATTGGTCGGTCGGCATCGATGCGATCTGACCGCACCCCTAGGTGGAGCGCCTCTCTAATGGCTTTAGTGACTACATGCTCCGGTGGATCAAATCCACCCGCGAGCCGAAACCCAACGAGATGCATGCTATCTGTCACTTGAATAGGACAGCAATCTTGGTTTGTCTTCACTACTCCTTGGGTTATAAGGGCCATTCTTTGGTTCATTTAATTAATCACTGAAGTGATCATGGTTAAAATTTCCTCAAGAGCTCCTATGTTTGCTTTAATGCGCAACACTTCCTCTTCATCGCTCTTGTTTGCATCCTCAAATTAGATCTGACAGCTAAAAATTAGAACTTTCAAGACCAATTTCACCAATCTTGGTGCCGCTGCCACACATTACCCTTGCTAACTCCAACCACCATCTGGGACTTTGCACAAAGGACCATACAGATAGGCTAAAACATGAGAATCATTCTGTTGACACTAAAAAATATGATGAAGGATTGATCAGCTCGAACACACATAAATGCAGGGTTTAATTTGGTTCGTGGCGTGCCAATCGATTTGATCCTGCAATCAGCAAGAAAATTGTGATCTAAACAGCTGTCTCGGCCGATTAGGTTTTCAATAGGAATCCGATCCAAATAGCTATTTAGTCGATTAGATCACAAATGACTATAAATCTAAACAGTTTGTCGCAGCTAATTAGATGATTTGATAAAGACAGATTTTTCTGAAAAATGTGATGCGCAACAAGATCGGAGAAAAGCAAACCTGGGTAAATTGGCGTAATCGGAGATAATCAACAATCGGCGATGCACAATTTTATTGATCAAAAATGAATTACAAAGAGATTCTAAATTACAGAGGTTACTCCTAGTCGACGGAAAGGAAATAAAAGAAAATGTGAGTTGTTTGATTCGTCGTTCTCTATTCACCTTAGGTCCCCTTTTATAGTTTGTAGGCCGATCGTATCCTTCTTGGAATCATCACAAACCATAACACGTATCGGCCTCCAACTTGAGGATAAAATTCCTTATTTGACTGATATCGGCTAAATACCAAAACTGATTTAACAACGATGCAAGAACCAAATGCACCATCCTAATAGCTATGGGCATTCCTAGACAGATCCGACGTCCTGCACCAAATGGGATGAGTTCAAAATCTGCACCTCTAAAGTCAACTTTCCTCTCCACAAATTTCTCTGGCATAATCTCTTGGGCCTATAAATCAGGTCCGATAGGCAGTATAACATGTTAGCTCGGATCATGCTTGGATTGGTCTGGCACAAAAAGGCATGTTTTAGCTATATAATCTAATCTTGATAATTAAGATCGAAGTGCACATGTTCACACGTAACAAATATCTCGATCTAATAGCTAAAGTGGCAGAAATTCAGGATTAGGTTTGTAATTATATGTTTATAAGAAAGCGTAGACATTTTATAATTAATTACTTGAAGATAGTGACAAATATCATAAATATGGAAAGCTTCACTTATTACATTTGATTGATTAACTAACATATATACTTCTGAAATTCATAAGATGCATTAGTGTTGAGGCCACATCATTGATATTCAATCCTGTGAATGAAACATTGTTCATATGAGAAGAACTTCTTATTCTCACTGATGGACTGACTTGTTGTCTCAAAGTGGCGTAGCCGTAGCACAGAGAGGCATGGCTTTTTTCAGTGTCACTCCAAACTTCTCTGTCATATCAATTCTATTTCTTTCCACCTGAATTGGGAGCCTCCACCTGAACTGATTTAACAACGATGCAAGAACCAAATGCACCATCCTAATAGCTAATGGCATTCCTGGACAGATCCGACGTCCTGCACCAAATGGGATGAGCTCAAAATTTGCACCTCTGAACTCAACTATCCTCTCCACAAATCTCTCCGGCATAAACTTCTCTGGTTCAGGCCATATGTCTTGACTCCTGCCCATTGCCTATACGTTTACAAGTACGCGTGCACCCTTAGGTATTGTGTAATCCATTACTTTTACCGTCGTCTCAGCTTGCCGTGGTAACAACAGTGGAACAGGAGGATGCAGTCTAAGAGTTTCTTTTACAATAGCTTGAAGATAGGGCAGCTGGCAAATCTCAGATTCTTCGACGTTTCTTCTTGAGCCGATGACTCGTGCAAGTTCATCATAAGCTTTAGCCATTGATAATGGACTTTGAAGCAGTTCCGCCATTGCCCATTCTACTGTGCTAGAGCTTGTGTCACTTCCAGCAGCAAACAAGTCCTGTGATACAAATATTTTGTGAATTAATATCTTCATAAATATTTATTAATTCAGATATACTAGGCAGGCAGCATACAGCTCTATGATTTTCTTCCTAGAACTTATTGTTTTTTTGGTAGGTTTACCAGTTCAAGTTTGACATTTATATTGCTCTACGTACTACTATACCTTAACCAACAATCCACAAGGCTCAAATGATCAAGTGGTACATGCTACAAAACTGTAAATTAAATAGTAATTTTCTTCCCATTGGAAAATCCATAAGACCTTCACATGAATGACATATTTATGTGCAATTTTTGTTGGGTCACAAATACGTAAACAAACAACTAATCATAGTTACATTGTGCTAATTAGATAAGTTTTTTTTTTCTTGACTTAGTTTCTTTTTTTTTGGTCGTTTTAAACTGAATTAGGAAAAAGAATATGCACGGCTAATAGTCCTTCCACTGAAATGAAGATGTCACTAGCTGTAAAATCTTGTGTCGGTATCCTCTAGTCTATGCATGTGACCTCAAAAAACGTAGCTTTGTACAATAAACATGAAGAATATAAATGTATCTAAAAATAGCCGACGTCATTGGAAGCATTATATCAACAGAGGAGAAAAATCCTATAAATTCTCTCATAAAAATCAAGAAAAGAAAACAATTCTGACATTGATCATGAAAATTATTCTCTCTATTCTCTTTTACCTGTCGTTTTGGGCATTGGCACGGTCTTCAATTAATGCATACATTTACCATTTCTTTTCTAATTATATGTTAGTATATATTACTAAAAAATACGATATTGGATTAATTTTACAAAAATATACCCATATAATTTTTATGTAACAAATCTGACAATTCCATGTCATGTTGGTATACTTGAGCTTGAAACCCTTTTCTCTAGTAATTACAGCTACCTGGCAAGCTCACTTTGGTTATGTTCGTGGGCTAGCTGGGCCTATGTGGTGACTATGGCCCACATCTTTTGGGAAATAGCCAACTGGAGCTCAAAACGGTCGCACATCCTCTGCCGTACTGTGTCACTGATATGTGGGTCCGTAGGTGATAGGGTTCACACATCAGTGGCACTACTACCCTCTACCTTACAATGGAGGATCTCCGTCCGCTCAAAACATACTGGAAATGAGCCCGAGCTAACTATGATTAGGTGTCGAGCTTTAGATAGAGCTAGAACTTGATCTTAGTGAAAACTTGAAAAAGCCATCAACAACGAAAAGATGCTCTAAAAAAATTAATCATAATCCCAACATCAAGATTCCACTGGCATCTTATGGAACTAGTATTAGACTTAATCAGTACAAAAGAGATCTAATTAACCACAGAAACAACTAGGGACAAAAATGAAAAGGCATGGAGTGCATGAGAAATAGACGAGCGTTGAGTTCGTCATGTGGATGGCAGGCTAACGTGCAACGGGGTGAGAGGAGCTGCGATTTGGCCGGAAGATGGTCGTCGGAAACGTGCAATCAGTTGTACTCCTTGAAGGATCTGGCAGCAGAAAGGGGGTACGAGGTATGTGGTGCAGAGGTGAGGACATGCTGTGGCAGCATAGGTAGGTGGTGGGCAACTTGAGCTAGAATAGCTCTGTGTGGGCTGGTTGTGTCCCTACCCACTAGGTTTGAAGTCTAGCTTGACACTGGTGCTCACCTTTTTTAAATAGTGAATATCAGAGTTTCTGGTTTAAATTTAAAAAATAAGCCACCACCCAGGGTTCAAGCCTCGGTTTGATGCTGCAGGTGCTTACCTTCTAATAGTGAATGCCAGAGTTCTTAACCTGAATTAAGAGTCACTGTAATAGTACTGTAGCAATTCATTATAGCAACCTACAAGGACTTCTTAGGTACCTGGTCTCTGTCCAAGGATTGAATGTATGGTGCATGATGGATTAATAATATAGCATGTGTGTTGTACTAGGCGCACAAGTGTAGCAAGTGTGCTAAGAGTGAAGTTCCTGGTCATGTACTCCATTGTGGCCATATTACCGACAAGGATGTCAGGTTATTTCATAATAGATGTACGTAACACTGGTCCCAAGTTCAATATATGTGGGATGGGTTCCTACATTGCTAATTTACGGTTAGAGAACACATCAAACAAGCCTATGTATTCACCAAAGTAATTCCAGCTCCCATGTTGATCCCTTCATGTAAAAGGAGCACAAAAGCATAAGAGAGCGGTGCCTGGTTTATCCAGTGTTGGGTATTGGGTAGAACTTTTCCTATTTACACCTAGAAGTTTTACACCACAGGGTAAACTATTTTATAATTGATTCGAACCATACCAAGCAATCTGTCTACATATATGGACTAGAAACATATCTAATAGTTCAATTGCTCCGTAACTAGTAGTATAATCGAATTAAACCATAACAACATTGCTCTCGGCACATATAGGGTAGAAATTGATGGAACAATACCAAGCAGTCTCAGTTTATATGGATAGACTACAAAAACATAACGTGTAACTGCGCGGTCAAGTCTATTCATTGATTTGTCGCGAAAAAAGTACTTTAGATCACTACAGCAATCCCGAAAATTAACATCGGCCAAAAGCCGACGTTAATTAGCCATTTGCCGACGTTAATTACGATTAACGTCGGCTTTCGGCCCACGATAGTTAATCGACGTTAATTATGATAATTAACGTCGGCTGCCGACGTTAATTAGTGATGTGGCCGACGTTAATTACTACCGTGCCTCGCTAATTAACGTCGGTCACAGCCCGGCCGACGTTAATTAGCGTCGGCGGGATAATTAACGTTGGCCTAGATATGGCCGACGTTAATTAGCGATTTGCCGGAGATTTGCCGGATTAATACAGGAATCCCGGAATTACTAATTACCATCGGCTACCCCTAGGCCGACGTTAATTACTCCCTAATTAACGTCGGCTACCCCTAGGCCGACGTTAATTATATATATCAGGGGCAACTTTTTCCCCCTATTTTCATGTTTTGCCACACAATTCAATGATATTTAGCAAGTTAACTACATATATGGACTAAAATAATGTCGTAGTTGACCGCAGCTGCCCATTCTGAACCTCGTGAAATAATACTTGGGTTTATGTTGCTTTAGATAGCTTACTTTTCTAAACAAAAACTCATTTGTTTTGTAATACCCCTGATCCGATCATGTCACAATTTCATGAGAGCAGCCTAAACAATATTCATGGATAATGACAACAAAGCAATAAAGCCACTGAAAAAGATAATCAGCAGGATCACGATGCCGAAACCTAACAAGATGCATGTTATCTGTCATCGAATAGGACAACAATCTTGGTACGTCTTCACTACTCCTTGGGTTATCAGGGCCATTCTTTGGTTCATTTAATTGATCATGGTTAAAATTTCCTCAAGCGCTCCTCTGATTGCTTTAATGCGCAACACTTCCTCTTCATTCATTGCTTTTGTTCGTGTCCTCAAATTAGATCTGACGGCTAAAAATTTGAACTTTCAAGAGCAATTTCACCAATCTTGCTGCCGCTGCCGCACATTACCCCTACCAACTCCGGACCATACATATAGGCTAAAACATGAGAATTATTTTGTTGGCGCTGAAAAATATAACGAAGGATTGTTCGGTTTGAACACACATAAACGCATGGTTTAATTTGGTTCGTGACGTGCCAGTCGATTTGATCATGCAATTATCAAGAAAATTGTGATCTAAACAGCTGTCTCAGCGGATTAGGTTTTCGATAGAAATCCGATCCACACATCTATTTAGCCGATTAGATCACAAGTGATGATAAATCTAAATAGCTTGTCGCAACTAATTAGATGATTTGATAAAAGTAGATTTTTCTGAAAAAGGTGATGCACAATAAGATCGGAGAAAATCTAACCTGGGTAAATTGGTGTAATCGAAGATAATTAACAATCGGCGATGCAAAACTTTATAGATAAAAAACGAATTACAAAGAGATTCTAAATTACAGAGGCTACTCCTAGTCGACAGAAAGTAAATAAAAAGTGGATGTGAGTTGTTTGATTGTTGGATTCGTCGCTCTCTATTCACCTTAGGTCCCCCTTTTATATCGTGCAGGCCGATCGTATCCTTCTCGGATTTATCACAAACCATAACACGTATCAGCCTTCAACTTAAGGATAAAATTCCTTATTTGACCAATATCGGTTAAATATCCAAATTTAACATAGCCTTACAAATCGGTCACATACCTTGATAAATTTTGGTGCTAACATATTCCCTAGTGTCGGTGTACTTTGCACCGGGGTACCCTCACCGCCGTAGAAGTAATAGGCCCAGAAAGTGGCCTGGCCCAATTTAAAGCCCACGTGGCCCCGTGACGATCTGGCGATCACGATACGCGCTCACGGCGGCAGCGGCGGCGTGGCGCCTGGCGAACAACTTTGGCGAAGCACGCCGCTTGCCGGGCGAGGAGTCGCGTGGCCCCGGCGGCGACTGGCGATCATGCCACTTTCGTCGGGCGGCGGCCGCATATGCGAACTGGCGGCGACTGGCGAGCACACCACGCCGCCAGTAAGGAGTCGCGTGGCCCCGGCGAAAGCGACCAGCGTGGCGCCTGGCGGCGACTGGCGAACGCCGCCACGGGCGAGGAGTCTCGCGTGGCCCCGCGACGACTGGCGATCACGTCTGCTTTCGTGGGCGGCGACCAGCGTGGCGCCTGGTGGCGACTGGCGAAACCGCCTTACCGCTGGCGAGTCGCGTGGCCTCGGGCGGCGGTCTGGCGATCACGCCACGCTTGCGGGCGGCGGCGCGTGGCGGCCTGACGAGCGGGCGGGTGTTTGGGCCCCCCTTGTCAGGCCACGAAGGCAACCAAAGGAATGAGGGGAAGGCTTCGCCTCGAAGTTTCCCTCCCCTGGCACCTCGTGTCAGGGTCATTAATTGTGAAGGATTCAGCTTTCGACACGACGACGGCTCATCCCTCTGACGCCTCTTACCAACCCGTCGTAGGGGTGTCCTGTCCCGGGCGGACTAGGCAAGGCCTCTCACCGACATTAAATGAGGTTCGGAGGACAAGGTCACGGAGGCGTGCTTAATAAATGAGTCGTGGGTCGACGTGGAAGCTGGAATGATGGGTGTAATTAATGTGTTGTAGATAAGTATAGCGCCACCTTCTCTCCTGCCCAGGGTGACCCTTCTATATAAGGGCGCCCTGGTGCATGAAGAAGCGGGCCGGTCAGCTAGAACAAGAAGTATAGAGAAGCAGACACTGAAGAACACCCTTGTAAACGCTTCCCCATTTTCTCAACGAAGAACTAGCAGGACGTAGGGCTATTACCCACACCGGGGGCCTGAACCTGAGTAAATCATTGTGTCCACTAGCTTGCTAACGCCCGAAATCCATTGTCGAGGGACATTAGGGTTTCCAGCCATGAAGATGCCCTCTACCGAACCATAATTTCCGTCTAGGGAGTAGACACCCTGTTAGCGGAATCTTGTCAGGCGAAATCGCCCGGCGAGTAGCGCCAAGTAGGGGGCTAGTGGTTGGCTCATCCGGCCATCTCTCCGGTGGGTTTTGGTTCTCTGTTCGAAAGGACTTCGCACCTGGTGATGGTGGGTTTACACTCGTAGCGACAAGATGTGGCAGAGGCTAGTAGCTCCCAGAATACGTCTTGGCGCTCTCGCCGGACGAGGGATCACCTCACACTACCACAGCAGGAGGGCGGTGGCGCCCCCATGGCAGCGGCCGGGCTTCCGGTTCGGCGTCGGCTGGCCATGGAGGCCGCCACTCCGGCTCAGAACCTGCATGCGGTCCGTCTCCTCCTGGACCACCCTCTGGTGTAACTTGCTGGAGACACCCCAACCACTCCGTTGCTGCAGGATATTGCAGGCCTCATGGACGCGGCTCAGCTCCGCGTAGGGATGCCCGACCGGTCTGAGGTCGTCGGTTCCCCTCGCCCCAAGGTGCCCGTAGAGCGCACCCAAGCTTCCAGCCGCCCTAGCAGGAAGCGCTCTGGCCAGGCGGGCCAGAGTAAGGGAAAGGGTGTGCAAGAAGAAGGTCCTAGCTCCGCGAGGAGCCGTGGGGACCTGAAGTCCCATCTGGAGCTCCGGCGCCGGTCGCGCGGCGGTGATCTGTGTGATCACCTGCAGCATCGCCGCGCTCGCGACGGACGGATGGCCCTTGGGGGTGAGAGTTCCTCCCATAACTCTCACCTTCAGGGCAAGGAGGAGGTCCGTTCCTCCAACTATTTGGGGAGTCACGGTCCGCCCTCCCAAAGCCTGATTTCAGTCGAGTCGGGGTGGGCGGCGAGATCCCCTATGGCGTCGAGATGCGGCGTTTTTACGGCAAGGCCAAGTGGTGTGGCCCGAAAGGTTTCGTCCTGCCTCCATTGAGAAGTATGACGACACCACCAACCCAAAGGAGTTCTTGCAGGTCTACACCACTGTGGTGCGTGCCGCTAGCGGGTCTGGAAAGGCCATGGCCAATTATTTCCCAACAGCCTTGACGGGGTCCGCTCGGTCCTGGCTGTTGAACCTCCCGCGAGGATCGGTGCACTCGTGGGAGGAGTTGTGCGACCTCTTTGTCGCCAACTTCCAAGGCTCGTTCGTGCAGCTGGGCGTGGAGGATGATCTCTATGCCCTTGAGCGAGAAGAGAAGTCGTTACCGCGACTTTATTCGGCGATTCGCCCTTTGCCATATCTGATTCCCGGATTTACGAGCGATCGGTCGTCATCGCCTTTCGAAGAGGCGTGCGCGACCGCAAGATGCGGGAAAAGATGGCAACCCGCGACATCGCCACCACCTCCGAGCTCTTCTCCTTGGTGCACAAATGCGCGTGGGCGGCAGAGGCTCGGGGGCCGACATCCAGCGGCACGCGAGGACGCGGCAGGGACGAAGCCGGGACTTCGAGGGGCCCTGGCCATGCAAGCAGGAGGACGCAGAAGCGTGAGGCCACCGAGACCAGGCGAGTCCTAGCTGCCGAGTGCGAGCCTGAAGATGCCCAGCCGCCGAAGCGTGACCGCCGTGACCGGCGGGACGACCGTCGTGAGTGGCGGGATGACCGAACGACCGCCGCGAGGAAAAGGAGGGCAAGCCCTTCTGCTCGATCCACCAGACGAACTCTCACGGCCTGGAGGATTGCCGGGTTGTGAATAGATGGTCGAGCGGCGACTCAAGGAGAGCCGCCCTCGCGACGACGACCAGGACGAAGACCCCACCTCGCTGGCTTTCCAGTAGGCGGACTGCGCTGTGGCATAAAGTTGTTTACTTTAAGAGCTTTTGCTTTATTTTCTTTGTTTGTCCCCTGGCGGGAAATCTTGCACGGAAATGTCATGTGTCCTGATGGCTTGGCCGCTCTTTGCTGATCCGTGGTGATGCTCGGCCTTTGCATCGAGCCCAGACGGGCGACCAGGAGTGCGAACCTGGTACGGTGGCTCAAACGCGGCCCACACACCTCGGTTCAGCTCAACGAAGCACCGACGGCTGTCTTCGCGAGCACCGCATAAGCCCAATATCCCTCCTGCGAACCTGCTCCCATATCACACAGAGCCGCGGTCTAATTCCGAATCACAGGAGCCTAAGTTTCCAAGCGAGGGACCACGACATACCCGCGCAGGGCCTTACGTCCCCTAATATGTTTTCTGCATGTTTTGTGCAATGCCTGTTTGTGCTTTCAGTGGCCATGCGCGATCGTAGATGAAATGCTAAGTCTTTGTAACTCAGCGATCAAAGTAACCTCAGGGCGGTGGGTGAGCAAGCGAAAGCAAGCTGCGCCTGCCCTTGGCGGCGACCACGTGGCCCCGACAAGCGGGCAAATGATCAAGCCCTGCTCGCCTAGCGATAAGCCCACGTGAAGGTTTGGCGGGCGGTCCAGCGACCACGCTCTGCCCGCCTGGCGAGCAGGTGGGCGACCGCGCCCTGCTCACCAAAGTGTTGGCCTTCGTGACCGGTCAAGGAGCTGGTCGCCCAATGGCCTATGGCAAAGATAAGTTGTTTGCTTTGGCAGTACCAACCTATTTCTTACACTTGTGCCTTAATGGGTTGAAGTATGTGTGGTTATCACTGGCTCTTATAACCTAATGGCTCCTCGCTGATAAACGGAAATACCCAACGTTTGTATCGCAAGGACGCGTGACTAGGAGTGCGAGTGTGGCATGGTGGCTCAAACGCGGCCCATACACCCGGGTTAACTCCATGTAGTCCCGCTGGTTGTCTCCTCGAGCACCGCAAGCCCAGTACCGCTCCTGTAAGCTCACCTCCTTGTTACGCAATGCTGCGGTAAAATTCCAAGAGATAACGGGAATATAAGTTCCAAAAGGACAGGAGACGGTGATACCCTTGCACAGCAATCTAAGACTTTGCTTGTCTGTGCTCTTCATTCACCGTATGATCCCTGTTTGCATTATTGCAATCACTCACATAATGCCTAAGTATCGACCTGACCTGAGTATTTAGGTTTACGTCATGGCGAGGCTGGGGGCTGATCACCCGAAAATTGAGTTAAAGCAAGCATACCCAAAATGCGAACAGATGAACATGCCCAGGTGAAACCAAAATATGCCAACTTCATTTACAATTGCTAATATTGTTCTGGCACACAATAAGCAGGAACAAAAAGAAACAAACACAAAAGAAGCGGCCCGGGTCATCAGTCGTCGTTGGCGACTTCGATGCCCTCGTCGTCATCCTCGACCTCTGGCTCACCTGCTGCCGCGCCAAGGTCCGGAGTTTCCGCCGCCATCATGTTGACGACGCGCTCCGTGGCCTCCTGCACGCGTGCCTGTGCCTGGGCCTCGTCTCCCTCAATGCCATCTACAATGGTCATTGGGTTGAAGGCGGCGTCGCGACTGGCATAGCAGGCGAGCACGAAGGTGGCGGTGACTCTGGCGACTTGCTGCCCTTCCTGGATGGAGCGGGCAGTCATGGCGGCCGGCAGACCCGAGAGCGCGTCAGCCACCCGGGTGGTGCAGTGGGCGTACTGCATTGCCGTGGGCTCCAACGGCTCACGAAGATCTACCCCAAGTGGCGCCAAGACCCGCACCATGCGCCGGTATGATGACCGTAGCATGGTCGCGATGTTATGCAGCGTTCGCCGCTGCGCCTTCGCTGCTTCCCTCAGCGCTGTCTCGGCCTCCTGCGCCTGGGCAAGCAAAGTTGCCCCGGTGGCCCTCTCTTAGGCCAGCTGCGTCTCTGCCCTCTCCAGCTCCCCGCGCAGCGTCTCCACTTGCTGCGTCAAGTGGACTTCATGCTGGGTGGCTGCCGTGAGGAAGGCGCTGGTGGCGGAAGGCCCGCCAAGCTTCGGCGTGCGGCGTCTTGTGGTCGGCAGCGTGGGCGGTGGGAGCGATCAAAGCGGGAGAAGCGGAAGAGCTGGTCCTAGCAACATCGAGCCCAGCAGCCTCGGAGCTACCAGGCTGCTCTTGGGCAGGAGTACCCGCTGCGCCTGTCGGCGTCGCGGACGTCTGCGCGGGCGAAGCGCTTGGGCGATCCGCTCTCGGAGGCGATTTGAAGCTGAAGGATATGGGTGCCACTGCTAGCCCGCTCGGGCGGATACCAGTGGCAGTTGGGCTCGGCGCCATTGGAGCTGGCGCCGTTGGAATTGGTGCCGATGAAGGCGGCGCCGCAGGAGTTGGAGTCGGCGTCGATGCAGTCGGCTCCGAGGGAGGGACGGCAGGCATTGTCGCCCCGGAAGAAGACGTCGCCGCTTCAGATGCGCTCAGTGAAGTTGTGAATGTAGCGGCGGCAGAAGTTAGGTTCCCGGTGCAGACCCTCTTAGGGTCCGCACCAGGAGCGTCCGAAGCAACAAGCCGTTTGCCTACGCTCCGATCGGTGGTCCAGGGCTGGTCCCTGATTATCAAGGGGCCATGGGCCGGCACCACAGCGGGGCCCGTGGAGTCCATCGTCGGGAAGGATTGTATGATCCAGAGACGCTCCGCGGACTCCAGATCACAAAGCGGCCGAACATCGGCCGGAAACTCCAGCCTGCTCGGCACTGGCGGGATCAACACGGATAACCACCGGGAGATGGCAACGTTGCTCAGATTGCCCCCACCTGGCGCCAGAAGAAGACATAAGTATTGGATAACGAAGACCACATAGAAAAGTATGCATTCAAGAAGAAGGGTAAGAAGACTTATTGCCCGGGTACGTGCGCGTCATGTCGTCGTCCCCTGTGTATTGCCATGCAAGGCGGACACGACGACGCAGGGGGCTGATTCTCCGAGACACGAAGTCTCGGACTACCAGCCTAATCAAAGCACCCGCACCGTCGTCTGAGCCACCATTGCCAGGAGCTCCGCCGTCTCCTTGAAGGGCAAGCTCCAGCTCTGCGGCTATCACACATGTGCACTCAAGGAGGTCGACCCGCTAGTTCTTCCGCTTGGGCGAAATTTGAAGGAATGTAGCAGGAGGCCGACCTATCGCGGAGCCGGAAGTGGCAGCTCCCGGTGATTCCCCCGCTGTCGGAGGTGATGTTGCAGGCGAAGAAATAGCGAAAAAGCGGGCAGCCTAGCGAGCACGCCTTGCCCACCGGGTGAGGAGTACGCGTGGCCCCTGGCGGCGATCGGCGATCACGCCGCCTGTCGGGCGGCGGCCAGCGTGGCGGCTTTGACGAGCGGCGGGTGTTTGGGCCCCTTGTCGACCACGAAGGCAACCAAAGGAATGAGGGGAAGGCTTCGCCTCGAAGTTTCCCTCCCCTGGCACCTCGTGTCAGGGTCATTAATTGTGAAGGATTCAGCTTTCGACACGACGACGGCTCATCCCTCTGACACCCCTTACCAACCCGTCGTAGGGGCGTCCTGTCCCGGGCGGACCGGGCGAGACCTCTCACCGACATTAAATGAGGTTCGGAGGACAAGGCCACGGAGGCGTGATTAATAAATGAGTCGTGGGTCGACGTGGAAGCTAGAATGATGAGTGTAATTAATGTGTTGTAGATAAGTATAGCACCACCTTCTCTCCTGCCCAGGGTGGCCTGTCTATATAAGGGCGCCCTGGTGCATGAAGAATCAGGCCGGTCGGCTAGAACAAGAAGCATAGAGAAGCAGACACTGAAGAACACCCTTGTAAACGCTTCCCTATTTTCTCAACGAAGAACTAGCAGGACGTAGGGCTATTACCCACACCGGGGGCCTGAACCTGGGTAAATCATTGTGTCCACTAGCTTGCTAACGCCCGGAATCCATCATCGAGGGACATTAGGGTTTCCAGCCACGAAGATGCCCTCTACCGAACCATAATTTCCGTCTAGGGAGTAGACACCCTATTAGCAGAATCTTGTCAGGCGAAATATGCCGACACCTAGTTAGGAGCCTCAGTCTGGTTCTTTCCCTTTTGCGAGAGCAGCTGAAGAACGGGGACGAGGAGAGGGAATGAATGGCCTATTGGGAACAGAGGAGAGCAGGCTGGGCCAATTTAGATGCAAGGGTAATATCATGGAGTTTCGTGTGTGTGTGTGTGCGTGGGGGGTGGCTAGGGTTTGATAGCTATAATTAATGTATATTTTTTTGATAGCTATAATTTCAATAACAACCAAGCTATAGTTTACACTAGTGAATAATATCCTAACATGAAAGTCCTGCTTTTTCCCTATGACCAGGTGGGCCCTTTTTAGAAGTAATTAAACAGTACATATGTGGAATGATATAGTACTCCTTTCGGTCACAAATAGTTACCTTTTTGTACATCGACACGGCCATCAAAACTCAACTTTGATCACTAATTTCTATTGTAATATATTTAATTAATCTAATAACATTATAATATTATGAAAGTACATTTTGAGATGAATCTAAAGATACGATTTTCATGCATCCAATCTGTTGGAGGAAAATATACTAACTCTCGAAGGGGGAGCCCTTATCCACCTCATACCTTGCAAAGGATACCCATGAGTCTCTGCGAGGACTCCCTACTCATGGGCGTCCTCGGGTTCACCCTCCTACTCCGTGGGAGCCCACTGGAGGCCTCCCGCTCCATGGGCGTATCTGGGCACCACCTCCAACCCCGCCGAGTCTGCGAGATCCCTCCTACTCACGCGCGCGTCTCGGGCACCACCCTTCGACCTCGAGAGTCTGCGGGATCCCTCCTACTCATGGGCGTCTCGGGCACCACCTCCGACCATCATGAGTCATGCGGGATCCTCCTACTCATGGGCGTCTCACGGAACCACCCTCGACCCGTGGGAGTCTGCGGGATCCCTCCTACTCATGACCATCTACAGGCACCACCTTCCGACCCCACGGGAGTCCTGCGAGATCCCTCCTACTCCGCGGGCGTCTACGGGCACCACCCTCCGACCCCGCGGGAGTCCTGCGGGATCCCTCCTACTCCGCGGGCGTCTACGGGCACCACCCTCCGACCCCGCGGGAGTCCTGCGGGATCCCTCCTACTCCGCGGGCGTCTACGGGCACCACCCTCCGACCCCGCGCGAGTCCTGCGGGCGTACCTCTAAGGCACACCTCGTGGGAAGTCCTCGTGGGACCCCGAAGTCAGAGACTAACCACTACGGAACGGTGACGTGGAACCTACTGCCTTCGCCCGGGAATGACCAAGATGCCCTCGCATTGAGCCATGGCGGTAGGGGTAGGATGGTACTTTCATGTAACTAAGGCTGGGCGCCTATAAAACCCGGCTGTAGCCCTCACTTGTAACCTAGACTCTGATTGAATACAAAAACTCAAAACCACTGGTGTGTCCCACGAGAGCCTGAACTAGGAGCCCCTACTCCTCTTGGGGGACACGCCGACAGGAGTAGGGCACTCCCTTGGGTGCCTGAACCTGTATAAATCTTTGGATTCACTTTGTCTCTTTCGAACGGTGGCCCGTAAGACGGCCAGCGTTCCCTCTCTCTCACCGTGTCTAGTTTTCACACATATGACATTTGGCGCCGACCGTGGGGAGCCCTAGTTGATATCAAAAGCTATGGCTCCTACCAAGAAGCATCTCAAGCCTCCTCAATCCCCGAAGCGAAAGGAGCAAGTTGATGGCCCTCCTCGGCAGGTCTCCAAGCGCACACCATCCTCCGAGATCGGAGCCATCCCCCCTAGAGCAGGTAACGTCCTCCAAGTCTCAGAACCTGAGAGCTCCACTCCCTCCCTCTCGTTGGCGACTACAGGTCAAGAACAGCGGTCCCAAGATGCCGCCATCACCGCCGGGATGACAGCCCCGGAGCCTGCAATCCCTCCCGAGGCATGGGATTTGTCTCGGTGGAAGGTTATGGTGGAAGCGACCACGAAGCAAGCGGTGGATTACCTGATGACCTCTTATCGTCTGCCTAGCATCCCCCTGCACCTTTCGCCGCTCCCACCACCACCCTCGGTCCAAATCGCCACCGACCCGGGGGTTCATGGGGGGCCCGCCTTCGCTTATGAAGGGGGGAATCCCTGCCTTCCCCCGCCATTGGCCCATACGGTGGTCTCGAGCGGGCACCGTTTTGGCTGCTTCGTCCCACTAAGCCCGGATCGGCATCGCGTCTCTGCAAGCGGGAGCTCCTGGCCCCCCGCTGCAAGCTCCTCCTCCTGGGCAAATGCACCTACACCCGGAAATGGTAAGTCACCTCCCGCTTGTCGGCGTCGGCCTTCACCCTCATGGCACAACATGGCCCAGGACGGAAGAAGAATATCCAAGGCCGAAGGCGCCCGTTCCCCCAACGGCACCTCTCCCAAGGCACGGGAACCAGGCTGCGATCACCCCCGAGCACTCACAAGGCCCCAGAGATCACCACTCAATCCAACGAAGCCAAGTGGAGGGAAGGAGCTACCACTCTATATACTCGACGCGAGTTCCTTCCCCTCCAAGTCGTCGTGAGTACCATCGCCCTGGGGAAAGGGGGGCCGAGCCCGAGGTCTCCCGGACTCTCTGAGCTACGCTTCGGCAGACGCCCTCTGGCTCTCCCGAGCGTGGGCGCCGGTGCCGCCGCTCCCGAGCCTCCAGCTCTTCAAGTTCTGAAGTCTCTTACCACCACCGTCGCCTCACGAGGTTGCCTTCCCCTCACCGGCGGGAGGACAGAGGTAATCCCGGGACTGGGAACCCTCTTGCTCGAGGAATCTCGGGGGGCCCCGTTCAGGCCCAAGTTCCGCCAAATTAACCTCGGCCAGTATGATGGGGACTCTGATCCCATGCAATTCGTGGAAGTCTACGCCACGGCTATCCGAGCTGGGGGAGGCGGTGAGGCCGAGATGTGCGCCTGTCTCCCGCTCTTCCTCTCGTGGACCTGCCGCTCATGGTTTTTCAATCGGAAAAGGCTCCATCCACTCTTGGACTCACCACGTGAGGAGTTCAACATAAACTTCGGGGGCTGTCAGACTCAAAGGGGCCCAAGAAGGGCACCAAGCCAAAATCCCCTCGTACCCCATGACGAAGGCCCTGGCGAAAAGAGAGGCGACCGAGATCAAGGAGATGGTCGTTGGTGTGCCTATCACAAGATGGGCGGGCACGACACAAACGAGTGTCGTCGATCTGTTCCGAGGTGGCAGGCTCCTCCAACGTGGTCCCGAGCCTCGCCGGGATCGCCGCCAGATCCATGCCGCAGAGGCCATGCCTCTTCAAGCAATCCACCTGCGCCAAGCGCTCCTCTTGGCGGTCCTCCTCGGGTGGAACCCCACAGGACGCCAACAAGAACTTCCTTCCAAGTGCCACAAAGGCAAGTTAATGTTATAATGGGGGCTCGGCCTATGGGCATGAGTCCAAGCGTCAAAGGAAGGAATATGTGTGAAGTCAATGTGGTGGGCGTGAGCTTCAGGGTATTCCTCCAAATGGGCGAACATCCTCTGAGCTTCACCGAGGAAGACTCGAAGGCTTAAGGTTCCCTCATGATGACGCCCTCCGGTGACCGCCACCATATCCAATCGCGAGGTCTCTCGTGTCCTTATTGATGGGGGAGCTCTGCGACATACTCTACTTACGCGCCAAGGAGCTATGGGACTCTGGGGGCTATCATCCAGCATCTTGCTCCGTCCGACGCCCTCTCACGGGTTTAGTCCCGGGAAGTCCATCAACCTTTGGGGAGAATCGAGTTCCTCATGACCTTCGGCTCACGGAAAACCATCGCCCGAGGCGGTTAGGTTTGGCGTTGTTGACATCGATTCGCCGCTCAACGCCATCATGGGAAGAGTGACCCTAACCGCTTCAATGTGGTAGTACACGTAACTATTTGTGCCTTAAGATCCTGTGGCGCATGGAGTCATCTCCGTGAGGGGCAACCAAGACTGGCGTCGCCTCGCCACAAGGCGTGCCGCCACTCCCACGAAGTCCACATACTTAAAGTGGAAGACCGGGAGGATTGCCGCTCTCGCCCTCATGGGGATCGCCAGAGACAAGTTCTCACTGGAAAGATACCCCCTGAAGCCTTGTCCGGAAGGAGGGCTAAAGGAGGTACGGCTCTTCGGCCCAGATGATGAACGCTTCGTCCGGGTCGGGACCGAGCTCACAAGGGAGGTGGAAGGAGAACTCCTCAAGTTCCTAAATACCAATGCCGACGTCTTCGCTTGGGCCCCGTCGGACATGAAAGGAGTCCCTCGTGAGGTGATGCAACATCACCTCGCGGTAAGGCCCGGGCGTTCCCCAGTGAGGCAAAAGCTTCGCAAGCTCTCCCTCGAGCGGTGTCAGGCCATCAAGGAGGAAATTGAGAAGCTCTTAAGAGCTGGCCTCATTTGGGAAGTCTGGCACTCGGAATGGCTAGCCAATCCCGTCTTGGTCAAGAAGTCCAATGGTAAGTGGCGTATGTGCGTGGACTTCACCGACCTCAACAAGGCATGCCCAAAGGATCGACTACCCACTCCTCACATTGATCACCGGTCGACTCCACCTCTGGGTGCGAGTTAATGAGTTTTTTGGATGCATACTCGGGCTATCATCAAGTCCGTATGGCCATAGAGACCCTCAGGGCTTGCGAAGGTTGTCAAAAGATGGCAACATCTCGTCATTCTCCCGCTGAACCTCTACATCAGGTCCCAATCACTTGGCCTTTTGCCCGGTGGGGCATGGACCTACTTGGACCATTCCCACCGGCCAAGGGGGGCTATAAACATGCAGTGGTAGCGGTGGATTACTTCACCAAATGGATCGAAGCAGAGCCATTGCTGGCAATCACGTCCTGAGCGGTGCAGAAGTTCTTCTGGAAAAACATAGTGTGCCGTTTCGGAGTTCCGAGGGAGCTCACGGTAGACAATGGGACTCAATTTGATGCCTCTTCCTTCAGGGTCTTCTGTGACTCCATTGGGACAATCCTCTACTTCGCTTCGGTCGCACACCCTAAGTCCAATGGGGCGGTTGAGAGGGCTAATGGCCTAATCCTTCAGGGCATTCGCCGCCGACTTGAGAAGAGCACGCTTAAGTGAGGCCTGTGGGCGGAGGAGCTCCTCAGCGTCCTGTGGGGGATGCGTACCACTCCCAGTCGTTCCACGGGACGAACACCCTTCTCGCTTGTGTACGGAGTGGAAGCAGTCCTCCCCGCTAAGGTCCGCCATCGCTCCCTCCGTGTAGAGATTCTTTCAGGGGCCCGCCCCATCGACTTCATGCTGAACGAAGAAAATCACAAGATGGAAGTGGACTTCGCGGAGGAGATTCGTGACCACGCTCTCATCAAGCATGCCGCGTACGAACGGGAAGTCGCCTGCTTTCTAACTGGCCGGGTCTTGGCGTGACTTTCCTCTTGGGGGACTTGGTGCTAAAAAGGGTTACCGACCCTTTAGCCCAGGGAAAACTTCACCCTAAGTGGTATGGGCCCTACCGTGTCTCAGCGGTCTTAGGCTCCGAAGCCTACCGCCTCTCCACCATGGAAAACAAGCCTCTCAAGCACGCATGGAACGCTGACAAACTCAAGAAGTTTTTCATGGTCTAAAGGCTCCACCCCCACACGTAGCTGTGGAAGATGGAGCTTGAACTTCCCGCCCCCTCAAGGCGGGCTCCGAGGCCTTATAACCTCCGTGGCCTACCCTGAAAAAAGTCCCAGCGGCTGGACAATTCGCGTCCCCCTTGGGCGGCCCCTCCCTACTGGACCCAGGGAGTGGTGCGACGACTTGAGGCTTTGTGCCCAAGTCATAGGGTGCTCCGTGACTTAGTCCCCCATGGACCCCTGGCGCTACGCCAAAACGACCCCCGGGTCACAACCTCGCCCCGCTCGGCGAGAAGCAATAGGAACTTTCTTATTGCAAGGAGCTCAGCCCGGGAGACATCCCCTTCCCAGTGGGCACAAGCCTAGGCCCCTCGGGCATGCCTCTAGGGCATACCCCACGAAGGGTCCTCCTAGGCCCCTCGGGCATGTCTCCAGGGCATACTCCGCGAAGGGTCCTCCTAGGCCCCTCGGGCATGCCTCCAGGGCATACTTCGGGCATGCCTCCAGGGCATACCCCGCGAAGGGTCCTCCTAGGCCTCTCGGGCATGCCTCCGGGGCATACCCCGTAAAGGGTCCTCCTAGGCCCCTCGGGCATGCCTCTAGGGCATACCTCGGGATGCCTCCAGGGCATACCCCGTAAAGGGTCCTCCTAGGCCCCTCGGGCATGTCTCCAGGGCATACTCCGCGAAGGGTCCTCCTAGGCCCCTCGGGCATGCCTCCAGGGCATACTTCGGGCATGCCTCCAGGGCATACCCCGCGAAGGGTCCTCCTAGGCCCCTCGGGCATGCCTCCAGGGCACACCTCGGGATGCCTCCAGGGCATACCCCGTAAAGGGTCCTCCTAGGCCCCTCGGGCATGTCTCCAGGGCATACCCCGTGAAGGGTCCTCCTAGGCCCCTCGGGCATGCCTCCAGGGCATACCCCGCGAAGGGTCCTCCAGGGCATACCCCATAAAGGGTCATCCTAGGCCCCTCGGGCATGTCTCCAGGGCATACCCCGTAAAGGGTCCTCCTAGGCCCCTCGGGCATGTCTCCAGGGCATACCTCGGGCATGCCTCCAGGGCATACCCCGTAAAGGGTCCTCCTAGGTCCCTCGAGCATGTCTCCAGGGCATACCCCGTAAAGGGTCCTCCTAGGCCCCTCGGGCATGTCTCCAGGGCATACCCCGCAGAGGGTTTTCTCAGCAAAAAATATCAAACACACTCCGAAGGAAGTCATACATGCTCGGAGCTTGGGCCCTCTCCTGGCGCTTGGGGACCGGGTCCATGAGGGGCCCTTGTGAGGCAATCCACAAACCTCCCACAAGGGCCCCAAGTGGGCGCCCTCATGAACACTCCGTGAACCTCCTAAGTATACAATCCTCGGAGCGCGGTGAGGATGGCCTCTCTGCCTGCAGTGTCAGAGAGGCGGGAGATAGCAGCGACCCCCGTGGTCAAGGCAACCTTGGCGAAGGCCCTGCCCTTGTCATCGGCCGCCCGGGCAAGGAGACCTACGCGGTCCCGCAGGGTGCCAACCCACTCCTCCCTATCCTCAGAGGAAGGTGGGAGGTCCTCCACTCGGGCCCCAAGCTCCCTCAAGGTGACCTGGACAAGCACGGCAAGATTCATGAGAGATATTGACATTGCCCTCCGGTCCGCCTCATACCTTTGCCTGTACGCATCACAGTTCGCCCCCATGGCTCGTATCATCGCTTGGGATCTGTCCAAGTCAGCCTCCAAGTCCTTGACCTGCTGCCGGTGCTTTTCCAACTCGGCCTCCGCCTTGGAAAGCTTGTCCTCCGCCGCCCTCTGACCCTCTTGAGCTTGTAGCAAAGCTCGCTTAAGGGCCTCCGGTCATCTGAGGATCGCGGCAAGCGCTGCACAAGATCTCCTCAACCATTCTCAGGACCCTATCAAAGAGGACGCTGCTCATTGCCGTGGCCTGCAAAAAGGGTGAGGGGATCGATTGTCAAACCAAGGCATGCAGAAGGATCCCAAATGCGGAAAGATATAAAAAAGAAGAATTATGGTACACAGTGCTTCGAGGGTCACGATGGTCACTAACTTCTCTCCCAAAGACTTCCAAGAACCTTCGGGTCGCCAGCACCAAGTCGCCATATACCTCTGACTGCTCAAGAACTGGGAGGCGAGTCGTCTCGATTGCCTCTGCGTCCGAGTGTGAGGATGGCATACTCCGGAAGGGCATTAGAGGAACCACCCTGATCCCCCTAAGCTGGCATCGCCTGCATAAGGGAGCACGGAGTAGCCACGTTCTTCGCTGGAGCCTCTGTGGTCATAGTGGGGGCAGGGGGTACCACCTCAGGGGCCTCTCTATGCTCTACCGGGTCTGAGAAAGAGCAGTAAAGCAAGTTAGGCATGTAAGAAGAAAATTTCCCCCCTTTGTCAACTCAACATGAACATGAACACGTACCTTCAGAAAAACGGAAGAAAGACTCGAGGTCGTCAAGATAGGAATATCCAACATATTCCCCCACCAACGCTTCAACCGGGGAAGTGTTCGGGCCATCGGGCACAACGCCCATGAGCCCTTCGATCTCCTGGGCAAGCTGCTGGGAATGCCCGGCAGAGCCCCTCGGCTCGGGGTCCGATGCGGGCTCACTCGAAGAGCTGGATGTTGTAGATGGAGGAGGGGAAGGTGTGCGCCTGCTCGCTCGCTGAGGACAAGAGCCAATGCCCCCCTCATTTGGTACCTTCTCCATCTCGGTACCCTTCGCACCTTTGCCTTTGGAGGCGGGATGCGGCAGGGGTCCTCGGGGCTCCATCCGAGGAAGGCCCCTCTCGCCCGTGGCACGGACCATGGTGGCAGTGCTCTGTTGAGAGGTGCCACTGCCCCGCCCTTCGGTGGTCTTCTTGGCGCGGGTCTTGGTAGGCGAGGCTCGAGTGTCCTCCCCCGCGGTTGCCGCCCGAGCCCTCAGGTAGAACCACTTCTTTGTGGCGAAGGGCCAACATTCCTTGAAGGCATGCACAGGGAATTCCTCCTCATGTCGTGGGGTGGTGTAGATGGACCCCAAGGGCCCTCTCCTAACATCCCCCCGCTGAGTGCGGAAGTAGTAGTCAAACAGGGCAACTGATGGCTCCATGGGCGTCCTCGGGATAGCCGTCTCACATAGCCATAAGAAGACCCTCAGCCAAACAAAGAGGTTCGGGCTAAGGTGAGAGAGCTCCACCCCGAGCGCCTAAGTGTACCTCTTGATGAAGGGGTGCATGGGGAGTCCAAAGCCGACGTCCACCCATGACTTGAGAGCCACGATATACCCTGGCGGAGGGTTGGGGCTCTCCCCTGGTGCTGGGAAGTCCACGTCCCTGGCGGAAAGACGATTTCCTCGGCGGATGAGAGAGTTTCTCCGCGTCAGGGCAGGGTCTTTCACCTTGCCCTTACCCTTGGCAAGGGAGTCACGAGGATGATCACCTGTAAGTAGTGAAAGCGGGCAAAGGCTTCGGCGGTATCCTCACAACTTGGCATTGAAAACAAGCTCATGGCGGCAGACTGCCCCCGAGCGACGGCGGAAAGGCTTTCTCGCCCGGGCAGCAACGCCCTTTGCCCTTGTCGCCGTGGCTCCCTCCAGCACGAGATCGCGTTCTCAGGCAGCGATGGCGCAGCCCATTCAACTTGGCGGCCACGTCCTCCGCCCGCGCAGCGGCGTCCCTTTCCGGTGCTTCGGCAGCGTCGTCCCTAGCGACGGGGTCCAGAGTCTGGCTAGCGACGACAAGGCGTGCTCGCTCAGGCTGCGACGCCCTTCCTCGAGTGGTCCCAATTCCGGCCTTCCAAGCTGGTCGCAGCCGCCTCCTTCACCACCAGCGGTCCGCCACTCCGGTAGCTCCTCAGCCTAGTGGACGGGATTGTGGCCCCCCTCGACCCCACGGTACCGGAGCTTTCTGGCCGGGCGGCCGACGACAGCGCCTTACCTCTGCGCAAAAGGCGGCCCCGGCAGCTTGTTCCCTAAGCTCGGCGTCGGTCAGCGGCCCCTTGAAGAAAACTCCGGAGGTCGACTCAGCGCAGTTGCAGAGTCTCCCTCACACGGAGAAGCGAGACCGGCCCAAGTCGGCGGTGGCTGCTACCAAGACAAGCAACGACTCTCCACGTAGCTGCTTTTGTCCCGCCTACACTACGGGTTGTCTTCTTGCGGGCGGCGAGTGGTCTGGTCGGCTCAAGAAGAATGTCATCGACCGTCGCGATGGTCGCGAGATCGGCTCGGCCCGGCGACAACGGCCGTCGCCCTCGAGGCCGTGTCTTCCTCTCGCAAAAGACTGCAGAGCACCACCCGTCTGACTCACTTGCTCTCGCTCGGTAATGGCACACTGGCCTGCACTAGTCGTTGGGTTCTCGATTGCTATGGCTAGCTGGTCTGTGAAGGAAGCCCAAAGAAGAAGGTCTCTCTTTTCAATTGGATGGCTAGTAATAGAGGAAGCAAAGCTCCAGACAGCAAGTGCACGTTACCGGCAAGCTTCCTAAAGGGCTCAGTTCGGGCGTTGGCCTCAGCGCCCAAGGAGGAATGGGCGTAGACCCTATCGCCCGAAGGAAAAAAGATTGGGCGCCAACCTCAGCGCCCTGAAAGGGCCCCCAGCGCCCTTGCTTCTTTCTTGAAGGGAAAAGCGGGGTTGTGATGCGCTCGAGACAAGGACGTCCAGGCTATCCTTTGCACAAAAAGTTAGCTAAGGACTGGTCAAGATAGGTAGAAGACTCTGGGCGCTAGGCTGAATGCCCGGGTAGCAAGGGCTATGACCATACCGCCCTGGGGATGGCTCTCGCCATGAAACACCTTCTCTGCAGGAACGGGCGCTGGGGCCGACGCCTGTGGGCTAACCCTCAAATGCCCAGCTCAAGCGGACGCTTCCATGGCTCGTCCTTTGCTCGTTGCCTGCGGGAGTGCACTGGGGCGTTGCTGCTAGCACCCGGTTTGAGGGCCACAGGGCGCTCTGGAAAAAGCTTGGACTCAAAGATAGGAAGACCGACACGGATGAAGGTCCGAAAGCCCTTGCTGCGGCATGGGAGAAGCCAAAGCGGGCATCGCGAAACTCCAGTCCCAGCGTCCCCAAAGGCCACATGCCGACCACTTCGCTAAGAGTGGACGCTTCAGGGACGCCCGAGGCCTCAGTGGAAAATATTCGATCTATCTCCTATAAAATCAATACGGGCGCTGGTCTATGTGCCCGGGGAAGGAATGGGCGACGCCTGTGTCGTCTAGAGGGACCAATCCGGGCGCTGGTCTATGCGCCCGGTGAAGAATGGGCGATGCCTCCATCGTCTAAAGAAAGAGCTAGGCTGGAGGTTCCGAGTCAGGAATTGTCTCTTTTCTGCCCCTCGGACGACTCCAAGAGCGCCCGAGGGACAGGGGGGCTAGTGTTGGAGGAAAATATACTAACTCTCGAAGGGGGAGCCCTTATCCACCTCATACCTTGCAAAGGATACCCCGCGGGAGTCTGCGAGGGACTCCTTACTCCACGGGCGTCCTCGGGGTTCACCCTCCTACTCCCGTGGGAGCCCACTGGAGGCCTCCCCGCTCCATGGGCGTATACGGGCACCACCCTCCAACCCCACCGGAGTCCTGCGAGATCCCTTCTACTCATGCGGCGTCTCACGGCACCACCTTCGACCCGCGAGAGTCTGCGGGATCCCTCCTACTCATGGGCGTCTCACGGCACCACCCTCCGACCTCATGGAGTCATGCGGATCCTCCTACTCATGGGCGTCTCACGGAACCACCCTCGACCCATGGAGTCTGCGGGATCCCTCCTACTCCGCGGCCGTCTACGGGCACCACCTTCCGACCCCACAGGAGTCCTGCGGGATCCCTCCTACTCCGTGGGCGTCTCTGGGCACCACCCTCCGACCTCGCGGGAGTCTGCGGGATCCTCCTACTCATGGGCGTCACGGGCACCACCTCCGAGGCCAGCGCGGGAGTCTCGGGATCCCTCCTACTCATGGGCGTCTCACGGCACCACCTCCGACCAGCGCTGGAGTCTGTGGGATCCCTCCTACTCATGGGCGTCTCGCGCACCACCCTCGACCCGCGTGAGTCCTGCAGGCGTACCTCTAAGGCACACCTCGTGGGAAGTCCTCGTGGGACCCCGAAGTCAGAGACTAACCACTACGGAACGGTGACGTGGAACCTACTGTCTTCGCCCGGGAATGACCAAGATGCCCTCGCATTGAGCCATGGCGGTAGGGGTAGGATGGTACTTTCATGTAACTAAGGTGGGCGCCTATAAAACCCTAACAGAGCCCTCACTTGTAACCTAGACTCTGATTGAATACAAAAACTCAAAACCACTGGTGTGTCCCACGAGAGCCTGAGCTAGGAGCCCCTGCTCCTCTTGGGGGACACGCCGACAGGAGTAGGGCACTCCCTTGGGTGCCCGAACCTGTATAAATCTTTGGATTCACTTTGTCTCTTTCGAACGGTGGCCCGTAAGACGGCCAGCGTTCCCTCTCTCTCACCGTGTCTTGTTTTCACACATACGACACAATCTAAATATATTAAAAGATCAATATCATGGAGTTTCGTGTGTGTGTGTGTGTGTGTGGTGTGTGTGGTGGGGGGGGGAGGTGGTGGCTAGGGTTTGATAGCTATAATTAATGTATATTTTTTCTGATAGTTATAATTTCAATAACAACCAAGCTATAGTTTACACTAGTGAATAATATCCTAACGATGAAAGTCCTGCTTTTTCCCTATGACCAGGTCAGCCCTTTTTAGAAGTAATTAAACAGTACATATGTGGAATGATATAGTACTTCTTTCGGTCACAAATAGTTCTCATTTTGTACATCGACACGATCATCAAAACTCAACTTTGATCACTAATTTCTATTGTAATATATTTAATAAATCTAATAACATTATAATATTATGAAAGTACGTTTTGAGATGAATCTAAAGATACGATTTTCATGCATCCAATCTAAATATATAAAAAGATATCCATAGTTCAAGTTTCAAAAGTTTAACTGCAGGCATCCTAAACCGCCTAATTAAGTTTTTGTGAACCGGAGGGAGTAGTAACTAACAACATGTAACCAAGGTTTATGACTGAACCAACAGAAAAAAACCACAACTAATGCTGTTTAATACAGTGACAAATATCATAAATACAAAAAGCTTCACTTATTACAATTTATTAATTAACATACTCTTGAAATTCATAAGATGCATTACTGTTGAGGCCACATCATTGATATTCAATCCCATGAATGATTGATTACATTGTTTATACGAGAAGAACTTGTTATTCTCACTGATGGACTGACTTGTTGACTCAAAGTGGCGTCGCCGTAGCACAAAGAGGCATGGCTTTTTTCAGTGTCACTCCAAACTTCTCTGTCATATCAATTCCATTTCTTTCCACCTGAATTGGGAGCCTCCACTTGAACTGATTTAACAACGATGCAAGAACCAAATGCACCATCCTAATAGCTAATGGAATTCTTGGACAGATCCAACGTCCAGCACCAAATGGGATGAGCTCAAAATCTGCACCTTTGAACTCAACTGTCCTCTCCACAAATCTCTCTGGCATAAACTTCTCTGGTTTAGGCCATATGTCTTGACTCCTGCCCATTGCCCGTACGTTTACAAGTACGTGTGCACCCTTAGGTATTGTGTAACCCATTATTTTTACTGTCATCTTAGCTTGCCGTGGTAACAACAGTGGAACAGAAGGATGCAGTCTAAAAGTTTCTTTTACAACAACTTGAAGATAGGGCAGCTAGCAAATCTCAGATTCTTCGACGTTTCTTCTTGAGCCGATGACTCGTGCAAGTTCATCATAAGCTTTAGCCATTGATAATGGGCTTTGCAGCAGTTCCGCCATTGCCTATTCTACTGTGCTAGATCTTGTGTCGCTTCCGGCAGCAAACAAGTCCTGTGATACAAATATTTTGTGAATTAATATCCTCATATTTATTAATTCAGATATACTACGCAGGCAGCAAACAGCTCTATGATTTTCTTCCTAGAACTTATTGTTTTTTTGGTAGGTTTACCAGTTCAAGTTTGACATTTATATTGCCCGACGTACTACTATACCTTAAGCAACAATCCACAGGGCTCAAATGATCAAGTGGTACATGCTACAAAGCTGTAAATAGTAATTTTCTTCCCATTGGAAAATCCATAAGACCTTCACATGAATGACATATTTATGTGCAATTTTTGTTGGGTCACAAATACGTAAACAAACAGCTAATCATAATTACATTGTGCTAATTGGATAAGTTTTTTTTCTTGACTTAGTTTATTTTTTTTTTGGTCATTTTAAACTGAATTAGGAAAAAGAATATGCACGGCTAATAGCCATTCTAATTACGACTAACAATATTATCCATAGTCCTTCCACTGAAATGAAGATGTCACTAGCTGTAAAATCTTGTGTCGGTATCCTAGTCTATGCGTGTGACCTCAAAAAACGTAGCTTTGTACAATAAACATGAAGAATATAAATGTATCTAAAAATAGCTGACGTCATTGGAAGCATTATATCAACGGAGGAGAAAAATCCTATAAATTCTCTCATAAAAATCAAGAAAAGAAAACAATTCTAACATTGATCATGAAAATTATTCTCTCTATTCTCTTTTACTTGTCGTTTTGGGTGTTGGCACGGTCTTCAATTAATGCATACATTTACCATTTCTTTTCTAATTATATGTTAGCATATATTACTAAAAAATACGATATTGGATTAATTTTACAAAAAATATACCCATATAATTTTTATGTGACAAATCTGACAACTCCATGTCATGTTGGTATACTTGAGCTTGAAACACTTTTCTCTAGTAATTACAGCTACCTGGCAAGTGGCAATCTCACTTTGGTTATGTTCGTGGGCTAGGTGGGCCTATGTGGTGACTATGGCCCACATCTTTTGAGAAATAGCCAACAGGGGCAGTCGACGAGCTAATTTTGAGTGCGCTTGGTTACGCTCAACTGGAGCTCAAAAGGGACGCACATCCTCTGTCATACTGTGTCACTGATGTGTGGGTCTGTAGGTGATAGGGTCGACATATCAGTGGCACTACTGTTCTCTACCTTACGATAGAGGATCTCCGTCCGCTCAAAACATACTCGAAATGAGCTTGAGCTAACTATGATTAGGTGTCGAGCTTTAGATAGAGCTAGAACTTGACTTAGTAAAAACTTGAAAAAGCCATCAACAACGAAAAGACGCGCTAAAAAAATTAATCATAATCCCAACATCAAGATTCCACTGGCATCTTATGGAACTAGTAGGAGACTTAATCAGTACAAAAGAGATCTAATTAACCACATAAACAACTAGGGACAAAAATGAAAAGGCATGGAGTGCATGAGAAATAGACGAGCGTTGAGTTCGTCGTGTGGATGGCAGGCTAACATGCAACGGGGTGAGAGGAGCTGCGATTTGGCCGGAAGATGGTCGTCGGAAACGTGCAATTATTCAGTTGTACTGCTTGAAGGATCTGGCAGCAGAAAGGGGATACGAGGTGTGTGGTGCAGAGGTGAGGGCATGCTGTGGCAGCATATATAGGTGGTGGGCAACTTGAGCTAGAATAGCTCTATGTGGGCCGGTTGTGTCTTTCAAGTGTAGCTTGACACTGTTGCTCACCTTTTTCAAATAGTGAATATCAGAGTTTCTAATTTAAATTTAAAAAATAAGCCACCGCCCACCAGGGTTCAAGCCTCGGCTTGACACTGGGGCTTACCTTCTAATAGTGAATGCCAGAGCTCCTGACCTGAATTCAAAAAAAAAAAAAAACCTAGAGACATGTCAGGTGCCACGACAAGTGCTATCAAAGCCAACCTTCGTGACCTTCGTGATTACATGGCTATAGGGCGAGTCAAGGGATTGAAGGACTGAAAGTAGGTGCAGTCTTATGGGGATTGCAACTTAAGCAATCTCTGCGGGGCCGTTCGATCCAAAATCAACAGCTTGGATCTCCTTGAAGCACTGTTCAGGAACATTGTGTGGACGATTTCACTGTAATAGTACTGTAGCAATTCACTACAGCAACATGCGAGGCTCATCCGGATCGTACAATACCTCGATCGGATAGTCCGCAGCTACGAGGACTTCTTAAGTACCTGATCTCTGTCCAAGGATTGAATGTATGGTGCATGATGGATTAATAATATAGCATGTGTGTTGTACTAGGCGCACAAGTGTAGCATGTGTGCTAAGAGTGAAGTTCCTGGTCATGTATACTCCATTGTGGCCATATTACCGACAAGGATGTCAGGTTGTTTCATAATAGATGTACGTAACACTGGTCCCAAGTTCAATATATGTGGGATGGGGTCCTACGACATTGCTAATTTACGGTTAGAGAACACATCAAACAAGCCTATGTATTCACCAAAGTAATTCCAGCTCCCATGTTGATCCCTTCATGTAAAAGGAGCACAAAAGCATAAGAGGGCGGTGCCTGGTTTATCCAGTGTTGGGTAATGGGTAGAACTTTTCCTATTTACACCTAGAAGTTTTACACCACAGGGTAAACTATTTTATAATTGATTCGAAACCATACCAAGCAATGTGTCTACATTTATGGACTAGAAACATATCTAATAGTGCAATTGCTCCGTAACTAGTAGTATAATCGAATTAAACCTGTGAAATCATATGCTGAAAAATTGGCTTAATGATGAAATTGACATTGCAAAGTGGTTGTGATTATGGCATGTGTAGTGTTCGTGCATATGTTGTGTCAGATGATTAGTTGATATGCTTGTGATAGCATGATAATGGTTTTGCTTAATGCAATGCGTTCGTGTGAGTGGTTGCATGGATTGACCTTGAGTCAAGTCATGGATTTGTGCTCGAAATTGTTTCTTGTTTATTCATGTGCATGGTGTTGCTCGAGGGCGAACGTGATCGATGACGGGGCCGAAACTAGGTTCATGGAGGAACTGAGGTTTGTGACTAGATTCAGAGAGAAATCGGGGTCTTGGTGGTCGAGGATGTTATGTGGGATGTTCGGGCTAGAGAACACTGTACATGGAGGCTGGTTAGTCACGTGAGTATGGCATGTGGGCTGTACACGCGTGCAGAAGTTGTATTCGGCTATGTTTAGGCCAATTAGAGTTGTATACAAACTCTTTTCATGTTGGGAGTGGAGTTGTATTCACACTCTTTATGTTTGCTCAGTATAAATAGGGAAATGTGTCTCCTGTTTATGTGAGCGCTTAGGTTTTAGAGTTTGTACTCTTTTATTTTGGAGTACTGTATCTAGATAAATAAAATTCTTCTTACAATCCTAGCATCCTGTGTATCGCGGCATGAAGGAAGAAATCAAGGGTGTGCGACGCTTGTGTTTGCGGCCGGTGAACTTCTCGCTGGAATTCCACGTGCTTGGAACTGACTCGAGGAGGATGTTAGTTTTTGCATGCAACAGTTACGATTAGAAGATTCCTGAGCTCCTTGTTGATTTCATTGGCTTGAAGGCTGGTGGCTAGGAAGAGTGTTTGCATGAGTTAGTACCTGCAGGTCCTTTCCCTGGTGGCTGGTTTCTAGTCGGATTGCTCCTGGCGTTTTGGTCCGGCGTAGCTGAAGAAATTGGGTCCGGCGTAGTTGATTCTCGTCTGAAGTTTGGTCCATCGCACAGGTCAGTTGCAAAGGTGTTATCTTGCGAAGGAAATATCTTTAGATTCATAGATTCGATCGAGCTGATTTTTATTGGGTTAGCTTCTAAATTGAATCTAGTTTATACAGTTAAAATTTCACATCAATCTAACGGTTGGATCTTCAGAAATTACTGTTTTAGTGAATATGTATCAGTCTGTTTTTATTTGGTCCAGCACGAATTCTTATTTGGTTCGGCACAGTAGAAATTTGGTCTGGCATGCAAGCAAAAATTTGGTCCAGCGCGAAATTCGGTCCGGCGTGCAAGCAAAAATTTGGTCCGGTGCAATAAAGTTTTTGTCGAATCTGAATCAAGCAATTTGAGTTTGAATTAGGGTGTGTCAAAAAATCATCAAAGATTTTGATTTTGGCTTCCGCGCAATAATTCACCCCCCTCTGATTGCTATATTAGTATATTTCGATCTTACAAGTGGTATCAGAACTTTGTTTTTCTAATTAATCTTAACCGGTGATTAGAAACCGTAGCGATGGATAGGTACTCGACAAAACCTTGTGTTTTTTATGGTATTGATTTTCAGTTTTGAAAAGCGGAGATGGAGGCATACATTCAAGCTCAGGGCTTTGCAATCTGGGAGAAAGTATACAAGCCATATCAAGTTCTTGAGAATGATGAAGCCAATGACACCAATCGAGCACATATTGAAACAAATAGTAAAGCACGAAATTTGATCATCCAAGGGTTGGGAAGAAGTGACTTCGACCGCGTGATCTATCTCAAGTCTGCATATGAGGTATGAAAATCTCTTTGTGATTATCATAAGGGTTCTAACACTGTCAAAGAGGCTCATCAGGATATATATAAGAAAAAATACATGCGATTTGAGATAAAGCCTAACGAGTCACTAGATGATTTCTTTGCACTGTTGAGGCCACATCATTGATATTCAATCCCATGAATGATTGATTACATTGTTTATATGAGAAGAACTTGTTACTGATGGTCTGACTTGTTGACTCGCTGTAGCACAGAGAGGCATGGCTTTTTTCAGTGCCACTCCAAACTTTTCTGACATATCAAGTCCATTTCTTTCCACCTCAATTGGGAGCCCCCACCTGAACTGATTTAACAACGATGCAAGAACCAAATGCACTATCCTATTAGCTAATGGCATTCGTGGACAAATCCAACGTCCTGCACCAAATGGGATGAGCTCAAAATCTGCACCTCTGAACTCAACTATCCTCTCTACAAATCTCTCTGGCATAAACTTCTCGGGTTCAGGCCATATGTCTTGACTCCTGCCCATTGCCCATATGTTCACAAGTACACGTGCATCCTTAGGTATTGTGTAACCCATTATTTTTACCGTCGTCTCAGCTTTTCGTGGTAGCAAGAACGGACCAGGAGGGTGCAGTCTAAAAGTTTCTTTTACAACAGCTTGAAGATAGGGCACCTGCCCAATCTCAAATTCTTCGATGTTTCTTCTTGAGCCGATAACTTGTGCAAGTTCATCACAAGCTTTAGGCATCGATAATGGGTTTTGAAGCAGTTCCGCCATTGCCCATTCTACTGTGCTAGAGCGAGCTAATTGTGTCGCTTCTAGCAACAAACAAGTCCTGTGATACAAATATTTTGTGAATTAATATCATCACAAATATTTATTAATTCAGATATACCTTAACCAACATTAATTCCACATGGCTCAAATGTTCAAGTGGTACATGCTACAAAGCTGTAAATACGTGGTGACTATGGCCCATATCTTTTGACAAGTAGCCAACAAGGGCAGCCAGCCAGCCAATCCGAGCTTGGTTAGGCTCAGCTGGAGCCCAAAACATACTTGAACCGAGCTTGAGCTAACTCTAATTAGGTTTCGTGGTTTAGATAGGGCTAGAACAAGTGGCGGAGCCAGAAATTTCTAAAGAAGGGGGCCTAAAAATGAAGTGACGGTGCAGACGAGCAGGCGCAGACACAGCGGTGTCTCTGACCGTCACTGCCTGATGCTTATTGTTAGCACTTAGCACACAGTACTCCACTGCTCTGTAGATTAGACGAATAGTACTGTATCAAAGACAAAATGTCCAGAAAAATTGGATGTACTAGCAATTCTGTAGACCAATCACAAATTCACAATCACATGATCCGTACAACTTGTCGCCGGTAACTAAACTAATAATTAATCAATTGATAATTAGCAAAAGGCACGAACTGTTTATGGATATATGACATATACATATGCACGTGAAAATGCGAACATGGAGAAAACTAGATAACATCTCAAGGGAAGGGACAAAGGTTCAGCATCACACACGCCGTCAGAAACGCCACGATCAATCGGATTGTTTACATTAGAATAATCTGTCGCCGTTTGTCCCGAGAGAAACGGAGAACAAAGAACTGAATAATCTAGTCGCGTAGCATGGAGAACGAACGGGAGAAGGCGAAGGCGGGACGTTGGTTCGGTCTTTGACTCGATGTTTCATTAAAGACGCGAGAAGACGAGAAGGTGAGACGTCGGCCATCAGACATTTAACCTTGTGACTGTATATATACATATACACTCTCCGTTCATGTGCCAAAGGGGGGGCGTGATGGGGCTTGGCTCCGCCTCTGGCTGGAACTCTACTCGATAAAACTTGAAAAGGCCAACTGCAACGAAAGATCACTAAAAATTTTAATCATAGTCCCAACATCAAGATTCCAATCGCAACTTATTGATCGAGTAGGAGACTTAATCAATACAAAAGAGATCTAACCATAGAAACTACTAGCGACAAAAATGGGAAGGCATGGAGTGCATGAGAAATAGACGAGCATTGAACATATACTAGGATGGGTTGCACGCTATGCCGCGCCATATGGACTGAGGTAGCCAATAGACAGTAAGGTGATGATGGGTGTGTTAAATTCGTAATTATAGAGATAAGAGGATTAGCGAAGCATGGCACATATAAATTTGTTGTCGATGCTACATATGTGGACATGCATTATATATCGGTAATTAGCAGTGATCAAACATGAACTGAGCAGTTCAATATCTACGTGGGCCCATGCTCCTTCCATTGTGCTGGTGTGGATCATGTTATTCACCGGTACATGCATGGTATCCTGGACCTAGAGGCTCCACATAAAGTCATATAGATGTCATGCTATACATGGAAGATACAACCGTTTTTTTCTGTATCGTAGAGGCGAAGATGACGGCCCTGGTTGAAATCAAAGCTGTGTAAGGAAAACAGCGTTGAACCGAAAACTTGGATTTTACTAAATGCAGGCAAGATTTGATTTTAACCTGTTCAATTTACAAAATGTAGGTAAGGTGTGAAATTTTCACGCATACAGATGTAACAGGTACTAATGTTGCCTGATGCGTCGAAACTAAACAAGAAATGATTTGGTACTCACTGTGTATTTTCGCTATCTGAGACCGTACTCAACAACAGAAGTAGAGACATAATCGAAAACTCTTTTGGACGCCTGTATGGAATACTGAACAGGAACAGACAGTACAAAATCTATTGTTAATCGCACTACATATCCAACAAGCAATAAAATGCACAGGTTAAAATCAATCTTTGAAAGGAAAACAATGTTGAAGACAAAAGTGAAAGGTAAAAGAAATGGCAAAGCGAAACTTGGAAATCTGAAGGAAGACAGTTATCGGCGTGAACCTCTTGGGACGTAGAGGATGGTGTAGCGCCGCGGTAGGAGGAGAAGCGGAGATAGAAAACGCATGTGTGATCGTCCACCGGCATGGATCGATGAGTGAAAGTGCTCTCAAGTCATCAATTTTGATGTACCAATCAGTTTAACCGAAATCTTAAACTTTTAAGGAAAAATAAGACAGTGAATATAGATTATTTTACTAATAGCAAGTGAAGGGATGAAAAATCATGCTAAAGAGACATGTTTAGGAATCCGATTTGGTAAGTTTCAAGTTAATATCCTTCTAGGCAATATATGCTATGCAATCATCCTTGCTGGTGCGGCAATGCAATTTGTTTAGGTACGAAATCAACACGAAAAATTTCTATAAAAAATCTAGATGCACTTATCAATTTACTTTACCCATGTACGAAATCTCAATTTCAAATCCGTTCTATGAAAAGAAATCTAATAAATGGTAAATCAAAAGGGCAAGGAAAAGGACAATGGAAAAGCCATATGGTACTGTTTGCATCAAACCATGGCAAGGGTGGATATCATGATGGATCGATACCTTCATAAGGTATGTGCCGAGCTTACAACTAATCTTCCCTAGCCTCATGTCACTTATGTATGTATTAGATTATTTTACTAATAGCAAGTGAAGGGACGAAAAATCACACTAAAGAGGCATGTTTAGGAATCTGATTTGGTAAATTTAAAACTTCTATCCTCCTACGCAATATATGCTATGCAATCATCCTGTGTGGTTCGCTAATGCAATTCGTTTAGATACGAAATCAACACGAAAAATTACTAAAAATAATCTAGATGCACTTATCAAATTACCTCCCTCCCTCCCTCTCTCTCTCTCTCTCACACACAAATTTTCTATCTCTCATAGCATACAAAACAAACGAATCAGAAACTTGTTCTAATTTACACTGCAAACACTAAAACCTTAGCTCGAGAAGGGCTCAAAAGATTTTCTGTTTTCATACTTCCCTGAATAGATTACTATACATAGCCAAAGCCAAAAAACATATGATGAGTGATACCACATACCAACCAAAATTTTGTAATTGCAAAAGGAAAAATACGGTGAATCAATCCAAAGATGTTGCTTGAGAAAACTACCATAACAAAATGAGGCTATCAACATTTGCATTGCAAAGACGTACCTTGTCTAGTTCAAAGAAAACTCAAACTCGTAAGGGCTGAGAAAATTTGTTCTTCATTACTTCCCTGAATAGATTATTATGTATAATCAAAGAAAAAACATACGATGAGTGATATCACATACCAATCAGAATTTTGTAATTGCAAAAGGAAAAATTCGGTGAATCAATCCATCGGTGTTGTCTGAGAAAACTAACATAATAAAATGAGGTTGTTAACATTTGCATTGCAAAGAGAGATTTTTTCGTTTAGTTTTCATGGTCATGCAAACTACAAAGTCATTCAAACCTTCTTTTTCTTGGAATGTTTGTTGTGCAAAACGCAGGCGAGTCGAAGAACGGCGATCCACAAATAAGACGAACCCGCAATCACACAAGCAAACCGAATCGAAAAAGCACCTAAAGTACCAAAGGAACCAAGAAGACAAGAGGAGCACTACGGAGAGCGAAGCAATGGAAAAGGCTAGCAGAATGTGGCACGGCGAAGAAGACGCAAGAAAGACGGAGACACGGAGACGCGAGGAAACGGCGGGAAGCGGAGCGCTTCACTGGGGGCCGGGGGGAGGGGGCGCGGTCGGGGCGAGCCGAGACGGAGAAATGGCGTCTGAAGGACTAACCGAGCTCAGGCGAGTTGGAGGCCCTCGGCAGCTGGACAGGCCGAAGAAGCCGCCGATCGTCGGGTCGAAGAAGCCGCCGATCGCCCGCACCGACGCGCAAACGGAGGCCAACAGGCGGTGCACCTAGCGGAGGAAACGAAACGAGAAGACAAACGATGAAATCGCGGGCAGCCAACGGAACTGGCGCGAGCAAGCGCAAAAGCGGAGGGCTCTCGAAGCCGCACGAACCGAAGAAGGCGGCGGCCGGCCTCACCGACGCAGAATCGGAGGGCAAGAACCGCGAACAAGCGAGTGCGAAACGCCGGCGAGACGATGAAACCGAGGAGGCCCAAATCCAGGCCGGCTACGGCATGGTACCGAGGGGCGCGAGAAAGCGGCGAACGGACGGAGCGGGCCCGCGTCGGCGAGAGCGGGACAAGCAAGCGAAACGGCACCGGTGGCGATGGGCCAGCGCGCGCCGGCATTCCCAGCCTCTATTATATAGAGTATATATTCGTGATGTGGATGGCAGGCCAATTACACGCACCGGGGTACGTGCGATCTGTTGTACTTCATGGAGGGCGAGTTCTACTGGGATCTAGCAGCAGAAAGGGTATACGAGGAGGTGTGAGGTACGGAGAGGTGTGGCTGCTGTGGTGCTAGGGTTGTAGGATTTGATAACTTAAATATGGGCCTTGACGCCTTGTCACTGGAGAGAGTCACCATGTGCATATGTATCGGAGCTTTACCAAGCAATTTGAGCTCGAATAGCCCAGAGACTATGCAAGGTGCCTCGATAAGTGGTATCAAAGCCAACCTTCGCGATTACATAGCTACGTGGCGAGCCTGGTGATTGAATATATGGTGCATAATGGATTAATAACAACATAGCATATGTGTCGGTACTAATAAGCACAAATGCTTGCGCTAAGAGTGAAGTTGCTGGTCATGTACTCCAATGTGTGTATGTGTATATAACCGACAAGGATGTCCGGTTATTTGATAATACGTGCATGTAACACTCGTCCCAAGTTTAGGGGGTGTTTGGGACAGCTCCAGCTCCACCAAAATCTGTGGAGCTCCACCAAAATCTGTGGAGTTGGTGGAGCAGGGTATTTCTAGCTCCAGAAATTTATGAAGTTGGAGCTGTGAGTACATTAACAGTGTTTAGGTAGATCATTTTATTTACATTTTAGACTAAAAATATAAACTTAATTTACTTTATTTTAGCCTATAAATGTCATATCTGAGCTGGAGCTAGGAGCTAGAGCTCTCCCAAACAGGGCCTTAATATGTGTGGGATGGAGCTATCCTACATTGCTAATTTACGGTTAGAGAACACATCAAACAAGCCTATGTATGGGCCAAAGTAATTCCAGCTCCCAAGTTAAACCTTTCATGGAAAGGGAGCACAAAAGCATAGGCCCATGTTTATAGTCTATGCCTAGGGTTTCGGCTGATGGGTCAAAGTGGGCCTTCGTGGGCCACCAGGTTTCTTAACAC
Source organism: Guadua angustifolia (assembly GCA_036346375.1). Lineage (NCBI taxonomy): Eukaryota > Viridiplantae > Streptophyta > Magnoliopsida > Poales > Poaceae > Guadua > Guadua angustifolia. The sequence continues at coordinate 3,091,894 of CM070521.1, read as the reverse complement.
TCCCCCTTGACCCTTTGCCACGAGATGCGTATGTCTCATCAAAACTCCAGGAAAAACTTAGTGGGAAAAATACTTAGAGAAAGAGTACATAGCATACGTTTGTTGTGTTGCACGAATTGCCTCATTAAAACCTTATGTAAGAAAACTTCCATGAAAAAATTACTAAGGAAAAAGAGTACAATCTACCCAATTTTCAATGCAAATCTTCGAGATTTATGTTGGATACTCAAACTTCTCGTTTAAAATTTATTTAGGAATAGATGAAAGTTCTCCCCCTGAAATCTGCACTTCTTTAAATCTCATCATCCCAATTCCTCTAACGCATCTTTCAAAAGTAGATGCAGGGAGTGACTTAGTGAATAGATCTGCGAGATTCTCACACGATTTAGTGTGCAGTATCTTGATCTTGTTCATTTTATGCATTTCATGAGCATAGAAGAACTTGGGGTTGATGTGCTTCGTAAGGTTACTTTTCACATATCCCATTTGCACTTGAGCAATACAAGCTGCATTGTCTTCATAAATTATAGTGGGGGTTTGCTCAATGTTCAGACCACATGACTTCTGGATGTTGGTGAACCATTCTTCGAAATCATGCACATTCTCGGGAGGCTTCATACAAAGCGATGATTTCTGAGTGGTTTGTCGACGTTGAGACAAGAGTCTGCTTAGATAACTTCCAAGAAATTGCCGTTCCACCACAAAGGAAAACATACCCGGTTTGTGACTTGCCAGTATGTGGGTCAGATAAGTACCCAGCATCGGCGTAGCCAACCAAATTCAATTCATTGTTCCTTCTGAAGAACAAGCCAAGGTCTTTGCTTCCTTGGAGGTAACGGAAGATGTCCTTTATCCCCTTCCAATGCCTTTTGGTAGGTTCTGCACTATACTTGGCTAGCAAGTTCACGGCAAACGCAATGTCTAGCCTGGTGCTATTTGCGAGGTACATGAGTGCTCCCACTGCACTCAGATATGGGAATTCCGCTCCCAGGACTTCCTCCCCCTCTTCCCTAGGCCTGTATGGGTCTAGGTCTGCTTGTAACGACCTTCCGACCATTGGAGTCATTGCAGGATATGCCTTTTCAAAACCGAATTTCTCTAACACTTTCTGAGTGTAGGATGATTGATGTACCAAGATTCCCCTTTGGACATGCTCAAGCTGCAAGCCTAAACAAAACTTGGTTTTACCAAGTCCTTCATTTCGAACTCAGACTTCAAGTATGAGCAAGCTTCTTCAATTTCTTCATCCGTCCCAGTAATGTTCAAGTCATCCACATAGACGGAGATTATACAAAATCCATTCGGGGATCGTTGTATAAATACACATGGACAATCTTCGCTGTTTGTGTAGCCTTTCTTGCGGAGAAAGTCGCTCAAACGATTGTACTATATTCTTCCTGACTACTTTAACCCATACAGTGATTTCTCTAATTTCACACTGTATAGGTTTCTATTTGCTTTGTCTTGATTCGGAATAGGGGTACCTTCTGGTACTTTTATGTATATTTCTGAATCCAAGTTTCCATACAGATATGCTGTGACAACATCCATCAGTTTCATTTTCAACTTCAAGTTGACTGTCATTGAGATCAAGTATCTAAAAGTAATTCCTCCCATGACTGGAGAGTAGGTTTCTTCATAATCAACCCTAGGACGTTGAGTGAAACCTTGCGCAACAAGCCTTGCTTTGTACCTTACAACTTCGTTGTTTTCATTCCTCTTCCGAACAAAGACCCATTTGTGACCTACGGGGTTTATATTGGGAGGCGTGCAGCATACTAGCCCAAACACCTCTCTTTTGTTTAGAGAGATTAATTCTGCGGTGATTGATTAATTTTGCGGTGATTGCCTTCTTCCATTCTTCCTAATCTAGCCTTTTCTTGCATTCTGCAAGTGATGCAGGCTCGGGATTATGATCGATGATTGTGGCAATCTTCTTTGCGAAGTATGCATCGATATTGGCTGTTGCTCTATTCAGAGATTCTCCCGTTGTTACAAAGTTTATGGCCATTTCATCATGGGGTGCTTCTTCATGCACTTCTGCTTGCTCCTCTTTGCTATTCCCCATCGCAGGAGCAAGTTCCTTTAGTTTTTCATTACCTATGTGTGCGCACATATTATTTTCGACGGCTTCCTGCAATGGAAGGTTCAAATCTGGAATTGCCTTTACTATAGGTTTCATTCTAGTGCCAGGTCTCAGCTGGCTCCCCTTCTTGTGTTGGGGTATTTTTGTGATTGGCTGTGGGAAGTCCTCTTGCCCTTTTTTCTCCAGACGTCTCCGGGTACTTTAGGTTTGAGAAGCCGGATTTCCTGTCCTTTTTCTTTGAGGCCTCTGAACAGGATGAGGGATACCTTTTGCTTTCTTTGGTATTTCAACCCTCTCTTGTGCATTTCTAGCAGGTACATGCGACTTAACCACGCTCTTCAGATCACAAAAATGATCAGGCAGTTCATTTGCGAGGTTTTGCAAATCAATTATCTTCTGGACTTCTTGATTTGCTTCATTAGTGCAAGGGTCATGAGCGGGAATCCCAATGGAATGCCATATGATTTCTCGGTATTTTTCATCCAAAGGTTGATTTCCTCCCCCCAATGACGGGAAACGATCCTCGTCAAATATGCAATCAGCAAATCGGGCTGTATGCAAGTCTCCAGTCATGGATTCCAAATACCGGATTCTGGATGCACTCTCATAACCAACGTATATCCCAAACTTGCGGAGGGGGCCCATTGCAGTGCGTTGTGGGGGTGGTATAGGTACATACACCATACAACCAAATTTTCTAAGATGGGAAATCTTCGGGATAACCCCTTGCACTAGCTGCATTGGTGAATGGATGTTGTAGACCGATGGTCTGAAATTGATGAGTGCTGCTGCATGCAGGACTGCGTGCCCCCAACAAGTGTTGGGCAAGTTACAACCCAGCAAAAGTGGTCGTGCTATGAACTTGATCCTCTTTATTAGTGCTTCAACTAGTCCATTTTGCGTATGGACGTGTGGTACAGAGTGCTCAACGGTTATTCCAGTTGCTGTGTAATAATCATCAAATGCCTTAGAAGTAAATTCATCGGCATTGTCCATTCGAATGAACTTCACACGATGATCAGGAAATGCATTCTTAATTCTGAAGATCTGCGAGATCAGCTTTGCAAAAGCATGATTTCTTGTTGACAGCAAACATACGTGCGACCATTTCGAGGAGGCATCAATCAGCACCATGAAGTACCGAAACGACCCTGATAATGGCTGAATTGGGCCGCAAATACCCCCTAGATGCGTTCCAGGAATGCAGGGATTTCATTTTGCACTTTCATAATAGAGGGTCTAGTTATTAATTTCCCGGTGGCACATGCATGGCACACAAAATCTTCATGATTCGAATTTTTTTTAACATTAATGGCATGACCTTGCGAGTTGTTAACTATATTTCTCATCATTCTAAGGCCAGGATGACCTAATCTACAATGCCATAAAGAAAATAATTCAGAGCTTCTAAAGACAGTCTTCAAAGAAGTATACACTTCGGGTGCATGTATTTTCGTGTAGTACAACCCGAATTCATATGAGGGACATTTTTCTAATACCATTTTTCCACATACCGCGTGCTTCACAATGCACAAACATTCTTTGCCATTTTCTTCATTTGTTTCTACATGAAAACCATTGGCGCGGATGTCTTTAAAACTCAAGAGAGTGTACGTTGATTCAGGGTACAAGAGGGCTTCTTCAATGATCAAAGTGGTACCCATTGGTAATATAATTGTGGCTCTTCCGGAGCCTATTATATACGAATCGCTTCCTGCGATCGTAGTAATCTTTCCAGCGTTCTTTGTGATCGACTGGAAGAACTTAGACTCTCTTAAGATGGTATTTGTTGTGTCACTATCAACGATGCATATCTCCTCCATTGGGGCGCTACACAGATTCTATACAAAAATATAATACTACTCAGATAGTGGTAAGATAATTGAAACATTACTTACAAAGATAGAATACTGGAATAAAGAATAAATTGCATATCCATTCATCAGAAAATTTGTGCTCTTCTAGAGCTTACAAATCATTATTCAAAATGCACTAAGCAACCATAAAAGAAATACTAATAATGCAATTAATGCATTAAACGGAATATGTAAAAAATGCATTGACTTCTGCCGCTATGTCATCAATAGAGGTCTTTTCTTCAATTGCCATGAGCTTGGCTACTACATCGATGTCCAGGCTAGACTGAGAGGACGAAGCAAGTGGAGTGTCAGTGTCCATGGTGTCATCATCGCCTACCTTGGCGAAATGTGCCTCTGCTGGTGCATTATCTTTGGCCTTCTTCTTGGCTTGATATGCATTGATGACATTTTTGGATTCCTGACATATCTTGGACCAATATCCCCAAGTGCCACACCTGAAGCACGTTTGATTCTGCTGTCCATACGGCTTCGTGGGTGGCTTCTCCTTGCCATCCTGCTTCTCATGGGCTTTGGACTTTCCTTTGGCCTGATACTTCTCCTTTCCACCTTTCCGGCCTTTCTTCCTTTGAATGTGCTTTTTCACCTTGTAGCTGTTGGCATTGACTTCTATGCCAATGCCTCTTCCAGGTGGTTGTGAGATGAAATTCTTGCGAAGAACGTCATCTTATGACTCAGCAACTTGCATAACGTCAATAAGTTCGCTATACTCCTTGTATGCGTCCTGACGATAGCTGCGAGCACTCTGGATAGCATTAGGGTGAAAAGTGGAAAGAGTCTTCTCAATCTTCTCCTCATTAGTGATCTGCTTGCCACATAGGGAGAGATTGGTACAAAGTTTGTGCAAGGCAGAATTGTACTCGGTCACTGTTCTGTAGTCTGCAAACCTCAGGCGAACCCAATCTTGTTGTGCTTGAGGCAAGATGGTGTACTTGAGCTTCTCGAACCGCTTTTAAAGTGCAGTCCATAGCTCAAATGCACTTTCCACAACCATATATTCATTCTTCAAGGTGGCTAAGAGGTGATGCCTAAGGAAGTGCAAAGCTTGATCATTCTGCTGGGCTGTAGGTTGCGCGTTTTTCGAGGACCCTAAGCTGATGGCAGCTCGGAACTTCTTGCCCCCAAGTACGATCTTCACATCTGATGCCCCATGTGAGGTAGTTTTGACCATGCGGGGCTAGTTCTTCAAATTCACGATTCACAATGCCAGACATCTGTATGTTTACAAAATTCCGTCATTAGATTACTGCATGTAATCTAATAAAAGTGGTTGCAAAATTCATAAAATACAGAAATTAAATTCTAATGAATTTCTAGTAAGCTAAATAGAAAGCAACAAAAGCAAAAATTCATAAATGCAGAAAGGAAGGCTAGAAATTAGAGTCAAATAATTTTCTAGAATTTTCTAGCAATTTTTCATAATTTTATGTTATTTTTAATCAGTTTTTTGAAATTCTTATTGGTTTTCGGAAAACAAGAAAAAAAAACAAAACAGAAAGTAAATAAATAAAATCCCGGGGCAAAATGGTAAATTCCCCTCCCCTCTATTGTATCTGGATGTAACCGAATTTCACGTCCGGGTTTACTGGACTTCGAGTCCATCGTCTCCTTCTTCGTGTGCGCGCCCGGCGACGGCGGCTTCGACCACGGTGGCGCGAGCCATGGCGGCGCGGGCTACGGCGGCGGCCCCGGTCGGCCATGGCGGCACGCTACGGGCGAGCGCACGAGGCGATGCAGCCGGCGGCTACGGGCGTGCGCACGAGGCGATGCAGCCGACGGCGCCTTTGAGGCACGACGCGGCGGCGATGGCAGGCTAGGCGACTCACGCTGCGGGCGCGGAAACTGAGGCGCAAGGCGGCGGCGCCTTCGAGGCCACCGGGAGGCGAGTCGACGGCGCCAGAGCCGAGGCGATGTCTTCGAACCGCGCGGTGGCCACGCGGGCCGAGCCGGCGGCGGCGCCTTCGAGGCTGCACGGAGCCGGTGGTGGCGACGCCTTCGAGGCGACCGGTCGGCGCGCTGCGGGCTAGCCGACGGCGGCGTCTTCGAGGACGCACGGAGCCTTTGAGGCACCTTCGAGACCACACGAAGCCGGTGGCGGCGACGCCTTCGAGGCGCGCGCGGGAGACGCTTCGTGCGCCGAGGTGCCGGGACGGTCGGGGCTTCAAGCCGGGCGGCGCGGTGGTGGTCTTCGTGCTACGCAAGCCGGACGATCCTCTTCTCTTTTTTTTCATGTGTGTACTGTAGCCACGAAAATAGTAGCTTCGTGCTACGCAAGATGTAAAAAAACAGAGAAAAACGCTTGTAGGTTGCAGCTTCGTGCCACGTAGATGCATACGTGAGATTAGATTAATCCCCGTATCTCATCTTTTCATTTCTTTGTCGGCGGTAGAGGCTCGTGTTGATAACGTATTAGGGAACCGTACTATCGAATAGTCCAGGGTTTTCTAATAGATTTATAGTAGAGAACAGAGAGAGACAGAGTTTGGAGGAATTGATCTATTATTTCTGAACATGTGTACAATAGGGTGAACCCCTCCTCCATATTTATAGTCTATACCTAAGGTTTTGGCTGATAGGTCAAAGTGGGCCTTCGTGGGCCACCAGGTTTCTTAACACAACGCACTTGTGTGTGTTTGACAAATCTAGCTAGTGTGTGCGAGAGGTTGGGGTCACTGCTGTATAATTCCTACCGTTAAATACGGTGACTCAAGTATAGTCCTTTATGATTTAGAAATTTGTGTTAGATGAATTTTAATAGGATTAGGATTCTAATCCTAAAAGAGTTGGATTTCTATTTGTTTTGGAGGAGAACTAGGGAGACTATACAAATCTAACGTGTGGTCATAGGGGATTCAAGCAGCCAAGAAGTCATAAGTCAACTTATCCAAAACAAGAGATGCATGAGAGGTTTAGAATCTAGATTATCCTTAAACACTAGATTCTTGTATAAAACAAAGATGCAAAGGTCCTAGAAGGTTCGAGATTTTGTGAAAGAGTAGCAATTCCTTGTACTATTTTAAGGTTGTGTTTAAAATATTTGTAGTTGTCTTCACTAAAGTTTTTTTTTCTCTTGTCATGGTTACTTCAACGTCATTTCTTAGTTTTCTCTATAAGATTTATCTTCTTCGTTTGTGAGACTGTACATACTTGTGTCGTATCTCATAAAACACTGACCTGATCCGAAAGGCTCCTGTGTATAAGAAGGCGTTTCAGAGTGTAACTGAACAGCAATGTTTGGAAAGTTGGGAGGGGGTTGTTTGGAACAGGAATGTTTGGTGAGGGTCATTTTCCCTCATATCTAACACGATTTCCCTGCGGAGAACAAAAAAAGAGAGGAGGACTTCAGTACGAACCAATTTGACTCTTGGTCTTTATGACAAATTAAGTGAACCTGTTCATGAGATTGTCAAGTTGTCAGTTGTCACATTATTTTGACCAAAGAATTAGCGGAAAGCATTAATTTCACGTGATTTATTTTAGGTTGGACAAAAAAAGAGACCGGACAAGCATTAATTTCACGTGATTTATTTCCACAATGAACGCTTCAAAACACAGCAAGATTCGTTTGTTTAACGAACTTTTTTTTACTTCTTTAAAGAATCGGCAATATATTTTGTATAATATTAATGGACAGTCGCCCAACAGGACCGATCGATCCTAGCCCCCAGTCATTTTCTCTCTTGTTACAGCAAAGAAAACAAATCTGCAGCTGAAATTAAGTGACTAAGTAAGAAGGTAAATGGTTATGTAGCACTAGAAAATCCTGAGTTTTATACTATTGAAATTCATAAACACACTTTGATACCACCGAAAGATCCCTTCGATTAACTTTTTACCACTTCCTTTAAGTTGGAGCTTATGACCGTCAAATGTGATATCTTTGCCCTTCGTCACCAAGACTCCAAGGTAGGGGCTCACCACTCCCGTCTAGACCTAGGAATTAGGCCATGCCCATAACGGCCGACTTGGCTCAACATAGGTTCTAACGGGCTAGATCGGCACAACATAGTATAGTGGGACGCATTGGGCCTATAAATCAGGTCCGATAGGCGGCACAACACGGTAGCTCAAACCGTGCTTGGGTTGGCCCGGCACAAAAAGGTCTGTTTCAGCTAGATGCCTATCCATGCCATCAACCCATCATTACTCTCCAAGCCTAGCCAATCTACCTTTGTCCTCTTCTTCCTCCTCCCACTCCTCTTCCTCTTCTTCGCCTCGACAAGAACAACCCTCTCTGCTGGCCACCAGTCACCATCTCCGGCCACTGAGACCCTCGACATCACTATGACCTTCTTCAACGCCCGCGCTGTCGTCTCCACCAACCCTGTCTCGCTCCAACAATCCGTCGACGCCGATGTCGCGTTCCTCTTCCGCACCTACGTCGACTCACTCCACCAGTCCACATCGTTGATGCCACATCCCTTTCTTATGCTCGCAAAGCTGTCTCACTCCACCAGCCGTCGCTGTGGATGCCACGTCCCTCTTCCCACACCCATGCCACCGTCTCACTTCACCAGTCTGCCACCGTCAATGTCGTGTTCCTCTTCCACACCCATGCCACCATCTCTACTGACATCGTCTCACTCCACTAGTTTGTCGCCACCGGTGCCGTCCATTGATCCCTTGTCGATGTGCTCGTGCGGACCCGACAAAAAGGCGGCCTTATGTGCCTCAAGCCATGCATGGGCCTCGCTGATGGTCGATTGTGTTGATAAATCATGGCTTGTTGCAGCCCGTGACCCGTCATGCCCATGCTGTGCTATGCACAGCACAACACAACTCCCAGCACTCCCCATCACCACAAGCGCTCTCCGCCCATCCCTCCACCGCCTCTCCCTCTCTCTCCATGTTGCCCTCGAGCCTTCACGGTCTCCCCCGTGTTGACGCCCTCCACTTATATGATTGGAGCCATGGCAGTGGCGCACTCAGGTTAATCGACCTCCATGAGCAACATAGGTGGAGCTAGGGGTACAATCGGCTCGAATTTGGTCGGATATCGCTCTTTCTATATTCTAAATCATATTTTTTGTCATGTTCAAACTCGGATACGGATAGTATAGAATACGAATATGACACGGATAATGTTGGTCAGGAATTCGAAGCGAATACAAAGCAAATAATATGCGGTACCGAATATTTTTTGTTGGATATGGCATGAATATAGATATTGCATATAGCACACATATAGAAATTATTAATCAACATGCAATAGGATTATTGCAATTTAACAAGTCATTTTATTAGGTAGTCAAACAAAGTTGCAAAGTATCAAATATTCCTTTATGTTTTGCACAAGAGTAACAGGTATTCACGTAAGCAAGTGGAAGCATATTCTTGCAAGTCAATATCTTGTGGCAGCTGACGCTGGTTGGCGGTATGGTGGATGGAATAGTGGTAGGAGGGTGGAGTCATGGAGGGAGGGTCTAGCTAGAGCTATTTTGCTAGACCCAATTGATACTGCTAGAATGTAGGGTATAAATATTCAAATTTGAATAGAGTTATCTGAAATTACCCTAGATTATAATCAGAATATTCTGATCTGACGGACAGTTATCTCCTGAATCCGATGCCGAATCCAAAACCAACTATCCAAAACTGACACCAAATTTGACTTGATTAGTCGAATTCGATCCAAACAAATCCGATCGATTGGTTGATCGGGATCCGACCGCACCCATAGGTGGATCGCCTCTCTAATGGCTTTAGCGACTACCTGCTCCGATGGATCAAATCCACCGGCGAGCCAAAACCCAACAAGATGCATGCTATCTGTCACTCAAATAGGATAGCAATCTTGGTATGTCTTCACTACTCGTTGGGTGATAAGGGCTATTCTTTGGTTCATTTAATTGATCACTGCAGTGATGATGGTTAAAATTTCCTCAAGAGCTCCTATGATTGCTTTAATGCGCAACACTTCCTCTTCATCACTCTTGTTCGTGTCCTCAAATTAGATCTGATAGCTAAAAATTAGAACTTTCAAGAGCAATTTCACCAATCTTGGTGCCACTGCTGCACATTGCTCTTGCTAACTCCAATCACCATCTGGGGCTTTGCACAAAGGACCATACAGATAGGCTAAAACATGAGAATCATTCTGTTGGCATTGAAAAATATGATGAAGAGTTTATCAGCTCGAACACACATAAACACAGGGTTTAATTTGGTTCGTAGCATGCCAATCAATTTGATCCTGCAATCAGCAAAAAAATTGTGATCTAAACAGCTGTCTCGGCCGATTAGGTTTTCAATAGGATTCCAATCCAAATAGCTATTTAGCTGATCAGATCACAAATGACTATAAATCTAAACAGTTTGTTGTAGCTAATTAGATGATTTGATAAAGACAGATTTTTCTGAAAAAGGCGATGTGCAACAAGATCGGAGAAAAACGAACCTGGGTAAATTGGTGTAATCAGTGATAATCAACAATCGCCGATGCATAACTTTATTGATAAAAAATGAATTACAAAGAGATTCTAAGTTACAGAGGATACTTGTAGTCGACGGAAAGTAAATTAAAGTAAATGCGAGTTATTTGATTGTTTGATTCGTCGTTCTCTATCCACCTTATGTCCCCTTTTATAGTTTGTAGGCCGATCGTATCCTTCTCGGAATCATCACAAAGGATAACACGTATCGTCCTCCAACTTGAGGATAAAATTCCTTATTTGACTGATATCAGCTAAATATCAAAACTGATTTAACAACGATGCAAGAACCAAATGCACCATCCTAATAGCTAAGGGCATTCCTAGATAGATCCGACGTCCTGCACCAAATGGGATGAGCTCAATATCTGCACCTTTGAAGTCAATTTTCCTCTCCACAAATTTCTCTGGCATAAACTTCTCGGGTTCAGGCCATAAGTCTCAACTCCTGCCCACTGCCCATACATTTACAAGTACACATGCACCCTTAGGTATTGTGTAACCCATTATTTTTACCGTCGTCTCAGCTTGTCGTGATAACAAAAGTGGAAAAGGAAGATGCAGTCTAAAAGTTTCTTTTACAACTGCTTGAAGATAGGGCAGCTGTCCAATCTTAGATTCTTCGACGTTTCTTCTTGAGCCGATGACTCGTGCAAGTTCATCATAAGCTTTAGCCATTGAATCTAGCAGGTTAGGTCGGCACAACATAGTGTAGTGGGCCATATTGGGCCTATAAATCAGGTCCAATAGGTGGCATAACACGGTAGCTCGGACCATGCTTGGGTTGGCCTGGCACAAAAAGGCATGTTTTAGCTATATAATCTAATCTAGATAATTAAGATCGAAGTGCACATGTTCACACGAAACAAATATCTCGATCTAATAGCTAAAGAGGCAGAAATTTAGGAATAGATTTGTAATTATTTGCTTATAAGAAAACGTAGACATTTTACAATTAATGTATGGGATTTTTTATAGCTATAATTTCAACTAGATAGGAACCCACGCTACGCTGCTCCGTACGAAATTTAGTTCGTTGGTTCTTCTCGAAAAATAAGTTGGAGGACCTGTACGCGAATATACGAAACTATAGGGTTCTTTTTGTAAAATTACCGATAGAAGGGTATGGATGTAATTTTTTGTTTTTGCAAAACTACCCACCGAAGGACCCAACCGTGAATATACAGACTACGAAGCTTTTTTCGCAAACGAAAAAATAAAGGCAGACGACCCGTACGCGAATATACGAAACTATAGGGCTTTTTTTGCAAAATTACCGATAGAAGGGCCTGGATGTATTTTTTGTTTTCGCAAAACTACCCACCGGAGGACCTGTTCGTGAATATACAGACTACAGAGTTTTTTTTGCAAAATAACTGGCCAGAGGACCTAAACGTAATTACAAAATTTACGGAGGGTTTTTTCGCAAAAAAAACACAACACGTGGCTACCTTGGTGGGCCTCCAATTCTCCCGACTTTCATAGATAAGATATAACGACCAAGCTATAGTTTACACTGGTGAATAATATCTAATGATGAAAGTCTTGCTTTTTCCCTGTGACTAGGTGATTTTTAGAGGTAATTAAACATTATATATATGGAACGACATAATAGTAGCTAACGACATGTAAGTATGTAACCAAGGTTTATGACAGAACCAACAGAAAAAACCACAATTAATGATGTTTAGTACATAGTGACAAATATCATAAATATGGAAAGCTTCACTTATTACACTTGATTAACTAACATATATACTTTTGAAATTCATAAGATGCATTAGTGTTGAGGCCACATCATTGATATTCAATCCCGTGAATGAAACATTGTTTATATGAGAAGAACTTCTTAGCCATTCCCAGTGCATAGTTTCATTTCTCAGTTTCTAAGAGTGCCACATCAGCTTTTATCTAGGTAACCGTGTATCTCAGGTTTCATCTAGATGAAACTCTCTCACCTCCCATGAAACTCTCTCTATCTCTCCCTTTATAATTACCTTGCCATGTCACCAAACATGATGATGTGTCATGTCATTTAATGAGAATGAAACTCAGTTGAAACTCCCACTAGGAATAGTCTTACTCTCACTGATGGACTGACTTGTTGACTCAAAGTGGCGTAGCCGTAGCACAGAGAGGCATGGCTTTTTTCTACAATTTGCTCTTGATCTAATCTAGATAAATAAGATTGAAGTGCACATGTTCACACTAAACAAATATCTCGATCTAATAGCTAAAGTGTAAGCATTTTATAATTAATGTATGGTTTTTTTATAGCTATAATTTCAGTAACGACCAAGGTATAGTTTACACTGGTGAATAATATCCTAATGATGAAAGTCTTGCTTTTTCCCTGCGACCTGCAGGTGATCCCTTTTTAGAGGTAATTAAACATTATATATATGGAATGATATAATAGTAGCTAACAACATGTAACCAAGGTTTATGACAGAACCAATAGAAAAAACCATAATTAATGATGTTTAGTACATAGTGACAAATATCGTAAACATGGAAAGCTTCACTTATTACACTTGATTAATTAACATACACTTGAAATTCATAAGATGCATTATTGTTGAGGCCACATCATTGATATTCAATCCCTTGAATTATTACATTGTTTATATGAGAAGAACTAGTTATTCTCACTGATGGACTGACTTGTTGACTCAAAGTGGGGTCGCCGTAGCACAGAGAGGCATGGCTTTTTTCAATGTCACTCCAAACTTCTCTGTCATATCAATTCCATTTCTTTCCACCTGAATTGGGAGACTCCACCTGAACTGATTTAATAACGATGCAAGAACCAAATGCACCATCCTAATAGCTAATGGCATTCCTGGACAGATTCGACGTCCTGCACCAAATGGAATGAGCTCAAAATCTGCACCTCTGAACTCAACTGTCCTCTCCACAAATCTCTCAGGCATAAACTTCTCTGGTTCAGGCCATATGTCTTGACTCCTGCCCATTGCCCATACGTTTACAAGTACGCGTGCACCCTTAGGTATTGTGTAACCTATTACTTTTACCGTCGTCTCAGCTTGCCGTGGTAACAACAGTGGAACAGGAGGATGCAATCTAAGAGTTTCTTTTACAACAGCTTGAAGATAGGGTAGCTGGCAAATCTCAGATTCTTCGACATTTCTTCTTGAGCCGATGACTTGTGCAAGTTCATCATAAGCTTTAGCCATTGATAATGGACTTCGAAGTAGTTCCGCCATTGCCCATTCTACTGTGCTAGAGCTTGTGTCGCTTCCGGCAGCAAACAAGTCCTGTGATACAAATATTTTGTGAATTAATATCCTCATAAATATTTATTAATTCAGATATACTAAGCAGGCAGCATACAGCTCTATGATTTTCTTCCTAGAACTTATTGTTTTTTTGGTAGGTTTACCAGTTCAAGTTTGACATTTATATTGCTCTACGTACTACTATACCTTAACCAACAATCCACAAGGTTCAAATGATCAAGTGGTACATGCTACAAAGCTGTAAATAGTAATTTTCTTCCCATTGGAAAATCCATAAGACCTTCACATGAATGACATATTTATGTGCAATTTTTGTTGGGTCACAAATACGTAAACAAACATCTAATCATAATTACATTGTGCTAATTGGATAAGTTTTTTTTCTTGACTTAGTTTCTTTATTTTTTTGGTCATTTTAAACTGAATTAGGAAAAAGAATATGCACGGCTAATAGCCATTCCAATTACGACTAACAATATTATCCATAGTCCTTCCACTGAAATGAAGATGTCACTAGCTGTAAAATCTTGTGTCGGTATCCTAGTCTATGCATGTGACCTCAGTTGTACTGCTTGAAGGATCTGGCAGCAGAAAGGGGATACGAGGTGTGTGGTGCAGAGGTGAGGGCATGCTGTCGCAGCATAGGTAGGTGGTGGCCAACTTGAGCTAGAATAGTGAATGACGCTGGTGCTCATCTTTTTTAAACAGTGAATGACAAAGCTTCTGGTTTAAATTCAAAAAATAAGCTACCACCCACCAGGGTTCAAGCCTCGGCTTGACGATGGTGCTTACCTTCTAATAGTGAATGCCAGAGCTCTTGATCTGGATTAAAAAAAAGCCCTAGAGACATGTCAGGTGCCACGACAAGTGCTATCAAAGCCAACCTTCGTGATTACATGGCTGCAAGGCGAGTCAAGGGATTGAAGGACGGAAAGTAGGTGCAGTCCTATGGGGATTGCAACTTAAGCAATCTCCGGGGGGCCGTTCGATCCAAAATCAACAGCTTGGATCTCCTTGAAGCACTGTTTAGGAACACTGTGCGGATGGTTTCACTGTAATAGTACTGTAGCAATTCACAATAGCAACACGCGAGGCTCATCCGGATCGTACAATACCTCGATCGGATAGTCCGTAGCTACGAGGACTTCTTAAGTACCTGATCTCCGTCCAAGGATTGAATGTATGGTGCATGATGGATTAATAATATAGCATGTGTGTTGTACTAGGGGCACAAGTGTAGCATGTGTGCTAAGAGTGAAGTTCCTGGTCATGTACTCCATTGTGGCCATATTACCGACAAGGATGTCAGGTTGTTTCATAATAGATGTACGTAACACTGGTCCCAAGTTCAATATATGTGGGATGGGGTCCTACATTGCTAATTTACGGTTAGAGAGCACATCAAACAAGCCTATGTATTCACCAAAGTAATTCCAGCTCCCATGTTGATCCCTTCATGTAAAAGGAGCACAAGAGCATAAGAGAGCGGTGCCTGGTTTATCCAGTGTTGGGTAATGGGTAGAACTTAATTTTCCTATTTACACCTAGAAGTTTTACACCACAGGGTAAACTATTTTATAATTGATTCGAACCATACCAAGCAATCTGTCTACATATATGGACTAGAAACATATCTAATAGTGCAATTGCTCCGTAACTAGTAGTATAATCGAATTAAACCATAACAACATTGCTCTCGGCACATATAGGGTAGAAATTGATGGAACAATACCAAGCAGTCTCAGTCTATATGGATAGACTACAAAAACATAACGTGTAACTGTACGGTTTTGTCGCGAAAGAAAGTACTTTAGTTGATATATAGTGTTATTTGGTGAAAGGATCTACGCAGTGCCGAAACTAGGTCCTAAAATAATGTCGTAGTTGACCGCAGCTGCCCATTCTGAACCTCGTGAAATAATACTTCGGTTTATGTTGCTACTGTCACTCGTCTACGGTTTCCACAGTACGATGGCCAGGGTTCTGTTACCGGTTTTTATTCTTTTACTGGGGGGTCATCGGTAGACTGATATTGTCGATTTTCAGAAAATTTCCGTTGATTTTGGCCGAAAATTCCAAGTCTAAATTTGAATCTAAAATATACAGAAAATCTATGAAAATAGGTGGAAAATGTTGGCCGAAATTTTTGTAAACAAAATTTGGTAAAAATTTCTTCTATGTTTGACAAAATTATTGTAAAAACAAAATTTTCAGGACCGATTTGGAGTTTTAGAGGTCGATACGGCCGATATTTCTGATTTTCGGCCAATCAGAGCCGGCCATGGCACTGACAGTGAACAGCTTCGAATCAACTCGCTGCGCGAAACAAATTTGTATCGAACGTGCACCTTGTCCTTACCGTGAACAGCGACCGGAGAGTCTCTCTGCCCAGCCCCGCGGTGCCGTCGTCCCGCGCCGCAAGCCCGAGCAGCACGTCGAGGAAGTCGTTCTTCCTGGGCTCGCCGGCGTCGCGGGGCCGCAGCCTCCCGTCCATCTCCACGTCGAACAGCCGGTGCAGCCGCGCGAACAGCCGCGCCAACCGCCGGCGCCAGCCCTGCAGGTCGGCCACCGCGAGAGCCGGGAAGAAGTCCGACACGTTCGGGCTGCCTCCGGCCTCCATGATCTCTGTCACCAATTCTTGGAACACCTTCGACTCGCCATGGTCGTCTAGATCCGTCAGGTCGCGCGAGAACATGGTGCGCGAGAGAAGGTTGAGGCTGGTCGTGAACGCCACGCGGCCGAGGTCGACCGCCGCGCCCTCCCGCGCCAGCCGCCCGACGTGTTCCACGAGCTCCTGCACCTTCTCGCGCCGGAGGTGCTCGAGCGCGTCGAGCCGGTGCGGCGCGAACAGCTCCGTGGCCATGATCTTGCGGAGCGCACGCCACCGCGGCGCGGGGACCATCCAGGCGACAGAGTTCGCGGCATGCTTACCGAGGGAGTCGGGCACAGACCGGGTGGCGAAGACGGCGTCGTGCTTCTGCAGGAACTCGCGGGCGACGTCCGGGGAGGAGACGACCACGGTGGTGACCGCGCCCAGGCGGAGGGACATGAGCGGGCCGTAAGTCTTGGCTAGGCAGGTGAGCGAGCGGTGTGGCTGGTTGCCGAGGAGGTGGAGGCTGCCGATAAGCGGCAGCGGGCGGGGGCCCGGCGGGAGGCGGCGTCGCGCGTGGGCCAGGAGGTCGAGGAGGTAGACGGAGAGGAGGGAGATGAGAAGCCATGACAGCCAAGGAAGCAGCGAAGCCATCGACGCACTTGTGTGTGATTGACAAATCAAGTATAGTCATTAGGATTTAGAAATTTATGTCAGATGAATTTTAATAGAATCAGATTCAAGCAACTAAGAAGTTACAAGTCAACTAATCTAAAACAAGAGATATACAAGAGGATTAGAAACTAGATTATCCTTTAACACTAGATTCTTGTACAAGACAAGGATGCAAAAGTACTAAAAGATTCGAGATTTTGTGTAAAAGCAGCAATTCGTTGTACTATTTTGAGGTTACGCCTAAAATATTTATGGTTAGCTTCACCAAAGTTTTTCTCTCTTCATGGTTGCTTTAACGTCGTTACTTGGTTCTCTCTATAAGATTTTATCTTTTTCATTCTTGAGACCACACCATCCATACTGTATCTCACGAAACATTGACCAGATGTTACTGTGCATAAGAAGGCGTTTCCGAGTGTACCAGAATAGCAATGTTTGGAAAGTTGGGAGTTGTTTGGTTTACAAGACTAAAAGCAAGTCCAACCCACCCCCTAAACCTCCTCCTATCCTAAATTATAAGGAGAATTGAAAAAATATGAGCTTCAACCCAACCCTTATAAGGAACCCCTATTCTAGGGAGACCCCTTCTCACCCCTACATCTAGGAGTTTTCTCCTTCCCCCACTATTTTCTTCAACATTTTTTTAATTTGTTCTTTCTATTTTTAGTAAATAATTCATGGGTGCAAAGTAATAATAATGTTTAGATAAATAATAGGGGTGAGTAATAGGGAGTGTGGGTTGGAGTCTTGGAGACAAATTTGATATAGGGTGCCTCTAATTTTTACATCACCCCTAAATGAGTGATTTAGGGAGAAAATATAAGGGTTTGGGTTGGAGTTGTTCTTTTTTCTTGATAAAGGAAGCACTAATATTAATACCAAGTACAGTACATCAAGAAGATACAAAGTCTTGGCACACTTCCGGCTTCTGTTAATAACACACAGCCATGGATAAAAAAGAAAATAAAGGACAGACACAATTTAGTGATCCGCAATCTAAAGACTAGACCGCCACCCATATGCTTGGTAGAAAAAAAGCCTTGGCCGTTTGCACCAATAGTTACGACCCCTCCACTAACCACGCCTGCAAGTTCTCCCGCTGGAGAATAGCCCAACTGGAGAGTCAATAAGCTGCCGAGAGTGGATAACCAAGCTGTTGCTCTAAGAAGAGGAATGTTTGGTGAGGGTCATTTTCCCTTCCGTAATACCAGTTGGGAGGTCTAACACGATTTCCATATGGAGAACAAAAAAGTGAGGACTTCAGTACGTGCCAAATCGACTCTTATGACAAATTAAGAGGTTGTTCATGCGATTGTCAAGTTGTCGCTTTATTTCGACCAAAGAATTAGCGGAAAGCATTCATTTCTCACGTGATTTATTTTAGGTTGGACAAAAAAAAAGAGAGACCGGAAAAGCTCATCCTTCAGTGAACACAACTGATGATTTTCCACAATGAACACTTCGAAACACAGCAAGATTCGTTTGTTTAACAGACTTTTTTTTTTCTTATTTAAAAAATGGGCAATATGCGAACGGTGCCTCGGCCCGTTGGCGCGAGTGAGCGGTGCTCACTCCGCCCGGCCACGTTCGAGCCTAACTCGGCGCGGCCGCGCACGAAGGCGAGTGCTACGCGGGAGTGTGCGTGCGTGTGCATGTGTGTGGGGTGCGTGTGTGCATATGTAGCTCGTCTGTTGTTTCTCTCTTCTATAATAAAATGCCAATGCTCCTAGCCAATTTTTTTTAAAAGAATGGGCAATATATTTCTTTACTATTAAGCAGCAGTCGGTGGCGGTGGTGCATCCGTTCTCCCTTTCCCCCACCCGCACGCACGCACCGCAGCCTTCGCTCCCCAAGCTAACCCTAAACCCGCGCCGCCCCGCGCGATCGTCGCTTCGCTCCCCTCCCCGCAGACCAACCAAGCCCTAAATCCGCGCCGCCCCCGCGCGATCGTCGCTTCCGTCTCCACCCCGCACCCCAAACAAGCCCTAAACCCGTGCCGCCCTCGCGCGATCCTCGGCGCCGCCCCCTCCCCTCCGATCCTCCGTCTCCATCGCCACCACCGCGTCCGTCTCCTGCGTCTCCCCCACCCCGAACGTTCTCGGCGGCAGCGGCGGCTCCTCCTCGTCGTCGTCCGCGCCGCTCGACTTCGCCGCGCACCACACCGCGGAGGGGATGGAGGTGGAGTCCTCGACGGCGCAGCGCAGGTACGAGGCGTGCCCGGCCAAGTACTCTGAGTACACGCCGTGCGAGGACGTGGAGCGGTCTCTGCGGTTCCCTCGCGACCGCCTGATGTACCGGGAGCGGCACTGCCCGTCGGAGGGCGAGCGGCTGCGTTGCCTCGTGCCGGCGCCGAAGGGCTACCGCAACCCGTTCCCATGGCCGACGAGCCGCGACATCGCGTGGTTCGCCAACGTGCCGCACAAGGAGCTCACTGTCGAGAAGGCGGTGTAGAACTGGATTCGCGTCGACGGCGACAAGTTCCGCTTCCCGGGAGGTGGCACCATGTTCCCCCATGGCGCCGGCGCCTACATCGACGACATCGGCAAGCTCATCCCCCTCCACGACGGATCCATCCGCACCGCCCTCGACACCGGCTGCGGGGTAAGTCATTTCATACATAAACGCATCCCGTTTGCTTAAGATAGTCACATGCACAAAAAATAGCTCAAGCTGAAGGAGTGTCTCGCGGTAAAATTTGGGGCTTAATTTTAGTTGGAGACGTAAGAACAGGAAGCGGAGATCTCGGGAATGACGAAATGGGATTTGCTTTGCGGGTGTCGAAAGTTTCCAATCTCTTGCATGATCGTAGCCTGGGGCTGGGCCTCACAGCCTCACTGCGTGGGCAAAAGGGTCTCTGTGCCCCGGCCCCGGCCCCGGCCCTGGCCCGATCAGAGAGCATTGAATGATTGAATCTTTTGCATCTTGTAACGTAGTCAGGCTGTAGTGAACTATAGCACGCTGTCTCTTTGAGAGGTTGAATTGGAGCACGGTTCAAGTGTAGAAGTAGATCTGTGATCTTTTCAGTGATGCTGCTGGTTACTTGAGGGCATTTATGTTTCGTTACCGCTTTGTCGGTGTTTGTTACCGGCAATAATTTATATGGGGCTACGCGCTGGATCAAGAACTCGATGGTAGCACAAGACACGGGAAATTATACAGGTTCGGGCTCTCGCGGTGGAGATAATACCCTAGTCCTGTGTTCTGGAATTATATGTGGCTAGCTGATTGTTGATGAGATGTTCTATCTTGTTCCCTTCCTCTCTCCTTCTCCCCCACCCCCCTTTATATAGCGGAGGAGGGCGGTTACAAAGGAGAGTCCTAATCGGTTACAAGGTGGAGATTATATCTCTTTCCTAATCCGTTTAATATGATAACGGATAGGATTACAATTGTATCCTCCCTAAGCAGGGTCGGTTTCTATCTTCTGGGTTTCCTTGCTGCGCATGGCAACCTGCCTCTTGGGCAATACCCATCTTCATGCAGTCGGCTCGGCCTATCCCCTGGGTGGTCCTCACTACCGCCATGCAGATACCCGGTCCATATACTCCACAAGAGTAGCCCCGAGTGCTTTGCGATCGAGTTGCCGCCTTCCTGGTTGTAGCCCAGCTGAGTCATGCTTCACGCCGAGTGCTTCCAGTTCTTGATGTAGTTTCCCGACTGGTTTTTCTTTCCAGCCGAGTGCCCATTGTAGGCAAAAAGATCGTGAAGGACTCAATAGAATTCCACGCGTTTGAACTATATCCGATCGTCATGTACAGCTGGTGGCCCATCATGGGGCATATCATATCCCAAACGATATGCAGAAGTCAAAACGCTTTTCCCGCTCAAGGTGAAATTCAGCCTTCCTTTAAATTCATTCGTCATGAGTTGTTCTTGATGTAGTAGCCACGAAATCATGTATATGCGAACTTAGGCAATGTAAAACCATTCACTCGGATGTGGTGTCCGATGGTTTATGTATAATTTTAGAGTTTTTACTCCTTTTCCTTATTGATTTTGAATTCATCCGAGTGGTTTGACTCTTTTTTAAGCACTCGCCCGACTAATATAGCCCCGAGCGTCGGAGTCGGCCATGGCCCTCTTTCCTGAGCACGCATTTTGGGTGACTAAAGTTCGCCGTTCATGGGGTCGAGCTTCACAACTTCGGAATCGACGACTCGGATTCATTTGCAATCGTTAAGTAAAGGAAGAAAAATACAACTCGAGAATAGATGTGCGATCGCAAGACACTATTAGGTGTAGCCCGACTTCTTCGCTAGTTGAGAATCAACTAAGTAGCAAGTCAAGAGGAAAGTCGCAAACGAACAGTATTTCTTAATGTAGGAATCAATAAACGACCCAAAGAGTGTTGCGCATGCGCAACACTATTAGTAGCCCCGACTTCTTTGCTTAGTTGAGGATCAACTAAGTAGCAAGTCAAGAAAGCCAATAATTTTATAATGGCATAATTTGAGTAAACAGTGACTTAGCTGCTTTATGCTCTATGTGTTGCTGACGATCATGCCGTCCTTGCTCGTGGCGCAAACATAGGCTTGCAGTCGAGCCGTAGATGACGCTTCGTATGCAGCGTTGGCTCGTGGCCGTCGCAAAAGTGGAGCTTTGGCGCAGCGCAGCGAGCGTGGTGGCGTCTTGAAAGGTGGCGCTTCGGCGCAAGCGTGGCTCGTGGCCGTGCAAAGGTGACGCCGGGCGTAGGCGTGAGGCTCGTGGCGCGTCTTGAAAAGTGGCGCTTCAGCGCAGCGTAGGCTCGTGGTCGCGTCGGCGGTGGCGCTAAATGGCGCGGCGTGGCTCTTAGCCGTCTTAAAGTTGGCGCCCACGCCGTCTGCGAATTGGCGCCGGGCGCAGCGTAGGCTCTTAGGTCGTCTTAAGTTGGCGCTTCGGGCGCGGCGTAAACTTCGTGGCGTCTTGCCGGTTGGCGCGAAGCGCGGCGTAAACTCTTAGCCGTCTTGGTTGGCGCCGGCGCAGCGTAGGCTCTTAGCGTCGTCTTGCCGGTTGGCGCTTCGGCGCGCGGCGTAAACTCGTGGCGTCTTAAGGTTGGCGCTTCGCGCGCGGCGTGGCTCGTGGCCGTCTGCGAATTGGCGCTTCGAGGCGCAGCGAACTCTTAGCCGTCTTGCCACGGCCTTCGCAGCGCGGGTAAACTCTTAAGGCCGTGGCGCAGCGTAAACTCTTAGCCGTCTTAATCGGCCTTCGGGCGCAGGCGTGGCTCTTAACCGTCTTAAGTCGGCCTTCGAAGCGCAGCGTGGCTCTTGGTCGCCGGTTTCGGCCTTCGCGCGCAGCGTAAACTCTTAGCGTCTTGAGTCGGCGCTTCGGGCGCAGCGTAAACTCTTAGCCGTCTTGAGTTGGCGCTGGCGCAGCAGCGTAGGCTCGTGGCGTCTTAAGTTGGCGCTTCGCGCGCGCGTGGCTCTTGGCCGACTTAGTCCTAATAGAGGCTTGAGTTGCTTGATTAGTGGAAACACATCACTAGCCGAAAGTGAAGCTCTGAGTTGTTGTAGCACCAACAAAAAGCGGTCGAGCAGAGCAAACTTTTCGAGTTCCGTATAATCGATTTAATCGATCGGGAGGCGCCAGTTTATTGCCTCCATGCATTATATGTGTCGCTTAATACCGACACCAAAATAATTTCTGAAACAATAATCGGGAAGAAATTTAAGTAGTATCTTTTGCAAAAATTACCCGAGTGATCCGAATAATTTTTAAACCACTCGGATATATATATAAAAATTAAGTTTGCATATTTAAATGCATAATTTAAATATTAGAAAGACTTAGTCATTAGCTCGCCGCCTAATCTTGGCACGGTTCCGAGTGGTGGGATGGCCGAGCCCGAGACAGACACCTATCAACACAGACTTCTCGTCGATCATGCGAAGCATATGGGCGAAGCTCGCGACGCACCACCCGTGAAAACTCCTCGAGGTGGTCCCGCCGGTGAAAACTCGCGACGCAAAGACTTCTCCGCGAGAGCATATATGGCAGGCAGAGAATCGGCGCTGTCGGCCTTGATTTCTTGCATCTCGTGGCGAGCCCGGAGATCGTGCACACCACGCTAGCCTCCCCGCCAGTAGTCGGAGTACTTGAGGCGAATTTCTTCACGCCGAGTAGCTCGCCCACGCCATCCTCTTTTGGGACACGCCGCCAGAGCTCGGATATTTTGCATGCATGCATGCAATCCACGCCACGCCAGGACGCCCAAAGAAGAAACAAAATTCGCCACCGGAATCACATGCGGGGCGCCACGCATGCATGGAAGCTTCTTGTCGAGGAGAGAAATACTTAGCGCTAGAAAATCTCGGTGCCACCGCAAGAAACTCACCACGGAGAAAAAGCTAGACTTCCGTCGAAGATTGCCATCAAGCTCGCCGAGATTGATCTTAGCGCAGCCCCTACCGGGCGCCTAACCGCTTGTTTGTTACCGCAATAATTTATATGGGGCTATGCGTTGGATCAAGAACTCGATGGTAGCACAAGACACGGGAAATTATACAGGTTCGGACTCTCGCGGTGGAGATAATACCCTAGTCCTGTGCTCTGGAATTATATGTGGCTAGCTGATTGTTGATGAGATGTTCTATCTTGTTCCCTTCCTCTCTCCTTCTCCCCACCCCCTTTATATAGCGGAGGAGGCGGTTACAAAGGAGAGTCCTAATCGGTTACAAGGTGGAGATTATATCTCTTTCCTAATCCGTTTAATATGATAACGGATAGGATTACAATTGTATCCTCCCTAAGCAGGGTCGGTTTCTATCTTCTGGGTTTCCTTGCTGCGCATGGCAACCTGCCTCTTGGGCAATACCCATCTTCATGCAGTCGGCTCGGCCTATCCCCCCTTGGGTGGTCCTCACGGCCTGCCATGCAGATACCCGGGGTCCATATACTCCACACGCTTCTTTATGGACCACCCCAAACTACTACCAGTCTGCTCAAATCTTGATCCTGCCGAGTAACACCAAATTCATCTTCATATGTGCTGAATAATATTTTGGATCTTTTTACATTTATTAGCAATTGATCTTATCATGTATACCAACAGTTTATTTTATTTGTATTGCTTTGCGTGGATTTACAGGATTCACAGCCAATACATAATCTTTTTGGCAGGCTTGTCCATTAAGTAGTTTCCTGAAGGAGTCTCCTGAAGGTGATTTATGCTTATGTGCATATAAATTCCTAAACTCAAATATGTTAGGAAAACTAATTGATTTCAATCAGGGCCGATTGATTTGTTAAATTAAATGTCAGTTTTGACAGGCAGCTTGCTCTGGATAGGATTTCTGCAATAGCAGGACTAAAGGAGCTTCAAAGAATATCCCCGCTCCAGTGAATGTAATACTTCATTAATCTTACTCTTAGTATGAAATAGAACTTTGTATGCTTATGTGCATATAAATTCCTAGGCTAAGTATGTCTGTTTTTTTAACCTTACAGAAACTTCTACTTTCTGAAATTGAACTTTGTATGCTGTATGTATAAACTATTAGTAGAGTATCATTTTTAGTAAACAAATATTTGTCTTATGATTTTAGAGCATAGTCACTCAACTGTACGAATAAGTTAAATCACTACCTCACTGTACGCAGTATCATGAAGGGTGAAAACACAATATGCAATGATAGAAGACATCAATGGCCAGTTCTTATATAGACTGCTGTCTGGATCATGTGCCTCATGTCGACCACATTTTGATTCTATTTTGACATGCAATCTTCTCTATGCTAATTCAACTCATGTGCATCTTCTCTATGTGGAGTTCCTGAATGATGAACCATTTCTACTTCCCTTTCTAAGTTTTTGTGCATATGAAGTGTCTCATATTAACCAATATTGGAAAATGCGGTTTGTTTCAGTCCAGAGGGGCTTCCTCCGTAAGTTGCTTATTGTATTACAGAGGACCATTTTGGTTTTGATAATGAGATATATCTTTCGGTGTTTATCAAATCTGAGATGCATCAAACTGTCATAAGAGAAATAGACAGTAAATCACACGTGAGATCGTCGTAGTTCTAATTATATGGTATCTTTGGTTCCTCTGATCTCCTATCACTGAAATTTTGCATTCTGTCTCAAGAGTCTGCCATTTTCTGAACTGAAGGCTTCACCCTAGGATAAAATTAATTGAATTTCACTGTGTTGTGATAGCTAAATAGAACCAACTCTTGAACCATTGCCTTTTCTTCTCTTTTCTGCACAAAAAATTTACATACTTCGGTTCCTTTCATACACCACCCCAAACTACTACCAGTCTGCTCAAATCTTGATCCTGCCGAGTAACACCAAATTCATCTTCATATGTGCTTGTTGAAGTATAAGTGAATTGCCCATCTTTCCTCATCAGCTTAAGCTTTTGGGTGAACTGGTTGGTGCATGCAACTCAATATGGTATCAGAGCCAAGAGGTCTCAAGTTCAAGACCCGGTTGACGCAATTAAAAAAATATTTGCAGTCCACTTCTATTCCACGTCCTAGGCCTGAGGGAGCCTACACGTGAGGGGGAGTGTTGAAGTATAAGTGAATTGCCCATCTTTCCTCATCAGCTTAAGCTTTTGGGTGAACTGGTTGGTGCATGCAACTCAATAGTGCTGAATAATATTTTGGATCTTTTTACATTTATTAGCAATTGATCTTATCATGTTTACCATCAGTTTATTTTATTTGTATTGCTTTGCGTGGATTTACAAGATTCACAGACAATACATAATCTTTTTGGCAGGCTTGTAATTAAGTAGTTTCCTGAAGGAGTCTCCTGTGCATTTGCTAATTCAACTCATGTGCATCTTCTCTCTGTGGAGTTCCTGAATGATGAACCATTTCTACTTCCCTTTCTAAGTTTTTGTGCATATGAAGTGTCTCATATTAACCAATATTGGAAAATGCGGTTTGTTTCAGTCATATCTTATATTAATACTCAAAATTTTCTGGTAATCAGTATAATCTGGGAGTTACAATAAATTATGTAACCTCTATAATTGAGGTATAATGGTTCAGAATGGGCAACATGTAGTAGTATACCCAGGTTTAGTTATAGGGGAATTTTTTTGGTTTTATATGGCACCAATACATGACAGCATGTATAGAATTATGTAATCTTGATATTCTGCGTGTTAATTACCTTGCTGTAGCAGTACCTAAGCGAATTAATTTATGTTTGATCGGTGTTTGTATTCGACAGAGATTGTTGTCGCTGTGCTGCTACTTCTGCTACTGCTGATCAGAACATTCTCCTGACATCTCGAATAACAGTTCAGGTTAGTTCTTTTATCTTTCCATTTTTTCTGTGCGTTCCTTAGAAGATGATGTGTTAGGAGTTGATGCTTCGATTGGAGTACAGGACAATGACTGATTGGTAATATATTTGCAGTTTTATGTATATTACTGATTGGAGTACAGGACAATGACTGATTGGTAATATATTTGCAGTTTTATGTATATGACTGATCGATGAGAACAAATGGCTGGGCATGTATAGTTATTTAGGCTCTTAGCCAACCTGTTCCTCCTCAGTGTTCACTGTTCCACTGACTGGCATCTTCTACTGCCTTGCCTGGTGTTATAGTTCTGTCTGTGTTTGCTTGCTCTGAGCTAAGGGGTCCAGTTCCTGGATCTACGGTGGCTATTGGCATTTTGTAGCCACTCTACACTATTGAACTCAGTGAGTATATATTGCCATTTTAGAGCCATGAGTACGTGTTGTTCCCTCAGTAGTCGGTGCCTCTCTATCTAAAGAATATGATGGTCCATTTGCTCTTTGGAAGGTTTCTATATCACTCTGTTCTCATGACTGAATTAGGAAGGAAAATAGAAGGAACAATGCTGGGCACAAGTACTTGGGCCAGCATGTTTAGTAGTACTGAGGCCAATCCAATCTATCCAGCCCAGCCTTAAGGAAGCACCGCATTTTCTGAAATCTAAAAAGAGTTCAGATCGTGCTTTCGTTGAGCGATGACTGCTCCAATGGCACTAGCCAGTAGCAACATTACAATACCACATGTGTTGCAGCCTTGCAGGTTTGCAGCTGGCACCCAGGGCATGCCTTTCCTTGAGTTGTGATCATTTGTCTAAAACTATATGTCATTTTGATGTTATTCACATCTAACACAGTTGTTTTCGTAGCTCAGTTGGTTAGAGCACCCGTTTAGAAATTCTGTCTATGCATAGTATATGTGTTCTACTTTGTGGCCCACTTCTGTAGTCCATTTAGCTTCGTTTCGTTTCATTTGACTGAAATTTGTTTCTCAAATATAAGCTACTTCCCAAATTTGGCTAAAATTTGTTTCTCAAATAAATACTAAAGTAAATCTCTGGCAATTGTTATAACCTTTTTTCTCAAATAAATATAGCCTTTTTTTCAAACCGTTGTGACATGATGTGTGGTATTAGTTGTAATTAGTATTTCTGGTTGTGATGTAGGCATCTCCGATCCGTATGGGCGAGCAAGAAGTATTTGTTGAGGAGAAACGGACTACTACACGAGGTAAGCAACCTGCTGGATTCTTCCAGTGCGTCTTCAGAATTCCCAATTTGTCTAAAAGAATTGTATCTTGCAAAATGTGTCTAGGACTGCCAATGATCTCATATCTTCTCCCTTGTTAGTACTTAGTATTGATCTTTTTAAGTCTATGGGGAGTATTTAGAATAATTTTCTTCTATTATCCTTTCTTGTGCTGGGCATGCTTTACATGAAGTTCGTAAGAGTTATTACTATTTTTTAAAGCTCTCCAGACATTTTCCTAGCTGAAACTTGCATGTTATGATGAGATATCTAATTCGAGAATGTAACTCTTGCCTCAGTTGTGAATGGTGTTGTTATCACCAATGCCGGTGGAAGCGGCCGTTTCCAATCTGGCAGGGGTGTGTACCGTGGTGATAATTTCAGAGGACGAGGAGGCGGCTATGTGGGCAATGCCAACTACCGTGGCGGTGATAACTTCAACAGGAGGAACGATGGTGATAACTTCAACCGTAGGAACGACTTCTCCTTTGTATGTCACGACCTCACAGGATCTATGTTGTACAGCTTTGTAATACTTTTAATTTCTGATAATCTTTTGTTGGATCCAGTGTCATGTTATCTTATTGCCTTCTTGTAGTGCAGAAGAACTCGATAAACACTTGTCTATTGTCCAAAGGGATCATGAGCAGAAATCCCAGATTGTAGAACGTAGAATAAGAGATGATGCAGCTCTTGAAGAAGCTAAAAGAAAGGAGCAAGCCATCAAGGAAGAGAAAATAAGGCAGGAAAGAGCCAGACAAGAAGCAGAGGTTAGCTTGCCCAGATTTGTTGCTCACTTGATCTGTTTCTACACATGATTTGATATTTTGGGGGCATAGTTCATTGTTGTAATGTTGATATGGGACTGTGGGGTTGGTATGGATCAAAGTTGACTATCGAGTTTCATTGGGTTTGATTGCATCTAAAATTTTGTTGATTGTTTTGCTTTTTTCCTTCAGTTATGCCTGTTGTGAGAATATTTTTACTACCATTTTTTCCAGACAACGATTTTTTTTCTTTACTTCACTGGTATCACTTCAATGCCTTTGCTGTTAACCTGAAAGTTCATGAACTATGATGCAGGCCAGGCAGAAGGCAGCTGCAAAATTAGCAGCTGAAGCACAGAAAGCAGCATATGAGGCTGCTCAAAAGGAAGCTGCTAAATTGAGGGAAGGAGCGGCTTCCACATCTGGCCAGATTTCTCAGAATAGTGTTGCAGGAGCAACAATGGTAAACAAGAACGAAATTAAATCAGGATTACAAGGTATTGCTCCCTTCTACAGAACTGATTTGCAAAGTTAATATTTGTACAGTTATTGATGGAGCTGTTCTGAAGTTCTTCTGGTGATTGATGCACTTAGTAGGATCATGTGGCTCCTTCTATACTGTAGTCAGTTTGTCCTGTTAAATTCATTTCATAGAAAATTAGTAATATTAGTTGTGCTTTTCATAAAAAAGTACCAGTTGGGTTGGCACTTTGTTTATATAAATTGGACTGGAATTGTGTATAAATGAGTATGTACATCAGATGGTGCAAAGCCTATGAACATCCAATAATGCAAAGCTTACGAACATCAAATGCTGCACATTAATTTCAAGAAATAAATTGAAGGACTAAGCTTCTGATTTTTCCTATGTATATTTTAGTTTATGGGATTCAGAGATTCATGAAGGATTCTTGTGAGAACGAATTGTATGAAAAGCTTGCAGGATACTTGAGTACTGGTAGTCATCTGTTTTTTTACTAAAGGTTTATGGCATTGTCACTAGGGGTTGGGGGGCAGTTCTGTGTGTGTGTGTAGCATGGAAAACCTTGACGAATGCATGCTTTGGGAGTTCATGCGGAGAGTTTGGGTTTTCGTTGCAACGCACGGGCACCTAACTAGTTTTGTATAATATTAATGGACAGTTGCCCTTCAGGACCGATCCTAGCCCCCAGTCATTTTCTCTCATGTTAATTACAATGAAGAAAACAAATCTGCAGCTGAAATTAAGTGATTAAGGAAGAAGGTAAAATTGGTTATGTAGCACTAGAAAATCCTGAGTTTTATACTATTGAAGTTCATAAACACACTTTGTTACCACCGAAAGATCCCTTCGATTAACTTTTTACCACTTCCTTTAAGTCGGAGCTTATGACCGTCCAATGTGATATCTTTGCCCTTCGTCTCTGAGACTCCAAGGTAGGGGCTCGCCGCACTAAATCCCTAGCTCCACTCCTGTCTAGACCTAGGAATTGAGCCACGCCCATAACGGCTGACTCGACTTAGCATAGAATCTAGCGGTCTAGGTCGGCACAACATAGTATAGTGGGACACATTGGGCCTATAAATCAGGTCCGATAGGCCGCACAACACGGTAGCTCAAACCGTACTTGGCTTGGCCCGACACAAAAAGGCCTGTTTTAGCTATATGCCTGCCCATGCCATCAACCCACCATTACTTTCCAAGTCCAACCAATCTACCTTTCTCCTCTTCTTCCTCCTCCCACTCATCCTCTTCCTCTTCTTCGCCTCGACAAGAACAACCCTCTCTGTTGGCCACCACTCACTGTCTCCCACCATTGAGACCCTCGACATCACTATGACCTTCTCCAACGCCCTCGTCGTCGTCTCCACCAACACTATCTCACTCCACCAGTTCGTTGCCGCCGATGTCACATTCCTCTTCTGCACCTACGCCATCATCTCCACTAACGCCGGCTCACTCCACCAGTCCACATCATTGATGCCACATCCCTCTCCTACACTCGCAACGCTGTCTCACTCCACTAGCTGTCGCTATCGATGCCACGTCGTCCCTCTTCCCACGCCCATGCCACCGTTTCACTTCTCCAGTCTGCCACCATCGATGTCATGTTCCTCATCCGCACCCATGCCACCATCTCTACTGACACCGATGCCGCCCATTGCTCCCTTGTCAATGTGCTATTCTCGTGCGGACTCAACACAAAGGCAGCCTTACGTGCCTCAGGCCATGCATGGGCCTCGCTGATGGCCAATCGTGTTGATAAAGCATGGTCTGTTGTGGCTCGTGACCTGTCATGCCTATGCTGTGCTATGCACAGCACAACACAACACCCAGCACTCCCTGTCACCACAAGTGCTCTTTGCCCATCCCTCCATTGCCTCTCCCTCTCTCTCCTTGTTGCCCTGGAGCCCTCACGGTCTCCCCCCATGTTGATGCCCTCCACTTATATGATTGGAGCCATAGCAGTGGCGCACTTAGGTTCATCGACCTCCATGCGCAACATAGGTGGAGCTAGGGGTACAATCAACTCAAAGTCAGTTGGATATCGCTCTTTTTGTATCCTAATCTATATTTTTTTGTCAGGCTCAGAATTGGATATGGATAGTGTAGGATACCAATATGGCACGAATAATGTTGGTCAGGAATTCGAAGCGAATACAAAGCAAAATATATATGGTACCAAATATTTTTTGTTGGATATCGCATGAATATAGATACTGCATATAGCACACATATAGGAATTATTGATCAACATGCAATAGGATTATCGCAATTTAACAAGTTATTTTATTAGGTAGTCAAACAGAGTTGCGAAATATCAAATATTCCTTTATGTTTTGCACAAGAGTACTAGGTATTCATGTAGGCAAGTTGAAGCATATTCTTGCATGTCAATGTCTTGTGGTGGCTAACACCGGTTAGCGGTATGGTGGATGGAATAGTGGTAGGAGGGTGGAGTCATGGGGGGAGGGTCTAGATAGGGCTATTTTGCTGGACCCAATTTAAGTTGCTATAATGTGGGGTATAAATATTTGAATCTAAATAGAGTTAACCGGAATTACCCTAGATTATAATCAGAATATTAGAATCCGACAAATAGTTATCTCCTAAATCCGATGCCGAATCCAAAACCAACTATCCGAAACCGACACTGAATTCGATATGATTAGTTGAATTCAATCCGAACATATCTGATTGATTATGTGATCTGACCGCACCCCTAGGTGGAGAGCCTCTTTAATGGCTTTGGCGACTACATGCTCCGATGGATCAAATCCAACCGCGAGCCAAAATCCAACGAGATGCATGCTATTTGTCACTCGAATAGGATAGCAATCTTGGTATGTCTTCACTACTCCTAGGGTTAAAAGGGCCATTCTTTGGTTCATTTAATTGATCATTGCAATGGTCATGGTTAAAATTTCCTCAAGAGCTCCTATGATTGCTTTAATGCGCAACACTTCCTCTTCATTGCTCTTGTTAATTCGCGTCCTCAAATTAGATGTGACAGTTAAAAATTAGAACTTTCAATAGCAATTTCACCAATCTTGGTGCTGCTGCCATACATTACCCCTGCTAACTCCAATCACCATCTGGGGCTTTGCACAAAGGACCATACAGATAGGCTAAAACATGAGAATCATTCTGTTGGCGCTGAAAAATATGATGAAGGATTGATCAGCTCGAACACACATAAACGCAGGGTTTAATTTGGTTTGTGGCGTGCCAATCGATTTGATCCTGCAATCAGCAAGAAAATTGTGATCTAAACAGCTGTCTCGACCGATTAGGTTTTCAATAGGAATCCGATCCAAACAACAATTTAGTCGATTAGATCACAACTGACTATAAATCTAATCAACTTGTCACAGTTAGTTAGATGATTTGACAAAGGCACATTTTTCCAAAAAAAGGCGATGCACAACAATATTAGAGAAAAGCGAACCTAGGTAAATTGGCGTAATCGAAGATAATCAATAATCATCAAAAACTAATTACAAAGAGATTCTAAATTACAGAGGTTACTCCTAATCGATGTAAAGTAAATAAAAGTAAATGTGAGTTGTTTGATTGTTTGATTTGTCGTTCTCTATTCACCTTAGGTCTCTTTTTATAGTTTGTAGGCCGATCATATCCTTCTCAAATTCATCACAAACCATAACACGTATCGGCCTCCAACTTGAGGATAAAATTCTTCATTGGACTGATATTGGCTAAATATCAAAACTTAACTTAGCCTTACAAATCGGTCACATACCTTGCTAAATTTTAGTGCTAACATATTCCCTAGTTAAGAAACCTCAATCTAGTTCTTTCCCTTCTGTGGGAGCAGCTGAAGAACGGGGACGAGGAGAGTGAATGAATGGCCAATTAGGAAAAGAGGAGAGCGGACTGGACCAATTTAGGTGAAAGGGTAATATTAATGGGACAGTTGCCCAACAGGACCGATCCTAGCCCCCAGTCATTTTCTCTCATGTTACAGAAAAGAAAGCAAATCTGCAGCTGAAATTAGGTGACTAATTAAGAAGGTAAAATTGGTTGTGTAACACTAGAAAATCCTAAGTTTTATACTATTGAAGTTCATAAACACGCTTTGTTACCACCGAAAGATCCCTTCGTTTAACTTTTTACCACTTCCTTTAACTTAGAGCTTGTAACTGTCAAATGTGATATCTTTGCCCTTCATCTCTGAGACTCCAAGGTAGGGACTCGCTGCACTAAATCCTTAGCTCCACTCCCATCTAGACCTAGGAATTGGGTCATGCCCATAACGGCCGACTTGGCTCGGCATAGAATCTAGCAGGCTAGGTCAGCACGATATAGTGTAGTGGGCTATATTGGGCCTATCAATCAGGTCCAATGGGTGGCATAACACGGTAGCTTGGACCATGCTTGGGTTGGCCTGGCACAAAAAGGCCCATTTTAGCTATATGCCTACCCATGACATTAACCCATTATTACTCTTCAAGCCCAGCCAATCTACCTTTCTGCTCTTCTTCCTCCTCCCACTCCTCTTCCTCTTCTTCGCCCCGACAAGAACAACCCTCTTTGCCAGCCACCACTCTCTGTCTCCTACCACTGAGGCCCTCGACATAACTATGACCTTCTCCAACGCCCGCTTCGTCGTCTCCACCAATGCTATCTCACTTCACCAGTTTGTCACCACCGATGGTGCATCCCTCTTCCGCATGCATGCCACCATCTCCATCGATGCCGGCTCACTCCACCAGTCCAACATCGTTGATGCCACATCCCTTTCCCAAGCTTGCAGCGCTGTTTCACTCCACCAGCCGTCGCTGTCGATGCCACATCCCTCTTCCGCGCCCATGCCACTGTCTCACTCCACTAGTCTGCCACCGTCGATGTCATGTTCCTCTTCCACACCCGTGCCACCGTCTCTACTAACGCTGTATCACTCCACCAGTTTGTCGCCATCGATGCCACCCATGGCTTCCTTGTCGACGTGCTATTCTCATGTGGACCCAACACAAAGGTGACCTTGTGTGCCTCGAGCCATGCGTGGGCATCGTCGATGGTCTGTTGTGCTGATAAAGCCTAGCCTATTGTGGCCCATGGCCTGTCATGCCCACGTTATGCCATGCACAGCACGACACAACTCCTAGCACTCCCCATCACCGCAAGCGCTCTCCACCCGCTCCCTCCACCGCCTCTCCCTCTCTCTCTCTCTCTCTCCTTGTTGCCCTCGAGCCCTCACGGTCTCCCCCGTGTTGACACCCTCCACTTCTATGATTGGAGCAATGGCAGTGGCGCCCTTAGGTTCATCGACCTCCACATGTAGCATAGGTGGAGCTAGGGGTACAATCGGCTCGGATTTGGTCGGATATCGCTCTTTCAATATCCTAAACTATATTTTTTGTCAAGCTCAAAGTCAGATACAGATAGTGTAGGATACGAATATGGTGCAGATAATATTGGTCAAGAATTTGAAGTGAATACTAAGCAAAATCGATATGGTACCGAATATTTTTTATTGAATATCGCATGAAAATAAATACTGCATATAGCACATGTATAGGAATTATTAATCAACTTGCAATAGGATTATTGCAATTTAACAAGTCATTTTATCAGGTAGTCTAACAAAGTTGCAAAGTATCAAATATTCTTTTATATTTTGCAAAAGAGTACTAAGTATTCACATAGGCAAGTGGAAGCATATTCTTACATGTCAATCTCTTATGGCGGCCAACACCGGTAGGCGGTATAGCAGATGGAATGGTGGTAAGAGGGTGGAGTATTGGAGGGAGGGCCCAGCTAGGGCTATTTTGCTGGACCCAATTGAAGCTGTTAGAATGTGGGGTATAAATATCCGAATCTGAATAGAGTTATCCGAAATTACCCTAGAATATAATCGGAATATCCCGATCAGACAGGTAGTGATCTCCTAAATCCGATGCTGAATCCAAAACCAAATATATGAAACTGATGCCGAATACGACACGATTAGTCGAATTTAATTTGAACAGATCCGATCGGTTGGTCGGTCTGCACCTATGCAATTCGATTGCACCCCTAGATGAAGCGCCTCTCTAATGGCTTTGGCAACTACATGCTCCGGTGGATCGAATCCAATCGTGAGCCGAAACCTAATAAGATGCATGCTATCTGTCATTCGAATAGGACAACAATCTTGGTACGTCTTCACTACTCCTTGGGATCAGGGCCATTCTTTGGTTCATTTAATTGATCATGGTTAAAATTTCCTCAAGCGCTCCTCTGATTGCTTTAATGCACAACACTTCCTCTTCATTGCTCTTGTTCGCGTCCTCAAATTAGATCTGATAGCTAAAAATTTGAACTTTCAAGAGCAATTTCACCAATCTTGGTGCCGCTGCTGCACATTACCCCTACCAACTCCAATCGCCATCTGGGGCTTTGCACAAAGGGCCATACATATAGGCTAAAACATGAGAATTATTCTGTTGGCGCTGAAAATATAATGAAGGATTGTTCAGTTCGAACACACATAAACGCATGGTTTAATTTGGTTCGTGACGTGCCAGTCGATTTGATCCTGCAATCAGCAAGAAAATCATGATCTAAACAGCTGTCTTAGCGGATTAGGTTTTCGATAGAAATCCTATCCAAACAACTATTTAGTCGATTAGATCACAAATGACGATAAATCTAAATAGCTTATCGCAACTAATTAGATGATTTGATAGAAGCAAATTTTTTCGAAAAAGGCGATGCATAATAAGATCAGAGAAAATCTACCTGGGTAAATTGGTGTAATCGAAGATAATTAGCAATTGGCGATGCACAACTTTATTGATAAAAAACAAAATACAAAGAGAATCTAAATTATAGAGGCTACTCCTAATCGACAGAAAGTAAATAAAAGTGAATGCGAGTTGTTTAATTGTTGGATTCGTCGTTCTCTATTCACCTTAGGTCTCCTTTTATATCATGCAGACCGATTGTATCCTTCTTGAATTCATCACAAACCAAAACACGTATCGGCCTTCAACTTAAGGATAAAATTCCTTATTTGACCAATATCGACTAAATATCCAAATTTAACTTAGCCTAACAAATCATCACATACCTTGATAATTTTTGGTGCTAACATATTCCCTAGTTAAGGAGCCTCAGTTTGGTTCTTTCCCTTCTGTGAGAGCAGCTGAAGAACGAGGATAAGGAGAGCGAATGAATGACCTACTGGGAACAGAGGAGAGCGGGCTGAACCAATTTAGATGCAAGGGTAATATCATGGAGTTTCGCATGCGTGTGTGTGTGTTGGGGGGGTGGTGGTGGCTAGGGTTTGATAGCTATAATTAATGTATATTTTTCTGATAGCTATAATTTCAATAACAACCAAGCTATAGTTTACACTAGTGAATAATATCCTAACGATGAAAGTCCTGCTTTTTCCCTATGACCAGGTAAGCCCTTTTTAGAAGTAATTAAACATGTACATGTATGGAATGATATAGTACTCCTTTCGGTCACAAATAGTTATCTTTTGTACATCGACACGGTCATCAAAACTCAACTTTGATCACTAATTTCTATTGTAATATATTTAATAAATATAATAACATTATAATATTATGAATATACATTTTGAGATTAATCTAAAGATATGATTTTCACGCATCCAATCTAAATATATAAAAAGATATCGATAGTTCAAGTTTCAAAAGTTTGACTGTAGGCATCCTTAACTGCCTAAGTTTTTGTGAATCGGAGGGAGTAGTAACTAACAACATGTAACCAAGGTTTATGACTGAACCAACAGAAAAAAAACCACAATTAATGCTGTTTAATACAGTGAAAAATATCATAAATACGGAAATCTTCACTTATTACACTTAATTAATTAACATACTCTTGAAATTCATAAGATGCATTACTGTTGACGCCACATCATTGATATTCAATCCCATGAATGATTGATTACATTGTTTATATGAGAAGAACTTGTTATTCTCACTGATGGACTGACTGGTTGACTCAAAGTGGCGTCGCCGTAGCACAGAGAGGCATGGCTTTTTTCAGTGCCACTCCAAACTTTTCTGACATATCAATTCCATTTCTTTCCACCTCAATTGGGAGCCTCCACCTGAACTGATTTAACAACGATGCAAGAACCAAATGCACCATCCTAATAGCTAATGGCAATCCTGGACAGATCCTACGTCCTGCACCAAATGGGATGAGCTCAAAATCTGCACCTCTGAACTCAATTGTACTCTCCACAAATCTCTCTGGCATAAACTTCTCGGGTTCAGGCCATATGTCTTGACTCCTGCCCATTGCCCATATGTTTACAAGTACGCGTGCACCCTTGGGTATTGTGTAACCCATTATTTTTACCGTCGTCTCAGCTTTCCGTGGTAGCAAGAACGGACCAGGAGGGTGCAGTCTAAAAGTTTCTTTTACAACAGCTTGAAGATAGGGCACCTGCCCAATCTCAAATTCTTCGATGTTTCTTCTTGAGCCGATAACTCGTGCAAGTTCATCACAAGCTTTAGCCATTGATAATGGGTTTTGAAGCAGTTCCGCCATTGCCCATTCTATTGTGCTAGAGCTTGTGTCGCTTCCGGCAACAAACAAGTCCTGTGATACAAATATTTTGTGAATTGATATCCTCTCAAATATTTATTAATTCAGATATACCTTAACCAACATTAATTCCACATGGCTCAAATGTGTACTGACCGTGAACCATTGGCATGCTCTATTGGGCTCGAGGCTACCTTTTGCCGATGTCAACTGACCTTGTACGAAGTATTTTTATTGTATTTCTTTCTTTCTTTTTGGTTATCTTCAACTCATATATAAATTTAGATTGTACAAGGAGGGGATCTGGCAGACTTTACTTACAAATAAGTATCTAAGTTCTAAATGTTTGTCCCAAGTGCATGTTAAATCTGGTGATTCACAATTTTGGAAAGGACTTTTAAAAATTAAAGATGAATTGATCCTTTCAGATAAGAGATGGTTCACAAGCTAGGTTCTGGGATGACACGTGGATAGATTCTACACCACTAAAGGCTCAATTTCTAAGTTTGTATAACATTGCTCATCACCCTCATATAGTGGTGGCGAAGGTGATGACTCAGATGCCTCCAAACATTACCTTTCGTCGAATACTAACAGGGAACAAATTGAATGCATGGTACAACTTAGTAGCAAAATTGGCTAATTGTCAGCTTACCGTTGGAAGGGATATATTTAACTGGGATTTACATCAACATGGGCAGTTCTCTGTTAGATCTATGTACAGTTATTGTATGAATAAGAATACTCCCTACAATTGTAAATTTATTTGGAAGTTGAAAATCCCTTTGAAAATTAAAATTTTTCTTTGGTATTTACAACACGGAGTAATTTTAACAAAAGATAATCTTGCTAAAAGGAATTGGTATGGGGATCAGAAATGTTGTTTCTATAATTGTAATGAAACAATAAGGCATCTTTTCTTTGATTGCCAACACTCAAAAGCTATATGGCGAGTTGTGCACATTGCTACCGGTCTATCACCGCCCAAATCCATTTCCAACATGCTTGGGCATTGGTTAGCAGGCATTGAGAAGGATGTTCATAAGTTGATTCTTGTTGGGGGTGTTGCTATGCTATGGGCTCTTTGGTGTACTCGAAACGATATCATTTTTGAGAAAAAGAAACATTCTACGTTCATGCAGGTTATCTTCAGAGGAACGTATTGGCTGCGGTATTGGGCATTATTGCAGCATGAGAACAACAGGGATCTGCTCCGACAGGCAAGCCGGGCTTTGGAGACTGTGACATTGCAAATCTTTGCCAAGAATGAATGGAGAAGCAATTATAGATTAGGCTTTTAATTTGCAGCTCCTTTTACCCTGTTTCAATTATTGGTATTTGGATATGATATTTGTACGAACTCGGTCGTATGCTTTGGCAGAGACCGGATTTTAATCCTTTATCTAAAAAAATGTTTAGATATAAATTTGAATTACATAAGATTATGTTTGTCTTAATTTTACTTAGTTTGCTTCGGTTTTTGGTAATCTTTTTTAGCTTAGCCCTTTTAAGCAGCCCCACTATTTTCGTCCCCTCTGCACTGAACAGCTTGAATCAACTCGCTGCACGAAACAGCTTTGAATTGGACGTACACCTTATCCTTACCGTGAACAGTGCCCGGAGAGTGTCTCTGTCCAGCCCCGCGTTGTCATCGTCCCGCGCGGCAAGCCCGAGCAGCACGTCGAGGAAGTCGTTCTTCATGGGCTCGCCGGCGTCGCGAGCGCGCAGCCTCCCGTCCACCTCCACGTCGAACAGCCGGTGCAGCCGCGCGAACAGCCGCTCCATCCTCCGGCGCCAGCCCTGCAGGTCAGCCGCCGCGAGAGCCGGGAAGAAGTCCGACACGTTCGGGCTGCCCCCGGCCTCCATGATCTCTGTCACCATATCTTGGAACACCTTCGACCCGCCATGGTCGTCGAGATCCGTCAGGTCGCGCGAGAACATGGTGCGCGAGAGAAGGTTGAGGTTGGTCGTGAACGCCACGCGGCCGAGGTCGACCACCCCGCCCTCGCGCGCCAGCCGCCCGACGTGTTCCACGAGCTCCTGCACCTTCTCGCGCCGGAGGTGCTCGAGCGCGTCGAGACGGTGCGGCGC
Organism: Guadua angustifolia; assembly: GCA_036346375.1. Classification (NCBI taxonomy): domain Eukaryota; kingdom Viridiplantae; phylum Streptophyta; class Magnoliopsida; order Poales; family Poaceae; genus Guadua; species Guadua angustifolia. Next base: position 3,052,622 of record CM070521.1, on the reverse strand, counting down.
GAACAGCTCCGTGGCCATGATCTTGCGGAGCACACGCCACCGCGGCACGGGGGCCTGCCAGATGACGGAATTCGCGGCATGCTTACCGAGGGAGTCGGGCACAGACCGGGTGGAGAAGACGGCGTCGTGCTTCTGCAGGAACTCGCGGGCGACGTCCGGGGAGGAGACGACCACGGTGGTGACCGCGCCCAGGCGGAGGGACATGAGCGGGCCGTAAGTCTTGGCTAGGCAGGTGAGCGAGCGGTGTGGCTGGTTGCCGAGGAGGTGGAGGCTGCCGATAAGCGGCAGAGGGCGGGGGCCCGGCGGGAGGCGGCGTCGCGCGTGGGCCAGGTGGTCGAGGAGGTAGACGGAGAGGAGGGAGATGAGAAGCCATGACAGCCAAGGAAGCAGCGAAGCCATCAACGCACCTGTGTGATTGACAAATCTAGAGCTAGTGCGTGCGAGGTGCGAGAGGCCTACTAGCACCGAACGTCTTATCCGAACGTTGCCTTCGTCCTCTCTCTTCTATCGGATGCAGTACATATCACACCGTGGTCCTTCTCTTCCTCGCCTCAATTTCCTTCCTATGGAAAGTATGTCACTTGAGGGGGCGGCGTATGGACTATGGACGACGGCGAGTAGCAAAACCCGTTATAGAAGGAGATTACGGCCACATCGGCAAAGAATCTGATGCTCGAAGCTTGTAACATCCTGAAATTTAGTATAAAATAAGAAATTAAATTTTAGATTCGTTAGATTTAATTATGCATTTTCTGAATTTTTCTGGATTTTCTTGATTTTGCTCTAAAGGAGAAATCATTTTAATGTAAACTTGAGTAACAGCCAAAGGGAAGAATAAAAGTTCATAATAATAAACTAAATCACAGCGCTTTGTTTGGGACCCATTTGCCAGGGAAACCAGCCTGCCGATCGAACTGAGACTGCCCGAGGGACGCAAATCACTGCGCGGCCTCGCTTGTCAGCCTGAGGCTGTGCCATCTTCTTCCTCCCTTCGACCGGCCGAGCCCCGAAGCCAAGCCACCGCCACTGTTCCATCGTCAAAAAAATTAAATTGGAAAATAGTAAAGTCATCTCGAAAAAATTAAATTGGAAAATTTCAACTCGAAAAATCTTGAACTAGGCAATCTTTCAATACTAGAAAGTTGAAATAGAAAGTTTTCAAACAATAAATATTCAAATATCTCGAAATGTTTTGAATAAGGAAAATTTTTTACTTAGGAAATTTCAATTCGAGGGATTTCAACTATGAAAAATTCTAATCGAGAACTTTCACCTAAGAAAATGTCAAATCAGAAAAATTTCAAGTGAGAAATTTTCATAAAGGAAAATTTCAAAACTTTCAATTAAATTTTTTTCAGTTCATAAACTTTTAGTTAAAAAAGGTTGATTCAAAACTTTCAATTTGAAAAAAAGTTTCGGTTCAAAAAGTTTCGACAAGAAAAACTTCCAGTTCGAAAAGTTTCGACTCAAAAAACTTTCCATTCACAAAATATTTTGATTCAAAAACTTTTAAAAATGATTAAAAAAATACTTCTTATTAAATAAACATAGGGTGAGATTTTTTTTTGAGTTTGAGCAGAAAGGAACAAAGGAAAAAGTGGGATGAAAGAATATCGCCGAGTGTCGTGACGAGAGACCTTTTGAGGGGAATGGAAGTGCAGAAAGGAATATGTGTTGTCCATGTCATAATGAGAGGGTGTCGTGAGGATGCCCTCAAATTAGCAATTCCACTGTTTTTATGTCGCCAAAGGTTTATCTCATCTCTTATATGTTATTTATTGTCTCGTTGGAATATAAGTCCTTCACATGTTAATGATCTAATTAAGGATTTCGTAAATTTTCTAGTGACATATAAAAAATTAATTCATGTTTTTATTTCAGCAATTTTTTATCGTTGAAATGTTAGAAACACGAATCGGTGAGATTGAAATAGTCTATTTTATCCCTACCTTTTAAAGAAAAGGGAACGAATGCAATGATCGACATAGTTCATAGTAGCAATTCTCTGCTCCGGCATTTTTGAGAGTTTTGCAAGTTGTAAACATCGGTACGTGCGAGTTGTGCTCGCCTGACATAGTGACATATAGCCGTAGTATCTAGGTATGACTATGGATAGACAACGTACGTGCGTGTTGCATTGCATACTTGCACTCACTGAGGGCTGAGGCTACTTCCTTACTGTCTTGAGTCTAAAGAGGGAGATGTAAAAATGTAAAAGTCTGTGGATCAAAAACAGCAGTAAGAAAGGAGTGATGACGGTTGGTCTTGGGATGCCTGAACCTGACTGCAGGCTGCAGAGTCCACTAACCAATGCGTCCTTTCCTTGCATTTCCTCACGCCACCTTGGCTTCTTCCCTTTGGAGTTTGGCGCCATGAAAGTGCCGGATTTACCAGATATTTACACATCCGGCCTCTTGGAGTCATTTTACGCGGTTGGATGGAACATATGAGAGATGTTTGTTCATGAGCTTCCAGATCACTCGATGTGACACTGGATTCTCCTATTGTTTACCAGGTGTTTGATCAATACTACTTTTTGGGTAATAGCTTTTTATAATTTTGCACGCCGGCTTAATTCCTTTTATGCACGGATCTTAGCTGTAGCAATCAGGTTTTTGCACATAACCTGCTCAAAGGAATGCGCCAAGTTACAGATTAGGCTTGATATATAGTCATCACTGCCTGAAGTTAATTGTTCCGAGCAAATGTGGGACGTAATGCGAGGCCTCGCATGTGCTCTGAACTTCTGCTATATCCTGTCGACACAAGATTCAAGTGCTAGGTACAGTATGCAAATAGACTTCTTTTGGCCGAGACTACCACTACAGTAATCCCAAAAAATAACATCGGCCAAAAGCCGACATTAATTAGCCATTTGCCGACGTTAATTGTAAACGTCGGCAAATGACTAATTAACGTCGTCTTTTGGCCCACGATAGTTAATCGACGTTAATTGTCATAATTAACGTCGGCCGCCGACGTTAATTAGTAATTAACGCCGCCGATGCACCGACGCGTTAATTCATCGCCGTGACCTCGCTAATTAATGTCGGTCTCTGCTTGGCCGATGTTAATTACTAATTAACGTCGGCTTAGGCCTGACCGACGTTAATTAGCGCCGGCAGATAATTAACCGTTTTCGAATCAAATCTCCGGCAAATCGCTAATTAACGTCGGTCTAGATTTGGCCGACGTTAATTAGCGATTTGCCGGAGATTTGTCGGACGAAAACGGGAATTCGAGAATTACTAATTAACGTCGCTAAGCCTAAGCCGACGTTAATTAAGACCTAATTAACATCGGCTAACCCTAGGCCGACGTTAATTAGTGCGTAATTAACGTCGGCTAACCCGTAGGCCGACGGTAATTATATATACCAGGGGCAACTTTTTCTCCTATTTTCATGTTTTGCCACACAATTCAATACATAATATAATCAATATTGACAGCAATTCACACATTAGCACATACAATTCATGAATACAATCAATCCAGCACAGAACATGCATATAATCAAGTTATCGATCCATCATAATATCCAAATTGTCATAACATCCAAAAAAGGCCAAAGTGACACAACTACAAACACATCTAAAGTTCAACTCGAATCATACACATCCAGAGTGACACAACTATCAAACAATCTACAACTACTGACCACCATCTGGATTATTGGAGTTCTGGCCGCTTGATCCGGAAGCAAAGAGCGCATTGACAAAGGCAGTTGGACCGTCGGTTCCCTACACAAGAAAATGCAAGATTAGACAATAATATAAGACTGAATGTACCATAAGAAAACAAGTAAGAAACGAACCGCCGGCTCTGCAGGTGCTGCAAGCGTTGCAAGCGGAGTACTGTAAAACGGGGACCCATGTGCCGATGATCTCTACATAAGGCAACAATTATAGCTAGATTGATCAAATTTTACTAGATTTACAAGTTTTGACAAAGTTTAGCTAGAAATTAGTAAGTGTAGCTATATTGAGTAAATTTAACTGCACAACTTTCGCTTTTATATTCAGGAGAACAGTGGCCATTCTATAGCCTGACAAACATATTTTTTCTGCTCCTTAGTTCTTACAGTACGTAGTATTTGTTTATCGCTCTGAAGCTTGAATCACATTTTCAATAGATTTGACCAGTTCCATAGTATAGTTGTTGGCATGTACACCTGTACTAGCTTGCTCTGATAAGGACTAGCACTACTTTAATTTCATCTGGTCATATGTTCTGTGCTATCCTGAATAACAACTAGAATGAGTTAAGGAATAAGGACGAGCATTACACTAATCTCATATGGTCATAATACATTGTATTTGTATTAGCGTCAGAGCACACACCTCGATTCATGTTACAGCACAACTGATGGGCATTGCTTGTATCTTACCGAAGTCAGCATAAAGGAAGCTTTTAAGTTACAATTGATCGAAGTTTGCTGTAATGTGAACACGCATGCAACCAAACAGAGCCACATGTGCAGGATGAACATGCATGTTTGTATCCAGCAGATGCAAAACGTAGTATCGCATGCACGAAGTCTCTCGGATGGGTGTAGCAGATGCCGTTCGCCCTCGATGGTGGGGATGAACTCGTCGATGAGGGGTGGAGTTGTTTGGGCAAGGCGCGCGGCGCGCGCGCGTGGGCGGGCGGGGCGCGGGCGGGGGCGGCGCGGCGTGAGGGCGGCGGTGCGGAAGGGCGGTGTGAGGGCGCGGCCTGGTCGCTGGCGACGTGAGGGCGCAGCGTGGTCGCTGGCGGCGCGAGGGAGCGAGAAAGATTGGGCGCGGGGTGAGCAGTGGGCGCGGGGTGTGAGCAAAAAGATTGGGCGAGGTGTCGATTGGGCATTACGGCTGCCCAATTAACGTCGGCCAGGGCTTTAGGACCGACGTTAATTACTTAATTAACGTCGGCCAAGGAGTAAGCCGACGTTAATTAATTAATTAACATCGGTAACCTATCGGCCGACGTTAATTAATTAATTAACGTCGGCTTATTCTTGGACCGACGTTAATTTCCCTGTTTCCTGTAGTGTACGGCTGTGAGCAGAAGATAAACCAGTGTTTTCTCTTTCGAGCAAGATTAGCTATGTTCATAGCGTGCACTCAATTGTAGGGTATCTCTTCCAAGAATCCATGGGTGAACGCTGCACTAGCATAAATCCCCCGTCATGCTTTCCACGATTCTTAGTCGAATCCAAGAATGACCGGTTCCTAGATAGGCACTGCTCAGTACTCACCAGTCACCGCCCCATGTCTGCACCTCTCTCTCGGACCATTAGCTCTGCCAAGTATCACAGGCTTTTCGGGGCGCACATGCAAGCTGCTGCTCCTGCAGTGTCCTCTATTGCCCCGTAGGTGAGAACATTTGGTATTTCAGCCAGACCAATTGACTTTGATCTCTAGTAGGCACCGAACAATCATACACTACTAGAAGTGAGGTGATGAGTGGGGCGAGGAGGATGGTAAGCTGTAGTAGAGGGGAGTGGCGAATCTAGAATAAAATTAGAGATAGAGCTTCTACGTTGAAGTTCTAATTTTATATAAGTATACTAATGTTATATCTATCGATTTATTGTCAACTAAATTCTAAATTCATATATATTAAATCCGAAAGACAAAAATATCAATTAGTCAATAGAATATAGACTTAGGACAATATAATACAAAAATCAGACACCAGTTATCACAACAAAAGGCATTTAGGCATTGCATTGAGGCTTGGGGCAATTTTTTTATACCGAGCAAAACAATCAGTGGCGCTAGCGAATTAGTCTGGTTTTGGTGCCATTGTCCTTGCGATCAATATGAAGCTGAGAGGCTCCTCGTCCTCAGTCACTCCTCCTTGCCGATCGCTTTGGTTCCTACCTGGGCTCTAGCGATGCGCATTCGGCCGCCGACTGGACAGAGCGAGACTCGGTTCCTCTTTGGGCTCTGGAGATGCGTGTTCGGCCCCCGGCTAGATGGCGTTTTGAGCGGTCGATTCCTCTCCTCTAATGATGCGCGTTCCTCCCAGCTCCCAACAATGCGTGTTCCGCTCGACGCTCCTCTGGCGATGTGCATTCTGCCCCACGCTCTGAGTGATCGATAACTCTTCTCAGATGTCTACCGCCTATCGGCTACCCTCCTGCCGTGCTCGTGGTGCACGTATGGTGCCCTCGACTCTGGGTCTCCGGCGCCCGTCAGTGCCAGTGTGCTGCGGCGAGTTCTCGCGAATCGGATACCCGCCGTGTGGTCACGCCCTCCTGTGTGCCTGCCGCCCGCAATCGCCCATACGTTGGTCTGCTGCCTACGAGACGACACCGACATTGTTCGTCTTTTGGACTCCTAGTGCTGCGCTCCAGTAAAGGATGCCGAGTACTGTACCAGGTAAAAGTCCATGAGAGTAAGGGAGCATATGACTAATTTTGATAGCCCACTTGTCTGGCAGTATTGTTTTTTACTTTTCTTCTTACATCTCACTTCAGTTGCCAGTTCCTAAACCTGCCGATTTGCCACCTTGGCGTCATGTCTTTACTTCTTTCTGGCATTGAAGATACTGAGAGGAGGAGAGATTTGACCAACCGAAGGTGGAGCTGACGCCACAACTAGCCCCGACGGTGGATCCACCCATACTTGTGTCGAACAGTTCTAGGAACAACTGTTTGAGAACTAAAAGCATCCTGGTCGTCTTACCACGCGTCTCATTTAGATATTACTAGTAATAATAGCGCGCTACGCTGCGCCGTTCTGTAGACGAATCCGTGTTTTTTTAGAAATCCGTGTTTTTTTTTACGCATTTCAGGATATTTGATCGTTTTTTTGTTTATTGTGTTTGCTAAAAAAAGGGGTCGTTAGGACCCGCTGACGAATCTATGAGTCGCTATAAATCTCTGGACAAATCTACATTTTTTTTAAAAAAAATCCGCAGTTATGACCCGTTGGCAAATCTATAAGCTGCTATAAATCTTTAACGAATCTATGTTTTTTTTGTCGATGCGTTTTTTTTTGGAAATTGCGGTCGTATCTGTGTTTTTTTGTTTTTTTAAATGAAAAGTGCGGCCCGTTTTTTTATGTATTTCCTTTTTTAAAAGGCTGCTCGGACCCGTGGGCGAATCTACGAATCGGTATAAACCTTCGACGAATCTGGTTTTTTGGGCAAAAAAATGGGTCGTTAGGACCCGCCGGCGAATCTATAGGTCGCTATAAATCTCTGGACGAATCTACGTATTTTTTTAAAAAAACCCGCGGTTATGACCCGTTAGCAAATCCATAAGTTGCTATAAACCTTCGACGAATCTGTGTTTTTTTTGTCGATGCGTGTTTTTTTAGGAAATTGCGGTCGAATCTGTGTTTTTTTTATGTATTTCCTTTTTTAAAAGGCTGCTCGGACCCGCGGGCGAATCCATGAAACGCTATAAACCTTCGACGAATCTGTTTTTTTGGTCGGTATATTTTTTTTTTGTTTTTGATTCCGTCTCTTAAAAATCCGTTGAGAGAAGCAAAACATTTTTTTCCGGGGAAAACGGAGAAAGGACCTAGACGTAAGGAGCAAAGGCTTGTTTGTTACGTTTTTGGACCTGTTCGCTATCCTAAAATATTAGAAAAGGGCTTGCTCGCGATTTGAGTTTAATGGGAGGGTTTTTCCATAAAACGGTGCGCTAGGGACCTAAACGCGATGAATGGGAAAAAATATTCCCCTCACAAAAAATCGCGAAGGACCTATCCGTAATCTGCAGGGACCTATCCGTAATTCGAAGAAACGGAGGGGCTTTTTCGCAAATGTCGCAAGGTGACACGTGGGATGGCCGGTTGGGGCTGAAATCCTTCGGCTATAAAGGGTGCAACCACTAGATTTTTTTCGCGGCGTAACACGCCGCGCTCGTCGTTTTTTCTGGAAATTTTTTTTGGCAGCGTTTAATTTTTAAAATCGGCGAAATAATGAGCGAAACGGTTGAAAGAATACAAAATTTTTCACGGCGTAACACGCCGCGCATGTCGTTTTTTCGTAGGGAATTTTTTTTCGGCGGCGTTTTATTTTTTAAATCGTCAAAATAATGAGCGAAACGGGGAAAAAAATAGAGATAGAGTTGTAGAAATATCCCTTTCGACGAACTATTTAGAAAATAATGGAGACCAAGCTGGAAAACCGCGCTGGGGAAAAAGTCTAGAGGGAAAATGGTGAAAAATTATTAGAGATGACAACCTTCTTTTGTCTAGTCTAACACTCTACGCGTTTACCGAGTAATACGCGGCGAATTATTTAGAAAATATTGGAGACCAAGCTGGAAAACCGCGGTGGGAAAAAAGTCTAGAGGGAAAAGGGTGAAAAATTATTAGAGATGACAACCTTCTTTTGTCGAGTCTAACATTCTACGCGTTCACTGAGTAATACGTGGCGTAACACGACGCGCGTGTCGGTTTTTCATAGGAAATTTTTTTTTCGGCGGCGTTTAATTTTTTAAACCGTCGAAATAATGAGCAAAACGGGGAAAAAACAGAGAGATAGGGTTATAGAAATATCTCTTTCGATGAATTATTTGGAAAATATTGGAGACCGAGCTAGAAAACCGCGGCGGGGAAAAAGTCTAGAGGAAAAAGGGTGAAAAATTATTAGAGATGACAATCTTCTTTTGCCGAGTCTAACACTCTACGCGTTCACCGAATAATAATACATGATTTAAAAAATATCAGAGGCCGAGATGGGAAATCGAGATAGGAAAAAAGTCTAGAGATAGAGCTGCACACATACTTCTAGTGACGAAAACATTTTTTTTTCCGAGAAAAATGGAGAAAGGATCTAGATGTAAGGAGGAAGGACCTGAATGTTACGTTTTTGGACCTGTCCGCTATGATGAAAAATTAGAAAAGGGCTTGTTCGCGATTTGAATTTAACAGGAGGTTCTTCCGTAAAATGGCGCTCAAGGGATCTGAACGTGATTTTAGAGAAAAAAATCTTCCCCTCATAAAAAATCGCGAAGGGTCTATTCGTAATTTATAAAAGGACCGAAACGCAAAAAATAAATTGAGCCGAGCCGACCGGCCGGCTCGAGCCGAGCCGACGGCTCGGCTCAAACTCACCAGCGCGCGGCGTCTCTCCCGGAATTAGGAGACGGATGATTACCACTGCTATAATTGGAGGGCACAAAGCCAGAAGCACACACAGGCTCCCCAGATCTAACATCTACGCAGATCGACGGTACGAGAACCGAAACGATGAGCGTGTTTCACGCAAAGTAGTACTAAGCACCACTAATCTTCAACTAGATCAAGGGAGAGAAAATGAGATCAAGGAATCACCACTAATCTTCTGCGCCTCCCTCTCCTCCACCTTCAGAGACTCGGCGACGTGCCTAGGAGAAGAGCGCAGGACGGGGACTCGAGCGGTAACTCCCGCGGCGGCCCACTCGGGACTCGGGGAGGCGATGGACCAGATGGCCGTGGGCTGGGAGCTGGGCCTGGAGTGAAGTTCCACTGGGTACCCGGTTACAAGTATTCGCTTTGTGTTCACATCTGATCCGTTTTTATCAAATATATTCTATTCTATTCTATATTCAATCCGTATCCAAATATTCAGGTAGTACTTAAATCCGTACCAACCCCCGATGGTGATAGGGCAGCCGACGAGTGGTTGTAAAACGAATGCTGGAAGAGAGAGGACGAAGTCAACGTTCGGATGAGAAGTTCCGTGCTAGTCGCTCCCTTGTGTATACAATGGAATTATATAGTAGTGCCCCCCACTCCCCCAGCCTCCCGCACCTCGCACGCATCACACAGGTGCGTTGATGGCTTCGCTGCTTCCTTGGCTGTCATGGCTTCTCATCTCCCTCCTCTCCGTCTACCTCCTCGACCTCCTGGCCCACGCGCGACGCCGCCTCCCGCCGGGCCCCCGCCCGCTGCCGCTTATCGGCAGCCTCCACCTCCTCGGCAACCAGCCACACCGCTCGCTCACCTGCCTAGCCAAGACTTACGGCCCGCTCATGTCCCTCCGCCTGGGCGCGGTCACCACCGTGGTCGTCTCCTCCCCGGACGTCGCCCGCGAGTTCCTGCAGAAGCACGACGCCGTCTTCGCCACCCGGTCTGTGCCCGACTCCCTCGGTAAGCATGCCGCGAACTCTGTCGCCTGGATGGTCCCCGCGCCGCGGTGGCGTGCGCTCCGCAAGATCATGGCCACGGAGCTGTTCGCGCCGCACCGGCACGACGCGCTCGAGCACCTCCGGCGCGAGAAGGTGCAGGAGCTCGTGGAACACGTCGGGCGGCTGGCGAGCGAGGGCGCGGCGGTCGACCTCGGCCGCGTGGCGTTCACGACCAGCCTCAACCTTCTCTCGCGCACCATGTTCTCGCGCGACCTGACGGACCTCGACGACCATGGCGGGTCGAAGGTGTTCCAAGAAGTGGTGACAGAGATCATGGAGGCCGCGGGCAGCCCGAACGTGTCGGACTTCTTCCCGGCTCTCGCGGCGGCCGACCTGCAGGGCTGGCGCCGGCGGTTGGCGCGGCTGTTCGCGCGGCTGCACCGGCTGTTCGACGTGGAGGTGGATGGGAGGCTGCGCGCTCGCGACGCCGGCGAGCCCATGAAGAACGACTTCCTCGACGTGCTGCTCGGGCTTGCCGTGCGGGACGATGACAACGCGGGGCTGGACAGAGACACCCTCCGGGCACTGTTCACGGTAAGGATAAGGTGTCGTTATCCATGAACAGCGTAGGGCTATCATTTTTTTTGGTGGCACTATTGCTTGTTGTCATTATCCACGAAATTGCTTGTTGTCATTATCCATGAAATTTCGTGACAAGATCGGATCTGAGGTCAACAAGCATTATCCATCAAATCTCGTGACAAGATCAAATCTGGGGTCATACAAAATAAATGAGTTTTGATTAGAAAAGTAAGCTATCTAAAGCGATATAAACTGTTTTGAAGTGCCAAAAATGATATCAGAGGGGTGAATAATCACATCACAATTTTTTCCTCAAAGAGTTCAACTAAAACCTTTCAAGATTTCAGAAGAGCGGAAGAAGAAAATATCCCAACAAAAATCAGTTCTAAGGTGGCACACTGCGTTATGGAGGCCGGTAGTGCCGGGATGAATAGTAACCTTGGCACCATATGGTAATTGTAGTGATAATACCGATGAATAGTAAAAATAAGCAAATAAACAATAAATCAGCACGATTTCAAAAACGAAAATCGGTGTAACTTTTGATCGGCCGATAAAAAACTATTAAAACTTTGTATGCGCTTTCCTACGGGTGTCAGGAACCTATTCCAATCTTCAGTCGTAAGGATTAACATCAAAGTTTCGATCTTTTTTGAATTTACCATGGCCCATATCTTTTGACAAGTAGCTAACAAGGGCAGTCAGCCAGCCAATCTAAAGTGGGCTTCGTTAGGCTCAGCTGGAGCACAAAATGTATAGGGACAAAAATGAAGAGACATGGAGTGCATGAGAAATAGACGAGCATTGAATTCGTGATGTGGATGACAGGCTACCATGCACCGGGGGTGAGAGGAGTTGCGATTTGGCCAGAAGAGAGTCGTCGGAAACGTGCGATCTGTTGTACTCCACGGAGGGCGAGGTTTACTGGGATCTGGCAGCTGCAAGGAGATATGTGGAGGTAGGGATGACAATCGGTCGGACACCTCTAAGTACGACTGTCGTCCATCCAAATTCGAAACTTGAAACCGTGCAATCCATCCGAACCCATTAAACTTTTTGAATATAGATCTGAACTCATACTCGAACCCGACTGGCGTTAGCTCGAGCTCGGTTCAAGTACATTTTGTGCTCCAGCTGAGCCTAACCAAGCTCACTTGAGCTTGGCTGGCTGACTGCCCTTGTTGGCTACTTGTCAAAAGATATGGGCCATGGTCACCATATATTTAGAGCTCTGTAGCATGTACCACCTGAACAATTGAGCCATGTGGAATGTTGATTAAGGTATATCTGAATTAATAAATATTTATGAGGATATTAATTCACAAAATGTTTGTATCACAGGACTTGTTTGCTGCCGGAAGCGACACAAGCTCTAGCACAGTAGAATGGGCAATGGCAGAACTGCTTCAAAGCCCATTATCAATGGCTAAAGCTTACGATGAACTTGCACGAGTCATCCGCTCAAGCAAAAACATCGAAGAATCTGAGATTTGCCAGCTGCCCTATCTTCAAGCTGTTGTAAAAGAAACTTTTAGACTGCACCCTCCTATTCCACTGTTGTTACCACGGCAAGCTGAGGCAACGGTAAAAATAATGGGTTACACAATACCCAAGGGTGCACGCGTACTTGTGAACGTATGGGCAATGGGCAGGAGTCAAGACATATGGCCTGACCCAGAGAAGTTTATGCCAGAGAGATTTGTGGAGAGGACAGTTGAGTTCAGAGGTGCAGATTTTGAGCTCATCCCATTTGGTGCAGGACGTCGGATATGCCCAGGAATGCCATTAGCTATTAGGACGGTGCATTTGGTTCTTGCATCGTTGTTAAATCAGTTCAGGTGGAGGCTCCCAATTCAGGAGGAAAGAAATGGAATTGATATGACAGAGAGGTTTGGAGTGACACTGAAAAAAGCCATGCCTCTCTGTGCTACGGCGACCCCACTTTGTGTCAACAAGTCAGTCCATCAGTGAGAATAACAGGTTCTTCTCATATAAACAATGTAATAATTCATGGGATTGAATAACTTATCTATTAAAGCACCTGGGATTGCCGGCCTCCTAGGCCATCCACGTGTCGGCCCCCCGGCGAGGCTCTCAGGAAATCCAAAAATCGCGTTTAGGTCCTTTTAAATAAATTGAAAATCACGTTTAGGTCCTTTCGGCAGTTTTGTAAGTAGAATGGACCCAAAAAATATCGAAATTACATTTAGGTCCCTACACACGGTTTCTGAAAAAACACAGGTTCGTCGAGGGTTTATAGCTGAATTGGGAATCGCGTTTAGGTCCTTTCGTCGATTTTTTTGTAGACTAGACCCAAAAAAAACGAAATGACGTTTAGGTCCCTCCACGCGGTTTTTTAAAGAACACGGATTCGTCGAGGGTTTATAGCGGTCCCATAGATTTGCCGGCGGGGGTCCTTCCACCGGTTATTTTACAAAAAAAACACACCGGTTCTTTCGACCTGGAAGATTTAAAAAAATCGGAATCGTAAATAGATCCTTCCGCCGATTATTTTGAAAAAAGAGATCCATGGTTCCGCAAATTCGATTTGCAGAAAACTCGTGCCGAATTTTTTTCTCGTGGCACGGCATCACGTAGTTTTTTATGTAAAATAGACCTGAAAAATATCAAAATTGCGTTTATGTCCCTTCGCATGATTTTCTAACAAAATTGCGGCGGTTTTTTAGTAAAATAGACCAAAAAAAATCGGAAATACGTTTAGGTCCCTCCACATGGTTTTTTAAAAACAAACATAGATTCTTTCGAGGGTGCGGTTTTCTAAAAAAAACATAGGTTCATCGAAAATTTATAGCTAAATTGGAATCACGAGCGGGTCCTTCCACTAGTTATTTTGAAGAAAAAAAATGCTGGTTCTTTCGACCGGAAGGTTTGGAAAAATTGAAATCATAAATAGATCCTTCCGTTGGTTATTTTGAAAAAAGAGACTCGTGGTTCCGCAAATTCAATTTGCAAAAAAATCGTGCCAGATTTTTTCCTCACGGCCCGGCATCGCGCGCAGTTCAACCTAGTAGCAATGATGTGGCCTCAACAATAATGCATCTTATGAATTTCAAGAGTATGTTAATTAATCAAGTGTAATAAGTGAAGCTTTCCGTGTTTACGATATTTGTCACTGTAGTATTGAACATCATTAAATGTGGTCTTTTTATGTTGGTTGTTATAAGCCTTGGTTACATGTTGTTAGTTACTACTACCTCCGGTTTACAAAAATTTGTCGGTTTGGGATGCATGCAGTTAAACTTTTAAAACTTTAACTATCGATATATTTTTTATATTTAGATTGGATGCATGAAAATCATATTTTAGATTCGTCTCGAAACGTACTTTTATATTATTATAATTTTATTAGATTTATTAAATATATTACAATAGAAATTAGTGATCAAAGTTGAGTTTTGCTCACCGTGTCGATGTATAAAAAGACAACTATTTATGTATGACCGGGCGAATTACTGTATCATTTCATATGTGTGTCTCCCTCTCCCTGCTTCTCTCACTGTCCTGACCGAAGCCACCACGAGTTCTCCAGCAAGACAACTATGGCTAGCGGCACTCTTCCACACGGAAGCACCTGAGCTCCTTCCTCTTCTCCCTCCAAACATGGCCGAGCTCTGTCGTTGGGGAGGAGGAACCACCGACATGGCCTTATGAGTATTACTTATGCTTTAATTACTTATTTCTTATCAGTCAAACTTGTTTTTTACAAAATTTCGTTTGGAAAATTACAATTTGATTTACAAATTCAATTTCGTTTAATGAAAATTAACTGTAGCAGCCTCCTTTGACATAGTCTGTATTACTGCATTTTGTAAATACCATGTTAAGTCTTGTTGAGTACAAAAGTATTCAATTTTGTTTAATATGTTGTTTTAATTTGGTGGAAAAGATAGTGAGACTTTGAAGATTACATTTCGTCGCAAGATGCGGGAACTTTAATAAAACGATCTTTCTAGAGATTTATGCCTTGTCAGTTGTCTGAGGGTTGGATGGGTACACTATAAGAGTTTGCTTCTTTGTAGCTATATATATACACACACTCTGAATTGTATAAATACATTGCATAAACAGCTCCCTCTTTAATAATATAAGGTATGGTTATGGTTCTAATTGTTGTAAATATATGTACTAGTCACTGATTATGAAACTAGTACTGTATGTATATAGATTTCTATTTTTGAATTTTATATAAAAATAGGAGTCGTTACAAAGCTCAGCTCACCATGGTGGCGCTAATTGAGGTTTCTCCCATTGGCTATGAAGCTTGTTGCCAGCGACAGAGAGGCCATAGCCGGCGTTAGTGGCAGAGGTCGTGCCCCACTCGAAATACTGTGGGAGCTCGTATAGGGCATGATATGTGTCAACATGGCTCCCGGAGCAAACTAAAAATCCGTTAAAAAAACAACTTCATACTGCAAGGAAACAAACCTAACACCATGATGCAACACATAAAAACTTTGAAGCAACATCAACAAATAACTACTGCAATAAAATAAAAATTTTCGTTCAACAAATAATCATAATTGATGCCAAAAAAAAATCTTGTTGCAACAAAGAAAAAAGATGGTTGCATGAAACAATAACTTTGTGATTGCAACATCTATTTTAAAGGAGGCACATAAGTTTGCAACATTCAAGAAAATATCTGCGACAACTCGATTTAACTATTGCGACAACTGGCTGTAAGTTTAGTGGAGGAGAAAATAATTGACCACACCACCGTCTTATCGGCATCACAGATTCGTCGTCATCCACATCTTTGACCCTTAGATGAGGGCGACGCTGGTACAGGTAGCCTCTGGTAGATTGTCGTCTAGTCAATGCCGATGAACCTCAGTTGGCCTTATTGGTGCTCGTGCAGGCCACGTCCGGTGGCTGAACTCAGCTCACCCCAGTGCTCTCGTGGAGGCCATGTCGGTGGTGCCTCCTCCCCAACGACAGAGCTCGGCCATGTGTGGAGGGAGAAGAGGAAGGAGCTCGCGTGCTTCCGTGTGGAAGAATGCCGCTAGCCATAGTTGGCTTGCTGGAGAACTCGTGGTGGCTTTGGTCAGGACAGTGAGAGAAGCAGGGAGAGGGAGACACACATATGAAATGATACAGCACTCCCTCCGGTCACAAATAGTTATCTTTTTGTACATCGACACGGTGACCAAAACTGAACTTTGACCACTAATTTATATTGTAATATATTTAATAAATATAATAAAATTATAATAATATGCAAGTACATTTCGAGACGAATCTAAAATATGATTTTCATGCATCCAATCTAAATATAAAAAAAGATATCATAGTTAAAGTTTTAAAAGTTTGACTTGAGGCATCCCAAACCGACAAATTTTTGTAAATCAAAAGTAGTAGTAACTAACAACATGTAACCAAGGCTTATGACTGAACCAACATAAAAAGACCACATTTAATGATTTTTAATACTACAGTGACAAATATCGTAAACACGGAAAGCTTCACTTATTACACTTGATCAATTGACATACACTTGAAATTCATAAGATGCATTATTGTTGAGGCCACATCATCGCTATTCAATCCGATGAATTATTACATTGTTTATATAAGAAGAACTTGTAATTCTCACTGATGGACTGACTTGTTGACTCAAAGTGGGGTCGCCGTAGCACAGAGAGGCATGGCTTTTTTCAGTGTCACTCCAAACTTCTCTGTCATATCAATTCCATTTCTTTCCACCTGAATTGGGAGCTTCCACCTGAACTGATTTAACAACGATGCAAGAACCAAATGCACCATCCTAATAGCTAATGGTATTCCTGGGCATATCCGACGTCCTGCACCAAATGGGATGAGCTCAAAATCTGCACCTTTGAACTCAACTATCCTGTCCGCAAATCTTTCTGGCAAAAACTTCTCGGGTTCAGGCCATATGTCTCGACTCCTGCCCATTGCCCATACGTTTACAAGTACACGTGCACCCTTGGGTATTGTGTAACCCATTATTTTTACCGTCGTCTCGGCTTGCCGTGGTATCAATAGTGGAACCGGAGGGTGTAGTCTAAAAGTTTCTTTTACAACAGCTTGAAGATAGGGCAGCTGGCAAATCTCAGATTCTTTGACGTTTCTTCTTGAGCCGATGACTCGTGCAAGTTCATCATAAGCTTTAGCCATTGATAATGGGCTTTGAAGAAGTTCCGCCATTGCCCATTCTACTGTGCTAGAGCTTGTGTCGGTTCCGGCAACAAACAAGTCCTGTGATACAAACATTTTGTGAATTAATATCCTCATAAATATTTATTAATTCAGATATACCTTAATCAACATTCCACATGGATCAAATGTTCAAGTGGTACATGCTACAGAGCTGTAAATATATGGTGACCATGGCCCATATCTTTTGACAAGTAGTCAACAAGGGCAGTCAGCCAGCCAATCTCGAGTGAGCTTGGTTAGGCTCAGCTGGAGCACAAAATGTACTTGAACCGAGCTCGAGGTAACGCTGATTAGGTTTCAAGGTTTACATAGAGCTGGAACTCTACTCGATGAAACTTAAAAAAGCCAACAGCAGCGAAAGATCTCTAAAATTTTTAATCATAGTCCCAACATCAAGATTCCAATCGCAACTTATGGATCGAGAAGGAGCCATAATCAATACAAAAGAGATCTAACCATAGAAACTACTAGGAACAAAGATTGAGAATTAGACGAGCATTGAATTCGTGATGTGGATGACAGGCTAACATGCACCGGGGTGAGAGGACTTGCGATTTGGCCAGAAGAGAGTCGTCGGAAACGTGCGATCTGTTGTACTCCACGGAGGGCGAGGTTTACTGGGATCTGGCAGCTGCAAGGAGATACGAGGAGGTAGGGATGACAATCGGTTGGACACCTCCGAGTACGACTGTCGTCCATCCAAATCTGAAACTTAAAACCGTGCTACCCATCCGAACCCATTAAACTTTTCGAGTATAGATCTGTACTCATACCCGAACCCGATGGGTACCCATGGGTAGCAGACTATACTGAAAACGGAGAGTTAATATAAGCTATAGGTGATCAATGATACTCTAATTAATTTCATTTAATCAGCTCATCATAATGACCTATAGGTAACCAATAATATTGCAAGTTCAAGTGAGTACATATAAGATATTTGATGGCAAATACTACACCATTCCATAGTGTATTTAACTCAGTCATGTAGCATACACTCAACACTTACTAAGGTGATAGCAGAGATGCCAACACATAATAGAGCATCATCTAAAAGAAAGAGCATGATATATGCACAACAAATTAAGAGTATGATATGTGCAAATCAAATTCAGAGTATGATACATGCTCAACAAATTTCTGAATATAGTATCGCTTTTCAAAACCTTATGTCTATCTCAGCCTCTTATTTTAGTAGTTTGGTCCTGAACACGGTAGCAAGGGGCATTTAATTGGATCGATTTTCAGCAACTTATTGAATTGACTAGAAAATTTTTCGCGGCGTAATACGCCGCGCGGTTCGGTTTTTCGTAGATTTTTTTTTCTGACGGTGTTTTAGTTCTTTAATCGTCAAATAATGAGCTTAAACTACCGAAAGAACACAAAAATTTTCGCGACATAACACGACGTCTTGCTACCGGTTTTTCAGAGAAAATTTCTTTTTCTTTTCGTGGCAATTTATTTTTTAAATCGTCAAAATAACGAGCGAAACGGGGAAAAAATAGAGAGATAGAGCTGTAGAAATATCTCTTTCGATGAACTATCTGGGAAATATTGGAGACCGAGCTGGAAAACCGTGGTGGGGAAAAAGTCTAGAGGGAAAAGGGCGAAAAACTATTAGAGACGGTAACATTCTTTTGTCGAGTCTAACACTCTACGTGTTCGCCGAGTAACAATACATGTTTAAAAAAATCTCAGAGACTCGCGGCGTATGCGCGTGCCATTTTTTCGCAGGAAATTTTTTCTTTTTTTCTCGGCGGTGTTTTATTTTTTAAATCGTCGAAACATCGAGCGAAACGGCTGAAAGGACATAAAATTTTTCGCGGCGTAACACGCCACGCGTGTCGTTTTCCCGTATTACATTTTTTCCGGCGGCGTTTTATTTTTTAAATCGTCGAAATAATGAGCGAAACGGGGGGAAAATAGAGAGATAGAGTTGTAGAAATATCTCTTTCGACGAATTATTTGGAAAATATTGGAGACCGAGGTGGGAAACCGCGGTGGGGAAAAAGCCTAGAGGGAAAAGGTTGAAAAAGTATTAGAAACGACAATATTCTTTTGTCGAGTCTAACACTCTACGCGTTCACTGAGTAATAATACATGATATAAAAAATATCAGAGATGGAGATGGAAAATCGAGATGGGAAAAAGTCTAAACACATATTTCTGTTGACGAAAACAATTTTTCCCGCGAAAAACGGAGAAAGAACTTAGACGTAAGGAGCAAGGACCTGATTATTACGTTTTGGACCCGTCGCTATCCCAAAAATTAGAAAAAGGTTTGTCCGCGATTTGAATTCAACGGAAGGCTTTTCCGTAAAATGCCGAAAGCGAGGACCCAAACGCGAAAACGGAAAAATTTTCCCTCACAAAAATCGCGAAGGACTTATTTGTAATCTCCGGGACCTATCCGTAATTTCAACAAACGTAGGGTTTTTTTTTGCAAAATCGCAAAAATGACAGGTGGAAGGGCTCTCCTCTCGGGAAGTTTGCAAGCTTTAATATAAGGTATTATATTTGGGAAACCATCAAGAAGAATTACAGTTCGCAATTCAAGTGCTTTGCACTATTAGGGGAAAAAACAAACTGACCTGTTCAATAGCTTGACCGCCCTGTACAAACAGCAATATAGCCAATAACAATCAATCCATACGTAAGTACAAGACAGCAATAGACAGTAGTACTGATGGTGTGGTACTACCGATCCCAAATAGACAGAAGTATCGATTTTCCAGTGATGCTGTTGCTTAATTTGCATTGATTGTTGATTAACGCATATTATTATAAACAGTGCTATGTGATGTGTTTTTTTGTCTATGTGGTTGTTGGACTTCAGGGCTAAATTATGGTGAGGCAAAGGTGAGACCGGGACTAGACCAGGAGAGATGAGTTTCAGAACGGTCGAGTGACGCCGGAAGATGATCAAAGTCGGAAGGTGGTTACAAGCTGGGAAGACAAGGAACCTGAGCATATGATGCATTAGTTATGGAAATAATGGGCAACGACATGGATCGCGACTAGGCTCAGAGAGGAGCTAAGGTCCAGAACGGTCAAAGAAGCCGATGATGCCATGGTGAAGTGAAAAAGGACATGTGGCAGTCAAGTGACTTGGACCCACTTGTAAGCGATGACGGTTTGGCGAGGGGAGTCCAGATGCGTGAGAGGCTTGGCAGCAAGTCATTGGGGCCATGTAAAAAGCGCGAAGCATGCCGATACTACGAGGAGAAGAAAGATCGGTCATTAGGGCGAATTGGTAATTACTCCAATACCGATGGTTGAGGTGGTTTGAAAAACCGCAGCGGTGATCTAAGTGGTTTAGGTCACACCAAAATGGTGTTTGACATAAATTCGGGTTCACAGAGCGGATTTGGTGACAATGTAATGATCGCTTTGAAAAACGTGTTTGTGTGAGTGGAAAACCCGTTAAAAGTGTTGGGTATCAAGTTAGCCTATATAAGAAGTGGATGGTATCCACTGTGGTGTCCAGATTTAGGGTTAGGATTTCCACCACTTTATAAAGAGATGTATGGGGAGGAGAGGTTTTAAGCCTTAGATTAAGACATTAAGAGGTTTAGGGTTTTCATAAGATTTGGTGTTCTTGTGTGATGTGTGTGTGCTCTTTAGGAGTTTTTCCATCAAGTGAAAGACTTTGTAATCCTTTCTCATACTCTGAAATAAAGATAAATTTCGTGTTCAATATTTGGCTTTTATTCTTTGACCTTCCTCCTTGATTTTTTTATCTTTCTTGTTGGTTTATTTTTCTCTTGATCTTATGTTGCCAAGGATGAGTGATTAATGGATGTATCCTCTGGAGATCATCACCCAATCATCTAGGCAAGCTCCCTCATGATCATCAAGAGATTTCTCAAGAAACCAGATTATAAGTTGAGAAGGAAGGATTTGAGATAGATCTTGATCTTGTGTGTTTCGGAGCAATCTCTTTGAAGTTCTTGTTTGCTGGGACATGTGGGAGATCATCTAGGTCTATCTTGATCATCAATTCTCCATGAACAAGCTTAGGGCAAAATTTTTGGTTTTTGACCCGGTTTTGGTATAACATTCGGTAAATTTGAAAATGATCGAAATTTTGATGTGTCAATCCTTACGACTGAAGATTGGACTAGGTTCCTGACACCAGCAGGAAAGCGCACACAAAGTTTCAATGGTTTTCGATCAGTCGATCAAAAGTTACACCGATTTTCGTTTTTAAAGTCGTGCTGATTTAGTGTTCATTTGCCTATTTTTATTGTTCATCGGTTTTATCGCCACAGTTACCAGATAGTGCTAAGGTTACTGTTCATCTCGGCACTACCGGCCTCCATAACGTGGTGTGCCACCTTAGAGTTGATTTTTGAGAGATTTTCTTCTACCGCTCTCTGAGATCTTGAGAGGTTTTAGTTGAACTCTTTGAGGAAAAAATTGTGGCGTGATTATTCACCCCTTGATGTCATTTTTGGCCTTCAAAACGGTTTATATCGCTCTAGATAGCTTACTTTTCTAGTCAAAACTCATTTATTTTGTATGACCCCAGATTTGATCTTGTCACGAAATTTGATGGATAATTAATGCTTGTTGACCCCAGATCCGATCTTGTCACGAAATTTCATGCAAGTGCCACCGAAAAAAATAATCTGCAGATCTCACCCATGGTTTACAAAACCGCCGAAAACCGCTTGAAAATCGCGGTTTTCGACCTTACCGCACTGGTTCGAGATGAAAAACCACTCGGTAAACCATTCTAATTAAAAAAGATTAAAAAATATTAAAATTTTGAAAAAAATTATGTGAGCGATTTTTCGTGAAAAACCGCTCAAAACCGTTTTCAAAGAACATTCAAATGACCGGGTCAGTTTTTGGTGAAAACCAAGCAGTTTTTCATGAAAAACCTTGGTTTTCGTAGAAAACCGAACGGTTTTCGATTTTTTTCAAAAAAAATTCAATTTTTTTATTTTTAAACTCTTCGGTTTTTGAGCGATTTTTACGAAAACCGTACCGTGAATTTTGGGGCGAATTTCGAATTTTGGTTTTTTGAACCCTAATCTCACCCCGTCCGTGCATGTTCTACTGTCTTTCACTCGCCCACGGTTTCCATGGTGTGATGGCCAGGGTTCTGTTACCGGGTTCACCGGTAGGACAGATATTGTCGATTTTCAGAAAATTTTGATTTATTTTGGCCAAAAATTTCAAATCAAAATTTGAACCTAAGAAAAGATAGAAAATCAGCGAAAATCAGTTGAAATGTTGGGCAAAATTTTTGTAAACAAATTTTGACAAAAAAATTCTTCTATGTTCAACAAAATTGAAATTTTACTGACATAGACCAATGCAGCTGATATTCATGATATCATTTTCTAACGAAAATCGCCGATAATCATAACCGGTCATGGTACTGACCGTGAACCATTGGCGTAGCCAGCAGATAGGCTCTATTGGGCTTAAGCTTACCATTTTGCATTTTCCGATGTCAGATACCTTGCATGAAGTATTTTTTTATTGTGTTTATTTTTTCCTTTTTTGTTATCTTCAATTCATATATAAATTTAGATTGTACAGGACTATGCTTATATATAAATTTGAATTGTATAAGATTATGTTTATCTCGTTTTACTTAGTTTGCTTCGGTTTTTGGTAATCTTTTTTAGCTTAGCCCTTTTAAGCAGCCCCACTATTTTCGTCCCCTCTGCACTGAACAGCTTGAATCAACTCGCTGCACGAAACAGCTTTGAATTGGACGTACACCTTATCCTTACCGTGAACAGTGCCCGGAGAGTGTCTCTGTCCAGCCCCGCGTTGTCATCGTCCCGCGCGGCAAGCCCGAGCAGCACGTCGAGGAAGTCGTTCTTCATGGGCTCGCCGGCGTCGCGAGCGCGCAGCCTCCCGTCCACCTCCACGTCGAACAGCCGGTGCAGCCGCGCGAACAGCCGCGCCATCCTCCGGCGCCAGCCCTGCAGGTCAGCCGCCGCGAGAGCCGGGAAGAAGTCCGACACGTTCGGGCTACCCCCGGCCTCCATCATCTCTGTCACCATATCTTGGAACACCTTGGACCCGCCATGGTCGTCGAGATCCGTCAGGTCGCGCGAGAACATGGTGCGCGAGAGAAGGTTGAGGCTGGTCGTGAACGCCACGCGGCCGAGGTCGACCACCCCGCCCTCGCGCGCCAGCCGCCCGACGTGTTCCACGAGCTCCTGCACCTTCTCGCGCCGGAGGTGCTCGAGCGCGTCGAGACGGTGCGGCGCGAACAGCTCCGTTGCCATGATCTTGCGGAGCACACGCCACCGCGGCACGGGGGCCAGCCAGACGACAGAGTTCGCGGCATGCTTACCGAGGGAGTCGGGCACAGACCGGGTGGAGAAGACGGCGTCGTGCTTCTGCAGGAACTCGCGGGCGACGTCCGGGGAGGAGACGACCACGGTGGTGACCGCGCCCAGGCGGAGGGACATGAGCGGGCCGTAAGTCTTGGCTAGGCAGGTGAGCGAGCGGTGTGGCTGGTTGCCGAGGAGGTGGAGGCTGCCGATAAGCGGCAGCGGGCGGGGGCCCGGCGGGAGGCGGCGTCGCGCGTGGGCGAGGAGGTCGAGGAGGTAGACGGAGAGGAGGGAGATGAGAAGCCATGACAGCCAAGGAAGCAGCGAAGCCATCAACGCACCTGTGTGATTTGACAGATCTATAGCTAGGAGTGTAAACGGGTCGGGTTCGGGCGGGTAGTAGGTCATCCCATACCCTACCCTATTATTTTTTTTTCAGGTACGGGTACGGGCACGGGTAGTAAAAATCGGGTAGGGTACGGGTAACGGGTAGTATTTTCTACGAACGGGTAGAAATCGGGTTCCGGGTAGTGTTCGGACGGGTATAATACAGACAACGGGTACTTCATCGGGTAGAGCACGAAATACCTAGAATCAAAACATGCGATGAAAACACATAGATAGTCCAATACATGAAGTCCAATACATGAAGTGAAATTCACATACATAGTTCAACACATAGAGTTAAATTATACAAAACAAATTTCTTCATGCATATATCAAGATCTCAAGTCTAGAGTTAAATTATACAAAAAATTTAAAAAAATGTGATAAAATAATTGGTCTCTAACTATAAAAAAATTACTAAAATGAATATATAAAAACATGGTGTATGATGCATGGTGCAACTACACGTATTTATGCAATGTATGCAACCATAGGACTTTTTAAACGGCTTAAGTACATGCCTATAATAACCATATAAGCTCATAATTAAGTTTCTATAGTTTTAGAATACTTTATTTGCAAATACGCAAATACAAATATCAACTTATTTTTTACTAGTCAATGCTAGCTTCATAGAAGGTTTTTGTATTTTAATAATTTATTATCTCATCATTCTACTTGGTTTAGTATTTTTCTTAGATTCTATATTTTATCTAGTATTTATAGAAAAAATTTCATAATTTTTCGAGATGGTTTACTATTTTAACTAAATCCTACAAGTGCTATGTCAGAATCGGCACCGATTTTAACATTTAGCGGTACCGTACCCGACCCGATGTTCCGGTATTTTCCGGTATCAACCATCCCGTGCCGACCCGCACCCGACCCTTCAAGATCCGGTAGTACCCGCATTCGCATTCCGATAGCTTTGTACCCGAATCCGTACCCGTTTTTTCGGGTAAAAAATTCACAGGTACGGGTACGAGTCGGGTATTACCCGACCCATTTACACCCCTATCTATAGCTAGCTACTACATAACTCCATTGCATATACAAGGGAGCGATTAGCACCGAACGTTGACTTCGTGCTCTCTCTGTTCCACCGTTCGTTTTACAACCACTCGTCGGATGCACTATCACCATGGTCCTTCTCTTCCTTGCCTCAATTTCCTTAATTTATATAGAAAGTCTATCACATGACGAGGAGGCGTTCGGACGATGGTGAGTAAAGGATGAGATTACGGCCACGCTGGTAAGGAATCTAATGCTTGAAACTCGGCTCACCACATGCACATGCAATATTTTTTGATACATGCACATGTAAGGAATCTAAGGGCATGTACAACAGTAATTAATGAGTCGTCTTCAAGTTACCACGTAATCTTTATTATCCTATGTGGCATAGAATTAATGAGTGGCATAGAATTAATGAGGAGAGAGGCGATTGCCGTCTCTTTGCGAGAGGACGATAGTGGCCCGTGCTCCGATGCAAAACTGTGAGACCCCATTCCGAGGAACAGGAAACTCCATGTGATTACCGTACTAGTCCCTGGATCAGTAGCTAGCACTCACATGTTTACAACATTCATATCACAACCAAAAGCCAAGCTTTAATTACACAGCTTACCATAGATACTAATTATACACGCAGTAGTCACAAGCGAAATAAAACAGCGGAAAATACTAGATAGCTTAAGATCCAAAAGCCTGGTAGCATGCCCAACTGAACCCCACAGGCATCTGACTAGGCAAAAACCCTAGAAGAAATCATCGACGAACTCCCCGAGACCTACTTGAAGAAACGCATCATCTGGCACTTCGCATGGATTCTCCTCTGAACAAAACAGATAGCAAGAATGAGTACAATTTGTACTCAGCAAGACTTTATAGCAAATGCAAATACTAGTCATGCAGGCTAATTCAAAGGAACAGGCTCTAAGTTATTTTGCACTTTGCGGAAAGAATTTAAACATATGACATAATAGATTGAAATTCGCATTTTTATGAAACAGCATGGGATTTGCGTATCCACCAGAAAATAAATATGTTCCATGGCTTAGCATTCCCAATGGCGAAAATCCACATACGTCGATCCTTTGACTTAAACAAATAGTTGCCAAAGCAGAACCAACCCATTTTATAAAAATGTAAAACTCTAACATTGGAATGACTTCACCAAGTGCCCCTAACCGCGGGCGCGGCTAATCGATTAGATTTATACTCTGCAGAGTTGTACAGCTTTACCCATAAGGAATGAAACACCTTTTTGCTAGGCCATACGACACACTTCCTTAGGTGTGCTTAAAAGCGATCATCTGAGCCGTTACATTATTTAGATGTGACTTTGATCCAGCCGGACGTTAACCCCGCCATAGAACTAGAAACACACACACAAGTTTGTGGATCCACATTCACACTCAACACAACGTTTCTAAACATGGCAGGGCGTACACCGTTGCACAGGTGGAAACCCTTCCAAGCAGACCTGACCGGAATGCCTGTGCTAGCTCCCGCCTACCAATGAACAAAGCCACATCCGAATAACTTAATGGGCTAAGGCTACCCCATAAATAGCCCTCGTGGTTGCACGGAAATTCTCGGATCGATAACGTTCCATTGCTCGGTCCTTAATCCGACACGGGCGACACTCCACCTTATACTACGTGCAAAGCCCTTATTGCACAACCGGCTATTGCCAATAATCGCCCGCATCAAAGCATAGTTTTCGGGTTTTCAGATTTTTAACCAACATATCACCCACCTTTACTAGAGTAATAACCAGTTGCGAAATCATTTTAGAAACATCATGACGATCTAAAGCAAGGCTAAGCAGTTGTAATATTTTAACGATTATACCCAAACCGACATTAACTATGTCTAAGCATACTAAGGTTCACAAGGTTCACGCGATCAACCAGATTAAGGAAAACCATAAATTCCAAGGATAGTTACTAACCTTAACCAGAATAGCAGTTTTTATGGAGAATTATCCGGAAGCACTATACAGTTGCAAAAACAACATATGGTAGGTGAATTAGTAGGTTCAACATGATCAATGGAATGCTTGCCTTGCTCTTCTTCAGCAATATCAAGCTCTGGATCGGCAACTGCCTCCTCCTCCTCGAGGGTGTCTGTGTCTACACGCCGAAATCGAAAGAACCAACAGTAATTACAAACTTGCAAAGAAAGAACGAAAGAAATAAATAGAAAAACGAATAAGACCTTTGCACAAGATCCAGGGTTGCCTTTTTATGAATCCTTTAATCACCTTTTTCGAACTCAAGATGCTAAAATTGTTTAGATTATACAATTATTCATTAGTTGCAAGGTGCATTGATCTTACTGCTCCCAGCAAGCATTCTGGAACCTTATTGCTTATATGTTTTGCTTGAGTAGGACTTAGAGCCAAAGCTAGACGAAGCAAGATTACTTCCTTAGATTCTTACAGAGCATATCTTAGGGTTCGATTCTAGGTTATTCTTTACTAAATTCAGGTTTAGATGAGTTGCTTTGTGTGTTAATGAAAAGTCTTAAATGACCATATAAGTTCATGGGTGATTTGTTCTTTTACTTCAAATAGATTTCACTTAGAATTTGTTTGGCACAAGCTAGATCTTCTAATTTAGGCTACTAACTTAATCTACATGATATTTGGGAAGGTTCTGGTGATAAAAATGACTTAACTATAGTTTTCTTCATTTGCAACTACAGTTCATTCATTCCTCTCACAGCCTTCAACATGTGATTACATAGGGTTATTAAGCTATCAAAATTAATAGGCTACACATGTTGGAATAAGATTATCTTTTCTTATTTGGGTAGTCTATACTTTGGACAGCACCGCTGATCTAATTTCATAAGTTTTATACTTTAGACGAAACTTTATATTCACCGTTGAAAAGGCTTAAATGACATTGTAAAGTTTACGTTTTACAAAATCGGCAAGAACGCGAAGTGAACCGTTAACACTTAAGGGTTTTAGGCTGACAAAATTAATATGCAAACCTTAACCAAATAAAACTCTTTTTACAGAATATGATAGTATAAACTTTGTATAATGTTTCTAGGCTAGTTTTACTAATTTTAGTATTTAGACACGCTATTTTATCTACCACTGAATTAGCCTAAATGACCATACGGTTAACATCAAATCGGCCAAGATTCAAACTTAGTTTCCAACTATACTGTGCATGATTCTTGATTCACTTTCAACACATGCTGAATCCCAGAAATTTATATCATCTACATCTGCTGAAATCCATTTATTTCCTCTTGCAGAATTTTATTTTATACTCATTCTCTTTTTAGCCGAATTAAACCTGGATTTATTTGACAAGGCAAATTAATCTTTAAGCATAAATATTTTTACCAATTTGAACTCATTCCAAGACAAGGATTTCAAAGATATTTGATTTCCTTTATTTTGGTGAAATCCAAATTAATCTTTTTCTTAGCTCATAACTACCTATTTCAGTATTTTCATTTTAAATACTCTCACCGAAATTCTTTTGAAAATATTTTTGTATATATTCTGGAACTATTGGATTTTATATGACTTTAGGAATTTATTTTGCTAAACTTTGAATAGTATTACCAAACATTATGACTATTTGGATTTAGCTCAGGCTTTAGATTCCAGTTTAAATCCAAAAATACGCTTTCTCGACTGAAGACGATTCATCCACGCTGCGAAGGCTTCGGTTCAAAAATCTCCTGAGACTGACAGGTCGGGCCCAGTCGTCAGTGACTCAAAACAGGGCTCTCGGTTTCTACCTCGCCATGCGGCGAATCGTCATCGAACAGCGGAATGGGTAACACCTACATCGATGCGACGACGAGACGAACACAAGGGTGGTACCGATCCGACCTAGGATGGCGGGGAAGGTGGCCGTCACCGGTGAGGGGCGGCGGAACCACGGGCGAGCACGAGCGACTCACCGCCGGCGATCCATTCCCCAAATTAGACACTCGGCAAGTATCAGTGAGGGCAGAGGATGCGATTTCACCTTGGCTTCGGGTTGGACGTGAACCGGAACGAGCTGTCGTCGGTGCGCCGGAGCCGAAGAAGAAGGGTCCCCCAGCGACGCCGATCCGCGCGGAATGGGCTGAAATAAACCAAAGGGATGAACTCAAGAGTGCTTAAGGATGCTCTAGACCAACCGATTCGTGGTACCTCTCACTCAGTCACGGGGATTCCATTCCCTCCCCCTTCTTCTGTTCTTGGGCGAGAAACGACGAAAAGGAGAAGGAATGCAGTGCTGGCTCAGTGGGAAGTCGTTACTGGCTCAGGAGGCTTTAGGCGATGCGCTCTGGTCTTTTGTAGCGAGCCAACAGAGGAACTCACGAGTGAATCGCCTGCGCAGCCTCCCTCGGAAGTCACGGCGAGTGAGCTGCATCAATGAGCCTTGGGCTATGGCGAAGCAGTGTACGCCATGACGCTCTGAGTGGCTCGGGAGAAGCTCCAGTACGACAGCAGGCGAGAGAGGCAGCGAGACCAGAGAGAGCGATCGGAGAAGAGACTGACCGGTGGGACTGGACCCACATGGCAGTGAGGGCAAGGATTAGCTTAAGGATGGATTTAGCCAAATGCACTGAACTTGCATTAAATTCGCCCACTAAGCTTGGTCAGCAATTTTTCTTATTTTTCCCATACCCTCCCCTGGTAGTAGACCAGCTCCTGACAAAGACTAGGGTCAAAATACTTGGTATAACATTTACTAAAATTCTGATACGGTATAGAGCACTGAATTTCTATTTCTGTGTTTGAATTACCAGACGATTCAAATATTTTATAAAATTTTTGAAACTTTGTTTTTCAAATGGATTTGAGACAAGGATTCTTAGATAAAATTTTCAGCTCAATATATTGCTACATTAATTTATAAAAATTCTGACATTCTATTTTTCAGCTTTTGCTACTTTCTGTTTTCGAATTATTTAGGGCTTTATCCCATCTGATAACTTTCTGAGATTTTTACCAATGGTAAATACTGTATCAAAGGTGACTTGGTAAATTTTTCAGCTGGAGACGAGCTCTGGATATTTTTCACAAATTTTGAGGGTGCACTGTTTCTAGTCAAACTGACCTCCATTTGCCTTTTCAATATTCAAATTAATATTTGTATCTTTTTATCAGTGTGTAAATTGGTTTCTTCACCTATTTAGATTTAGAAAATAATTTATTCCCAATCTTTCCTTTGGTTCTTTTAATTTCTCCCATTTCCTTTTATTGTCTTTGCAATACAAAATCCAAGAAATCAATTCAAGAAAATCACAAATTCCATAAAACTCAAAAATACTCAAAGTGCAATTTCACATTATAGCATTCCACTGTTTTAAAATTTTCAGGATGTTACAAAAACGACGGCTCCATCGCCCGTTGTAGGAAAGAAGCCGTTTATATACTCATGCTTGATCACGGTAATTTATGGGCCCATGCATAAATTAATTAGTTTATAGACTGTCTGACAGACAAGGCATTGTAGAAGTTGTCTGTTTTGTTGTCTTTATGTGACATGGTATACACTTACAGACAGCAGCTGTCATGCTACAGAACTGGGCATCACAACCGACCTATTAGAAGCGATTTGGTGCAAACCCGTTGTGATGTTTGCACCAGAAGCGGTTTGTAGGCAACGGTCCGGAGAGGGCTTTCAGAAGCGGTTTGAGACACGAACCGCTTCTGAATGTTGCTTTCTAGAAGCGGTTCTTGTCTCAAACCACTTCTGATTTTCAGAAGCGGTTTGAGACAAGAACTGCTTCTAGAACTCAATATTCAGAAGCGGATCGTGTCTCAAACCGCTTCTGGAAGCCCTCCCGCCCAGCGCATTTAAACCCTTCTTCCTCCACGAGCTAGCAGAGTACGATCGAACAGAGAAGGGCTGGCCTAGCGCTGTTCTTGGGGAGGTGCTGTTCAAATTTTCAATTTGGGGTGATTAGCTCCAAATTAAGTGTTTGAAGGTTAGTAACATCATGTGAACATCCTTCTCACCTAGAGATTGCTATTTTTTTCAATGGATGTGGAGAAATCTTGAACTTTTTAAGCAAGATCACCATGATCAAAATTTTGTTTTCTATGCTTATTTTTGTTGTTGTATGAAGATGTAGGGTGGAGATCTAGTTCAAAATATGACATTACACAAGGTAAAGGTGATTGGAAGCTTTAGATGTAGGTGGTTGTTAGCTTTAGAATCTTAAATATCACAATATTGCAAGGAAGTAATTATTGGTGTATGAAATAAAATAGAAAAACATGTAGAATGATAAAAAATAATTACAAAGGTAGGAAGGGATACAAAATAATTAGAAAGGTAGGTCTTTAATTGGATGACGGTGTAGGTGGAGGTTTTTTTGTTGGGTTTAAGTGGCTGTGAGTTTTAGATTTTTAAATGTAACTATAAGTTACGTTGTAATTTTTGTAATGAAATTTGTTATAATTTTTAATGAAATTATAACTTGGTGTAGATGAATCGGCAATGGATGTACAATGCGGACCGTCGCTCGAGAGAGTTCATTGATGGCGTGCAGGCTTTTCTCGATGCGGCCGTTGCATTTTTGCCTCCAGGCAGCTTCATATGTTGTCCGTGTGTAGATTGCAAGAACGAGAAGGAGCACTCCCAGCGATGGTAAGTTATGAACCATTTGATCATGAGAGGTTTCATGCCAAACTATACCTGTTGGACCAACCATGGCGAAGTTGAGGCGGTTAGCCAAGAAGACAATGAAGAAGGCGAGGAAGAGGAAGATGGATTGAACAGTATCCCGGACGGCACGCAATACTGTTCCGTGGAAGAAACGCTTGGTGACTTTGGTGATGATGAGCTAGACCAGATGCTGCATGACGGAGAGGGAGACTACACAGATGAAAGACAGTTCGAGAAGTTCCAGCGCATGTTAAAGGACCACAGAACTCCTTTGTACCCAAACTATGGGCAGGGCCACAAAAAGCTGCGTACCACACTGGAACTCATGCAATGGAAGGCTACAAATGGTGTGTCAGATAAGGGTTTCAATGAGTTGTTATCACTCGTAAAGAAGTTGCTTCCAGAAGATAACACTCTGCCTGAATCTACATATGAAGCCAAGCAAGTCGTATGTCCTTTGGGATTGGAAGTACAGAAGATACACGCATGTCCTAATGATTGTATCCTGTATCGTAATGAGTATGCCGATTTGGATGTTTGTCCAGTGTGCAAAGAATCACGGTATAAGGTGAAGCGTGATGATGCAGGTGAAATAGATGAGGAGCGTAAGAAGAAGAGACCTCCAGCTTGTGCATGCCCGATCCACAGTAGTGTGTCTAAACTGTTGTACATGCCCTAATGCTTGAAGAGTTAGAGAGAAAGAGACTGATACATGCACATGCAATATTTTTTGAGAGCTGAACCGCCGGGGAACTTAATGGCTGCGCGAATCAACCATGTAGCACACCAGGACTGCATGCACATGACATATCTGGAAAAAGTCAACCACAAAGGAGAGACGCCCTCTATACTGGAATTGCATGGAAAATTTTATGCGCCCTCCTTTTAGGAACGGAGGGAGTATTATTAAACAAGCATACATATGTCTATATGACCAAGTTAGCACAAAAAAAAAGAGCTGATCAGCTAAATAGTTTACATAAGAGTACTTGCGATGGAAATAAATGATAAGCAAAAGGCAACAGGCCAATTATTTCCCTGGCCCGCAGGCAATCCACTAGGGTTGACATAGGGACTGGCAACCAACTAGGGTTGATGCCGGACTGAGATTCCCTACAATGGCATGGGGACTGGCAACCAGAGGCAGATCTATAGGGTATACTGGATGGGCCACGGCATACCCGGTAGATTCGGCCCAATATAGTCCATAATACCGTTATTATCTTGTATAGTCTGCTTGTGAAGATCATAAATTTAGATCCGTAGATCCGATTGAGCTGATTCTTATTGTGTTAGTTTCAAAATTGAATCTAATTTCTGTAGTTAAAATTTCATATCAATCCAATGGTTGGATCTTCGATAATTACTATTTTAGTTAATATGTGTCAGTCTGTTTTTACTGAAACCGAAGCAGTTTTTTATAATTTGTTTAGGGGTGATTTGAGAATCAATAAAAATTATTTTAGCTTCCGCGCAATCATTCACCCCCCTCTGATTGCTATATTAGTGTATATCGATCAGACATATGATTTGAGTACAAGACTGCTAGTTGATTTATAGAGTAGAAACAAATATAATTGCTACTTTGCTAGAGACTAGAGAGTTTCTTGTTGATGCATTGCTTTTTTTGTTTGTAGAGTTGCTCCTTTTGTTAGCGGATCGTTTTGGGTTTCAACTTTAGCCTACCCCAACTTGCTTGGGACTAAAAGGCTTTGTTGTTGTTGTTGTTGAATTATGAAGAGGAACGGAGACATTGCATCTCTTTTCCGAAAACATGCAGCAAAGAAGGCTGCTGCTACTTCACCTCTTTTCCGAAAATATTGCAAAACGAGAAAGCAAAGAAGGCTACTGGTGCTTCATCTCTTTTCCGAAAACATTGCATCTCTTTTCCGGAAACATCTATTGAGTGAGATATTTTCTTCCAAGTTGATGAAAATGATATAATCAAGAGTTTCATGGCTATTAGAAGGCGGAGGCCAGATAAGAAGGACAAAAAGTAATATTGTATTCTTTGAACTATTGTAGGTGCGTAAGCTTCTTTTATGCATATTTCATACTTAAAATGTTTGAACTATTTATATTGTAATTTATACTTGTATTATCATGTTTCTAGTTATTTTATACTCGTATACCGAATTTCTCGACAACATTTATAGTTGTTTATCAAATTGTATATTATAGTATTAGTTTGGCATACCCTAACTTAAAATCCTAGATCCGTCACTGCTGGCAACCAACTAGGGTTGATGCCAGACTAGGATTCCCTGTAGTAGCATGGGGACTGCAAATTAAGCGGTCCTCGTGCTTTAGTTGGATTCGAAAGCAGTGCTTTACATCTTCCGAAACCTATAGCAAATAATGTACTGATTTTCCTACTGTAGCAGCACACTGTTGAGCAATCCGAGCCATTGACTAACTCGATCGGACGGCTGTGAGACATAGGGACTACTTAAGTTGTTGTCCCATGCAAACTACAGGGGATCCTTGTCCAATGATAAAGCATCTAGGCCTCCAATTTATTTTGGTTTTAGTAATTAATGATAATCATGGTTAAAGAACTAATATTTTTCTTGAGATTGTTGAAAATAGATTGGTCCTAGACATAGCACACAATGAAGCATGGAAACAAAGCTAAAAGAAGATCAACGCATTAAGCTAAATCGTCAAGGTATAAAATTAAGGATCTTTTCATATCTTTTGTCGACCTTGATGTTTTGGAGAAAGATCGAATTGCTAGATCAGGTGCCGTACCATTAAGAGTGACTCTTGGCGAGTAGCTTGATTTTTTAATTAGTGTAAATGGCTCAAATCTATGATCATACTTTGATGATTTGCATTTCTCAAAAAAATCCTTGAGAACCTCTCAATTTCTTTGCATTGTCAGCATTACCGACAGTATAGGAGTGGTATTGCCGCAAGGGCGGTAGTACCGGCTCAATGGGTCAGTAGCCATTTAACATAGAGAGATGTTTTGGTCTCAGGGTGGCCGGCACTACTGACCACGTGGGTACAGTACATGGGTGGTACTTTTTTTTACAGAGTGTCATTTCCTGGTCGGCACTACATGGGCGGTAGTGCCGGGGCACTGTAGCAATGGCTAGTCAGTCATCATTTAATGCTACAGTCGACCATTAGACCTAAAGCCAGCACTACCGACCCTACATGTGAAGTGGTGCCAACTTTCTCAGATTTTTTAGGAGGTTTGTGGTAACGGCTAGAATTTTTGGTGGGGGCTATAAATACACTCCCACCTGCAATAAAGGGTTATATTTGGACACTTATTGCATATTTATGAGCCCTTGTTAGTCTCTTTTCAAATCTAAAACATTCAATTCTCATTTTGTGAATGTTGAGAGAAAATCAAGCGTGTGTATTCAATTAAGCCATTTAGACACTTGATCAACCTCAAGTGATCGTCAAAGTCTATTCTCTTGTAGGTTGCCGCTTTTTAGACGGCCTGGAGGAGTGGAATCGGTGATCTACTCTAAGGAGCCCGTGAGAAGGCCAGTTGTTTGTGAAGGTTAGAGTTCACCTACCTAGGTAGGGAAGAACTACCATAAGTGATCGAGGAAGACTCATTTGCACAATGAACTGGTTTGATTCATTCAAACTTCCTCAATGTGGAACAGGGGAGACCGGCAAGTCTCCAATACCACGAGATAAAAAAAATTGTGTCCCTTGTTTGTGGTTTGCTCTTTTATATTCATTTGTACAATTTTATATTTCAAGGGTGCTTAGTGTGTGATCATATATCTAGGATTGTATAGTTGCTTATACTTAATTTGTTGGTGCACTTAATGAAACTTAGAGAATTTATGTTTTAATTGTCAAAAATCGTAATCCTTGCCTAGGTTGATTATTTATTACAGTTAGAACCGAAGAATTTTAAAACTTCTTATTCACCTCCCTCTAATCAGTTATCCTTGATCCTACAGTTAACGCTATAGTACTCGATTTCATCATCTTCCCCAAAACCCATGTGACTTACATATGCAATTTCTGAGTTTATAATATATTTGAACTAATATGACAAGTTTAGTGATCCGCAATGCTATTTAATCTTTTCTTTCTTGCCCAGCCCTCAATGTGGATATGAACACTAGGGATGCAGAAGGGCTGGCTTGGTTGGATTGAGAAATTGCTTCTTAGGTCAGCCATCCAGAAGAGGTTTATAGCTTAACTCAACTAAGTACTCCCTCCGGTTCACAAGAACTTGTCGGTTTGGAATACGTGCAGTCAAACTTTTAAAACTTTAGCTATCGATATTTTTTTAAATATTTAGATTGGATGCTTGAAAATCTTATGTGTGGATTCATCTCGAAAGGTACTTTCGTAATATTATAATTTTATTGGATTTTTAAATATATTACAATAGAAATTAGTAATTAAAGTTGAGTTCTGGAAACTATGTCGATGTCCCAAATGACAACCATTTGTGACCGGAGGGAGTATTAGCTACCATTGCCAACAATCATCAATGCTACAATTACAATTATGAGATCAATCACACAAGAAAATTTGGTTTTTCAACCAATTTTCCTGGAAGAAGACATTCTTAAGGGTTATTGACCCAAATCCGGTCAAAATACTTGAGATTTCACCAAAATTTCTGAAATCACTATAGTAATTTGATTTTTTTCAAAATGTTTTATCTGGCCGTAATTTTGAATCTCATCCATGACCAAAATCCAAAATCTTGGACGAAATTTTTGAAACTTCACCGAGATTTTGAACTATGGTCATACCAATGGCGTCAGCCATCAGAGATATCTTGCGCACGAGCCTGCGGTTCAAATGGGAGCCTATTGTTTCACTGGGTCGAGAGGGTGGATGCATCCACATGCAGGGGCAGAGTTGGGCCTATGGCAGTTGAGGTCATGGCCCAAGACATACGTCTATCAGTAGAGAACACTTTCTATATATGAATAGAAAATTTTGGACGTTTAATTATATATCTGATGTTAGTAACAATTGTTTAGTTTTCGGTCCGAGACTTAAGTACAATCCTGGCCCACCACTGCTCACACGTGAAGCTCGAACGGTGGGCGGGTGCACGGTGGATGCGAGATAGTTCTGCCTTCCGGTTCATCGGAGAGCATCAGCATCGTGCCGTACGTAGCTAGTTGGCTTTGCTAGTGTGTGCTGATTGACGTGTTCCTCCTCTCCTAAAATTATTTTTCCGTGATGTTTTGTTATCATTTATTGCTCCGCTAATACTTTAACTAATTGCCCGTTGCACAAGATTCATGTTTACCGTCCATATATATATCAGTATGATCAGAGGAAATCTCGCATGTCTAGCGACAAAAACAGAAGTATATCGCCAAGAGCGAGGAAACCATATTTTGTTGTACTGAGAATAAAACCTGACGACTACGTAAGGGTGGCAGCCACCCTTCACGCTCAGTCGTATATAGAGGTGGAGACGTCGTGCCGGGCTAGGTCGGTCTAGCACGAGTCTATCGTGCTTTGTATCTGAATCGTGCTGGGTTGCGATGGCCCGTCGTATCCGACGTGCCGTGCCGGCCCGGCCCGACTCACCTTCGGCAAGCCTAAGCACGGCCCATTTGCGCTTCGTGCCTACTTCGTGCCGTGCCAGCTCAGCCCCAACCCATTTGCACTATTGTGACGAAAAGAAAGAAACCAAAGACACATGGAGTTAAGACATTCGATAGGGGTGGGCATAATTTAACCGAAACCGAAAAACCGAACCGAACCGAACTGAATTAACCGAAAAATTCGGTTTTTTCGGTTTTCGGTTTTCGGTTCGGTTTTTATTTTGCTGCTGTTCGGTTTACGGTATTCGGTTCGGTTTTCATACTCTAGGAACCGAACAACCGAATAGACTGACTAGCGAGTAGCGAAGCACTAATTCACCTGTTCGGTTCCGCAATTCGGCACTGCAGTCCCGTGACTCCCTCCGTCCCTCGACTCGATCCCTCCCGGCTCCCGCCCCCAATTCCCCATTTTCCTCCCATCCCTAGCCCTAGCCCTAGGCCACCGACTCACCGCCTCACCGGCTCATCGCTGGCGCTCGGCGTTCGGTCTGCAGTCCGCTGCTCCGGGCCTCCGGCCGTTCGGCGTCTCTCCATCCCTCCACTGCTCCCGTGCTCCGACGTTCCACTTCCGCCCTTCGCGCCGATCTGTACCCTCCAGGCGGCCAGGCCCTCCGCGACTCGTCGACTTCGCCGCGACCAGCTCCTCCACGAGGAGAGGACCGCGACTCCGCCATTTCGCCGCCCAAGTGCCCACCTGACTTGAGTGCGGACCTCCTTCGAGCTTCGATTTCTTTCTTCTACCGCCGGCCGCCGCCTCCATTGGTGCTTGTCGTCCATCACCAAGCAGAGTAGCAGACCACGCCGGCACGCCGACCGCCGACGCCTCCGACAGGACCGACAGAACTTGCTCCGTCTGCTCCGGGCCTCCGGCTAGTGAGGTAAAACAAAAGTCGCAGCACATCAGATACATCTGATGATCTGATCTACATCTTTGCAGTTTATTGTTCATACTCGTAGTTGTTTTGGCTACATCTTTGCATAAATTTTCAAAGATCCATTCGTTCTTATTTCAAATAGCATAGAAGTACATCACAGCATTTGTTGTTCATACTCGTAGTTGTTTTGGCTATCCAGCAACCTCAGCTGTGTCTTTAACATGAAGTAACTGCAGCACATGTGTCCATTTCATCAAGTTTATCTTTTCATTCATGGGAATTGATCCCTGTAAAGAAGTGTGCACTACTACCTTTATTAAGCTATTGACTTGCCAATTCTCCAGATGACATCTATGACTTACTAATTTCAACAGTCCAGTGCCTTTATGTGTGCGTGCTTTTGAGTTTGACTATATTTTTCTTTTTCATGGGTCCTTCACTTTTAGATGCCAATTCTCAGAATGATGAAAGTAAGTACTAAGAGTTGTTTTGCCTGTAAGATCTCACCGTCTGATGATTTTCAAGCATTCCAACAGGGAAATCCTTCTGATGAGTTAAGCTCTATGTGCTGCTAGCCTGCTTTAGATTTGTTGTCAGCTGCTGTGATGACTGATGAGTTAAGCTCTATGTGCTGCTAGCCTGCTTTAGATTTGTTGTCAGCTACTCAGGTTCTGGACTTACCTTCTGTGTTAAGCTCTATGTGTTAAGTTTTATGTGTAAGCTTCGGTCATTGTCTCATTGACTCATTCAGCCATTCAGGTTGTGGCGTACTGGGCTACTGGCATTGTGCTATTGTTCAAATGTTCAGGTTGTGCTGTTGTGCTCATTCAGTTTTATGTGTTATGTGTTAACTGTTAAGTATTATGTGTAAGTTTCGGTTAGATTTCGTTTCTAAATGTATTGTCTGCTTTAGATTTATTGTCTGGTTCGGTCATTGGCTGATGGCTCATTCAGGTTGTGCAGCTTGTGCTATTATTGTTCAGGTTGTGTTGTGCTAT
This sequence comes from Guadua angustifolia, assembly GCA_036346375.1. NCBI lineage: Eukaryota > Viridiplantae > Streptophyta > Magnoliopsida > Poales > Poaceae > Guadua > Guadua angustifolia. The sequence continues at coordinate 3,014,028 of CM070521.1, read as the reverse complement.
AGACTCATTCAGGTTGAGGCGTTGAGTTGAGTTTCAGGTTGTTCGGTTAACCGAAAAACCGAATTAACCGAACTGATTTGGTTCGGTTAATTCGGTTCGGTTTTTATGGAAATTCGGTTTCGGTTCGGTTCACAAAACCAAAAAACCGAAATTTTGAAAAACCGAAAAAAACCGAACCGTACAAACCGAAATAACCGAATGCCCAGGCCTAACATTCGACACAAATATTATAGAAAAAGAACTAAAATTTAAAAAGATTAAATAAGGTCATGTTTAGGGGCTTAAAGTTAGCTTCAGCTTCTGAAAAACCAGTAAACCCTCCAAACAACTCAGTTTTTAAACGGCTTTTAGCATAAACTGGAAACCATATATAACTAGCAAAAGCCAAAAGTTAAATCTAATTTATATTGTAATATATTTAATAAATCTAATAAAATTATAATAATATGAAAGTACGTTTCGAGACGAATCTAAAATATGATATTCATGCATCCAATCTAAATATAAAAAAGATAAAAGTTTGACTGCAGGCATCCCAAACCGACAAATGTAGCGACCCCCATTTTTACATAAATGCAAAAATGGAAATCTCATATGCATACAGTGCTAGTCCCATGATCAGTAGCTAGCACGTACATTTACAATAATTGATATCACATCCATACTCTTTATTACAAATAATAATGGTAATTTACACAATAAAATCTTACAATTCAGAGTAATGCAGCGGAAAAAATCAAAAGTCTTGTAGTGTGCCCATCCAACCCTCAGGCAACCGACAAGGTATAATCCCTAGAAAGCTCGTTAATATCCCCGAATCCTGTGTCAATTAAGTTTCATCGAGCTAATCTGATTCTTTACCTAAAAACAACGAATAAGCAAGGGTGAGTATTTTCGTACTCAGCAAGACTTTTGCAAAGCCTATAATATATGCAGGCTATTTCAAAGGAAATGTTTCTACGGTTAATTTACATAAAGCCAATTTAAGTTGTAAAACAAGTAGTAATTGCAAAACGGAATTTATAAAAGTAAATTTGACTGATATGAAAATAACAAATAAGTAAAGTATAAGTAACAACTCACAGTCCTCCATGATGTGAGCATCAGGTCGTCCATTGCCAATACATGGCTCAAATCTGAGACAAATACTTTCCAACAAAGGTATCCAATCCAAACCATTTAGAAAATATCAAAACTACTAATGCAGGCGCATCAAGTGTCCCTTGACCGCGGGAACGGTTTTTCGAAAAGATTTACACTCTGTAGATGTGTACAACTTTACCTACAAGACATGACTGACTCTTTGTGCAAGTTATTAGCACACTTCTTTTGGTGTGCCGCAGAGAGTCATGACATAACCGTTACATTACTTAACCCTAACTTTGCACCAGCACGGGACGAAAACCCATACTATGGCAAAAGAACTCAGAGCACAGAAATGATGGAACTTCCCCACAGAATGGCGTACACCGTTGTATCGGTAAACGTTTGATCCATGATCACCTCGGTGTGGACGTCCCTTGGATTGTAGGGTCGAGGATGCGCCTAGAGGGGGGCTGAATAGGCGTTTTACAAAATTAATCGCTCACTAAAATCGATCGCTCTAATACACTCCTAAGACAAAACCTAATCAAAGATATATGCGGAAGCGATAAATAGATTTTGACAATTAAAACCTAAATCAACTAGGCTCACTAGTGCACTTAACTAAATTATGTCTCTACACAAGAATTGCTATATTGAACAACTAATTAATACTAAGCAATTCTAGATACTATCAAGTAATTGAACAATATACAATAAATGTAAATACTTGAAAGTAAAAGAGACAACCGATATTTTTTCGCTGTGTTCGGAGACTTGCCGGTCTCCCCTAGTCCACGTTGAGGCAAGCCCAACCACTTGGACCGGCTCCCGCTCGAGCACCCGCCTCTTTCCACTAGTCGTGGTTTTTCACGCTCGCGCGTAGGCTCAACCCGAACCTTCACAAACTTCGCCGGGGCTTCTCACACCTCGAGAGCTCCCGCGCACGACGCCTACGCCGTCTAGGAGTCGGCAACCTCCAAGAGCAACAAGCCGCTCCTCCGCTTGAACTTCACCGAGCACAACGAATGCGCAACCGGTGATCACCAAGTGCAACACATGCACAAGGACCTCACTCAAGTGCAACACATGCACAAGAGCCTCTCAAACCCACTCCTAATTGCAACACATGCAATTAGTTATCACTCTTTGCTCAAGAATCAAATGTGAGTGTGCAACACATGCAACACCTCACCCAAACACTCAACCAATGCAGCAACTCCTGCCCCAAGCCCCCCAAGGGGGTATTTATAGCCCCCCACAAGAAAACTAGCCGTTTGGGGGCAAAACAGGAAAAATCAGGCGAAGCCCGGTCCAACCGGACCCTGGCCGGTCCGACCGGCCCTCACAGGGCAACGGTCGGATTTTCGACCGTTACACGGCCGGTTGCACCGCCACCCCAGTCGCCGCACCGCCGATCGGCCCGATCACGGCCGTCGCCTGCCAGCATAAACATCGAAAAACCCCCTCTGAAAAAGCCACGGCCGAAGCCCGGTCCCGACCACTCGCCGTGTGATCGCACGGGGCGGTCACACCGCCCGACTCACCAAGAACGCACAGGGTCGACCACACCAAGACTCCGCCCGGCCGCACCGACAGCGACCTTGAAGCGGTTTTTCGCGCAATCTCTTTTCCGAAAAACCAAATGCCATTCTTTGAGCTAAAAGGTGATCAACACATGATCAAACACACATGCAAAACACATTTGCACCACTTTAGCTCATGCTCAAAGAATTCAAAACAAATTGCAAAAACACATTTTGCAATCAACTCAAAGACTATTTGCAAAACGTATTAAGCAAATCAAACTCGAGTTTATGAGATTAATCCCCCTAGCCATGTGAAGGTCAACACGAGACCCAGTCAACTTGCCAACACCTGTTGCAAGCCCTACTCACATGCTCTCGGAATTCTGGACTCATAAACCTCAGTTTATTCGCACAACGAACTTGCAAATAACGCAATAAAACACATTTCATGCTTGAGCACTACTCTTTGCAACACATGCAAAAGTCTAGCTCCAAGCAACATCAGATCAAGATGCTTGAACTCTCTAATTGCAACACATGCAATTCTCTAGTCCCATGCAACATCAAATCGACTTCACACCAAAACCAAACATCAACTAAACCAAATCACACGTATGAGCTCTTTACTCGCAACACATGCAAGCCTCTAGCTCCATACAACCACACAGACATCAAATCATGCTTGAGCTCTCTCCTTTTGCAACACATGCAAAACTTAGCTCCAAGCAAACACAAGTTTTGAAAGATTGTTTTGAACGAAACCAAAGCATGAAGCTTCAACATTCGCAACACATGCAAAAGTGAACTTCACGCAAAATCCAACGCATAAGTTTAACCCATTCGCAACACATGCCAAATGGTCAAACCTCATGCAAAAAACAAATTCAAATGATTTGAGCTCGAGTGAACGCGGATTGAGATCATCAACACATGATGAAGCTCAAGCTAGGAAACAACCCCTCTTAATAGCACGGCGATAAAAACCTTAGACTCAAAGACTACAAAAGTCCTTAGCCTATCAAATTATACCTTCGCTGCTGCGCACAAGTAATCCCCTTTGGGGTCTTTATGATCTTCACTTTGATACTCCCCCGGGATCATCACTCGACTCTTCTTCTTAACTTCGGGATCTTCTCTTGACGCCCATCACCTCATGATGCCGTCTTTATCCCGTTCTCAATCATCTCATCCATCTTTGGACCTAACTCAATCACAACTCATACAAATAGTTAGTCCAAGATGCATGGTTGTCTCGATTATCTCTTGCACTCCATTAACACATAATGGATGCCTCTAGATCAATTGAGCACAACCTAAATCAATTTGAATGATTAAATGTGTCTTAAGTACAATAATGCAACTCATGCTTTATTATACTTAAGAGCTATTCATTTATCCTTAATTAATCAAGGAACACCATCAACACATGATGAAATGTTCTTTAATGATTAACAAGACAAATGAACTCAATTTAAATTATCATTTAAATTGATATGAGTATATATTAACTACACAAGTTTTCATATACTCATGTTGATGAAAAGTAATGATCCATTATGTGTAGGCTATATGGAAATGATCATTACCCTAAGTCATCAACTATAGAATACACCCCACATGTATATGTGCATAAGTATGATTGACTTGGATATAATATGCACATATTCAATTTGATTGCATTGGAGCATATCCTATATTTCCACGAGTATACTATAACTGGGCAATTTAAATATATACTCAAGGATTTAGTTTCTTTGTCTTGATCCTTATATGTGTCAATAATGAATCGATCAATACAAAGAGACTTTCAAGTTAAACTACAAACTCCCCCTAAATATGTGCATCCATGTAATATATGGATTGAGAAACATAATGCACATTTTGTGGTAAATGTAATGCGGACATTCATACTTTAACTTGACTCCAAAGTATGCAACTAATACTAGAGTGAATTATGCAGACATACCTTGGGTTTTCCATTTTTCAATGCGATGAGACTAATCAAAGATATTCTAAATAAACAAGTTAGTCTCGATATAAGATTTGTCATTAATAACAAAATCACATTAATGGATAATCTCAATATTAGATTTGTCATTAACACCAAAACCATAACTAATGAAGGTTGAACTTACACCTTGGAGCAATCCATTAAGAAATAGCTCGTACTACTCCAGCCTTCCAATGTGCAAAACTAGTTTTAAGCAACTTAATAGGTTAAGATTGTTCCATACCAGCACTTGTGATTGTACGGAGATACTTGGATGTAACGTCCAATTAGTTCGGTCCTTAATCCGACACGGGCAATAGTCTCCCCCTACACTACGTGCAACACCTGCACATCCGGCTATTGCTAATAATTGCCCGCATCAACAACATAGTTTTATTTTTATTTTTAATCAAAATACCAATAATCATCATCATGTCTCAATATTTCCAAGTTTCACCTGATCAATTTTTCCAATTGATTTATCCCAAATCTAAAGCATGGCTAAGCATGATTATTAACCATTGCATATATCCAAATTGACATCAGATATTGTCTAACCTTAATTCTAGGGTTGTCAAGGTTCACATGTCAACACTAAGAGAACTTCATAAGACAATAGGTATATCTACCAGTACCCACAAAGTAGCAGCATTTAATGAAAATAGCATATGCAATGAAAACATTTATTAAAATATTTATAAAACTGGGATCAACATGATCAAAGGGGGTGCTTGCCTTGCTTAATTGCTGTTAACGACGAAGTCGGGGCCGTAGTAGGCGTTGTCGATAATGGCAAATAACAAATAACAAGTTTTCAATAAGGGCAAATAGAAATTAGATGAAAATCAAAATAGAAACAAATCATAGAAAACAGGTGTGGTTTGGGTTCTTATGATTTTACGTATTCGGATTCAAATTTGTCTTATATAGTTAGCAATGATACTGTTTCTTGTTTTATGAATTCATTTTCTTCATTTTAAAGATTCAAGATGCTAAAATTATGTATTCTTTTATTTATAATATTGAATTCAAGATGCAAAATTTATTTGGATTAATAGAATGATGACATTAGTTATTATGTTCAATGCTATGAATAGCACTCTACTTTTTAATGCTTTTACATGAGAAGCAATTTCAAATATGTTAGATTTGTTAGGTCGAGCTATTGGTTACAAATTTATGGTTTTTAAGAAGGTTTTGGTGATATAAATCTATTAATCACTATTTTCTTTATTACTTAAGTTTATTTAGCTATGTTGCGGATTTTAGGGTTTATATCAATGCAGGGTTAGGCTTTTGACAAGATTTAAAATGTAAGGCATGTTAGAATAGAATTACTTCTTCCAAATAGGTTTAGGGTTGATCTTGAGTTATAGGGTGCTTATGATTTGGTTTTACTTGTATTAGTACTCATTCATGGTTATGCATATGTTAAATCTTTTATATTCAGGAAGTAATATTATTTATAAAATTGGTTATCGTTAAGTTAAATATAATTATCTCTACAAGTTTATTTAATCTTAGACCTATAACATATTTATGAATTATATTGGCACTTAATTATGGATCATATATTAATCTTATGCATTTATTTAAACAAGATGAACTACTAAATTATTTCAAACTTAAATTAATATGAAATATTTTTACATAAACAGGGTTTTATGGTCTTAATGAAACACAAGAATTGGTTTTATCAATATTTGAATTCATATGCTTATGCTACAATTATTTTAATTTCTATGCATTGTAAAGCAATCTATTTTCAAATCTAAATGAAACAAGACTCAAATCTAAATATTTTTGCATATTTGGAATAATAATGATCTCAGGAACATTTTAAGATTTGATTCATGATTTAAAGGGGTTTAGTTTGTATAGTTGTAATAGTACCATATTAGGGTTTGTTTGTATTTTTAAATTCAAATAACTTTAATTGGATTTGAAAATTAAATATTTTTGCAAAAATGGATTTGTTAGGGTCTCAGGAATATGTGGAAATTATTTATTATTTTAGGGTTCATGATGTACAACCTTTGCAGAGAGATCACATTAGGGTTTGTTTAAATTTCAATTTCAAATAATTCAAACCAAGTGTGAAAATTAAATCACATTAGGGTTTGTTTAAATTATTTATTATTTTAGGGTTCATGATGTACAGCATGCCAATGCGCACACGGAAGTGGTGCTGCGGTGGCCGGAGACGGCCGGGAGATGGGTCGCCACTGAGAGCCAGTGGCAGCGCTGGAGGTGATTAGCCGGAGTTGGTAAAGAAGGGTTCATACACTGGAAAAAAACTGGATGTGTAAGCATTAGTGGAACCAAAGCGATCCATTTTGCGGGTTTCTTCGCAGCGGGAAGGTGAAGGATCGATTTGGCCTAGAGGGTGGTGAATAGGCAACTCTACAAAATTTCAGAATTACCCACAGAACAAATATAGCTTAACTCAAGAACTTAGCTATCAGATTCAGGAGATCGACAATAAAGCACAGACAACTCAAAATCAGCAAGAGACAAACATAACAGAGAACAACAGCAAGAAAATGAAATTGAGACATGATGATTTAACCCATGGTTTGGAGCTCAACTCCTACTCCACGTTAGAGCACTTCTCATGAAGTATAGCTCCTCCAAAACTAGTCACAGTAGTTTTGGTCTCTACTAAGGTGACTCTTTCATCACTCCGGTGAGGTGAGTCCCAACCTCTCACAATCAATGGTGGCTTTCCACAAACACCTTTGGACAGGTCACACCACACCTCCTCCAAGCCATCTAGATACACTTTGTACCAAGAGTAATAGACCATCTACAAGTCATGTCTCTTGGTTCACTTAGCACCACACTAACTAGACTAAGCTTGGAGCCAAACACTTAACAATGTTGAGTTTTTGGGTTTAAGGTTGAAGCACAGTCTCCTTAGTGGAATGGAAGCTCTAGAGTGCTAAAATGTCAAGGAGATGAAAAGGATCAAAAAGTTGTATGAAGGAATGCTCAAGAATTGCTTATATAGTCATCTGCACAGGATATAGCCGTTACACCTACCACAGTATCCGTTGGACATGTCAGACTGTTAAAAACCAGACTAACACATTTGCAACGGACTTAGTAAAAACAAACTTGGAATTCTGATCTTTGCACTCCGGACCAATATTGATGATATGATCATTTGCGCTGGACTAAATTTGCTTGGTCCGTCGTTCATAGGATTTTAAAGAATTTTGGTCCGGCAAAAAGATGTGATCTTGAACACAAGCACTGGATCGAAAAATCTAGTCCGCCGTAGATGGAGATGAAAGAGGTTTGCATCAACGGACTTTTTGAAAGAAGAGATATGTCTAACCGAGAGGAATGCATCTGCGCCGGACTGAATTTAGAGTTAGCGGAAGTTGGTCCGGCGTGAATGACATACGCTCGGTTTAACTTCTATTCAAAGAGTTTTTTTTTAACAATAGACTTACAAAGGCATGGTCCGACGAAGATATGACTTGCGCCAGACTAAATTTCTTGAGAGTATAAGGTTAGTCCGTCGTGAATGGAATGCGCTCGGTTTGATGTTTATCAGAGGATTTTTTAGTGCTAGACCTAGAAGAAATGGTCCGGCGTGGACTTTAATTTGCACCGGATGGATTTTCAGAGCAAACAAGGATGGTCTGGCGAAAATGGAATTTCTAGAAAAATTACGCCGGACTTAAGGAAGATGCAATGATATTTGGATCCGGCGAGAACACATACTTTCTAATCAGGAAAGATTGATTTTAGTAGGGAAAATATTTAGAAAGAATTTGACTCCAAACAGTCTATCTATTCTTAGCTCATGAACCAAACTAGAACTTGTGTATAATCCCCCTTTATAGTACGGCTATTCTAAAAACTATCCTAGCTACTTGGCTTGAATCATTTCTCAAGCCAAAACTAGTAATAAGAATCCTTAATCTTGACCCTTTTTCCTTATGCCTCCTTGGATACCCAATCAGTGAACTTCTTGCTTAGTAAACATTGACTTAATCAGCAACGCTAAAACCAAATAAACTCTAAGATAAAGAATTAGGGGGCCTAGATGCTATCAGAAGGGCGGAGGGAGGCTGCCACCTTGCGTCGGACTTGGGGAAGATGAGCTCCGGTGCGGCGGCTTTCCGGTGAAAATGAGCTTCAGTTGAGGCTAGGGACAGGTACTGGGCATCAAGGAGAAGCTCTACGTTTACTGAATTGAAGAATGGATGTTCATGGGAGTGGAATTGCCTTCGGCTCTGAGCTTTGAAGCTCTCAGTCATGGCGGGACAGATGAGGAATTTGAGCATTCTAGCTGGAGAGATGTAAAGGAAGGAAAAGGAAAATGGAGTACGGTTCCAGGTGAACTAGGGGATGCCATTTATAGGCAGTGAGAGGCGGTCGGAATAGGATTCGAGCGCAGCTTGAATTGCGGTGGCTAGCTGGTGTTGATGCGTGAAGGCTCTCGGCCTAGACAGCGCAAATCCAAAAGGAATGAGAATCGGGACAGCTCACGCAGGAGTGGCAGGTTGGCGTCTCGGGTTGCAAGTTACGGTGAGAAGATGACAAGGATTGAGGCGGTGGGGTGAAGAATCGGGAGGCTGGCCTGCGCACGAGACAGAGAAGGAGAAGGAGAAAGAAAGGAGGGAGTAGAAACCGAGACAGGTGGGGCGAAGCTAGCAGGGAGTGAAGTCGGCAGAGGTATATATCAAGTTTATGTCGGCATGGCAAAACAAGGGGAATACATTCCTCCAGTACTGACAGAAGTATTACATGAGTTTGCACACTTGTTTCAAGAGTCGGTCCAGTTGCGCCCCAGACGTAAGTATGATCATTTAATTCCTCTTATCCCTGGTGCACAGCCCGTCAATGTTCGTCCATATCGGTATTCGCCTCAACAAAAAGACGAAATTGAACGGCAAGTAGCAGAAATGTTGGAAAAAGGTGTCATACAGCAAAGCTCAAGTCCTTTCGCTTCTCCAGTGCTTTTGGTAAAGAAGAAGGATGGGTCTTGGTGGTTTTGTGTGGATTACCGCAAACTAAACACCATTACCGTCAAAAACAAGCATCCTTTACCCATAATAGACGAGTTATTGGATGAATTGGAAGGTGTCTGTTGGTTTTCTAAACTGGACTTACAATCCGGCTATCATCAGATTAGAGTGGCAGCTAGAGAGGAGTATAAGACAACATTTCACACTCATCAAGGTCTTTATGAGTTTCGAGTTATGCCTTTTGGCCTCACTAATGCCCCGGCAACCTTTCAAGGTGTGATGAATCAAATTTTTGCCCCTTTTCTGCGTCATTTTGTGCTTGTGTTCGTGGATGATATCTTAGTATATAGCCGCACACTTGAGGAGCATAGACGACATTTACAAGAGGTGTTTCGGGTGCTGGAACAAAACAACTTATTTCTGAAGAAAGCCAGGTGCTCTTTTGGGCAACAGAGGCTGGAATACTTGGGGCACATTATTACACCAGAGGGGGTTGCTACTGACCAAAGTAAAATCCAAGCAGTCCTGAATTGGCCAGTCCCCAAAAACGTGACGGAGTTGAGGGGATTCTTGGGACTTACGGGCTATTACATAAAATTCATCCGAAATTACGGAGTGATCTGCAAACCTCTCACTACATTGCTGAAAAAAGGGGTGTTATTCCACTGGACACCAGTAACAGATTAGGCCTTTCAGGTGTTGCAACAAGCTTTGGTACAGGCGCCGGTTTTGGCATTGCCAGACTTGTCCAAAACATTCGTCTTGGAAACAGATGCAAGTAACATTGGCATCGGGGTAGTACTCATGCAAGAGGAACATCCAGTGGCGTTCTTGAGTAAAGCTTTTAGTGTTAGAAACCAAGCTTTGTCAGCGTATGAGAAGGAGTGTATGGCCATTCTCATGGCAATTGCCAAATGGTGCCCTTATTTACAACATCGGCAATTCCTCATTCGAACTGATCAGAAGGCATTGATGCATTTGGCTGAACAGCGGTTAACGACAGGCATGCAACATAAAGCGTTTGTAAAATTACTTGGGCTACAATATCAAATCCAATACAAGAAAGGTGTCCAGAATGCAGCTGCAGATGCGCTTTCGAGAAGATCAGAAGTGGCAGAATTACAGGCAATATCAGTGTTCACCCCACTGTGGATTGCCAATTTGGTGGCCGGTTACCAAGATGATGAAGAGACCAAAAGGTTGCTCACTGGCATGAGTATCACTGGATCAAATGAGAAAGGATATACACTTCAGGACGGAATCATTCGTATTCATGGCCGTATTTGGGTGGGCAATAATGTTTTGGCTCAACGCCATATACTGCAAGCGCTGCATCACAGCGGGATTGGTGGGCACTCTGGAATCCATGCGACCTATCATAAAGTGCGAGCTTTGTTTGCTTGGCCAAAGATGAGAAACACCGTGCAGCAATATGTCCAAGAATGTGATATCTGTCAACAAGCAAAAGTTGAACATGTGAAGTTGCCGGGTTTACTGCAGCCACTGCCAGTTCCAACTAGGGGTGTAAATGGGTCGGGTAATACCAGACCCGTACCCGTACCCAGATGCAAAATTACCCTAATGAAAAACTATTTTACACTACCCGCCGGGTACGGGTACGGGTAGTACCCGGGTAGGTTATATTCGGGTTCGGGTAGGGTACGGGATCGGCAATACCCGGCGGGTACGGGTCGGGTACGGGTACCCGGATAATTTTCACAATTCGGGTACCCGGCGGGTACTACTAATTCCCGAAATTTTGACGAACTTACATTGACCAAAAAATAGATCAAACGATGTCGAAAAATTTTGAAATTTTTTTTGAAGGTTCCTGACACATCATATATGTTCCCATTAAATTTTCAGGTGATTATCAAATCTGAGAAATTTTTAAAAATTCAAACATTGCTACTATCCTGATAAAACGCTGACCGACAAGTTTGAACCGAATGAAAATTAGAACAAGCGAGGTTATAAAATTTTGACATTTTTTGTGGATGGTCCTGACATATCTATAATATTGTCATAAAATTTTCACATGATGATCAAATGTCATGAAGTTTAAAAAATTTGAACAGTACTACTGTCCTGTTAAAAGGCTTATCGGTAAATTTGAACGAAATGAAAAATTATCCAAACTATGTTATAAATTTTTTAAAATTTTATATAATGATACTGATGAAATTAGTAATCTCTCATAAAAATTTGAGATCATGATCACACTCAAGAAAATTTATAAAATTCTGACAAGATAAATGTCTCAATTATGTTCTACTTGCTATCAACATAAACAAGAGGAGCACATGACCTGGTTTCCTAGACTACAGATGCTTGTGATTTCACGTTGTTCAAAACTATTGTCATTACCTCCTATTCCGTTGGGATTGACCCAAGTTCCTCTCCTCCAATTCAACTATGTGTTGAACTATGTATGTGAATTTCACTTTATGTATTGGACTTTGTATTGTGTGATATACTAGTGTGATAGTTGAATTATTTTCATCGCATGTTTCGATTCTAGGTATTTCGTGCACTACCCGATGAAGTACCCGTTATCTGTATTATACCCGTCCGCACACTACCCGGAACCCGATTTCTACCCGTCCGTAGAAAATGCTACATTACCGTACCCTACCCGATTTTTACTACCTGTGCTGCACTGCATTGCGGAGAAAAAATATTAGGGTAGGGTATGGGTGACCTACTACCCGCCCGAACCCGACCCGTTTACACCCCTAGTTCCAACGCAAGCCTGGAGTGTCATTGGTATGGATTTTATTGAAGGACTTCCCCTATCACACCAGTATACCACTATATTGGTAGTGATTGATAAGTTTTCCAAATATGGCCATTTTCTACCTTTGAAGCATCCTTTTACAGCACATCAGGTGGCTCAGGTATTTTGTGATCACATATACAAACTGCATGGACTTCCACAAACAATCATTTCAGATCGTGATAAGATCTTCACAAGTAAATTTTGGCAAGAACTCTTCCGATTATCAGACACTCAATTGAATATGAGTTCAGCGTATCATCCACAAACAGATGGTCAAACTGAGCGGCTTAATCAATGCTTAGAAACTTATCTGAGGTGTTTTGTGCATGCCTGTCCGAAGAATTGGTCGCAGTGGTTGTCGCTGGCAGAATATTGGTATAATACCACGTTTCAAACTGCTGTTGGCAAATCACCCTTTGAGGTACTCTATGGATATCCCCCTCGGCACTTTGGCATTTCTAGGCTCAATGTTGATGTAGCATCAGATACAAGGGACTGGGTGACTCAACGAGAACATATGACGAAGCTGTTGAAGCTGCACTTGGAGCGTGCTTGTGCCAGAATGAAGATACAGGCAGATAAGCATCACTCTGAAAGATCTTTCGATGTAGGCGATCAAGTTTATTTAAAACTGCAGCCTTATGTCCAGACTTCGCTTGCAACTCGCAGTAACCAGAAGCTTTGTTTCCGTTTTTATGGCCCATACCGTGTTCAGGAGAAAGTTGGCAATGTGGCTTCGATCTGCCGACAGACAGCAAGGTTCACCCAGCTGTGCATGTGTCTCAGTTGAAGCGCTATATTCCTTCGTCGACAGCAATGGATGCAATTCAGTCTGTGAACCTCCTGGAAGCTGACGCACAGGTGATGCCCATCGAAATCCTGAAGCTAATATGATTCCATCGGTGCTGATCAAGTGGTCTGGTCTGCCTTCATCACTGGCAACCTGGGAACATGCCGCAGCTCTGCGTCTTCAGTTTCCTCGCGCACCGGCTTGGGGCAAGCCGTGACTCAACGGGGGGAGAATGTCATGTGTCGGACGAGGTACAGTAAAGGAGCGGCATGTATTCAGGCGTTATGGGTGTGTTGAGTGTTTTACTTGTTGGGTTGGGCTGAGTATCGCTGTAATGGGTTGCATTTACTTGAGGTGAGCGCTGGAACCCAGCCGTAGTGTCTCCTGGGCAGAGTATAAGTAGAGGCTGCGCAGGAGTGTCGTGGTGAACAAGAAAGAACAACTCTATCCTGAACTAACTTTTCCCTGTTCTTCCTTCCCCAAATTCCTCTTCCAAATCCTTATTCTCTGCCTTCGTGAATCTTGTATGTGCGTGATCACAACACCGGAGCCCCGAAGCCAAGCCACCGCCACTGTTCCATCGTCAGCAGCTGCGATTCTGCACCGCCCAAGGCCAGGATTTCATCACCACTTGACCACGCGGCTACCATCTCCGTTCTTCACGCTGCCAAGACCCATACATCCCTGTGGTCCCTGTCATCCTTCCTTGCAACCGAGCAGCGCCGTCTCACTGCCATTTGTGCCGAGTCAGGAAGAACACTCGCTTGATCGTTACCACGGCACGGAGCCAAGTCACCTAGATTAGCACCTCCCTGCCAGGTCTACATGACGGCCATACCCTGCTTCATCATCTCCCCGGCCATTCCATCTTCTGTGCCGCGCTGCCCAGTGCTTCTCCCCTGGCCGCAGAGGTGATCATGCAAAACCCAGTTGCCGTCATCTATAAAATACCTCTTGAGCTCCCTTTAGGTCTCCTAGTCTCTACCCCATCTCTTTCTGCCCTATAAACCGCCTTGATCACTATTGGAGCCAACCAATTTTTGCCATCTCCGCCGAGCTTCACCCAAAGAGGGGGAAAGACAGTTGAAGCAAACCGTTGGACAATTGATCAAAATTTTGCGCCTGGTGCCTCGACCGTAACCACTGAAACCATCTCTAGTCTAGCTGTAGCCCTCATCACTAGTAGCCGCCATACCAAGACTTCTTCTTCCCCAGCTCAGGCGCGTGTTGGTAGCCCCTTCCGGCTAGCCATCAACCGCTTTATCAGGTAAAATGAAGACTCTCGGGTACACTGAAGCTTAAATTGCACTTAAATGGTGAAAATGAAGTGTGTGTGAGCTTGGCCACAGCCCAGCCATGGCGCCGGCGTGCCACCCACGGTGGTGGGGCGCTCCGGCCATCATCGCCGGCAATCGAGCCCACCATCAAGAGCGACTTGGCACGCTAGTTCTATATATGCCCTCGTTCGGATCGGAACTTCACCGGAGAAGCTCTGCCGGCAAGCCCTATACAGATGCTCTGTTTGGTGTCGCTGCCGAATGGGCTACCCATGTCAGAGGCGCAAGGCAGCTCTAGTCAAACCACTGAATGCGTATCCTAGCTCTGAAAACGGGTTTTGAAAATTCAATGCTTTTTAAAACTAGTTGCTATTCAATCGTGCAAAACTTGTGCATATTAAGTCAAAATCTGGTAAACTAAAATTCTAAATTCATATAAAACCAATTACTTTCAGAATATGCAAAAGCATTTTGAAAGAACTATGTGAAATTTTGAAATTCAAATTTAAAGAAAAGGCCTAAAGATATGCTATAAATAAAAATTTTGCAAACAAACTCATAATTTAATGAAACTAATTTAAATGAAATCCTTATGCTTCCAACAATCCAAATATATAAAAATATTTGAATTTCAACTTTTTAAATTACTTTCTATTAAATGTTAATTTCAATACTATAAATATTCAAAAAGCATAAATTGTGCAAAAGAAATCTAAAATAAAATGTTATATGTGCACAAAATGTTAAATTTAATTTGTATAAATACAATCTTTATACGAATGAAAAACAATAAAATGTTACATGTGCACAAATTTAATTTGTATAAAGATTATAAGCTTTATTCATGTAAAAGAATATATATGTATAATGCAAAGTGAAGTCATGATTAATGAAAAACTAGTTCCTAAATACTCTATTTGGTCAGACCATCCGGCATAGTAGAAATCATTACAGTATGGCTTGCGCCTAGCCTCTCAAATTTAAAATATGCTTTTAAATACGCATCCTTGTCAAGTAATAGACTTCCTATAGAAAGGAAATTGAGGCAAGGAAGAGGACCATGGTGATTAGGGGTGAAAACGGATCGAATACGGTCGGGTAATAGGTCATCCTGTATCCTACCCTAATTATTTTTTTCGGATACGGGTACGGGTAGTGAAAAATCGGGTGGGATACGGATACCAGATATTTACGAACAGGTAGAAAACGGATACCGGATATTATACGGACGGGTACAATACGGATAATGGGTACTTAGTCGAATAGTATGCAAACTACCTAGGATCAAAGTAGGTGATAAAAATAATTTAACTAATACACATGGTCCAAATATCACACATAATTCAACACATAGAACCAAATTAAGATATAAGATTTTGTGACATACCAGTCTTAATGAAGGAATCCACTGCAACGGTAAACCTTGCCCTGTTTAGAGTGTTGAGCACAATAGACCTCACATGGCAAGAGAAACAGTATCAACATATGACTTGCAGTAATGCAGTGTAAGAAAAGACTAAAACAATCAAGTGATAAACTAAAAGAATTGAAGCAAACCTTATGGTATGAACTCTGGAGATATCCACATGACATGAAGGCAAATGAAGTCACCAATGATGGATTCCGTTTTGAGATAAAGATGCTCAAACCAGTGCCCAACTTCATGTGAAAATTGAAATCAACAAAGTGAAGTCAAAATTGCTGGTAAATTAAGTGAACAGATGAGATAAGCTAAACGTCATAAGCAAGCAAAAGCTCTTTTCATGCCGCTTTTTTTTGCCATACAGCGTCAGACCAAATAAAATATAATCACACAAATTCAATTTATACTAGCAAACCAGCAAACTTGAGCTGCATGTCCAATTAATATTCAACTAAGAAAAAAGGCGCTGTAAAGGCAACACAGTAGTAATTATTAGATCTACAATGTTCCCAACGGATTCGCCTTTAGTAGTGACATCTCCAATGTTTTCCCCTCTTGCATGGGCCTTATAGAAATTCCACAAACAAGCATGGTGACTAGAAAAATTAGCTTCTTGAATAGGCATGATTTGTTTACCTTGAGGATCCAGTTGACAGCAATGGCACCTGGGGTTACCTTCCTTTGAGAGACTCCAACGGAACTCAGCAAGGTTCTTGTTGTAAATACACCCATTGCTCCACCAAAGAAATGCTGAGCAGTGAAAAAAACAGTTAAACTTAACTTGATATACTTGAATCAAGGCAGTGAACACAAGTTCTAAAATATACCTGAATCGACCCAGCTATAAGTTGAAGGTGAAATTGAAAACAATTATATGGACTAAAGTTACTTCTCCACAAACAAATTCATAGTCCCGGAAGTACCATACAATCTAGTCACTCCCAATTTCAGTTCAAATTACCTCGAAAATATTGAGTCAGTACACTCAGAAAGTCTCAGAATTAGTGCAGATCCTAGGGGGAAACTCAACTATCGCGCAGCTTCGCCGATTGAATCGAGACAGAAAAATGAAATCCGTAGATGGCTTCAATCATCAGGTCCGGAGACGTAACATCAGCACACATAAAGTTTGGGAGAGATTTCAGTTTTTGACACTCTTTAAAATTCGTTTTTCGGTATTTGACACCCTGGTCCACTATCAGTGACTCAGATGGACCCACATGTCATACACAGAGCCGAAGAGGCACACGAATTGAGTGTCATTTTCTGAAATTTTAGCTTGGCATGCGAGTCGATTAAAAGAAGGTCGTCGTATTTCAGCTACCAAACATGTTGAGAAAAACCATAAGCAATTTGACCTCAGGTAGCTTGCCACTGTTTATCTTATATGCGAGGTTAAGGTTTGGCCTCAATTTCGTGTCAAGTGGATGCTCAATTTCCTTGAGCCAAAACACTTTGACTTGAGGATACCCAAAAAGGAAGTGTCAACATCAGCCTCTCCAGCCTCAATCGGCACACTTGTGTCGAACAACGAACAGTTCTAGGAACAACTGTTTGAGAACTAAAAGCATCCCCCGTCGTCTTACCACGCGTCTCATTTAGAGATTATTACCACTGCTATAATTGGGGGGCACAAAGCCAGAAGCACACACAGGCTCCTCACATCTAACCTCTACGCAGATCGACGGTACGAGAACCGAAACGATGTACATCGGTTCACCAGGTTGAGATTGTTGCAGATAGTGTTGAACGGAGACTTTGGAAGTGCCTTTGTAAAGATGTCAGCAAGTTGGTCTTTCGATGTGATGAAACAGACTTTCAGAGCTTTTCTTGCCACCTGTTCCCAGACAAAATGAAAATCAACCTCCACATGCTTTGTTCTTGCATGGAAAACTGGATTAGAGGCCATATATGTAGCTCCTATGTTATCACACCAAAGAGTAGGTGCACGACTCTGAGAAATTCCCAACTCTTTCAGTAGTGTCTGAATCCAGATTAACTCTGCAGTCACATTGGCTATCGCCTTGTATTCCGACTCTGTACTGGAACGGGACACTGTAACCTGTTTCTTTGAACTCTAGGAAACAAGGTTTGGTCCAACAAGAACTGCAAAGCCACTCGTTGAACACCTGTCATCTGGGCAACCTGCCCAGTCCGCGTCGGAATAGGCACTCAGTGCATTGTCTTCAGTCCTGACAAACTTGAGTCCTTGATTACTCGTTCCCTTAACATACCTGAGAATTCTCTTGACAGCAGCCCAGTGTTGATCTGTGGGAGCTTGGATAAATTGACAGACACGATTGACAGCAAAAGAAAGATCAGGTCTTGTGATTGTCAAGTACTGTAGCCCTCTGACAATACTTCTATACTGAAACTGCGCATTTCCAGTGAGAGGAGTTCCCATTTCTCTTGAGAGCCTTTCTGAAGCTGCCATTGGAGTAGAAATTGGTTTGCACTTATGCATATTTGCTCTCTTCAGAAGGTCTTGAACGTACCTTTTCTGAGACAACACTAGTCCCTGCTTATCTGACTTCACCTCAACACCAAGGAAGAATTGTAATTCACCCAAATCCTTCACTGCAAAATCTATTGTAAGTTGCTTGATGAGCTTGTCGGTTGCAGCTGTTGATGAACTCACAATGATTATGTCATCAACATAGATGAGGATATACATTGTGAGTTGTTGTGTCTGCAGTATGAAGAGGGATGTGTCTGATTGTGAAGTGATAAAGCCTAGACTCTGCAGCTTTTGTGTGAGCCTAGAGTGCCATGCTCTTGAGGATTTTTTCAGTCCATACAAGGCCTTGTTCAACTTGCAGATGTAGCCTGAAGGAGCATCTGAACTCTCATACCCAGGTGGCTGTCTCATGTACACTTCTTCTTGAAGATAGCCATGCAAAAAAGCATTTTGGATATCAATTTGCCTCAAACTCCACCCCTTTGAAACTGCAAGTGAGAGAATAACCCTGATGGTAGTAGGCTTGATTACTGGGCTAAAGGTATCAAGGTAATCTATGCCAAACCTTTGTTTGAAAACTTTTGCAACTAGTCTGGCTTTGTATCTCTCTACAGATCCATCAGCCTTCCTCTTGATCTTGTACACCCATCTGCTATCAATTAATTAAATTGATGCCTCTCTTAGGTGGAACTAGTACCCAGGTTTGATTCTTGAGAAGTGCTGTGAATTCTGCATCCATTGCTTGTCTCCACTCTCTGTATTTTACTGCTTCTGAAAATGAGTTGGGTTCTGAAGTGGGTGCAAGCTGAGAATGAGTTACTGCTCCTGCAGCATATCTGACTGTTCCATCGGTGTATTCCTTGGTCTTCACTATGTTATCTTTCAACCTGGTACGCATGGAGTGGCCAGGTTGTGGTGCTGGTTCATTCACGAACTGCTCTGGAATTTGTTCAGTTGCTAATTCTTCAGCCTGTTCTTCATCAGAAGCTTGAGAACCTGTAACATCAGGAGAGCCAACATCTAGACCACTGTTAATGATGTTAGTAGATCCATGTCCAGTAGAAAAATCATTTGCTGCTGTCCTGCTAGGATTGCTAGACGGAGAGCTATGAGTGGCAGGTTGAATGTCTGTTGTCGGATTTCTGTCAGTCAGAAACTGTTCAGAGTAGTATAGGTTGAAAGGAAGGATGGTTGGTTGTTGGGTGGCTTGAGTTGGAGTTTTCTCTTGATCAGGCAAGGACTGGAAGGGGAAAACATTCTCATCGAACACCACATCTCGAGAAATAAAGATCCTTCCTGTTTTTCTATCTAAGCACTTATATGCTTTGTGATCTGGACTGTACCCTACAAACACACACTGTTTAGATCTGAAGCTGAGTTTCTTTGAGTTGTAAGCTCTCAAATTTGGCCAACAAGCACAGCCGAAAACTTTTAGGAATTGATAGTTCGGTTGAGCACCAAGGAGACGAAGAACTGGAGTGTCATGGTTTATAGTTCGACTGGGTTGTCTGTTTATCAGAAAACAGGCTGTTTGGAAAGCCTCATCCCAAAAACGGATTGGCATGTGAGACTGGGCAAGCAAGGTTATTCCTGTCTCAACAATATGCCTGTGCTTTCTCTCAACCAAACCATTCTGCTGGTGAGTGTGAGGGCTGGAAATTTGATGTTTTATTCCTACCCTATCAAAGAACTTATGAAGACGGTGGTATTCCCCACCCCAATCTGATTGAACTGTTAGGATTTTTCTTCCTAACATTCTCTCAACATGTGACTGGAATTTCAAGAAAATGGATTCAACATCAGATTTGTGCTTAAGAAAATAGATCCAACTGAATCTGCTGTATTCATCAACAAAGCTAACGTAGTACTTAAAACCATTTACAGAAGTGAGAGCCGGTCCCCAAACATCTATGTGGACGAGCTCAAGTGGACTGGAAATGGAATGAACTGAAGAATAAAAGGGTAATTGATGCGCTTTGCCCTGCTGACATGCGTCACACACAGCAGGGTTCTTATTGGAAATTACATGGATGTTGTTTCTACCTAAGGCTTTGTGAATTACAGCAGAAGTGGGATGCCCTAAACGCTGATGCCACAAGTCTTCAGAGTTCTTGGCAGTGAAGAAGACTTGTTTGGAGAATTTATTGGGAAATTGATAGAGTCCATTTTTGAAGCTTCCTCTAAGAAGAGTGATCTTCCTTGCCTGGTCCTTGACAAGGAAATAAGTTGGATAAAATTCAACATAGGCATTATTATCTGAGACAAGTTTATGAATGGAAAGAAGATGTCGATTCACATTTGGAACATGAAGAACATTCTTCAGAGTTAAAGGACGATGAGCAGTAGCAACAACTGAATTTCCAACATGGGCAATGGACATACCTGCACCATTTGCAGCCTGTACACGGTCATGACCAGTGTACGTTTCCTTCATTGTCAGACGTTCAAGATCATGCGTGATGTGGTCAGTCGCCCCGGTATCTGCATACCAATTGGGGTCAACCACATAGCTGTTGTTCGACGTGGCTGCAGCTGCAATTCGAGTGTCGCTTGCAACGAAGTTCTGATCGAAGCGGTGGAAGCAGCGTGAGGCGTCATGGTTGGTGCGGAAGCAAATTTGACATGGCTGCTTCTGTCCACCTTGGTTCTGGAAACTTGCGTTGGCTCCTCGTCCAGCGCCACGCCCACTTGGAGCGCGGCCTCCGCCATTGCCACGGCCGTGGCCACGATTTCGTCCTCCGCCGCGCCCGGAGGTCTTGCTGATTTGATTGACCTGGGCGCCGCCGTTGTTGTTCTTCTCGAGGCGAAGCTCGTAGCTGAGCATGTGAGCGTAGACGTCATTGATGGTTGTGACATCATTGCGCGTGGTGAGGCTTGTGACCAGGGAGTCGTATTCTTCTCCAAGGCCCTGCAACATGCAGGCGATGATTTCATCGTCTTCGAGTTTCTTGCCGATCATTGCAAACGTGTCGGCAAGGTTCTTGATCTTGCGGTAGTACTCGGTGATTCCGAGGTCTTTCTTCTGAATTGTCGCCAGCTGCATCCTGATTTGCATAATCTGTGCTCGTGAACTTGCCGCAAAAGTGCGTTCAATTGCACACCATGTTTCACGAGCAGTGGTGCAACCAACGACTTGTGCAAGAACACCGTCAGTAAGAGAGGACAGGATGGCACTCATTACCAGCTGGTCCTGGAGATACCAGGTGTTGAACTCTGGATTGGGTTCAGTGTGAGCGACGCCGTCGGTACCAGTCGTGGTGATGGTGACTGCCGGCTGAGCGACAGTCCCGTCGA
Organism: Guadua angustifolia; assembly: GCA_036346375.1. Classification (NCBI taxonomy): domain Eukaryota; kingdom Viridiplantae; phylum Streptophyta; class Magnoliopsida; order Poales; family Poaceae; genus Guadua; species Guadua angustifolia. The sequence continues at coordinate 2,992,423 of CM070521.1, read as the reverse complement.
TGAAGCCCATCAACCGCTGGCTTCTGAGGTAGGGGAATAGCTGCGTCGTCCACAGAAGGAAGTTGTCGGTGGAGAGCTTGACGGTGATCATGTTGTTGAAGGCCGGCATCGGCATGGCGTTAGCGCTCGTGGATGCTGGGACTACGGAGTTCATCAGGGTGCCCTGCGTTCCACTCATACTTGACTATTTTTGTGGATTAGATCGGAGGCTCTGATACCATGTGAAAATGTATAACAGAAACGAATTGATCGAACTCAGCGATTATCTTGGATCGCCTTTCATTATATAGCCATAAGGATTACATACGTGCCGTTCATGACGGGCACGATCTCTAGATAACAACGATCGGAAGAGCGCTTCTGTAGCGCGGACGACTCGGCTCTACTGACGCAACAAACTCTAACGATATGCTAACAACATGCACTACTCTCTACCGTTACAACACACACATTAATTTTAACAGCGCGCTCACGACGCCGGCGAGCCCATGAAGAACGACTTCCTCGACGTGCTGCTCGGGCTTGCCGCGCGGGACGATGACACAGCGGGGCTGGACAGAGACACCCTCCGGGCACTGTTCACGGTAAGGATAAGGTGTACGTTCAATTCTGTAACATCCCAAAAATTTAATAAAGTGAAAGTGAATATTTTAAATTTGAATATATTTATTTCTGAGTCTCTTGGCATTATTGAATTTTATTTGGATTTCTCTGGATTTATTCTTTGTATGAAAAATCCAACAAACGGAATTAAAGAATGAAAAGAGGAAAATGCAAAAAATATAAAAAGTAAAAATTTGGAAAATTTGTCATGAGAACCCTGAGCATATAAGTAAATCATTTTAGGCATAAAATGAAATTTCATATATGGAGGAATGAAGGAATAAAATAAAGAAGTCAACTTTTGAATCAAATTAATACATTGCCAGAATTTGTGCAAAATATTGGAACAGCAAATGGACTTGAGAAAATTTATATGAGAACCTCATTTCTATATATACAGCAATTAAAAATAAAATAAAATAATAAAATGGTTTGAGACTTATTAAAATTAGAAAACTGAAAACTTGACAAAATGGAAATTTCAATGTCAGAATTTTAATTAAATAATGACTCGAGTAATTGAGCTGAAAATTTTACATGAGAATCCATAGTCCAAAAAAAATTGAAAAACAAAAATTCGAAAATAATGGACTTCATTTTATCCCAAATAAAAATCAAAGACAGAGGCTAGGAAATCAAACAGTCACTATTGAAAGAATTTTTATAAAATTTCAGTAACTTGGATAAACCTCAAATTTTTACCAGGGGATAAATACTGTTTGGAGAACACGGACAAAAAGTTTCACCATTTTCTGTATCCATTTGACCACTAGCAAAAATCAATGAGAGAGGGAGAAATTGACATCCAACCACTTTGTTCCTTTCGGCCAGTCACTGACTTGTGGGCCAACCTTGTTGCCGTTCCGTTCTGTTGGTGCAGTGGTGGAATTCTTCAGCGGCTGGCAGTGGCCCCAGGCCCCACCTGCCAGGCCCTTCTTCCTCAGCTTCCGTTCGCTCCACTGGTAGCAGGAGACGAACTCTCCAGGCGAAGTTGAACGCAGCCGAGTTTGATTCATCGAATCCATTCGCCTCTCGGTCGTTCCTCTGCGTCATCTTCCCTCACTTCCGCATGGCTCAGCCACGGGTCGCACGCACTGAGCCTCGCCATTACCTTCTCCCGCCTGCTCCCGTCCTTCCAAACCGAAGAATGCCGATTGCTAACGCGCGTCCAACCTCTACAGCGTCGCCCAAAACCCCTACAAAACCATCCCATAGCCACACTAGCACTCTTTCCCTTTCCCTTAGCCGGTTACACGGGCTGGCTTCTAGCTCCTGGTTTTCTTCTTCGCCATTGCCGCAGGGAGCCGGGGAAAGGGGGAAACATCCATTGAGCTTCGCAAGAGGTAATCCATCTAATTGATTCACCAAGCTTCGCCTCTGACCTAGTGCACTAACCGAGCTTCAATTCGGATCCTTCGCTGCGATTGCCGTGTTCACGGTCATCTTCTCCGCCTCAGCGCACTGGCGAGCTTCTCGCTTCTTCTCGGCGCCACTTTCAGGTGAAACGGAACCCCCTTGTTTCACTGATGCTCACTGCACCTTCGCCCGAGCCAATGGTCGCCGGAGTAGGGTTTTCGCCGAAGATCCATGGCGGCCGCCGCAGGCGCGCGTGGGCGACTACGCTGCCGGCCGTCCCGAGGTGAATGGGTACCACCAACAGACTCCCCTTGTTGCGTTGATGTTGTTGGTGCTGCTCATTCCGGCGTTCCGGCCACCCTTCGCCGGCGGCGAGCCCGAAACTCCAATCCCCTGTTTCGGTCGCTGACTTGCGGGACCCAGTAGCAGTGTCCGAATCGACTTTAGCCAAAAGGGGAAAGCGTCATCCTTAAGGGGAAAACGTATTTGCCGTTTATGGAAAGTTCTGAATTTTAGGGATTTTCATACCCGAATGGATTTAAGTATTGAATATCTTTTGACCTAGAAGTCCAATTTAGATGAAACAAATTTGTAAATTCATGTAAAATCTAGTAGAATGAGAATATGTAAAAATATTTTTTGAATAGTCACTGTGTGATTTTTAGTAAATGAAATACTTGAGAAAAACTTTATGCCATAAGAAATTAATGAGGTTAACTTTAGGCAAAATGAAGAAAAGTGATTTTTTTATGAAATCTTGATACTGTAAATAGTTTAAAAATGTAAAGTAATAGTAATTAAGCTGAGACATTCCATTAGCTTAATAAGTCATTAAGTGAACATGTCACATGTATAGTTTAAACTAAACATATGCCTTAAGTAAAAATAGGAAAATGGTATGATCAGAAGTTATAAAATGCAAAATTTGATGAGTCAGTGACAGCATTGAACTCAATTGGGTTTCTGGTTATGCAACATATCCTTGCATGCCTAATTCTACATATGCTATTATATATATATGAAGATTCATATATATATATATATATATATATATATATATTATAGCAATGAGAGTTGCTATCAATAACTAAGATTTTATTAAAATAATGCCTAACTAACTTAAAACATTTCTAGGGTTGTTTACTATTAACACCCGAAAAATGAATCAAGAATCATGTATAGAGCAATTGGAAAGTAAGTTTGAATCTTGGCCGATTTAAGGTTGTAAATATGATCATTTAGACTATTTCATCTGTTACTAAAATAACCCGTCTAAATGCAAAAATCAGTCAAACTAGTTTGGTAACACTCTACAAAGTTTATACTACCATATTCTGTAAAAAGAATCTTATTTCATTAAGGATTGCATATTAATCTCATTAGCTCAAAACCCTTAAGTGTTAACCTTTCGTTTCACTTTCTTGCTGATTCCGATACCGTAAACTATACAATGCCACATAAGCCTTTTTAATGATGAATATAATGTCTCGTCTAAATCATAAAACTTATGAAATTAGCTCAGTAGTGCTCCCCAAAGTATAGTCTACTCTGTTATGAAAAGATAATCTCATTTCACCGTGATTTACATATTAATCTTAATAGCTTAATAACCCTAAGTAATCACATTGCTTTAGACCGTAATATGAATGAGCGAACTGTAGTTGCAAATGAGGAAACATGTAGTTAAGTTATTTGTATCACCAGAACCTTCTCAAATATCATGGAAATAATTCCAGTAGCCTAAATCAGTAGATCTAGCTTGCGTAAAACTAATTCTACGCGAAATCAATTAAAGATAAAGAACTAATCATTCATAATATAACGTGATCATTTAAGCTTTTTCATTAACTCGTAAAGCAGCTCATCTAAATCTGAATTTAGTAAAGTATAGCCTAGAAATGATCTTTAGGATATGATCTGCTGTAATATAAGAAAATATTCTTATTTCATCTTGCTTTGAATCTGAATCTTAATAGAGCAAAACCCATAAGTAATAAAGTTGCGAACTCATATTATGAATAGTGAATAAATGAAAGCTTGCAACTAATGACTAATTCTATTAATCTAACCAATTTTAGCATCTTGAATTCGTAAAATAAGATTAATAAATTCATAAAAGAGCAATCCCTATTTCTTGTGAAGAGTTTTATTTGTCTTTCTATCTCCTTTCTTTTTGCCCTTATTGAAGTTAGTATTTTGCTTTATTTCTATTGATCGACGTGTAGACCCCGACGCCTTTGATTCCGTCGTCGCCTCCATCATCCTCGATCCTCGTCTTCATCGTAAAACGACAATTAAGCAAGGCAAGCACCCTTTGATCATATTGATCCCAATATGTAATATACTTTGTTTTACTAAACTATTTTATGCATGCGTTTACTTTATGTAAATTGCTATTTTGTGGATTTGGTAGTTATACCTGTTGTCTCGTGAATCTCCTTTGATGATTATGAACATGTGAACCTTGATAACCATAAATTAAGGATAGGCATTACTTAATGTCATCATGGGTATATGCGTTCATATTATTCATGCTTAGCCATGCTTTAGAATCAGCAATGTGCATGATCAGATCAAAATGTGTTTCCTGAAAACATTGAAAATGGCACTATTGGTTGCGAGTACTTTGATTAAAAACCCAAAATAAAACTATGATTAGATGCGGGCGACTATTGGCAATAGCTGGAGGTGCAAAAAGGAATTGCACGTAGTGTAGGGTGAAGTGTCGCCCGTGTCGGATTAAGGACCGAGCAATGGGACGCTATTGATCCAAGATTTCCGTGCAACCACAAGGGTGAGGATGGGTTAGCCATAGCTTATTAAGTTATTTAGACATGGCTTTGCTCATTGGTAGGCGGGAGCTAGCGGAAGCACTCTAGTTCGGTTTGCTTGTGAGGGGCTTCCACACAGTTCGTGTGGGTAATTGCCTGGCCGGTGCAACGGTGTACGCCTTGCCATGGACAGAGACGTGGTGTTGGGTGTGATAAATGTGGATCCACAGCTTGGGTGAGTGTCTCTGTTTTCAGGGCGAGGGTTAACGTCCCGGGCTGGATCAAAGTCATGTCTAGGTAATGGAACGGCTGTGTATGATTGCCTGGCAGGCACACATCTATTGGAGGCGTGTGTCGAAATGTTCTCGCAAAAAGGTGGATCATTCCTTGTGGGTAAAGTTGTACACCTCTGCAGAGTTTAAATCTAATCGATTAGCCGCGCTCGCGGTCATGAGCACTTGGTGAAGTCATTCCAATGTTAGCTTTGGTATTTTCAAAAAGGTTTATTTTATAAGTTAGCTTACCCCCACAGATGACCCAATACTATACCATGTGTTGGCAAGTATTGGTATCAGCTGTTGTGCCATGTGTTGGCAAAGAACTGGATATATGCCATGCGATGGCAATGATCGATTCGAACTCGCGTCATGGAGGACGGTGAGTGTTATCTATGCCTTACTTATTTGTTATCAATTAATCTTGCTCTTATAAGTTCCGTTTGCAAATAACTTGATTTACAAATGAAATTCACTTTATGCAAATTAACTGTAGTAGCCTCCTTTGAAATGGCCTGCATGTATCATAGGTTTTGCTCAAGTCTTGCTGAGTATGTAAAGTACTCACCCTTGCTTAATTATATTGTAGGTGGTTTAGAAAGCGAAGCTTCGAAGTTGTCCATCGTAAGTTGCGGGATCTTCTTCAGCGTGTTCTATCTGGAGTTTATGCCTGGTCAGTTGCCTGCGGGATCGGTTGGGCAAACTATAGGAATTTGCTTCTTTGCTGCTAATCTCTTTATTTGTAAGCTTCTCTTTATATATATTCGTTTCCGCTTAATTAATATGTGTATGGTTGCGATTCCAATTGTTGTAAACATGTGAGTGCTAGCTACTGATCCAGGGAATAGCACAGTAATCACATGGAGGTTCCTGTTCATCAGAACGGGGTCTCACAAATTCAAAGCTGTTTCGTGCACAGAGTTGATTCGAGAAGTTTTTACTATTCTAGCCAGTGCTGCGGTTTTTTTCCCGTTTTTAGCTGTGGAGTGGATGAAAATACAGAAATAGCCCCTGTACAGTAGAAATCAGCAGACTAAAACCACGGAATTTTTTTTAAAATTTTTTAATTCAAATCCAGCGGACCAGATCCACTAAAAAATATTTTTAATTTTTTAATTCAGATCCAGCAGACTGGATCCGCTGGAATTTTTTTTATAATTTCCAGCGGACGGGTTCCACTGGAATCGTTTTTTGTTTTTTTTGTTTTCTTTCCGTCAACAAATAATTTTGTGAAATAAAAAAAACCAAACAAACTTCCAGCGGTTTCAAACTGCTGGAATTGGATTTTTCTTTTTTTTTTTGTTACACAGAATTGTTTTCCTTAGCTTCGCGGATGCTACAGTCGATGAAGACAAGTTCAAAGAGATCCATTTAAAAGTACAGACCGAAAGAAACGCTACGATATATAGAAGATACTAGAGCCAGGGTAACGCGCTACGCTGCGTCGTGCTTGTTGTCATTATCCATGAACAGCGTAGGGCTATCATTTTTTTGGTGGCACTATCGCTTGTTGTCGTTATCCACGAAATTGCTTGTTGTCATTATCCATGAAATTTCGTGACAAGATCAGATCTGGGGTCAACAAGCATTATGCATCAAATCTCGTGACAAGATCAAATCTGGGGTCATACAAAATAAATGAGTTTTGATTAGAAAAGTAAGCTATCTAAAGCGATATAAACCGTTTTGAAGTGCCAAAAATGATATCAGAGGGGTGAATAATCGCATCACAATGTTTTCCTCAAAGAGTTCAACTAAAACCTCTCAAGATTTCAGAAGAGCGGAAGAAGAAAATCTCCAAAAAAAAATCAGTTCTAAGGTGGCACACTGCGTTATGGAGGCCGGTAGTGCCGGGATGGATAGTAACCTTGGCACCATCTGGTAACTGTAGTGATAATACCGATGAACAGTAAAAATAGGCAAATAAACAATAAATCAGCACGATTTTAAAAACGAACATTGGTGTAACTTTTGATCGGCTGATAAAAAACTATTAAAACTTTGTATGCGCTTTCCTACTGGTGTCAGGAACCTATTCCAATCTTCAGTCGTAAGAATTGACATCAAAGTTTCGACCATTTTTGAATTTACCATGACCCATATCTTTTGACAAGTAGCCAACAAGGCAACAAGGGCAGTCAGCCAGCCAATCTCAAGTGAGCTTGGTTAGGCTCAGCTGGAGCACAAGATGTACTTGAACCGAGCTCGAGGTAACGCTGATTAGGTTTCGAGGTTTACGTAGAGCTGGAACTCTACTCGATGAAACTTAAAAAAGCCAACAGCAGCGAAAGATCTCTAAAAATTTTAATCATAGTCCCAACATCAAGATTCCAATCGCAACTTATGGATCGAGAAGGAGCCTTAATCAATACAAAAGAGATCTAACCATAGAAACTACTAGGGACAAAAATGAAGAGACATGGGAGTGCATGAGAAATAGACGAGCATTGAATTCGTGATGTGGATGACAGGCTAACATGCACCGGGGTGAGAGGAGTTGCGATTTGGCCGGAAGATGGTCGTCGGCAACGTGCGATCAGTTGTACTCCACGGAGGGCGAGGTTTACTGGGATCTGGCAGCTGCAAGGAGATACGATGAGGTAGGGATGACAATCGGTTGGACACCTCTGAGTACAACTGTCGTCTATGCAAATCCGAAACTTGAAACCGTGCCACCCATCCGAACCCATTAAACTTTTCGAGTATAGATCTGTACTTATACCTGAACCCGACTGGTGTTAGCTCGAGCCCGGTTCAAGTACATTTTGTGCTCCAGCTGAGCCTAACCAAGCTCACTTGAGATTGGCTGGCTGACTGCCCTTGTTGGCTACTTGTCAAAAGATATGGGCCATGGTCACCATATATTTAGAGCTCTGTAGCATGTACCACCTGAACAATTGAGCCATGTGGAATGTTGATTAAGGTATATCTGAATTAATAAATATTAACGAGGATATTAATTCACAAAATGTTTGTATCACAGGACTTGTTTGCTGCCGGAAGCGACACAAGCTCTAGCACAGTAGAATGGGCAATGGCAGAACTGCTTCAAAGCCCATTATCAATGGCTAAAGCTTATGATGAACTTGCACGAGTCATCCGCTCAAGCAGAAACGTCGAAGAATCTGAGATTTGCCAACTGCCCTATCTTCAAGCTGTTGTAAAAGAAACTTTTAGACTGCACCCTCCTATTCCACTATTGTTACCACGGCAAGCTAAGGCGACGGTAAAAATAATGGGTTACACAATACCCAAGGGTGCACGTGTACTTGTGAACGTATGGGCAATGGGCAGGAGTCAAGACATATGGCCTGAACCAGAGAAGTTTATGCCAGAGAGATTTGTGGAGAGCACAGTTGAGTTCAGAGGTGCAGATTTTGAGCTCATCCCATTTGGTGCAGGACGTCGGATATGCCCAGGAATGCCATTAGCCATTAGGACGGTGCATTTGGTTCTTGCATCATTGTTAAATCAGTTCAGGTGGAGGCTCCCAATTCAGGTGGAAAGAAATGGAATTGATATGACAGAGAGGTTTGGAGTGACACTAAAAAAAGCCGTGCCTCTCTGTGCTACGGCGACCCCACTTTGAGTCAACAAGCTGTCTGTCCATCAGTGAGAATAACAGGTTCTTCTCATATAAACAATGTAATAATTCATGGGATTGAATAGCAATGATGTGGCCTCAACAATAGTGCATCTTATGAATTTCAAGAATATGTTAATTAATCAAGTGTAATAAGTGAAGCTTTCCGTGTTTACGATATTTGTCACTGTAGTATTAAACATCATTAAATGTGGTCTTTTTTATGTTGGTTGTTATAAGCCTTGGTTACATGTTGTTAGTTACTACTACCTCCAGTTTACAAAAATTTGTCAGTTTGGGTTGCCTGCAGTTAAACTTTTAAAACTTTAACTATCGAAATCTTTTTTATATTTAGATTGGATGCATGAAAATCATATTTTAGATTCGTCTCGAAACGTACTTTTATATTATTATAATTTTATTAGATTTATTAAATATATTTAGTGGTCAAAGTTGAGTTTTAGTCACCGTGTCGATGTACAAAAAGACAACTATTTGTGACCGGAGGGAGTACTGTATCATTTCATATGTGTGTCTCCCTCTCCCTGCTGCTCTCACTGCCTGACCGAAGCCACCACGAGTTCTCCAGCAAGACAACTATGGCTAGCAGCACTCTTCCACACGGAAGCACATGAGCTCCTTTCTCTCCCTCCACACATGGCCGAGCTCTGTTGTTGGGGAGGAGGATCCACCGACATGCTCGTGAAGGATTGCGAGTATGACTTATGCTTTACTTATTTCTTATCAGTCAAACTTGTCTTTACAAAATTCCGTTTGGAAAATTACAATTTGATTTACAAATTCAATTTCGTTTTATGAAAATTAACTGTAGCAGCCTCCTTTGACATAATCTGTATTACTACATTTTGTAAATACTATCTTAAGTCTTTTTGAGTACAAAAGTATTTAATTTTGTTTAATATGTTGTTTTAGGTGGAAAAGATAGTGAGGCTTTGAAGATTACTTTTCATCACAAGATGCGGGAACTTCAATAAAACGATCTTTCTAGAGATTTATGCCTTGTCAGTTGCCTGAGGGTTGGATGGGTACACTATAAGACTTTGCTTCTTTGTAGCTATATATACTCTGAATTGTATAAATGCATTGCATAAACAGCTCCCTCTTTAATAATATAAGGTATGGTTATGGTTCTAATTGTTGTAAATGTATGTACTAGCCACTGATTATGAAACTAGTACTGTATGCATATAGAAATCTATTTTCGAATTTTATATAAAAATAGAAGTCGTTACAAAGCTCAGCTCACCATGGCGGCGCTAATTGAGGTTTCTCCCATTGGCTATGAAGCTTGTTGCCAGCGACAGAGCTCGTCAAGGCCATAGCCGGCGTTAGTGGCAGAGGTCGTGCCCCACTCGAAATACTGTGGGAGCTCGTATAGGGCATGATATGTGTCAACATGGCTCCCGGAGCAAACTAAAAAATCCGTTAAAAAAAACAACTTCATACTGCAAGGAAACAAACCCAACACCATGATGCAACACATAAAAACTTTGAAGCAACATCAACAAATAACTACTGCAACAAAATAAAAATTTTCGTTCAACAAATAATCATAATTGATGCCAAAAAAAAATCTTGTTGCAACAAAGAAAAAAGATGGTTGCATGAAACAATAACTTTATGATCGCAACATCTATTTTAAAGGGGGAACATATCCTGTGCAACCAGAGAGTTGGTGAAACCACGATGCAACCCAACTAGAAAAAGTTTCAAATTTTTTTGAAAAAAATCATGGATGTACATCTCAGCTTACCCCATCTACATATAAAATTTCATGATCAAATTCGTCCTGTGCTAGAAGTTACAAAAAAAGTCAAATTTGATCATGAACTTTTTGACTTTTCATGATCAAATTTCATGATCAAATTTGACTTTTTTGTAACTTCTAGCACAGGACGAATTTGATCATGAAATTTTATATGTAGATGGGGTAAGCTGAGATGTACATCCATGATTTTTTTCATAATTTTTTGAAACTTTTTCTAGTTAGGTTGCACCGTGGTTTCACCAGTCTGTCTGATTGCACAGGATATTTTTCCTTTAAAGGAGGCACATAAGTTTGCAACATTCAAGAAAATATATGTGACAACTCGATTTAACTATTGCGACAACTGGCCATAAGTTTAGCGGAGGAGAAAATAGTTGACCACACCACCGTCTTATCAACATCACAGATTCGTCGTCATCCACATCTTGGCCCTTAGGCTATTCCCAGTACATGGTAACATACCCATTTAATACATGCTACATAAGTATTTTTGATGATGTGGCAAGAGAGTTAAGAGGGGAGAGAAGAAAGTTGTATCTTGAGGAAGATACCACTTGGGCACGAAATCATAGACATTGAAACTTGAATCATCTAAGTGGCCCACAATTCATACTCTCATACATAGGGACATATCCAGTGCAATCAGGACTTTGGTGCAATCATCGTGCAATCCAACTAAGAAAAGTTTCAAAAAATTCTGAAAAAAATCATGGATGTACATCTCATCTTACCCCATCTACATATAAAATTTCATGATCAAATTCGTCCTATGCTTGAAGTTACAAAAAAGACAAATTTGGGATGCATTTGAACTATTCAAGTTTGTCAGAAATTTATCTTTTTTATTACTCTTAACATAGGACGAATTTGATCATGAAATTTTATATGTAGATAGAGTAAGATGAGATGTACATCCATGATTTTTTTTATAATTTTTTGAAACTTTTTTTAGTTGGATTGCACGGTGATTGCACCAAAGTCCTGATTGCACTGAATATGTCCCCCTCATACACATCTAGCATTTAATTATCTTATGGGGACTAAGAAACAATCCATGATACTATGCATTGGGATAGTTGTATCTTCTATAATATCATATGACATGACAACTTTAGATATTGTGATAAAATACAATGCACTGTGAATAGCCTTAGATGAAAGCGGCGCTGGTACAGGTAGCCTCTGGTAGATTGTCGTCTAGTCAATGCCGACGAACCTCAGTTGGCCTCATTGGTACTCGTGCAGGCCACGTCCGGTGGCTGAACTCAACTCACCCCGGTGCTCTCGTGGAGGCCATGTCGGTGGTGCCTCCTCCCCAATGACAGAGCTCGGCCATGTGTGGAGGGAGAAGAGGAAGGAGCTCGCGTGCTTCCTTGTGGAAGAGTGCCGCTAGCCATAGTTGGCTTGCTGGAGAACTCGTGGTGGCTTTGGTCAGGACAGTCAGAGAAGCAGGGAGAGGGAGACATATATGAAATGATGTCACAAATAGTTGTCTTTTTGTACAACGACACGGTGATCAAAACTCAACTTTGATCACTAATTTCTATTATAATATATTTAATAAATCTAATAAAATTATAATAATATGAAAATACGTTTCGAGACGAATCTAAAATATAATTTTCATGCATCCAATCTAAATATAAAAAAAATATCAATAGTTAAAGTTTTAAAAGTTTGACCGCAGGCACCCCAAATCGACAAAATTTTGTAAACCGGAGGTAGTAGTAACTAACTACATGTAACCAAGGCTTATGACTGAACCAACATAAAAAAAGACCACATTTAATGATGTTTAATACTACAGTGACAAATATCGTAAACACGGAAAGCTTCACTTATTACACTTGATTAATTAAAGTACTCTTGAAATTCATAAGATGCATTATTGTTGAGGCCACATCATTGCTATTCAATCCCATGAATTATTACATTGTTTATATGAGAAGAACTTGTTATTCTCACTGATGGACTGACTTGTTGACTCAAAGTGGGGTCGCCGTAGCAAAGAGAGGCATGGCTTTTTTCAGTGTCGCTCCAAACTTCTCTGTCATATCAATTCCATTTCTTTCCTCCTGAATTGGGAGACTCCACCTGAACTGATTTAATAATGATGCAAGAACCAAATGCACCATCCTAATAGCTAATGGCATTCCTGGACAGATCCGACGTCCTGCACCAAATGGGATGAGCTCAAAATCTGCACCTCTGAACTCAACTGTCCTCTCCACAAATCTCTCTGGCATAAACTTCAATGGTTCAGGCCATATGTCTTGACTCCTGCCCATTGCCCATACGTTTACAAGTACGCGTGCACCCTTGGGTATTGTGTAACCCATTATTTTTACCGTCGTCTCAGCTTGCCGTGGTAACAACAGTGGAACAGGAGGATGCAGTCTAAAAGCTTCTTTTATAACAGCTTGAAGATAGGGCAGCTGGCAAATCTCAGATTCTTCGACGTTTCTTCTTGAGCCGATGACTCGTGCAAGTTCATCATAAGCTTTAGCCATTGATAATGGGCTTTGAAGAAGTTCCGCCATTGCCCATTCTACTATGCTAGAGCTTGTCTCGCTTCCGGCAGCAAACAAGTCCTGTGATACAAACATTTTGTGAATTAATATCCTCATAAATATTTATTAATTCAGATATTATACCTTCATCAACATTCCACATGGCTCAATTGTTCAGGTGGTACATGCTACAGAGCTGTAAATTTACCATGGCCCATATCTTTTGACAAGTAGCCAACAAGGGCAGTCAGCTAGCCAATCTCAAGTTAGCTTGGTTAGGCTCAGCTGGAGCACAAAATGTACTTGAACTGAGCTCGAGCTAACGCTGATTAGATTTTGAGGTTTAGATAGAGCTGGAACTCTACTCGATGAAACTTGAAAAAGCCAACAGCAGCGAAAGATGACTAAAGATTTTAATCATAGTCCCAACACATCAAGATTCCAATCGCAACTTATGGATCGAGAAGGAGCCTTAATCAATACAAAAGAGATCTAACCATATAAACTACTAGGGACTAAAATGAAGAGACATGGAGTGCATGAGAAGTAGACGAGCTCACGAGCATTGAATTCGTGATGTGGATGACAGGCTAACATGCACTGGGGTGAGAGGACTTGCGATTTGGCCGGAAGATAGTCGTCGGAAACGTGCGATCTGTTGTACTCCATGGAGGGCGAGGTTTACTGGGATCTGGCAGCTGCAAGGGGATACAAGGAGGTAGGGATGTCAATCGGTTAGACACCTCCGAGTACGACTATCATCCATCTGAATCCGAAACTTGAAACTGTGCCACCCACCTGAACCCACTAAACTTTTTGGATATAGATATGTACCCATACCCGAAACCCAATGGGTATTGTCGACGATCGGGATCACCGGACCGCAAAAGTGTATGGGGTTGATCGTGTATACAGGACCCGGAATTGTCTTCACTCACCGAAGGATTGGCCCTGCTGTTCTGGAGGTCGGAGGAAAAAGACAGAGAGTGAGACACCAAGAATTATACTGGTTCGAGCCCCTGTGATAGGTAATAGCTCTACTCCAGTTTTGCCCGGAGACGGAGAATTTCACTATGCTTGAGTACAGGGAGGTGTGCTCTAGCTCGAGCTTCTATAACCTAAGTGTCTATATGTGTGTTTTGTACTGTCGTGTCTTCCCCCGAGTACGCTCGTCCCAGGGGGTTATATGCCCCTCTCAGCCTGCGTCCCAGTGTGTTATATGGGTTAAAAGTGCTACCTATGTCCACCTTTACCGGGTCAGGTACCAGCGGGTACCTAAACCCATGGGTAAAACTGCCATCCATACGAGGAGGTGTGAGGTATGGACTAGAAGGTGAGGGCAAAGTTGTGGCAGCGTCTTCATCTCTTTCTAGCGTTGTTCATACATTTCTTTTGACCTATGTCATCTTAGCATCGATTCGCGGATTCACTTTTCTTAGGCGACACAACTCATTTTTTAGATGCACTCTATAGACTTGATGATCGTGTGCCTATTGGCTAGCTCGCGAATCTGTTATCGTAGAGTCGAACATCTAAAAATTGTTTGTCTGGCTTTGAGAAGATGGCCGTTGCTATTGGCTAAGATTAAGTGGTATGGCGGCACTAGCTCGGAATGCGGGTGGTTGCAACACTGGGATCTCCGGTGATTGACTTCGGGAGAAATCCCTAGGTCTGACCTTAGTTGGTTGTGCCTGGCAATGGTCTTGTTGAAGGCATTGTTTTGTAGTCTGAGGATTTATTCTCCGAGGTGAAAACCTTTGGTCTGGCCTTCACTGGTTGGATCATGGCAATGGCGGTGCGTGTGCGTATCGAGTCCTTCTTGGAGGCGTTGTCATTGGAGAGTTTTTATCGCGGTCCAAGTGTTGCTATGATAGTGGATAGCCTTGAAGACAATATTGCGTGATGTAGTTTGCCACGACGGTTCCTTTGTCTTTTCTGGTGTGTGTGTGTTTGGCTATGTACACCCTAGCTGTGTAGAGGCCGGGAGTCTTCTTAGTATAATTGTATCACCTTGATGTAATTTACTAAGATTAATAAAAGCTTCCTTTATCCAAAAAAGTTGTGGCAGCTATGGTCCTAGTCTTGTAGGATTTGGGAACTTGAATATGGGCCTTGGGTCACAGGAGAGAGTCACCATGTGCATATGTATCGGAGCTTTACCATGCAATGTGAGCTCAAATAGCCCTAGAGACGATTCAAGTTGTCTCGACAAGTGGTATCAGAGCCAACCTTCACGATTACGTGGCTATGGGGCGAGCTTGGGGATTGAATGAATGAATGGTGGATTAACAACATAGCATATGTGTCGAAACTGAGCACAAATGCTTGTGCTAAGAGTGAAGTTGCTGGTCATGTACTCCATTGTGTATATATAACCGACAAGGATGTCAGGATATTTGATAATAGGTGCATGTAACACTCGTCCCAAGTTTAATATGTGTGGGATGGAGTCCTACATTGCTAATTTACGGTTATAGAACACATCAAACAAGCCTATGTATGGGCCAAAGTAATTCCAGCTCCCAAGTTAATCCTTTTCATGGAAAGGGAGCACAAAAGCATAAGAGAGCGGTGCCTGGTTGCTGGTTTATCCAGTATTGGGTACAACTCTTCCTATTTGCACCTAGAAGCGTCACACCATAAGATAAACTACATTATAATTGATTCGAATCATATATACCAAGCAATCTTTCCACATATATGGACTAGCTCGGTCAACTCTGGTAGTATAATCGAGGACCGAGCGGTTGCTCAGTTGGCGTGGAGCCGTGAAACTCCCAGCCGGTCGGGGATTCAAGTCCTAGTTCGAACTTCTCGAGTCTCAATAATTTTCAGATCCAGATGGACACACATGTGTGCATTCGGTAAGATAATTAGTCTCTACATATGTAGACTAGAAATTGATGGAACAATACCAAGCAGTCTCAGTCTATAAGGACAGACTAAAAAAATAACATGTAATTGCCCGGTAAATCTATTAGTTGATTCATTGCAAAAATAAGTATACTAGCTGCGTACGCGTGACGACGTGCTGTGCAAGTGTGCCACGTCGTGCAACACCTCAAAGGAGCGATTTAGCAAAGGCTTCACGTGCCTGGATGCAATTTTTCAGAACCGCGAGGATCTGTTTGCAATAGGGCTCGCTCCGGACTTGGATGTGAATTTCCGGGACAAGGAGATTCTTTTTTAAAAAACAGTGGAGGACCTCGATGTAATTTCGAATTTCTTTGGGGCCTTTTCACCAAGGAGTTGCGAATTTGTGAAACCAAGAGGTTCTTTTTTAAAAAAAATGGTAGAGGATCTCGACGCAAATTTGGATTTCCTTGGGGCCTTTTCACAAGTGGGACACGTGGACAACCACCCGGGTAAGAATCCCCAGGGTTTAATATAGGTAGTATATTAGTTGATGTTTGGTGAAAGGATCCACACAGTGCCTAAACTAGGCCCTACAAAATAATGTCATAGTTGACCTCATCTGTCCATTCTGAACCTCCCCCAAGAATACTTCAGAAAATAAAATGTCAAAGACCATGTGGAGGTCTATCTATATTTGTGATGGGTTATTGATTATATTTGAGTATGTAGTGCTCAAATTTGAGTTTGTTTTAAATTTCACTCGAATTTGGAGCAATTTGATGTGCTGTCAGGTTAGGGCGGTACTATTGACCTTAGAGGTGTGGTAGTGCTATCCAGACGGTACTACCAGCTTGGGATAGGCGGTAGTGCCGGCCTATCGGAACTACTAGCTATGGATGCAGTAGTCTTTTTCCAGAGAGGGGTTTCTCAGGTGTTTTCAGGGCAAGAGGTACTACCGGCCATCTGGAAGCGATATTTTTGAGCCCAAAGGCATGGTAGTTATTTTCCAGAGATAGTCTCTTTGAGAATTTTAGAGGCAGTGACATTACCGGCTACCTGGGAGTGATAGTACCGATAGTGCGGTACTACCAGCCCCAAATAAGCAGTGGTGCGGTACTACCGATCCCAGATAGACGGTAGTGCCGATTTTCCTGTGATGTTGTTGCTTAATTTGCATTAATTATTGATTAACGCATATTATTGTGAACAGTGCTGTGTGATGTATTTTTTTGTCTATGTGGTTGTAGGACTTCAGGGCTAAATTATGGTGAGGTGAAGGCGATACTGGGACTAGGCTAGGAGAGATGAGTTTCAGAACGATCGAGGGACGCCGGAAGATGATCGAGGTCGGAAGGTAGTTACAATCCGGGAAGACAAGGAACCTGAGCATGATGCATTGGTGATGGAAATAACGGGCAACATCATAGACCGGGACTAGGCTCAGGGAGGAGCTGAGGTCCAGAACGATCAAAGAAGCTGATGATGCTAGGTGAAGTGAAAAAGGACACATGGCAGTCAAGTGACTTTGATCTACTTGCAAGCAAGGACGGTTTGGGGAGGGGAGTCCAGATGTGTGAGAGGCTTGGTGGCAAGTTATTAGGGTCACGTAGGAAGCACGAAGCATGGCGATACTAGAGGAGAAGGAAGACCTGTCATTAGGGTGAATTGGTAATTACTCCAATACTGATGGTTGAGGTGGTTTGAAAAATCGCGACGGTGGTCTAAGTGGTTTAGGTCAAATCAAAATGGTGTTTGACATAAATTCGGGTTCACAGAGCAGATTTAGCGTTAACGTAATGATCGCTTTGAAAAGCGTGCTTATCTGAGTGGAAAACCCGTTAAAAGTGTTAGGTGTCGGATTAGCCTATATAAGAAGTGGATAGTATCCACTTTAGTGTCCAGATTTAGGGTTTCCACCACTTTATAAAGAGATGTAGGGGGAGGAGAGGCTTTAAGCCTTAGACTAAGACATTAAGAGGTTTAGGGTTTTCACAAAATTTTGTGTTCTTGTGTGATGTACGTGTGCTCCTTAGGAGCTTTGCTCTTAGGTGAAAGGCTACGTAATCCTTCCACATGCTCTGAAATAAAGATAAATTTCATGCTCAAGATTTGGCTTTTGTTCTTTGACCTTCCTCCTTGATTTTTTATCTTTCTTGTTGGTTTATTTTTCTCTTGTTCTTATGTTGCTAAGGATGAGTTATTAATGGATATATTATCTGGAGATCATCACCCAATCATCTAGGCAAGCACCCTCATGATCGTCAAGAGATTTCTCAAGAAACCAGGTTACGGTTTGAGAAGGAAAGATTAGAGGTAGATCTTGATCTTGTGTGTTTCAGAGCAATCTCTTTGAAGTTCTTGCTTGCTGGGACATGTGGGAGATCATCTAGGTCTATCTTGATCATCAATTCCCTGCGAACAAGCTTAGGGCAAAGTTTTTGGTTTTTGACTCGCTTTGGTACAACATTCGGTAAATTCAAAAAAGGTCAAAACTTTGATATCAATCCTTACGACTGAAGATTGAAATAGATTCCTGACACCTATAGAAAAGCGTATACAAAGTTTCAATGGTTTTGATCAGCTGACCAAAAATTACATCTATTTTCGTTTTTGAAGTCGTACTGATTTATTGTTCATTTGCCTGTTTTTACTGTTCATCGATATTACCGCTACAGTTACCGGATAGTGCCAAGGCTACTGTTCACCCTGGCACTATCGGCCTCCATAACGCGGTGTGCCACCTTAAAGCTGATTTTTTTGGGGAGATTTTTTTCTTTCGCTCTCCTGATATCTTGATTCGTTTTGATTGAACTCTTTGAGGAAAAAATTATGGTGTGATTATTCACCCTCTGATGTCATTTTTGGCTCTTCAAAATGGTTTATATCGCTTTAGATGGCTTACTTTTCTAATTAAAACTCATTTATTTTATATGACCCCAGATTTGATCTTGTCACGAAATTTGACGGATAATGCTTGTTGACCCCAGATCCGATCTTGTCACGAAATTTCATGGATAATGACAGCAAGCAATTTCGTGGATAATGACAAGTTGACGACAAGCAATAGTGCCACCGAAAAAATGATAGCCCTACGCTGTTCGTGGATAATGACAACAAGCAATAGTGACACCGAAAAAATAATCTGCAGATCTCACCCCGTCCATGCACGTTGCACTGTCTTTCACTCGATCGCCCACGGTTTCCACAGTGTGATGGCCAGGGTTATGTTACCGGGTTCACCGGTAGGACAGATATTGTCGATTTTCAGAAAATTTTGATTGATTTTGGCCGAAAATTTCAAATAAAAATTTGAATCTAAGAAAATATAGAAAATCTGCGAAAATCAGTTGAAAATGTTGGGCAAAATTTTCGTAAACAAATTTTGACAAAAAATTTCTTCTATGTTCAACAAAATTAATGTAAAACAAAATTGCCATGACCGATTTGAACTTTTACTGACAAAGACCAATGCAGCTGATATTCATGATTTTCTAACGAAAATCGCCGATAATCATAACTGGTCATGGTACTGACCGTGAACCATTGCCGTAGCTAACCATTTTCCGATGTCAGATACCTTACATGAAGTATTTTTTTATTGTGTTTCTTTTTTCCTTTTTGGTTATCTTCAATTCATATATAAGATTGTACAAGACTATGTTTACATATAGATTTGAATTGTATAAGATTATGCTTATCTCGATTTTACTTAGTTTGCTCCGGTTTTTGGTAATCTTTTTTTAGCTTAGCCCTCTCTTTTCTGCGCTGAAGTTCTGAACAGCTTCGAATCAACTCGCTGCACGAAACAGCTTTGAATTGAACGTACACCTTATCCTTACCGTGAACAGTGCCCGGAGAGTGTCTCTGTCCAGCCCGGCGTTGTCATCGTCCCCCGCGGCAAGCCCAAGCAGCACGTCGAGGAAGTCGTTCTTCATGGGCTCGCCAGCGTCGCGAGCGCGCAGCCTCCCGTCCACCTCCACGTCGAACAGCCGGTGCAGCCGCGCGAACAGCCGCGCCATCCGCCGGCGCCAGCCCTGCAGGTCGGCCGCCGCGAGAGCCGGGAAGAAGTCCGACACGTTCGGGCTGCCCGCGGCCTCCGTGATCTCTGTCACCACTTCTTGGAACACCTTCGACCCGCCATGGTCGTCGAGGTCCGTCAGGTCGCGCGAGAACATGGTGCGCGAGAGAAGGTTGAGGCCGGTCATGAACGCCACGCGGCCGAGGTCGACCGCCGCGCCCTCGCTCGCCAGCCGCCCGACGTGTTCCACGAGCTCCTGCACCTTCTCGCGCCGGAGGTGCTCGAGCGCGTCGAGCCGGTGCGGCGCGAACAGCTCCGTGGCCATGATCTTGCGGAGCGCACGCCACCGCGGCGCGGGGACCAGCCAGGCGACAGAGTTCGCGGCATGCTTACCGACGGAGTCGGGCACAGACCGGGTGGCGAAGACGGCGTCGTGCTTCTGCAGGAACTCGCGGGCGACGTCCGGGGAGGAGACGACCACGGTGGTGACCGCGCCCAGGCGGAGGGACATGAGCGGGCCGTAAGTCTTGGCTAGGCAGGTGAGCGAGCGGTGTGGCTGGGTGCCGAGGAGGTGGAGGCTGCCGATAAGCGGCAGCGGGCGGGGGCCCGGCGGGAGGCGGCTTCGCGCGTGGGCCAGGAGGTCGAGGAGGTAGACGGAGAGGAGGGAGATGAGAAGCCATGACAGCCAAGGAAGCAGCGAAGCCATCAACGCACCTGTGTGATTGACAGATCTATAGCTAGCTAGTACGTGCGAGACTGCGAGGTGCGAGTCTGCGAGAGGCTGGGGTGCTCTAGTCTAAGTCTACAACATAATTCCATTGCATATAGGAGTACTAGGGAGCGACTAACACCGAACGTCGACTTCGTGCTGTCTCTTCCACCGTTCGTTTCACAACCACTCGTCGGATGCGCTGTCACCATGGTCCTTTCTCTTCCTTGCCTCAATTTCCTTAATTTCTATAGAAAGTCTATCACATGACGAGGAAGCGTACGGACGAAGGACGATGGTGAGTAGCAAAACCCCGTTAAAGGAATCTAATGCTTGAAACTCGGCTCAACACAGCGGTGCTAACTGAAATTCGACGGCACGACCGAAGACGCTTTAGATCCAAAGCATTTAAGCGGGACAGACGTTCGTGATATGGTTAAGAACTTGGATGTTGCGTTAGGAAAGAGACATAAATCGAGAATCCGTAAGAAGAGCATGTGGGAGAGAAGATCAATATTTTGAGACCTACCTTATTGGGAACACCTAAAAGTTCGGCACTGCATCGATGTGATCCACATAAAGAAGAATATCTGTGATAGTTTGATTGGTCTCTTGTAACAGCCAAAAAATTTGAGAACAGTAAAATATAATATTTAAACTTGGATGTGACTATTTTTAGAATTTTCTTGGTGTTCTTGGTTTTATTTGGATTTTCTTCGAATTTTTGTGTTGCAAGAAAAATCAAACAAGAGGGAAATCAAGAATGAAAAGAAGAAAAGGCTAAGAGGCAAAAAGCAAAAAAATTGGAAAAAAATTTACCATGAAATCCTGAGCATACAAGTAAGCTAATTCATTCACCAAATAAAATTTTATGCATAAATAAATGAAGAGATAAAATGAAAAGACAACTTTTAAATCAAAACAATGCATTGTCAGAATTTATAAAATATTTTGGAGTCACAAATGGAGCTGTAAAAATTATAATGAAAACCTCAATGCAATATCTATCTCTGGTAAAAATATTATAAATTAATAATGTGATTTAGGACTTTTAGAGTTTAAAAATACAAACTATGAAAATCTAGAATTTGCCATGTTAGAATTTTTATTAAATAATGCAGTAAGTTTTTGAGCTAAAAATTTTATAGAAGCATTCTTAGCTCAAATAAATCTGAAAAACAAAGTTTAAAAAATAATATACTTTATTTACTCAAAAGGAAAAATCAAAACTAGAAACAAGAAATTAGAGCAGTCACTGTTGTAAGAATATTAATAATTTTTTGCTAACTTATTTTAACCTCAGAATTTTACCAGGCGTCAATATCTATCCAGTGACCCTGGTAAAAAAGTTTGACACTTTTCTACTCTCAATTGGCAGCCCAATAAAATCAAAGTCAGCACTGATTGAACCGGAGCTGTCCTTTGCTTTTGACCCTATCGCTGACATGTGGGTCAACTTTCTCCTCCGTTCCGTTCTGTTGGCGCGCAACGGTTGAATGTTCGGTCACTGCCAGTGGTCCCCAGGCCCACTCGTCAGACCCTTCTTCCTTCTGTTCTTCCGACCGAGTAGAACTCTCCCAAGTCCATGCGCAGCTTGACCGAGCTCAGTTCAATGCATCGCCTCTTCAAGTCGTCGTATCACTAGCGTCAGCCTCGCCTCACCTCAGCCACGTTCAACCTCGGGCCTCTCGTGCCATACCGTCTCAATTACCGCTTCCGCCAGCTCGCCATTTTTCCTTGTCGCATTCGGTGAAGCTCCCGTCCGAGACAAACTCAACCAAGGCAGGGCTCATCCGCTCAGTCCCCTGTCTATAAATAGCACACTGTGATCACCAAAGCAGCACCTAGCTTTCCCTTTTACTCCTTCTTTTCCTCTAACCAGCACGCCCGGAGCACTCCTCTTCTGCCATGACTGACAACCTTAGAGCTCAAAACCCGAAACCAAATCAGCTGAACTGGAGTACCAATTCCAAATTCCTCTGAGCCAAAGCATCCTCATACTCTACTAAGTAAAACCCCGCACAAGTATTTGAGCTCCCTCACGCAAAATGAGGCTGCCGCCGTGAGCTCATCTTCCCCGTGGCCGACCACCGTAGGCGGAGCTCTTCGGTGAGTTTCCACTCTGTTCGACCCCAAAAATGGAACCTTTGGCATCTTTTCATGCTTAAAAGGCTACCAATTCCATCCCTAATTCCTCTATTCATCTTCTCCGGCTTGCCGCCGCCATGGCTGCCGCTTGAGCTCGATGGCGCGCCTCTATGCTTTGTCTCCGACCGAATCGGTACCACCAATAGTTGAGCCTCGTCGAGCTGATCCTTCTGGTGTCCTCGCCTTCGCCGGATCATCGCCGGAGTGCCGTCGCCGCCATGCCCTAGCCGTGCCCCTGTTTTGCCTCACTGCCGTGCGGGTCCCCCTTTGTCAGCCAGAGCAAGCAATGCTAGTTCAAAGGGTAAAAGCGCTTCCTCTGTTATGAAAGCGTATTTTCATTTTCCTAGCTGAATGATGATCAATCTTGATTATCTCCTGCATAATTAATCCAAATAAGATGAAACAAAGTCCTAAATTTATATAAAATCATGTGTATTCAGAATATGCAAAAATATTGAATTTTTGAACTTCAGAAAGATTATTTGAATTAAATTTTGTCAATAACTTTAATATGGTCTTTATATTAATCTGTGAACAATAAGTCAAGAAATAATAATATAAATTTTTATATGATGCTAAGATCAGGATGAAATAAAAGATAGAAAAATATCTAATTTTTGAGTCACAGAACAATTATTTAAATTTAAGATGAGATAAACACACTATTATGGACCTTATTGCACACATGAAAAATATAACTCCTAAAATCATAAAATAAATTTGAATGTGCTTCTGGAATTATGAGAAGCTCATATATGCAAAAATATTTAACTTTTGATCTATGTTTAAATTATTTGTTTTTGCAATCATTAGTAAACCTTAATATGGCCATTAATAGAAATGAGTGTATAATAGCAAATAAAATCATAAAATATTTTGTAAAAGTTCTTGAAATCATCAGAGGCCTATCCATGTAAAAATATTTAGAATCAAACTTAGTTTGCATACTTTAACAAAAGGAAATGTTAATTACAACAATAAATAAACGAATAATCTATTGCGATTAATGTCAAAATAGTGCAAAAATAGATTTAGAGCATTTCTAGGGCTGTACTCTACTAATTCTAGAAAAGTGAGTAAAAGATCATGCATAGTGTAGTCGCAAACATAAAGTGAAACTTAATCCGATTTAACGTTACCCTTGTGATCATTTAGACTATTTCAATAGCAAACAAAATGACTTGTCTAAATGTTAATTTTGGAAATATTAGCATAGAAACGCTACTTGGTATATGGACTACTATATTCCAGAAAAATATCTTATTTATAACTTGCTTCCCATATAAATCTTGCTAGCCAAATATCCTTAAGTGTTAACCTTACGTTTCACCTTCTCGCCGATTCCGATTGACGCAAACTTTATAAACCACATAAGGCTTTTCAACGATGAATATAGTGTCTCGTCCAAATCCTAAAACTTATGAAATTAGCTTAGTAGTTCTCTCCAAAGTATAGACTACCCTATTATGAAAAGATAATCTCTCTTCACCATGATTTGTATATTAATCTTGATAGCCTAATAACCCTAAGTGTTTACATTCCTGAAATCCATAATATAAGCAAGCGAACTGTAGTTGCAAATGAGAAATCAATAATTATGTTATTTGTATCACTAGAACCTTCTTAAATATCATGTAAATTAGGCCAGTAGCCTGAGTCAATAGATCTAACCTGCATAAAACTAATTCTATTCGAAATCAATCAAAGAATAAGCGCTATTCACTCATAGTCTATTGTGATCGTTTAAGTCTTTTCATCAGCTCGCAAAGCATCTCGTCTAAATCCAAATTCAATGAAGAATAACCTAGAAATGATCTTTAAGATATGATCTACAGTAATCTAGGAAAATACTCTTATTTCATCTTGCTTTGAATCTGATCCTAATAGAGCAAAACCCGTAAGTAATAAGGTTGCCAAAAACTCATATTATGAATAGTAAAATCAATGAAACCTTGCAACTAATGATTAATTCTATTCTAATGAAAATTTGAGTTTAACTAGCTTAAAATCTCATGATTGCCATGTGTTTATGACATAGATGCTCCCTGTGGTAATTAGAAATATTTTATTGAGCAAGGTTTAGGAGACAATCACAAGACTGTGTATTTCTTTAACACAATTGCTTAGAAAGTCATCGATCCCGAAGGACTAGATGCTCTGTAGGCCGAGGTAGTAATGACTCTATGTAATCTTGAGATATATTTCCCTCCATCATTTTTTGATATCATGATCCAACTCATTATTCACCTTGTGAGGGAGACAAATATGTGCGGGCTTGTGTTCCTACGTAGCATGTACCCGTTCGAGAGATATATAGGAATTCTCAAGTCCTACGTACGAAATCAATTTCGACAGGAGGAGAGCATTATCGAAGGTTATGCAACTGAAGATGTTATCAAATTCTATGTGGATTATATGGCTCAGGTCGAACTGATAGGTATGCCTCGATCCTACCATGAGAGGAGGCTCCAGGGCATCGGGACCATCGGAAGGAAAGCAATCACGCTTGATCCGGTTGCTTGCACGAAAGCCCATTTCACAGTGTTGCAACACATGGCTGTTGTGGCCTCGTATATCGATGAGCACGAGTACTAGATCATCAGATAGTATAACCTTCAATTCAACAAATGGTTCAAGGAGCGACAACCCATTACTAGAAGCTCGTCAGGTGATACGCTGACATGGTTGGCAAAAGGGCGAGCATTTACAGTTGTAACATGGAAAGGATATGACTTAAATGGGTACACATTTTACAGGAGAGATCAGGACATGAAGAGCACAAACCAGAACAACGGTGTTCGTATTGATGCACTGAATACCGCTGGATCAACGAGGAGCTCATATTATGGGTTCCTTGAGGAAATTTGGGAGCTCGACTACGTACAATTCAAGATCCCCTTATTTCGGTGCCATTGGGCTAACCTGCAGTACATAAAGGTACGACGTCATAACTGTGGACCTCGAACATGTTGGATACCAAGACGAACCATTTGTTCTCACTAACCAAGTTGTTCAAGTCTTCTACATAACCGACTGTCCAATAAGCAGCGCCACGTTGTTCTTTAGGGAAAAGGGAGGATTGTCGGAGTTGAGAATGTGATAGATGAGGAATAATACAATCAGTTTAACGAGTTGCCTCTTATTGATACCGGCATCACAATCTAGGAAGACCAACCTGAGGAAGCTAGCTACACACGTGTTGATCATTGTGAATGGCTAATTTTTTTAGAAAAGAATAAGCAAGTGGAGTTGTCATGAGGTTGTCATGTTTATATCAAGTGTTCCTGTATTATAATTAATGAGAAGTGCATTAATTATAATTACAGAGATGTATTGATTAAAATTAATCACATATATGTATTATATTAAATGAGATGTATGTATTATAATTAATGAGATGTATATGTATTATAATTAATTTTAATATATGACATATATGTTTGTACAGATGACACGAACTTAAATATATATTGATGGCAAAAAATAAAATAAAATGGCTCATCCTAGACGGTTCTGAGCTTGAACCATCCGAGATTACTTTATCCCAAACGATTCGGGGCTTGAACCGTCTGGGATGACTTTATCCTGGACGATTCAATCCTAGAACCGTCTGGGATGGGCAACCCATACGCGCTAAGCCCCTTGTCGCGCCCTAGCTAGACCCCACGCTTGCCATTCACTATGTCCCGCACACTCAGTTTGCAACCCTAGCTAGTGCCCTCCCCCTCGGTGGTGCCCTCCTCCCTCCCCCATGCCCTCTGGCGGCAACTCCCGGCCGTGCCCTCCCCCTCGGTGGTGTCTCCCCTCGTCCACGCTCTTGCCCTCAGTGGTGCCCTCCTCCCTCCCCCATGCTCTTCCCCTCAATGGCGCCCTCCTCACTTAGCAGTGACTCCCAGCCGCATCCTCCCCCTCGATGATGTCTCCCATCGTCCACACAGAACCTTCAGCCGAGTCCTTTGTTACTAGAATAGATATGACCCTAGAGCAGCAATTTGAAGTAGTAATTTTTTTTCTAATATAAGGAGATGTATAGCTCCTATATAATATAAAAGTGTGTTACAATTTGATTAATAGAAATTTTTTGTCTGTATTGTTATTACAGGAAACTCTTGTAACGCTTAACCAATAGTTTAAAGAATTACGACGAGATGACCCAATACAATATAAAACCCATACTTATGAAACCATGAAACACACAAAATTATTTTAGAACATGAACTTTCAAACGACATTATATGTTGTATAAATATGATTATGATAACTCTTTTCCTCTCATTTTAATCTCTTTCTTATCTAAATTACCATTCTGACCTCTTTCCTTTAAAAATAATTATAGATGGACAATCAGACAAACTAGACTAATATTGTAAAAGAATTAATTATAAGCCTTAGACACAGAAACTATACACCTTTTATGACACTAAGTAAACCCATTTAGGCAAAAAAAGAAGGATAAAATTATAAGCATGTCAGCACTCAATTAGGAAGTCAAGTTCAACGTTTCTATACAAAGCACCATGACAATGTCAGATTCAACGCTGTCCATGAAACTGGAAGCAAGATTCTGCGCCAAGTATGCAAGGTTCATGGCATTAACAAGGATGCCCATATTCATGCATACAACGCTCGCGCAAGACTTCAAGATCCTTCCTCAGCAACTGGACCAAGATGCCATCGAACTGGTAATCGTCAGAAGTATTTACAACGTTTCCAGCCAACTACCACAAGAAATCCTCTACCACCACCATAAAGCTCGGAGAGCAGCTGCACCATAGGAACTCCGCCACCTTCTCCACCGATCCATCATACATGGGTCATGTATAGCAATTCCGAGCCAGAAAAATAATAATCCTGTACCTCGAAATTCGAATGGGAACCTTAAATGAGAATAGAAGCATACCTAAGCAAAACAATAATTGATTAGCCTATAACCTCATGTACCCTTAGAGTATGTAAAACTGGATTATCTAGGACAAGCTAATAACTTGAAGCCCTATAACCCTTATAAGTTAATAAGTATCATATTTGGTGTTCTTTGAACTTTTGATTGTAAAGTGCTTTATATTGTTGTTCGGATTACCCTCGTGAATGTAAAACCCTTCGGTTGAAATTCACGATAAGTCAATTCTTGAAAATGATAATAATAATATAAATTAAACTTTTAAAGAACGAAACGTTGCCTTGTAACCCAAAATAATCTTATCTAAATAACCTTATCATCATCGTTGCAGGATGCCTGTGACGAGATCCCATAGCAAAATCATGGAAAATGAAATCGCGCAAGGCTCTCAACCACAAAGAAATGATAATCCTACCCTAGTCCAACAAAATTCCAAACATCTAGAGCAGAGCATTTCTAATCTTAACTTTATTTTTGCCAAAAGAGAAAAATCTACTCCTACATCTTATCCAATACCTAAGCGTTGTTCCTTGAAATGCTGTCAACCGAACCAATCTGAAGTTCGCGCATGCATTCGCTGTGGAGAAATAGGACATACTGATGACAAGCATGCAATTAATTGCTCCAACTGTGAAGGAAATCATTCTCCTGGAAGATGTTCCATGAGCAATATCACTTGTTACCTTTGCGAAAGTCGAGATCATTGCCCATCTCAATGCCCCCTTGATCCAATAGTCACCATTGTAGTTCAACATCAGCAAGAAAAACTCTGAGCCTTAGTTGATCAAGAATTGGCAAATAGAAGAATAGCTGTACAAGTGAAGTCACTTGAAGAATTGGAGAAGTAGCATTTCAACCTTGTCAATCATCATCAAGAAAGCAGTAAATGGCCATTGCCAACGGTAGGTTTCTTGTATGGTGAAGAAGGTCATTGGGCAAGAAAATGTCCTAAGCAACCACAAGTTAGATTTTGGAAGGAAAATAACATGGAATGTGTAATTGTACCCTGCAAAATACGAAAGAAACAAAAGTGCTTCATCTGTCACAAGAAGGGTCATATTACTAATCAGTGCCCCCAAAGAGAACAAACACCTCCTAGCACCAATGGTCAGCTATCTGGTACTCAAAACCAGTTGATCAATATTATCTGCTTTTGTTGTAGTAAATATGGACACTACGCCTACAGCTGCCCAAAGAAAAACCAACAAGTCATTGGACATATATCTACTTCAACTCAAGGCATCAAGCATGGCGTGCCTGACAAAATGCTAGGTACATTCCATATGATTCCAGTTCTTACCAAAATTTAAATTAGTTTGAAGTTATCCGGTCTCTTTGAATCTACTTGAAATCAACCATCTGCTTATTAAAACGAAGATTTTCTCAACCATCCATAATCTTTCCCCAGTCCTTGCAAATCTCAAGGACGAGATTTCTGTAAGGGGGTAAATCTGTAACATCCTGAAAATTTTAAATAAGAATTTAAAATTTAAAAATAAAATTGAATAAAATTTTCAATTAAAATTCAGAGAATGAATTAAAATCTTATCTTTCATATCAATACCTTGAAATCAGCCTTAATCAAAGGATGAGTTGTAAAATAAATTTCAAATCAATAAAAATATGAAAATGAGTTGAAAATAAAATTTACTTTGAAATTTCATTTAATCATAAACTTTCTTGAATTTTGGTTCTTAAGAAATCCTTTAGTATAAACTCAAATAACGGATAAAGAGAGGAGCAAAAAGATTACAACAATAAAATAAATAAAGATTTTATCTAAAACCAGGAGAACTCTGGATCATTTATTAACTATAAAATGTCATGTCAAGCAATTATGCATGAAATGAAAGCCTAATAATGTGTCTTGACTAGCAGTAGTAAAGATGTCAGAATTAAATGAAAATATTCCATCATCATTTCAACCAGAAATTTTTATATTATCTTCAATCTGGATCAGTCCATCAACATTAAAAATATCAGGGAATAATTATTATATTTGTAATTATAAAAATTCAAAAACAGAAAAGCTGAAAATCTGAAAATACAAATGTCAGAATTTTAATAAATAAAATATAAACAATTTGAAGCTGAAAATTTTAAAGGAGACTAATATGCCAATTATTAACATTTATAAAAAGTTTTATAAATTATTTATGAGATATAAACTTTCATAAAA
The DNA here is from genome assembly GCA_036346375.1 of Guadua angustifolia. Classification (NCBI taxonomy): domain Eukaryota; kingdom Viridiplantae; phylum Streptophyta; class Magnoliopsida; order Poales; family Poaceae; genus Guadua; species Guadua angustifolia. The sequence continues at coordinate 2,962,726 of CM070521.1, read as the reverse complement.
TTTATAAACATAAAACTGAAATCTGTGCACAGTATATTGTCCGAATTTTTATAAATTCTACAGGCATTATCCGAAGCTAAAAATTTTTAAGGATAATCTTACTTATCCATAGTACAAGATGTAAAAGTTTCATTAAATTGGTGACAAGATAGTTACCTGAATTCCATGAATCATTTCGGCTCATCATTGCCTGCGTAGGAAGAAGATAAGGTTGTTGTGTTTCAAATCAATAGAACAGTGCACAAGTTCATCTTCTCCAGCAATCCTCTAAACTCCTCCCCTCTTCCACGAAGCTTCATCTCTGCCACAACTTTGCCAAGGCAATTGAAAGCCCCATGATGCAAGCCACAGGATTCAATAACCACCACATCTCCAATTTGCTGCCATGGCAGAGAATTTGATCCATTTCTTTTGGCTTAGAGGCAAGCAATGGAAGCACCACCTCACCTCTGCCCATCTCCTGCCACGGCAATGATTTTGAGTGATTATCGCTGCCATGGCAATCATTTCTCATCAATTTCGCTGCCTCGGCAATCATTGCCAATCAATTGATCGTTGCCACTCCGAGCAATGGCACAACACCAGATCATCTAGCCTAGCAACCTCCTGCCAGACCTATGCACCTCTATGTAACCGCCAATGCTTCATCTGATCAAGGAAGTTTCATTTCAAATTAGTGAACCGGTGTTTGAGCAACCACTTGGCAGGATCGTGGTTCTGCTCTTCCTCTCCGTGCCGTCGATTGGAGCCACCTCCACTGTCAATTATTGCTACGACAAAAGCTCACCCAATTGCTCTCAGCCACGGCAAGCTCCAGAATAGCCCATGCCTTGCCATCGCTGCCACAGCAATGATTTCGCATGATTATCATTGCCATGACAAGCCTCTAGCACACGGTTTTTTCTCAGTCCCGCAAGCCCTTGCGGGCACCGTGCCTCGCCCTGGCTATAAAAGCTATGATCATCTTGAGCTTCGCAAGCCCACACATTCCAGAGCTCACTCCGCTGAATCTTTAGCTGGCCAAACGCTTGCCTTGCACCAGTTAGTCTGCCATGGCCACAGAACCTCTAGGACCAGGGCAAACCCGATTGAACAATTCGGTGATCAATAGTTCAATTCACTAAATATAGAGCACCCATACACACCCCTGAACTCATAGCCAACCTCGATCTCATCTCCTCTTTGCCGAGCAACAGCCGCCACGAGCCCACTCTTCCCCAAAGCCGACGATCGGTGGTGGAGCTCTCCGGTAATTAGCATATGACCCCGCCAACTAGCAAAATGGAATCCTTGACGTCCCCTAATGCTCATTTTGTTACCCATTCTAGTCGAGGTGCTATCTTCTTCTTCTTTGGAGAGACGCCATTCCTGCCGCCACCTCTCCTCGGTGGTAGCTCGACTCAGACCACCTCCAGCCGAATTGGTTTCGCCTACAGGTGCACCTCGGTAAGCTCTTTCTCCCTTGCCTCATCCTTGCCAGAGAATCATCGGAGTTGCACTGTCGGCTAGCCCTAGTGACGGCCCTATTTTTCTTTCACTGTCAAGCGGGTCCCGCTTGGCATTCTCTTCACCTCACACAGCCATCACTCACTGATCTGTCGACCCCACCAGTCAGCTGCATTTAAAAATAAACCAGCAAAATAAAAGGCGCCTCCATGTGATGAAAACGTATTTCATAATTTCCTGTAATTTTCTTAACCGAGCTGATTTCAATCTTAAATATCTTTCCCATTTTTAGTCCAATTAAGATGAAAAAAAATTCTAAATTCATATAAAATCAAGTACTTCTAAAATATGCAAAAATATTTTGAAAAATAGAACTGGATGAATTTGAAATTCAAATTAAAAAAGGCCTGAATATATGCTTCACATAAAAATTCTACAAACAAACTCAAAATTGTGTGAAACCAATTTTTATAGAATCCTTATGTTACCAAAAACCTAAATATATAAAAATATCTGAGTTTCACTTATGTTTGAATCATTTTCTAAAAAGGATCTTTTTCAATGCCTTAAATATTCAAAAAGGGAATAAATGGCACAAAAGAAATCTGAAATAAATGAAATTGATTTCTAAATGAATAGTTTGTCAGTAGGCTCCTAAATATGTCATAACATTTAAATAACAATTTTGTTGTGAATTGTCTCATGAATGGGATGTGATTCTAAATTAGGAGATACACTACAAGAAACAGTGAAAAATTCATGGGTTTTTTTAAATTCGTGGGTCAAAAAAAAACCCATGAATTTACAGATTTAAATTCGTCGGTTTACAAAAAACCCACGTATTTAATTAAATTAAATGGGCTAAAAAATACCCACGAATTTATAATTTAAATTGCCGGTTTACGTAAATACCCACGAATTTAATTAAATTCGTGGGCCAAGAGCCCATGAATTTAATCTATGTAAGTAACCGCCCCCCCCTCTCTCTCTCTTCGCGTCTCCCGGTGACCTAGCTAGCTTGATCTCTTCGCTCCATCGCCCGCCGCCGCCACCACCTCGCCTTGCCGCCTGCCCGCCTCGCCCGCCACGGCTGCCAAGGCCATCGGCGGCCATGCCGCCCGCCCTTGCCCGCCCGAACCCCTGCGGCGCCTCGCCCTCCCGAACACCCGGCGCCACGCCGCCTCCCGAACCCCCAGACGCCCTCCACACCGCCGCCAATCCCAGACCATGCCATGACGGGGTCTTCACCGGCAGCGAGAACCTCACGGTGAGTGGCGCCGCCGATCCTCAGCTGTTCTTCCTCCAGTCGAGATTCACACCTTCTCCACTGCTCCGGCTCCCGCCTGCTAACACCATGTTCAGTTTAACAGATTGTCTTGGTTAATGCATTGCAAAGTTGTAGGGGTGTTTAGGTTTAACCACTAGCTCAACATTACTAAATTTTTAACTTGACACCAGGTATTCTGATTCCAGCAGTCACTGTATGATATGGAATTAGTGGGTGAGTTCCCGATATATTGCTGTGCAGCTATTCTCGCTGTCATGTTTCTGAATCTGTATCCAGGGCACTTGGTCCCAAATATTGTTAACAGAAGTAGAAGTCGAGTATTTGGATGTGTCAGTGTTATTTTTGGCAAAATGTTAGTTGAGCTTACAAGGAATGATTTGGATATCTTATTGTTTTACACTTGAATTTCAGTTACAAAATGCCGCATGTACAACAGATGTGTCATTGTCCATGAAAGAACTGATACTATTATCTCTTTAGAGATCATACTGGATATGCTATGGATGGGTTTTAGAGGTTTCTTTTTGTCTATTTTTGCTTAATGAGTAGTTTTGGTGCACCTTTCGAGCACAACCAAATTAATTGTGATCTATGTAGTTCAAATAAATGTTCTGCTGGGGTAAGAGCTGTCTAATTAATCCTTGTGACATCATTTGATGTTTCTTGATTGATGCACCATGTAATCATGCTCAGATATGTCGGATTCCTCTGATTTTGTTTTTCCTGTAGGGGAAAACTGGAAGCCATTTTGAACCAAAGACAATTCCACCTCCCCTAACAAACAAGGTTGACTGGGAGATTAACCCACTTGAACTGGATTTCATAAAAGCAGCTATCATCGGAAAGGTTTCAAATTCTCGGAATATCTCTTACTTTCATGCAATTCTTTGATAATGCCTATGTTATCTAAAGCACTCTTAGTTAAGCGTTGCCATTATTATCTAGTCAAATTGATTTGTTTCCTCAAAAAGACAAGGCAAACTGATTTTCGTATTATCCATAGTGAGTAGTGACAGCTGAGAATTGCTCATATAAATATTGTAAGTTGATTACGGATGGTCTTAAGCTTTGGGTATTTGGAACTTGCCTTTATTTTGGCTTTTGGTCAGGACTAATAAATGTTAATCATGATTTGAAGCTACAAAAGATTGTTTATCTGTTTGACTAACAAACAACTCATAATACTAGGAAGTTAATGGACATATCTATTGCATAGTATCCATGTGTTGTACTCCACTTTTAGTTCCTATTATTTTGGGTTACCTTAATTCCATTAAACCTGTTAACTATGCAGGGTTCTTTTGGTGAAATTCTTAAAGCAAATTGGCGAGGAACACCTATTGCTGTCAAGCGCATTCTTCCATCCCTGTCTGACTTGTTATTGCATTGTTATTAGTTCATCAGTGGAACATTACTTCGGACTTATTAAGTGTGTTGAACCAGTTGAGATGGTATGTATACATTCTGGGGCTTTTAGACACAAAATTGTGGTTACTAGCTTGTGCAAGGTATATCAGTTGTTGTGTCTCAAGCATTGATACTTGAAGTCTGAATCAATATAGATAACTCATAACTCCTTTCAATATGAACAAGTATCTTTCTTTCAAGTTACATTGATATGTCATATATGTAAATGTTTATATAATTATGAATAGAAATATTTAGTTTGAGTTGGTGTCACTCAACTTTAACAGACAAACTATGTTGTTGTTTTCCAATTTTCTTTTGAAGTTTTGAAATTTCTCATTTTCACTGTTCTTTTTCTTGCACCTTAGTGTTATATACTAAGAAATGTTTTTGGTGATGTTAAAATGCTCACCAGTCGCCTGTACTGCTTCACATTGAACAACAGATGTAACATGGTAGAAATGCATTTGGCCTTAGTGCTCTTCACCTTGCAACATGGAGAAATCATCTTCCAATCGTAAGGAGGCTCGTAGATGCTGGTGCTGATCCAGATTCAAGGGTTTGTACCACACATCTACACCTTTATGCTACATAATGCTGGTGCTAGTTAAGTTTTTCAGGCTACTATAAATGAAGAAGGCTCGTATAATTGTATAGTTTATGTTCTGCTTTAGTATTTGAATTATGAACACTATTTAACTGTCTTTGCGTTAACATTAATGGAACTCTAGTTCTTTATGAGTTATATAGATGTGCTTTTGACAACTTGGATAACATGTCAAGTCCTCATGCTAGTTGGCCTAGTTAAGTGTATAAGTAAGAGGGATATATTGATGTACATGCAAGACTGCCCACCTTTCCACAACAGCTTAAGCTTTTTTATTATGAAAATTCGTATTAATTTTCTTTTGGCTCACAAGAAATAAATAATTTTTTCCCCTCAGCAATCGACCCAAAAGGACGTTAACATCAAGGTTCTTGATTGCATTACTTCATTATGGTGGAGTTAAAGCAGAGTACTTTATGGAGCTTCTACATAATGCGATTGAAGGGGCTGAGAACGCTCATTGTGATTACGAAGATGCCCTAAAACGTTAGCTTGAAATATTGTGGTTGCATTCTTCATGCAATCGCACAAGACAATTTGGCATATATATTTGCTTCTTTATGCTCTAGAACTTGTACTCTTGTGTTACAAGTTGAATAGCCTGCCATTTTAATTAATTTATTTATTTCATTCAAGCGCTTATGCTTGATCCACACCTCTCTTTTTCATCTGGTCATTACAGTTGCATTCTGCTATGCTGACATGAAGGATTCGATGTTGGCACGAATGATTCTTTCTGGGATTCCACTAGAAGAGGCATACTTGCAATCTAGGCTAGTTTTTATGGCTCAACAGGAAAGAAAAGGAATTAAGCAAGGAAGGCTGCCAATTGATGACTGCTTTTATTTTATGGGTACAATAGACCCCACAGGAACTCTCCTACCTAATGAAGTTTGTGTGATACTGTAAGTGACAGCATACTCTTTTGAATCTGCATGCACTTAGAATGCTTTTTTTTATGTCTCAATGATCCAAAATTTAGTAGCCACCATTTAGGAGTTTCAAGATATCGCTATTACATCTCGGACAATTTGGCATTAATAAGAATCCTCAAATGGAATCTTTCCATAGTAGCAAACTAGCAATGCATCGCCTTTCTTGTCTTTGTCTAAGTCAAATTTCTTGTTTTTAATTATGATTCTTGAACTGTGAACTAGATCGTTTCTTTTCTTTTGGCAATCGACTGTGCTTATTGTTAAAAAAGAATATCGAGAAACGTAAACAACATCATTGATCTGAATTCTTAAGTTCGTTGACAAATGATAATATGCCTTTATGATGACTAAAATGTACAATAAAACTGATAACTTAAGATCATAAATACGTGTGGATATTTGGGGCTTCAAGATGTTAATGGCATTATTTTTCTGGAGGGAATATATCGTGGCATTCTTCAATTCATTGGTCAAATTTAGACCGACGAAGATATGGCCTATAAGAGAAGAGCAAATTTGATTTTTCAACTGTTTGTAATTAGAAAAATCTGTAAGAGATCTTTTGGATTATGATAAGGTTTTGATTTTGCAGAAAATATTAAGAACCTTTGTTCTTTAGCATGTCTTAGCCTCCTTTAAAACATGAACCAATATGCAATATGCGGTATTAGTTATTTGAGAATTGCTGATGTTTCAAAGGAGGCCCTTTTATTGATTTTTACTTACTTTGTCTTCTATTAAACAAATGACAATGGACAGCTTTACGAGACGTGCTTGTATATAAACATCTGGGTTACATTTTGGTGATATACATGTCTTGACAACGAAGGTATATTAGCGGTCTAGAGGAGGTTGTGGGATATTCCAAATATGCTATACTTTTTCCTGTGAGTAACTCCAATAAATGCCTAAGTATCTCCATTGGCTACTGCTTTAGCATCAATTAAAGAAATCATTGCTGAAGTGGGTACAGATCATGTTGTACGTCATTGTGTAGTTTACAAATTGCCGTTGGATGTGTGATTGATTATCTAACGATCTGCTAGAATCCATTCTTTTGGTTTGAGAGATTGATATATATATTATAACCGCAAATGTTTTTTGTCTGCCGAGTGGATGTCCTATTTACTAGAGAGGTCATGCGAAATTTTGTATATTTCGGTGACTTAGTTTTTGTTGAATTATGATCCAAATTCGTAAGAAGGCTAACTCAGTTGAGTCTTGGCGAAGCCCCATGCACTGGATCGTTGTTATTTTTGGATACATATGTAGAAATGGGCGGATCGCTCTCTGGCTACAATTTTTTTGTATGAATGATGACTAAATTGTGAGCCATTTAAAACCCACGAATTTAGCGATTAAATTGTGGGTTTTTCACCCACAATTTAGTCGCTAAATTGTGGGTTTTTCAAACCACAATTTAGCGACTAAATTGTGGGTTTTTAAGCCCACGAATTTAGCTGTTAAATTCGTGGGTTTTTTCAGCCCACGAATTTAACAGCTAAATTCGTGGGTTTTTTCAGGAACCCACGAATTTAATTTAAATTCGTGGGTACCCACGAATTTAATTGATTAATTTCGTCGAGTTAAATTCGTGAAATAAATTCGACGGTTTGCCCACGAATTTAACTTAAATTCGTGGGTTTTGGCCTAAATTCATGGGTTTTTGGCCCACGAATTTTTCCCTGTTTCTTGTAGTGATATATACACACACATACACCTAGTAACTAGCTATAGCACACATGAATAAATATGTCTCAGAATGGATCATGACACAGAGTTGCTATACAACAATAGAATGTTTAAGAAATAAACTTGAATTGGAATAAGACCCTAGTGTAAAGGATAAATATATGTATACACATGTGCATATGAAACACCTCAGCTAAAATCAAAATAACACAAAATTAGTTTCAAAACATTTCTAAGGTCATCCCCTACTTACGCCAAAAAATAAATAAGTGATCATGTCTAGTGTAGTCACAAACTTAAAATAAAATCCAAGCCCCAATAAAGTCAATTCTATGACCATTTTAGCCTTTTCGGCAACCTGTAAAACTTCACGTCTAAATACCATTATTAGAGAAATTAGTCCAAAAACATTTTCCAACATATATACTACCATAATCTGGAAAAATATTCTATTTAGAACCTGTTCTGTATATAAATCCCACTACTGCAAATACCCTTCATGAAATAGTCGCGTAGAAAACTAAGCCAACTAAGCAATTTCAATGGCCTATAGAATAACTCGTCTAAATGCAAATTTTGAAAAGATTAGCATAGAAATAGTATTTGATATATGAACTACTGTATTCTAGAAAAACATATTAGTTAGAACTTGCTTATCAATGAGATCCAACTACTTCAAAACCCTTAAGTGTTAATCATTTGATTCACCATTCTCGCGATTCCGTATGACGTAAACTTTATAATACCACATAAGCCTTTTCAGCGATAAATATAATACCTCGCTCAAACCCTAGAATTTATAAAATTAGTTTAGAAATGCTCTTACAGACTACTATAATATGAAGAAATAATATTATTCCGTTATGCTCTGAATATTAATCCTGTTAGCAGAATAACCTAAAGTATTATGATTACCGAACTTGATAACATGAATAAACGAACTCGATAATAATGACGAAATCTATATTTAAAATATTTGTATCACCAAAACCTTCCTAAAAAGCACGAATATATAACCGGTAACTTAACTTAACAGGGCTACATATTAAAAACTAATTCATATGCAAAGTTACTTAAGGAATGAATATTACTCACATATATACATCATACAACAAATTGACTAATGATTAATTCTATTAATCCAAATAATTTTGCAACTTGAATTTGATATTATAAATAAAAGAATACATAATTTTAACTTCTTGAATTCGTAAGATAAGAATAGATAATACAAAAAAGGAATCGTGTATCGCTCGATCAAAAAGCTATTAACATAATGAACGTGTATAAATATACATAGTCAACTAAAATGTAAGATTGTGAAGTTATTTAATCCAAACCTAAAATCTTGCCTATTTCTATAGCAAGTCTTTATTTGCTTTTCTATATATTTTCTTTTTGCTCTTATTAAAGTTTATTATTTGCTATATTTCCGTCGAACGACGTGTAGAACTCAACGTTACAAACTCCATCGTCGACAACGCCAGTTGCGACCACGACTTCGTCATAAGCGACAAATAAGCAAGGCAAGCACCCCTTTGATCATATTAATCCCAGTATTTAATTTTCATTTTGTTTATCAAATTGTTTCATGCATGCGTTTATATATTTTCTGTAAATTCGCTATTTGTGGTAATGGTAGAATATACATGTTATCTCATGGAACTTCCTTGATAAGAATGGACATGTGAACCTTGATAACCATAGGATGGGGTTAGACAATAAATAATGTCAACATGGGTATAAGCGATTACATATTATCCACACTTAGCCATGCTTTAGAACCAACGTTGGATATGATCAGATCAAAATTGTTACTTGGGAAATTGAAAACGTTGGTTACAACATGATGTCGGATGTGGGTATTTTTGAATAAAAACACAAAATAAAACTATGGTTTTGATGCGGGCAATTATTGGCAATAACCGGATGTACAAGAGGACTTGTAGTAGTGTGGGGTGAAGTATTGCCCGTGTCAGATTAAGGACCGAGTTATGGGTTGCTTACAAGTCAAGAAAATTGTGCAACCACAAGTGCTGTTATGGGGCAGTTGTGGAGTATATGGATCACATGTATCTACAAAGCAGGCTTGTGAGGTCCAACTGGATAAGGCCGGGCCAAGCCGATTGCATGGAAACGACAACTACCAAGGGTGCGCCAGACATACGAAACAAGGAAGCCCTGAAGATAGCAACTGATCCGGATTAGGTAGAATACAATCATAAATGGATATGTACATAAGATATGAACCCTACTCTGTATCCGATCAGGACTCTCCTATATAACCCGCACCTCTCTGCTATATAAAGGGGGGGCGGGGGATCATCAGATCATCTCATCAGCAAATAAGCTAGCCACATATAATTCTAGAGCACAGGACTAGGATATTATCTCCTCCGTGAGAGCCCAAACCTGTATAATTCTAACGTCTTGTGCTACCATCGAGTTTGGATCCGACGCCTAACCCCGTTTTCATTATTGCCGACAACAAACGTCGACAGCAGCCTTAATCTATTAAGTTGCTTAAATCTGGCTTTGCACATTGGTAGATGGGAGAAAGTAGAAGCACTCTAGTCAGGTTTGCTTGTGAGGGGCTACCACACCTCGGTGTGGGTAAATGCATGTTGGTACAACGGTGTACGCCTTGTTATGGGAAGGATCCTTTATTGCAGGGATACTGCTCATATTACCATTTCAAAAGGCAGGGTATGTCTGTCATTCATGTTTGTTCCACATGGTAAGGGTTTAACGTCGCTAGGCTGGTGTAAAGTCGGGTTTAGGTAATGTAACGGTTATTTTATGATCTCCATGCCGACACACCTACGGAAGTGTGTTAAATGGTTTGGCAAAAATGGTAGATCATTTCTTGTGGGTAAAGTTGTACACCTCTGCAAAGTGTAAATCTAATTAATTAGCTGCACCTATGGTCAAAGACACTTGGTAACATCATCACATAGCTAGTTGTTTTATTATTTTCAAAATGGGATGATTTTCACCTGATGTGCCTTATTTTGGCAAAGATTGTGGTTATGCCTTGGATGGCAGGAAATTGGATATTTTGACGCTCACGTCATGGAGGACTGTGAGTTGCTACTTACACTATATTGTTACTTTTATATCAATCAAATATGCTTTTACAAATTCCGTTTCACAATTGCAACTTGTCTTACAAATCAAATGTTACTTTATGCAAATTAACTGCAGAAGCCTCTTTTGACATAGACTGCATTTATGCACTTGCAATTACCACCTTAAGTCTTGCTGAGCACGAAAGTACTCAACCTTGCTTATTATGTTGTTTTAGGTGGATAAGAGAACGAGGCTCCTAAGAATATCTTTTCGTCGCAGGTTTCAGGAATTTCAAGTGAAGCGATCTTTCTAGGGATTTGTGCCTTGTCAGTTGCTTGAGGGTTGGATGGGCACACTACAAGATTTTGCTTCTCCTGTGCTATGAATATTTACTCTGAGTTGTAAAATACATTATATAATTAGCTTCCTCATTAATATTATGATGTATAGTTGTGGTTCCAATTGTTGTAAATGTGCGTACTAGCTACTGATCCAGGGACTAGTATGGAATGCACATTAGATTTCTATTTTTGCATTTTTGCAAAAACGGGGGTCGTTACAATCATGGAAGACGCTGACAGATGAGGAGCGCGATAACTTGGTGACAGAAATATTCACGTTGTTTGAGCTTTCATAAGATGCCATGCCTGCACTACGATGGTACGCGTTGCTAGTGGCAGGAAAAGTATGGAAAAACTTCAAGAGCGTCCTCGTCACTAATTACGTCAATAAGGAAATGACTTCATTCCAGAAGTACGGGTTCATCTCTGAAGACGTCTAGGGACGATTTGTTGAGTTGAAGATGACGAAAGAGTTGTGCTTTAAAGTGCGGTGCACAAGACTGTCCAGCCAAAAAATACACCCACACAGACTTGGCTCAACTGGGTATGCGAGTAAGATCACACAATGGATGAGGGAGGATGATGAGGCAGTCCAGAAGGTCGCGTGGCCGTTTACCTCAATCATGGACCCGCGTGCCCGAAACTAGGAAAGAGCAAGGTCACGACCCACTTCTTCAAGCGGCATGTGCTTTGCAAACCCTACTGATGAGGAAGTGTCCCAATGCCTAATATCGTTGAGCATAAAATCTTCCCAGTGCTCTTTTACTTTGGACAGAGTGAAAGACATACTCTCCACGGCCTTGGAAAACAAGGAGTACCCGAGTCGCACCCGAGGCCTAGGTATTTTTGTTCCCTGGAAAATGGGATTCTCACATGACTCGGACACGTACCAGAGTAGGAAGAGAAGCAAAGCTAAGCATGAGGAACGGCTAGTAGTCCTGATTGAGGAAAGGCTCAGAGCGCAGTTTGACAGTCAGCTACGAAGCCTTGAGAAAAGGATGGAGCAAATGGTGGATGCGGAGAGGCAGGCACGGTACATGCAAGCCCAAGAAGCACAGGCGTAGTTCAGTCCAACCAACCGTCGGAGCAGCTGCACGTCAGCCTCTGAGACGAACGTGAATGAAGCCAGATTTCCTCCTGATGACACCCAGGTAACATGTCTGCAATGCTCCTTAGATAGACTTTAATGTTGGACATGTTAGATAATTACTTGTGTACCCTTATGTAGGTGGTCATGCCGTGCAATATGCAAGTGAGGCTTTCTAATGGCTCTATTCCCTTGCAGGCTGCTTGGGGACAAGCGTATGCATCCGGTGTAGGGGCATTAGTGCATGGTTATACTTTAGAGCCATGCTACATAAAGGTCCATGTCGACGGTGTACATAAAATTTTCAAGGCCGTCACGCTGGATATGCCCTAAATGACAAGATCATCATACTAGGGGATGCCATCGGCACATTCATCCAGTGGCCCAAGAAGGACATCTCCTTCGACGTCTGCCCAGAAGCACCGAAGTTACAAGCAGTACCAGAGCCACATGATGCGCCGAAGCTACCAGCACTACCGGAGCCATGTGATACACCAAAGGAGCACACCAAATTGACTACCGTGTCTCGTTAGGCACAGACTATTACTACAGTTTGGGCCCAGTCATCTCTTGTGAAGACGACATTTGGTAGAAGGGGAGGCGGAGACAAGGGCAAATTGAAAGGGGCCACGTCAGCCCGTGACTTTTCGTTTGCCCCATTGGTGTAGCAATTCGAACTGGGGCAACTGTTCGTACCGGATGAGCACAAGGAGACGCTTACATTAGCATGCGTTAGGTTGCAAGATTGGTATATGGAACAAGCCAACAAGCCAGTGGCACAACCGATATCGAGTATCTCGGTGAGCTTTAAAGAGGAGTATTTCTTACACCGATTTTTAGATGGCATCTTCATGGTCGGCTTCACCAACTTGTTTGATCTGTACAACCTCAAAGCGCTCGACGCCTCACTCATAAGATGCTGGACATTGTAAGTGTATGCAATCACCATCTACATTTCTGACGCACTGATAAATGTCATATACTAGATCAATGTCTGTGCGTTGCTATGAAAAAATAAAATTGGTAATGAAACATAAAAGTCAAGCAAATAAAAGAAAATTGTGCTATAAGATCAAACATCTATTTTCTCCCGATTACAAAAGTTTTTATGGTTTCTTCTCCGGTATGAATTAAAACCAAATATATTATACGTAGCAATATATATTACCAATCTCAAAAATCAATCAATCATTTTTATCCCTTTTTGCAATTTATATTACCAGCTCATGTTCCTCTTCCTCTCGCCATGCCCGCAACGCGCGCTCCTCGGTGTCGTCAACATCGTCTTCCTCATCGCCTCGCTCATCCTCGTCATCCACCACCTTCGCAGGGGCGACACGGGGGCTTCCCCCGAGCACGAGGCGCTGCTGCCGAAGCCACCGCCATTCCGGACCACTGGCCGCTACGCAGTCGCGCTCGGGGCCTCCGTCGTCTTCGCCGCGGCGTCCGCCGTCCTCCTCGCGCTCACATTCTTTCTCTTGTCGAGCACGCCATGGCGTACTGTGGAGTCCTCCTTCGTCGCCGCCCACTTCGTCGTGCATGCCATGACCACGTGGTCAGTCACCTTGGAGAAAGGGGCCACAACCGTCACCCAGCCTTTGCACCTCCGCGTCTTCTAGATCACCACCGCCCTCGACGCCGCGCTTTTCTCCGCTTCGGCGGTGGTCCGCTGCGTTGACGGTTCGCTGCTCTTCCCAGATGACCCTCTCGCCTTTACCGGCCTACTCGTCTCCATTCCTCTAGCGTACCTAGCCATCACTGGTTTCACCGCCCATGATGCCGGAGCCCATGAAGGTAAACCAGAAAACACCCGCGCCGAGGCACCCACCACGTCGTGCGCCGCCGTGTCGTTCCTCTCTCTCTTGATGTTTATCTAGATCAACCCGTTTATCTCCAAGGGGTATGCCAATGACTCTCGCATCACCGACGACGTCCCACTGGTGTCGCTAGGCAACTGCGTCGAAGCGTCGTACGCTTTGTTCACGCCCAATTGGTCGACGCTGGGGTCACAGCACCCGGTGGGCATCGCGCTTTGGTTGTCCTTCTGGCCGCAGTTACTACTGACTGCGGCGCTTAGCCTCCTGCGCCTTGTGGCCATGTACGTTGGTACGTCACTTACTGATCAGTTTGTCGAGTTCATTTGCCGCGGTGGCACGACATGGGAGATCTTGAATGAATTCCCTTGATTAATTTTGTGAAAACTGTACAGCATATATAGAGTACAAAAGGAATGATTGGCCGGCTATTAATTACCAGCAATAATCAGGGATTTTTCTATAATAATCAGCCATATTTAGAGAGATATGGCTGGCTATAAATCAGGAAAGAATAATTAGCTATAATGACCAGCCATTATTGGAGATATGGCAGGAGGGGGGCTAGGAAGAACGGACCGCTGCCACCAACTGCAAATTTATATTAGTAGAGATATATCATCCTTGATTTTGTCTATGTAGATACATGATCATGGAAGCAATAGCAAGAAAACAACCGGTGGATTTTGCCGACCCACACATGGTGTCCAAGCAAACCATGGACGAAAACAAATAAGTCATCCTCGACTATGTGGAAAAAGTAATGCTGGCTCATTCGAACAAAAAATTCATACTTTTACCCTACAACCCGGGGTAAGTGTTTCGTCCAGATGCTATACTTGTTGATTTGTACTATATATCGCACCTTGAAGTTAGGTTTAGTGACCACGACGACATACTTGTGTAGGTATCTCTAAGTTTTACTCATAATTATACCGAGACAGAACTGAATAATTTACCTTGATTCCAAAAACGGCGGCACCCATAATTTGAAGCCTATCAAAGATTTACTCGACACATCGTTCTGTGTCTACAAAGTTAGGGGAGGGCCACACAAGAAGGGCCCTGTGACTCTAAAACATATTTATAACTTTTCGGTGTCCAATAGTACACAATAATCCTTCACACTTCATAATAACACCTTTGAAATTAATTAACCTATTATGTTTTGGCAGTGCCACCAGTAGTCAGAGGGTACTGATCTATATGGATTCTACATTTGTCACAACATGACATTCCTTGTTGGTTCACAGAAGACCAATGTTATAGAGTTATGTCAATCTTGCAACAATTTTCTCTACTTATAAATTTATATACACGCAAGACTTTACTCTTCTTATCGACAGGCTTGGCAATGCACTGAATCTGCATTGGAACAGGCTAATCTACTAAGTATTTGAGGGCATCTCTATTCCTTCTTATTGCGTGAGGTCTTAAATCCAAAGGGCAGATGCTACACAGGGCTCAACGGATGAGTTATGAATTTGTTACTTATTGTGCATTCAGATTAATTTGTGAACCTTGTGCTGTGAATTTGTCATTTGTACTTTTGAATCCAATTGATTAGTATATATGTGAGTTGATTTCTGAAATGGATGTGTTGTACATATGTTATAACGTGCGACTTGAGTTGATTTATGAAATAGATACGTTGTACGTTGTGTAACATCTGAATGAAGTTCATTTTTTAAATGTATATCATTATAATATGCTGGTGATGCTGTGTACTGTCTTTTGTTTCAGAGGGCACATGGCTAGCATTTTTCTGAGGCTGGCCAATAAATTAAAATTTAGTAAAAAATAGAAAATCAACATCACAAACGGTTCTAAAGAAGAACTGTCTGTAAAGAGGCATATATCACAAAGGTTTCTACTATGGCACCGTCTGTGATGATGCCATCATCACAGACGGATTTAAATTGGAACCGTTTGTGATGTGGGTCTCTTCACAGACGGTTTTTCTATAGAACCGTCTGGAATAAGCCCATCATCACAAACGCTTCCTAAGTGGAACTGTCTGAGATGATACCACATCATAGACGGTTCCAATTTGGAACCGTCTGTGATGAGTTTTTTCACAGACGGTTGGAAAACCGTCTGCAATGACTATTTATCATCATTGACACTTGGATGTAGATAGTTCACAAAACTGTCTGTGATGTACTTTGTGAATCGTCTGTGATGTCGGCATGTGTAGTAGTGTATAGGCCATGATATGTGCCACCATAGCTCACGGAGCAAACTAAAAACCCATCCATAAAAAAACAACTTCATATTGCAAGGAAATAAACCCAACATCATGACGCAACACATAAGAACTTTGAAGCAACATCAATAAATAACTACTGCAACAAAATAAAAATTCTCATTCAACAAATAAACATAATTGATGCAACAAAAAAAAATCTTGTCACAACAAAGAAAAAAGATGATTGCATGAAACAATACTTTCTGATAGCAACATCTTTTTTAGAGGAGGTACATAAGTTTGCAACATTCAAAAAAATAACTGCAACAACTTGATTTAACTGTTACAATAACTGGCCCTAAGTTTAGTGGAGGAGACAATAATTGACCACACCACCGTCTCATCAGCACCATAGATTCGTCGTCATCCACATCTTTAGCCCTTGGATGAGGGCGGTGATGGTACAGGTAGCCTCCGGTAGATTGTCATCTAGTCGACACTGACGAACCTCAGTTGGCCTCAATTGGACCTAGGAATTGGGCCAGGTCTTAGTGGGCTAGTACGACTCGGCACGAAAAAAAATAGACCGAAGCACGACCCGGCATAAAAAAAATAGGTTGGGCTGGCACGGCCCGAATAGCGTGCCGGGCCTAAAAATCTGGCACGATGGGCCACCCGGCACAGCCTGACTGTATGGGCCGTGCTCGGGCTGGCACGGTCCGAATCTGTAATTTGTATTTTTCAGGGTCTTCCTTTACTCATATGAATTTATACTCTACATAAAAGTTGTAGAGAATTTCGAGGCACATCTTTTTCATGTAGATAACTTTTCCATTTGAGCAACGTATGAATTTATAAAAAAATATTTAGTGCGCTGTGTAGTTTCGGACCGACGCCACATCTCTCGGCAATTTGCATTTTTCAGTGTCTTCCTTTGCTCAAATGAATTTATATTCTACATGAAAATTGTAGAGAATTTAGAGACACATCTTTTTCATGTAGACAACTTTTCTATTTGAGCAACGTATGAATTTATAAAAAAATATTTAGTGCGCTGTATAGTTTCGGACCGACGCCACATCTCTCGGTAATCTGCATTTTTCAGGGTCTTCCTTTGCTCACATGAATTTACATTCTACATGAAAGTTGTAGAGAATTTCGAGACACATCTTTTTTATGTAGACAACCTTTTCATTTGAATAACGTATGAATTTATTAAAAAATATTTAGTGTGCTGCGTTCTCTCCAATGCCGTGTTTGGGCCGACCCGGCCCGACAGCAGCCCGGCGTGCCTTTGGACCGTGCCGGGCCTTGATTTTTGCCGTCCGTGCTGGCCCGGCCCGGCACAAAGAAATGACCGGGCCGTGCTGGCCCATTTCACGTAGGTCCGAAGCATGACGGACTCAGGCCGTGCCGGCCCGGCACGGCCCAAGTCCCACCTCTAGCCTCAATGGTGCTCGTGGCCCCGCTGGACTCATCTCGTGGAGGCCATGTCGGTGGTGCCTGCTCCCCAAAGACGGAGCTCGTCCATGTGTGGAGGGAGAAGAGGAATGAGCACGTGAGCTTGCGTGTGGGAGAGTGTCGTTAGCCTAGCCATAGTTGGCTTGCCGGAGAACTCGATCGTGGTGGCTTCGGTCAGAACAGTGAGAGAAGCAGGGAGAGAGGGAGACACTCGTGGGTTGAAAATTAATGTGGATGAGGAATGGGAGCAGTACTACCAATTCCGCACGTACGGCTTTTCAAATTCACCGATGTACGTTCGTCGCTCGGCATAGCAAATCATATTACCAGCGTGTGAGCACCTGTTGTCATGGGCGTGGCTTTGCGCGCAATGCCTACCTGCACGACCTTCGTGCTGGTCCGCATGGTGCCTCCGCCGTCACACTCAAAGTACCCCCAATTATTTTTTTTATACAACGCCAGTCGGGTTTTAAACGTAGTATCTCTTGAGTAAATTGGGATTATGCTATTCTCTACGTCGCGCTTCGCTAGAATGTCATTAGTCACGTGAACTTCATCAGAATGCTATCCTGAACGTGAGTCTCACCGCTAAAATGCCATTTTATATTTTCTCCTGTGTTTCCCTTTTCTTTTCTCTCATTTTGCCACATGAGCTGACTGTTTTGCCCCTTACTGAAGCTAAATTTTCTGATGCCATCAAAGGACTCCAACCCCATATTTCGTTCTTTGGTATATCATGCCAACAGGTTTGCTATTTCAAATTTGTGGTGTGATTTCTTTAATGTCATTAGAACTTGCTTGCTGCTGATCTGCAGTTTTTCTTAGTACAGGTTGTAAATGTTGTGCATCTTCATTGCCACACAGTTCCTGCCCTAGTCGTCCATCTTCTATGTTTTGCAATAGCAGAATCTCATTGCCACGCAGTTCCTTCATATATGCCAAACAGATATGTTGGGAACTGTAAGCTTCTATTCAACATTACTGAGTAGCATCAGCTATGAAGATCAAGATCCCAAACCTTTCAATGGAAAATGCAATGAGGATGATGGTTATGATTCACCTGTGCTGAACCGAAGGTTCATTTCTGAAAGTGAAACAGGGCAAAACAGTGCAATTGCTCACATTATGAAAGAGAGACAATCAAGCATGCAGGGCAAGGGGTGCAAACGAAAGGTCCAGTTTGATGAATACTCAGATCTCTTGATTACTACTGATAAAGCATTGCAGAGGCCTGCACTTGCTGAGCTAGATCAGAAACAGAGAAGTAGTTACCTAAGAAAGGCAAGAAGTTCGTTGCTCGGTTCAAGACATTCAGAGCCAGGGGCAAAACAGTCAGCTTATGCGGCAAAATGAGGAAAAAGAAAAAGGAAACACAGGAGAAAATATAAAATGGCATTCTGGCAGTGAGACTCACGTTCAAGATGGCATTCTGGCGAAGTTCACGTGACTAATGGCATTCTGGCGAAACGCGATGTAGAGAATGGCAAAATCCCAATTTACTCGTATCTGTTGGCTTTGATGCTTTGTCGAGTTTCATATATAAACAAGTTTACTTAAAAACTTAAACGGATGAGAAAATAATACGAATACACACTTAGCATTTTTTAGTCAAATTCATTATTTGATTGGAAAGAACTATTGATTCGTATTAAATATTGTTAGGTGAACACATTTTGGTTTTTCACTTTTTGTCAACACATTTTGGTTTTTCACTTTTTGTCTATCATACCTAGAGTTACAAGGCTACTAATATTTTACTTAATTAAACGTATATCCATATTTGATCTATACAAAACTAAAGTAAATATATGTAAAGAATGCTCTAAAGAAAGAAATATTGTATATCAAAACAAATGATACCATTACAAAGGTCTCATCGAGCCGATCAAAACAGGTATATTATTTGCTATATTCCGAGTCTGACCGTAGAAGATACGGAATCCGAAAGGTTTGAGTTCGGCTGCTAAGTATCTGAACAGTACACACAAGCAAGCCGAGTCCCTGACTTCTAGTCGGCACTCGGCAGTAACCATGGTCGAGCTACAGTACTAAAACAATGAATCATATGATACAGTGCACGACACGGACCGGTTAGCTCTGTAGCGTACATACTGTTTCCTCGTTGTCCAGATCTTTATATTTAGATCTATTCCACGGTAAAAAAGATTTGACACTAGATTAATAAGATAGCTATTTATATTTACCAACGTTCTTCATTTGTTCTTATTGCATTCATATAAGGGCTGTTTGGTTGCCTGATTTCACGCGATCAGACTCGCGGGAGCCAGGGAACCAGCGTTTGGTTGCTCGTTGTATCGCATGAGCTTGCACCCATGCATGCAAGATGGTTGTTTGGCTGTCTGTGCGCGGTGCGGAGCCAGACCAGCACGATGCACAAAGCACTCGTAGCCAGGCTCGTGGGAAACGAGCTTCATGACCATTTTCCCGAAGTCAGGCTGGGGCGGTGCAGCCTCCCGCGGCCAGGCTCGTACGATACGGCAACTAAACAGCCCCATAGAGATGGAGAATTGGATGACTTCTTCCAAAGATCGTTATGCCTTTTCACTGAGAATTAGGAGATCAATGTACTTTGCTCGGTGTCCATAAAGTTCAACATGTGTGATTTTAGTGAATCGAAGAATTGCAAACCTACTGTATCTAGCAGCGGATGATCAACTAGTGTTCATTAAAAGAGTACATGAGTATTCAAATCTTATACCGTGAAGATCGAGCAAAACCCTGTATCAGAAAAGATGGGCAATGTGTTGCTGATAGAAGCAATAGACAATCCATTGAGTTTTCTTAGGACCGAGGAATCATAGAGGTTGATTTTGTGATATTGTGCGAGATGTTGGATCTTGAAAATTAATTCTAAGTCGTATGTGTTTACTATGTTAGTCCTATGATCAGTCGCTAGCACATATATTACGTCTTTACGTCAAATCTGTACATGAGAAATAAAATCAGAGTAGCACATGTTATTAAACAAGCATTCATATGTCTATATGATCAAGTTTCCACAAAAAAAAAAAGTGCCGATCAGCTAAATAGTTTACATAAAAGTACTTGCGATGGAAATAAATGATAAGCAAAAGGCAACAGGCCAAATGATTTCCCTGGTCCAGGCAATCGGCTAGGGTTGACGCCGGACAGGGATTCCCTATAGTGACATGGCTACTGCCAACCAACTAGGGTTGATGCCGGACTGGAATTCCCTACAATGGCATGGGGACAGGCAACCAACTAGGGTTGATGCCGGACTAGGATTCTCTGTAGTAGCATGGGGACTGCAAATTAAGCGGTCCCATGCCTCATATGGATTCGAAAGCAGTGCTTCAGATCTTTTGAAAACTATACAAAATATTGTACTGATTTTTCTACTGTAGCAGCATATTGTTGAGCAATCCGAGCCATTGACTAACTCGATCGGACGGCTGTGCGACATAGGGACTACTTAAGTTGTTGTCCCCATGCAAACTACAGGGGATCCCTGTCCGATGATAAAGCATCTAGGCCCTCAATTTATGTTAGTTTTGGTAATTAATGACAATCATAATTAAAGAACTAATATTTTTCTTGAGATTGTTGAAAATAGATTGGTCCTAGACATAGCACACAATGAAGCATGGAAACAAACGCAAAAGAAGATCAACGCATTAAGCTAAATCATCAAGATATAAAATTAAGGATCTTTTCATATCTTTTGTTGATGATGTTTTGGAGAAAGATCGGATTGCTAGATTAGGTTTAGGTGCCGTACTATTAAGAGCGACTCTTGACGAGTAGCTTGAATTTTTAATTAGTGTACATGGCGAAAATCTATGCTCATACTTTGATCATTTGTATTTCTCAAAAAATTCCTTGAGAACCTCTCAATTTCTCTGCATTATCAGCACTACCGACAGTATAGGAGTGGTATTGCCGCAAGGACGATAGTACCGGCTCAATGGGTCTGTAGCCATTTAACATAGAGAGATGTTTTGGTCTCGGGGTGACTGGCACTACCGGCCACATGGGTGCCATACTACCACAAGTGCAGTAGTACCGACCCCGACCCCTTTGGCCGGTAGTTTTTTACAAAGTATCATTGCGTAGTCGGTAGTGCCAAATGTCTCAAAAATCTAATAGTTTTTCTGCTATTTTTGTCAAACGTCTTAAAATTTTAGTTTTTCAACCAATTTTCATGGAAGATGACATTCTTAAGGGTTATCGACCCAAATCCGGTCAAAATACCTGAGATTTCACCAAAATTTCTGAAATCACTATAGTAATTTGAATTTTTTTCAAAATATTTTATCTGGCCGTGATTTTGAATCTCATCCCTGTCCAAAATCCGAAATCTCAGATGAAATTTTTGAAACTTCGCCGAGATTTTGAACTATGGTCATACCAAAGGCGTTAACCATCAGAGACATCTTGCGCACGAGCGTGCGGTTCAAATGGGAGCCTAGGGTTTCACTGGGCCAAGAGGGTGGATGCGTCCACGTGCAGAGGCAGAGTTGGGCCTGCGGCAGTTGAGGTCATGGCCCAAGACATCTCTATCAGTAGAGAACACTTTCTATATATGAACAGAAAGTTTTGGACGTTTAATTATATATCTGATGTTAGTTACAATTGTTTAGTTTTCGGTTCGAGACTTAAGTACAATCCTGACCCACCACTGCTCACACGTGAAGCTCGAACGGTGGGCGGGTGCACGGTGGATACGTGATAATTCTGCCTTCCGGTTCATCGGAGAGCATCAGCATCGTGCCGTTAGCTAGCTGGCTTTGCTGGTGTGTGCTGATTGACGTGTTCCTCCTCTCCTAAAATTATCGATCCTAGTCTGCAATACGCGGCGAGGTTGCAAGGGCCGCGAATTGGGGTCGGGTGGGAGTCATACGCCTCAAAAGCATATTATTTTTCCGTGATGTTTTGTTATTATTTATTGCTCCGCTAATACTTTAACTAATTGCCCGTTGCACAAGATTCATGTTTACCGTCCATATATCAGTATGATTAGAGGAAATCTCGCATGTCTAGCGACAAAAACAGAAGTATATCGCCAAGAGCGAGGAAACCATATTTTGTCGTACTGAGAATAAAACCTGACGACTACGTAAGGTCAGGCCACCCTTGACGATCGGTCTAGCACGAGCCTATCGTGCTTTGTATCTGAATCGTGCCGGGTTGCGATAACAGCTTCGAATCAACTCTCTGCACGAAACAGCTTTGAATTGAACGTACACCTTATCCTTACCGTGAACAGTGCCCGGAGGGTGTCTCTGTCCAGCCCCGCGTTGTCATCGTCCCGCACGGCAAGCCCGAGCAGGACGTCGAGGAAGTCGTTCTTCATGGGCTCGCCGGCGTCGCGAGCGCGCAGCCTCCCGTCCACCTCCACGTCGAACAGCCGGTGCAGCCGCGCGAACAGCCGCGCCAACCGCCGGCGCCAGCCCTGCAGGTCGGCCGCCGCGAGAGCCGGGAAAAAGTCCGACACGTTCGGGCTGCCCACGGCCTCCATGATCTCTGTCACCACTTCTTGGAACACCTTCGACCCGCCATGGTCGTCGAGGTCCGTCAGGTCGCGCGAGAACATGGTGCGCGAGAGAAGGTTGAGGCTGGTCATGAACGCCACGCGGCCGAGGTCGACCGCCTCGCCCTCGCTCGCCTGCCGCCCGACGTGTTCCACGAGCTCCTGCACCTTCTCGCGCCGGAGGTGCTCGAGCGCGTCGAGCCGGTGCGGCGCGAACAGCTCCGTGGCCATGATCTTGCGGAGCGCACGCCACCGCGGCGCGGGAACCAGCCAGGCGACAGAGTTCGCGGCATGCTTACCGACGGAGTCGGGGACAGACCGGGTGGCGAAGACGGCGTCGTGCTTCTGCAGGAACTCGCGGGCGACGTCCGGGGAGGAGACGACCACGGTGGTGACCGCGCCCAGGCGGAGGGACATGAGCGGGCCGTAAGTCTTGGCTAGGCAGGTGAGCGAGCGGTGTGGCTGGTTGCCGAGGAGGTGGAGGCTGCCGATAAGCGGCAGCGGGCGGGGGCCCGGCGGGAGGCGGCGTCGCGCGTGGGCCAGGAGGTCGAGGAGGTAGACGGAGAGGAGGGAGATGAGAAGCCATGACAGCCAAGGAAGCAGCGAAGCCATCAACGCACCTGTGCGTGCGAGACTGCGAGGTGCGAGTCCGCGAGATGCTGGGGTGCTCTACTATATTATTGAAGTATAAGTAAATTGCCTATATTTCCTTATCAGATTAAGCTTTTAGATGAACTAACTGGTGTATACAACTCAATATAGTATCAGAGCTACCTTCCTGAACCCTTCCCCATCATGAGCCATACCTCTGCAAGTATTGCGGCTAGCACCGAACGTTGACTTCGCGATCTCTATGTTCCACCGTTCGTTTTACAACCATTCGTCGGATGCACTGTCACCATGGTCCTTCTCTCCCTTGCCTCAATTTCCTTAATTTATATAGAAAGTCTATTATCACATGACGACGAGGCGTTCGGACGATGGTGAGTAGCAAAACCCGTTAAAGGATGAGATTACGGCCACGCTGGTAGTAAGGAATCTAATGCTTGAAAACTCGGCTCACCACAGCGGCGCTAAGTTGTTTCGCCCATTGGCTATTAAGTTAGTGGCGGTGGTCGTGTACTACTCGAGATTGATGTGGATTTATGAGGTGTAGATGTAGGGTTATTACAACGAGAGTACTTTACTTTACGCTGTCTGTTGTTCTGTACTATATATAATTATCCTATCTTTGCTAATCTGTTTGAGCGGAGTACAAAAGGAGTCAAAGTATGTACTCACTGCTTAGATGATATCGAGAGTGAGTGGCTGAATCACTCGCGCAAAATCGTGGACATGCGTCAATGTAGGTTCCTTCGAAAGAATCACCCATACCGCAAGATGAAGAAACAATTCAACGGCACGATCGAAGACGCTTTAGCTCCAAAGCTTTTAAGCGGAACAGACGTTCATGATATGGTTAAGAACTTAGATATTGCATTAGGAAAGGGACGTAAATCGAGAATCCGTAAGAATAGCATGCATATGGAAGAAGAGATCAATATTTTAGGACCTACCTTATTAGAAGCACCTAAAAGTTCGGCACTGCATCGACGTGATACACATAAAGAAAAATGTCTATGATAGTTTGATTGGTTTCTTACTAAACATTAAAGAAAAAACAAAGGACAGTATCAATGCACGGCTTGACTTGATCGATATGGGTATCAGATCTGAGTTAGCACCGAAAGAGACCGATAAAGACCGAACATACTGTGAATCTGCTTGTTACACTCTTTCCAAGGCTGAGAGAACCGAACAGTGCTAGTGCTTGTATGGTGCGAAAGTTCTATCCGGTTACTCGTCCAGCATGAAGAGACTTGTTTCGATGGCTGAACTCAGCTCAGCCCAGTGCTCTCGTGGAGGCCATGTCGGTGGTGCCTCCTCCCCAACAACAGAGCTCGGCCATATGTGTGGAGGGAGAAGAGGAAGGAGCTCGCGTGCTTCCGTGTGGAAGAGTGCCACTAGCCATAGTTGGCTTGCTGGAGAACTCGTGGTGGCTTTGGTCAGGATAGTGACAGAAGCAAGGAGAGGGAGACACATATATGAAATGATACAATACTCACTCCGTTCACAAATAGTTGTCTCTTTGTACATCGACACGGTGACCAAAACTCAACTTTGACCACTAATTTCTATTATAATAAATTTAATAAATCTAAAAAAATTATAATAATTTGAAAGTACATTTCAAGACAAATCTCTAAAATATGATTTTCATGCATCCAATCTAAATATAAAAAAGATATCGATAGTTAAAGTTTTAAAAGTTTGACTGCAGGCATCCCAAACCGACAATTTTTTTGTAAACCGGAGGTAGTAATAACAAACAAGTGAACAACATGTAACCAAGGCTCATGACTGAACCAACATAAAAAACACCACATTTAGTGGCGTTTAATAAGCTTCACTTATTACACTTGATTAATTAGCATACTCTTGAAATTCATAAGATGGATTATTGTTGAGACCACATCATTGATATTCAATCCCATGAATTATTACATTGTTTACATGAGAAGAACTTGTTACTCTCACTGATGGACTGACTTTTGTTGACTCAAAGTGGGGTCGCCGTAGCACAGAGAGGCATGGCTTTTGTCAGTGTTACTCCAAACTTCTCTGTCATATCAATTCCATTTCTTTCCACCTGAATTGGGAGCTTCCACCTGAACTGGTTTAACAACGATGCAAGAACCAAATGCACCATCCTAATAGCTAATGGCATTCCTGGGCAGATCCGACGTCCTGCACCAAATGGGATGAGCTCAAAATCTGCACCTCTGAACTCAACTGTCCTCTCCACAAATCTCTCTGGCATAAACTTCTCGGGCTCTGGCCATATGTCTTGACTCCTGCCCATTGCCCATACGTTTACAAGTATGCGTGCACCCTTGGGTATTGTGTAACCCATTATTTTTACCGTTGTCGTAGCTTGTCGTGGTAGCAACAGTGGAACAGGAGGGTGCAGTCTAAAAGTTTCTTTTACAACAGCTTGAAGATAGGGCAGCTGGCAAATCTCAGATTCTTCGACGTTTCTTCTTGAGCCGATGACTCGTGCAAGTTCATCATAAGCTTTAGCCATTGATAATGGGCTTTGAAGCAGTTCCGCCATTGCCCATTCTACTGTGCTAGAGCTTGTGTCGCTTCCGGCAGCAAACAAGTCCTGTGATACAAACATTTTTCGAATTAATATCCTCATAAATATTTATATGTTAATTCAGATATACCTTAACCAACATTCCACATGGCTCAAATATTCAAGTGGCACATGCTACAGAGCTCTAAATATGCGGTGATTGTGGCCCATATCTTTTGACAAGTAGCCAACAAGGGCAGTCAGCTAGCCAATCTCAAGTGAGCTTGGTTAGGCTCAGCTGGAGCACAAAATGTACTTGAACCGAGCTCGAGCTAACGCTGATTAGGTTTTGAGGTTTAGATAGCGCTGGAACTCTACTTGATGAAACTTGAAAAAGCCAACAGCAACGAAAGATCACTAAAACTTTTAATCATAGTCCCAACATCAAGATTCCAATCGCAACTTATGGATCGAGAAGGAGCCTTAATCAATACAAAAGAGATCTAACCATAGAAACTACTTGGGACAAAAATCAAGAGACATGGAGTGCATGAGAAGTAGATGAGCATTGAATTCGCGATGTGGATGGCACGCTAACATGCACCGGGGTGAGAGGACTTGCGATTTGGCCGGAAGATAGTCGTCGGAAACGTGCGATCTGTTGTACTCCATGGAGGGCGAGGTTTACTGGGATCTGGCAGTAGCAAGGAGATACGAGGAGGTAGGGATATTGACAATCGGTTGGACACCTTCGAGTACGACTGTTGCCTATCCGAATCCGAAATCTGAAACCGTGCCATCTACCCGAACCCAATAAACTTTTCGGATATAGATCTGTACATATACCCGAACCCGATAGGTACCCATATGTAGTAAGCTATGCTAAAAATAGAAAGTTAGTATTGGCTATAAGTGATCAATGATACTTCAACTTATTTCATTTAATCAGCTTATCATGATGGCATATAGATAACCAATGATATTGCAAGTTCAAGTGAGTACATATAAGATATTTAATGACAAATACTACACCATTCCATAGTGTATTTAACTCAGTCATATAGCATACACTCAACAATTACTAAGGTGATGTAGATGCCAATACATAATAGAGCATCGTCTAAAAGAAAAAGCATGATATATGCACAACAAATTCAGAGCATGATATGTGCAAAACAAATTCAGAGTATGATATATGCTCAATAAGTTTCTAAATATAGCATTGCTTTTCAAAGCTTTATGTCTATCTCAGCCTCTCATTTAGGTGGCTTGGTCCTGAACACGGTAGCAAGGGGCATTTAATTGGATCGATTTTCAGCAACTTATTGAATTGATTTGGGAAACCACCGAGAAGAATTACAGTTCGCAATTCAAGTGCTTTGCACTATTAGGGGAAAAAACAAACTGACTTGTTCAATAGCTTGACCGCCCTGTACAAACAGTAATATAGCCAATAACAATCAATCCATACATAAGTACAAGACAGCAATAGCATAGGTACTTAATTAGGCCAACCAAAACTATCAACTGAACCCAATAAGATCATAATCTCATAGCAATAGAGCAAACAAATTACAGGATAAACCGGAGACTAATTGTTGGGTTACACAAGCGAGGGAAAGTGGTGTGCTACTGCCCTTATCAGCAATTCCCTGTACAAACGATATCTTTGCAGTGACTACTGGACACTAGATCTGAGCTAACTCCAATGATTGTATGTTTTGCATCTACCAACAGCTGGCTTGGTTCATCATTTCAGCACTTTCTTGATCTAGATAATATGTAACAACAACCAGAGAGAAGTGAGCACAAATTAAGACATTACCATCCATCTTATCCTCGAGGCTAAGCATGAGAGCGAGGCGTGCATGGCATCTGCTTGCGCCAAGAGAAGCTCACAACAATCCTCCTGTATAGCTCCCTGTCCTCCTTCTCTACCATCGTGAAGATTGCAGCATGCTGCAGGAATGCGTGCGCATCCGGAGGCTTGGCGGTCTCCACCCCACCCTTTCGCTCGGCCGCCTCCTTCCACTCCCCCGCCATCCAATGCGCCCTTTCATGGGCCACCACGATCTCTGGGTCCGGATCAGCAAGCATCGGCACCACTGCCTCCAGTATCAGAACGCACACCCACGCCAGGTTGGTGGGCGACCTCACCGCTCGCTTGTCCATGGGGAACACCTCAGAGACAGCATCCATCATGAACCTGGCCAGATCGATGCAGTGATTGAGCACGTCAGGTGGCCCAGCGCAGAGCGCGTCCACACGGAGCCCAGTGCAGAGGCAGATGGAGCCGAAGGGGGAGACGGAGGCAGTGGTGGGAGGTGGAGGGCGGTGGGACGAAGAGCCGAGAGGGAGGGGCACGCGACGGATTGCTGAAGGGGTTCAGGGGATGCTAGATGAGGCGAGGAGATTGCGGTTGCGAAGGCCCTGAGTAGACTAAGTTAGTGAGTTAGGGTTTAAATTTTCTAATATATATCTTATAAAAAATGGGTCCCACATATCATAGGATACTCATCGGGTACTATGGGTACAAATTAATACCTACACCTGTCCTGTGTCCTTATTAGGTGCTCAAACACGAAAATCTACAGGTCTAAAGTGCTACCCGTGCCCACCTTTACCGGGTCAGGTACCCGCGGGTATCCAAACCCATGGGTAAAACTGCCATTCCTACGAGGAGGTGTGAGGTATGGACTAGAAGGTGAGGGCAAGTTGTGGCAGCTGTGGTGTGCTAGTCTTGTAGGATTTGGGAACTTGAATATGGGCCTTGGGTCACAGGAGAGAGTCACCATGTGCATATGTATCGGAGCTTTACCATGCAATGTGAGCTCAAATAGCCCTAGAGACGATTCAAGTTGCCTCGACAAGTGGTATCAGAGCCAACCTTCACGATTACATGGCTATGGGGCGAGCTTGGGGATTGAATGTATGGTGGATTAACAACATAGCATATGTGTCGAAACTGAGCACAGATGCTTGTGCTAAGAGTGAAGTTACTGGTCATGTACTCCATTGTGTATATATAACCGACAAGGATGTCAGGATGTTTGATAATAGGTGCATGTAACACTCGTCCCAAGTTTAATATGTGTGGGATGGAGTCCTACATTGCTAATTTACGGTTAGAGAACACATCAAACAAGCCTATGTATGAGCCAAAGTAATTCCAGCTCCCAAGTTAATCCTTTCATGGAAAGGGAGCACAAAAGCATAAGAGAGCGGTGCCTGGTTTATCCAGTATTGGGTACAACTTTTCCTATTTGCACCTAGCTAGAAGCGTTACACCATAAGATAAACTACTTTATAATTGATTCGAATCATATATACCAAGCAATCTTTCCACATATATGGACTAGCTCGGTCAACTCTGGTAGTATAATCGAGGACCGAGCGGTTGCTCAGTTGGCGTGGAGCCGTGAAACTCCCAGCCGGTCGGGCATTCAAGTCCTAGTTCGAACTTCTCGAGTCTCAATAATTTTCAGATCCAGATGGACACACATGTGTGCATTCGGTAAGATAATTAGTCTCTACATATGTAGACTAGAAATTGATGGAACAATACCAAGCAGTCTCAGTCTACAAGGACAGACTAAAAAAATAACATGTAATTGCCCGGTAAGTCTATTAGTTGATTCATTGCAAAAATTAGTATACTAGCCGCGTACGCGTGACGACACGCTGTGCAAGTGTGCCACGACGCGCAACACCTCAAAGGAGCGATTTAGCAAGGCTTCACATGCCGATGCAATTTTTTAGAACCACGAGGATCCATTTGCAATAGGGCTCGCTCCGGACTTGGACGCAAATTCCCGGGACAAGGAGATTCTTTTAAAAAAACAGTGGAAAGACCTTGACGTAATTTCGAATTTCTTTGGGGCCTTTTCACCCAGGAGTTGTGAATTTGTGAAACCAAGAGGTTCTTTTCAAAAAAAAAAATGGTAGAGGATCTCGACGCAAATTTGGATTTCGTTGGGGCCTTTTCACAAGTGGGACACGTGGACAACCACCCAGGTAAGAATCCCCAGGGTTTAATATAGGTAGTATATTAGTTGATGTTTGGTGAAAGGATCCACACAGTGCCTAAACTAGGCCCTACAAAATAATGTCGTAGTTGACCTCATCTATCCATTCTGAACCTCCTCCAAGAATACTTCAGAAAATAAAACGTGAAATTCCATATAGAGGTCTATCTATGTTTGTGATGGGTTATTGATTGTATTTGAGCATGTAGTGCTCAAATTTGAGTTTGTTTTAAAGTTCACTCGAATTTGGAGCAATTTGATGTGTTGTCAGGTCAGGGCGGTACTATCGGCCTTAGAGGTGTGGTAGTGCTAGTCAGAGGTACTACTAGCCTGGGATGGGCGGTAGTGCTGGCCTATCGGAACTACAAGCCATGGACGCAGTAGTGTTTTTCCAAAGAGGGGTTTCTCGGGTGTTTTCAGGGCAAGAGATACTACTGGCCATCTAGAAGCGATATTTTTGAGCCCAAAGGCACGATAGTTATTTTCTAGAGATAGTCTCTTTGAGAATTTTTGAGGCAGTGGCATTACCGGCTACCTGGGAGTGATAGTACCGATAGTGCAGTACTACCAGTCCCAGATAAGCAGTGGTGCGGTACTATCGATCCCAGATAGACGATAGTGCCGAGTTTCCTGTGATGTTGTTGCCTAATTTGCATTAATTATTGATTAACGCATATTATTGTGAATAGTGCTATATGATGTATTTTTTGTCTGTGTGGTTATAGGACTTCAAGGCTAAATTATGGTGAGACGAAGGTGAGACCGGGACTAGGTTAGGAGAGATGAGTTTCAGAACGATCGAGGGACGCTGGGAGATGATCGAGATCGGAAGGTAGTTACAAGTTGGGAAGACAAGGAACATGAGCATGATGTATTGGTGATGGAAATAACGGGCAACATCATAGACCGGGACTAGGCTCAGGGAGGAGCTGAGGTCCAGAACGGTCAAAGAAGCCGATGATGCCATGGTGAAGTGAAAAACGACACATAGCAGTCAAGTGACTTGGACCTACTTGCAAGCAAGGACAGTTTGGGGAGGGGAGTCCAGATGTGTGGTGGCTTGGCGGCAAGTTATTAGGGTCACGTAGAAAGCACGAAGCATGGCGATACTACGAGGAGAAGAAAGACCGGTCATTAGGGCGAATTGGTAATTACTCCAATACCGACGGTTGAGGTGGTTTGAAAAACCGTGACGGTGGTCTAAGTGGTTTAGGTCACACCAAAATGGTGTTTGACATAAATTCGGGTTCACGGAGCAGATTTAGCGTTAACGTAATGATCGCTTTGAAAAACGTGCTTGTGTGAGTGGAAAACCCGTTAAAAGTGTTGGGTGTCAAGTTAGCCTATATATATAAGAAGTGGATGATATCCACTTTAGTGTCCAGATTTAGGGTTAGGGTTTCCACCACTTTATAAAGAGATGTAGGGGGAGGAGAGGCTTTAAGCCTTAGACTAAGACATTAAGAGGTTTAGGGTTTTCACAAGATTTTGTGTTCTTGTGTGATGTACGTGTACTCCTTAGGAGTTTTGCTCTCGGGTGAAAGGCTTTGTAATTCTTCCTCATGCTCTGAAATAAAGATAAATTTTGTGCTCAAGATTTGGCTTTTGTTCTTTGACCTTCCTCCTTGATTTTTGATCTTTCTTGTTGGTTTATTTTTCTCTTGTTCTTATGTTGCCACGGATGAGTGATTAATGGATGTATTCTCTGGAGATCATCACCCAATCATCTAGGCAAGCACCCTCATGATCGTCAAGAGATTTCTCAAGAAATCAGGTTATGGCTTGAGAAGGAAAGATTAGAGGTAGATCTTGATCTTGTGCGTTTCAGAGCAATCTCTTTGAAGTTCTTGTTTGCTGGGATATGTGGGAGATCATCTAGGTCTATCTTGATCATCAATTCCCTACGAACAAGCTTAGGGCAAAGTTTTTGGTTTTTGACCCGGTTTTGGTACAACATTTGGTAAATTCAAAAAAGATCGAAACTTTGGTATCAATCCTTACGACTGAAGATTGGAATAGGTTCCTGACACCTGTAGGAAAGCGCATACAAAGTTTCAATGGTTTTCGATCAGCTGATCAAAAGTTACACCTATTTTCGTTTTTGAAGTCGCGCTGATTTATTGTTCATTTGCCTGTTTTTATTGTTCATCAGTATTACCGCTACAGTTACCAGATAGTGCCAAGGTATTGTTCATCCCGGCACTATCGGCCTCCATAACGCGGTGTGCCACCTTAGAGCTAATTTTTTTTTGGGAGATTTTCTTCTTCCGCTCTCCTGAGATCTTGATTGGTTTTGGTTGAACTCTTTGAGGAAAAAATTATGGTGTGATTTTTCACCCTCTGATGTCATTTTTGGCTCTTCAAAATGGTTTATATCGCTTTAGATGTCTTACTTTTCTAATCAAAACTCATTTATTTTGTATGACCCCAGATTTGATCTTGTCACGAGATTTGATGAATAATGCTTGTTGACCCCAGATCCAATCTTGTCATGAAATTTCATGGATAATGACAACAAGCAATTTCGTGGATAACGACAACAATCGATAGGTGCCACCAAAAAAAATGATAGCCCTACGCTGTTCATGGATAACGACAACAAGCGACAACCCCGTCCATGCATGTTGTACTGTCTTTCACTTGCCTACGGTTTTCACGGTGTGATGGTCAGGGTTCTGTTACTGGGTTCATCGGTAGGACAGATATTGTCGATTTTTAGAAAATTTTGATTGATTTTGGCCGAAAATTTCAAATCAAAATTTGAATCTAAGAAAAGACAGAAAATCTGCGAAAATCAGTTGAAAATGTTGGGCAAAATTTTTGTAAACAAATTTTGACAAAAAAATTATTCTATGTTCAACAAAATTAATGTAAAACAAAATTTCCATGACCCATTTGAACTTTTACTGACAAAGACCAATGCAGCTGATATTCATGATTTTCTAACGAAAATCGCCGATAATCATAACCGGTCATGGTACTGACCGTGAACCATTGGTGTAGCCACCAGATAGGCTCTATTGGGCTTAAGCTAACCATTTTCCGATGTCAGATACCTTGCATGAAGATTGTACAAGACTATGTTTATATATAAATTTGAATTGTATAAGATTATGTTTATCTCGATTTTACTTAGTTTGCTTCGGTTTTTGGTAAT
Organism: Guadua angustifolia; assembly: GCA_036346375.1. Lineage (NCBI taxonomy): Eukaryota > Viridiplantae > Streptophyta > Magnoliopsida > Poales > Poaceae > Guadua > Guadua angustifolia. The sequence continues at coordinate 2,929,579 of CM070521.1, read as the reverse complement.
CTTTTTTAGCTTAGCCCTCTCTTTGCTGCGCCGAACAGCTTCGAATCAACTCGCTGCACGAAACAGCTTTGAATTGAACGTACACCTTATCCTTACCGTGAACAGCGACCGGAGAGTGTCTCTGTCCAGCCCCGCGGTGTCATCGTCCCGCGCGGCAAGCCCGAGCAGCACGTCGAGGAAGTCGTTCTTCATGGGCTCGCCGGCGTCGCGAGCGCGCAGCCTCCCGTCCACCTCCACGTCGAACAGCCGGTGCAGCCGCGCGAACAGCCGCGCCAACCGCCGGCGCCAGCCCTGCAGGTCGGCCGCCGCGAGAGCCGGGAAGAAGTCCGACACGTTCGGGCTGCCCACGGCCTCCATGATCTCTGTCACCACTTCTTGGAACACCTTCGACCCGCCATGGTCGTCGAGGTCCGTCAGGTCGCGCGAGAACATGGTGCGCGAGAGAAGGTTGAGGCTGGTCATGAACGCCACGCGGCCGAGGTCGACCGCCTCGCCCTCGCTCGCCAGCCGCCCGACGTGTTCCACGAGCTCCTGCACCTTCTCGCGCCGGAGGTGCTCGAGCGCGTCGAGCCGGTGCGGCGCGAACAGCTCCGTGGCCATGATCTTGCGGAGCGCACGCCAGCGCGGCGCGGGAACCAGCCAGGCGACAGAGTTCACGGCATGCTTACCGACGGAGTCGGGCACAGACCGGGTGGCGAAGACGGCGTCGTGCTTCTGCAGGAACTCGCGGGCGACGTCCGGGGAGGAGACGACCACGGTGGTGACCGCGCCCAGGCGGAGGGACATGAGCGGGCCGTAAGTCTTGGCTAGGCAGGTGAGCGAGCGGTGTGGCTGGGTGCCGAGGAGGTGGAGGCTGCCGATAAGCGGCAGCGGGCGGGGGCCCGGCGGGAGGCGGCTTCGCGCGTGGGCCAGGAGGTCGAGGAGGTAGACGGAGAGGAGGGAGATGAGAAGCCATGACAGCCAAGGAAGCAGCGAAGCCATCAACGCACCTGTGCGTGCGAGACTGCGAGGTGCGAGTCCGCGAGATGCTGGGGTGCTCTACTACATTATTGAAGTATAAGTAAATTGTCTACCTTTTCTTATCAATTTAAGCTTTTGGATAAACTGACTGGTGTATGCAACTCAATATGGTATCAGAGCTACCTTCCTGAACCCTTCCCCATCATGAGCCATACCTCTGCAAGTATGGCGGCTAGCACCGAACGTTGACTTCGCGATCTCTCTGTTCCACCGTTCGTTTTACAACCATTCGTCGGATGCACTGTCACCATGGTCCTTCTCTCCCTTGCCTCAATTTCCTTAATTTATATAGAAAGTCTATTATCACATGACGACGAGGCGTTCGGACGATGGTGAGTAGCAAAACCCGTTAAAGGATGAGATTATTACGGCCACGCTGGTAAGGAATCTAATGCTTGAAAACTCGGCTCACCACATGCACATGCAATATTTTTTGATACATGCACATGTAAGGAATCTAATGCTTGAAGAGGTAGAGCCGCCGGGGAACTTAATGGCCGCGCGAATCGACCATGCAGCACATGCACATGGGCATATCTGGAAAAAATCAACCACAAAGGAGAGACTCCCTCTATACTGGAATTGCATGGAAAATTTTGTGCGCCCTCCTTTTAGGTTCTAGGAACGGAGGGAGTATTATTAAACAAGCATACATATTTCTATATGACCAAGTTAGTAAAAAAAAAAAGAGCCGATCAGCTAAATAGTTTACATAAAAGTACTTGCGATGGAAATAAATGATAAGCAAAAGGCAACAGGCCAATTATTTCCCTGGCCCACAGGCAATCCACTAGGATTGACATACACTACAAGAATCCGATCTATTTACGTCGGCCAAATATATTTCCGTCGGCCTAAAAAAGACCGACATAAATAGGGCATTATTTACGTCGGCCATGCCAAGCCGACGTAATATATCTGATTCGTCGGCTTGGCCGACGAAACAAAGGTCCCACCGACCGAAAAATTAAATTTCGGAAGGCGTATTCGTCGGCGGTGGACGTAAATAGGCCACGTATGATTATTCGCCGGCCGACCGCCGACGAACAAATAAGCAACGCGACCGTGGTTAATTTACGTCGGCCAGCCGATCGACGAATGGGCCGACCGCGACTTACCTGTCTTAGGCGCTGCTACGCCTTCGCCCTAATTACTAGCCACACAGGCTCGCTTCGCTTCACCACCACCACTTGTACATGCCACCAATACCGCCATACGCACCATCATCGCCGCCAAGACGCAGCCCCGCGCCTTCGTTCTCGGACCGATGTTTGCTCTGTAAGTATTCACCCCTCTTTACGTGATTGTTCTCGATCGAGGCTTGCAAAGGGCTAGTGTGGCTTGGGGACCTTGCAAGCAATTCTGCAAAAAGGCTAGTCAATCTGTTGGCTTATAGACATTGCATGTGGGGTTGAATGTTCTGTGAGGATTTGGGTTAAGGTTGACAGTTTGTGACAACAAATTACTTTCCCTACTGCAATGCTTGGTTAGATCATTTTGCTATTGGCTATTACATGTGAATTCGTATTGTATATGGTAGATTTTTTTAGATAATGGATTAAAATCCGGCCTCTGCAATCGCACACAGCCAAGTATATGGTAGATTGCTTACTGTTATCACGTGTTGATGGTCTGATAGCTTCCTGTCAAGATTCAGTGTCAGTTTGTGCCATTATTTGTCCATATGTAGTCTTTCATTGTCCTGTACGCTATTTCTCACACTGAATGTAATTCTCTTGTTCAGTAAGCTGTCTTTAGGAAGATCTCCATCACTGCCTTTAGGAAGATCTCCTCACTGGTGTTCCTGAACAAGTCAGACAGACCCCTGCCCCCCATCTCCATGAAACCCTCTCAACTCACCTCACCTCTCCTGATAAAACACACAGATTGACCACGAGAGTTCCTGAAAGCTGTCTTTAATACTGCACTCACTAGTAGGGCAGTCGCTTGAATTCAAGCAGCCGTAGTGAATACAAATAAGGTAATATAAAATAGAATCCCACCTAAAACACTCACTAATTAAACTAAGAAATGGTACCTGGCTGAAGAATTCAAGCACAGAAGACATAATATTAGCTAATTGAATATTGCACTAGTTGGGACAAAATAAACTCATGGGAGGTATCTTCCCCCTTAGTGGAGGCAAAGATTCCATTCTTCTCATTTTGTCTCATGAGTTGAAAAATTGGCCTCTGAAGAATTTGACTACTTTCACATGAGAAAACAAATGCGGAAAGGAGGTTTATATCAGGCAGGTATGTACAGAAGAACTGTACATTACTTGAAGCTACTAATTTTATCATCTTCTGTACAACGTCTGAAAATTGCAACACAAAGATCAGACAAATCTTCTGAAGCTAGGTCTCTAGGAGCTCTGGCATTACAGTGACAAATTCGAATCATACATACGCAAGGCTCAAAAGTGCCAGTTTGGATTTGTGCTTCTGAAGCTTGACATGAACATCTCACCAGATCGTTTCTTCTACCGATCACTCTCGTCGTGTTTAGTTGTCCATATTTCGACGGCAAGATTCAGTGTCAGTTTGTGCCATTATTTGTCCATACTGTAGTCTGTTTCATTGTCTTGTACGCTATTTCTCACGCTGAATGTAATTCTCTTGTTCAGTAAGCTGTTAGTCTAACTGTTGTCAGATTCTATTAAATTTTTAGCATCTGAATCTGACTGTCCATATATATATCCTGTTCACTGTTATAGAATAACAAACTGATTAAGGTTTAAAACTGCCAAGTATTGAATCTTTCAATCTGTGGTAAGGTTGTCATAAACTAGCCAATATCTTGCCCTAGTGGTGAGGGCGGCCTTTAAAGGCAACCCGATATCTAAGAACAACATATAGAAACCAACTTGTTTATTCTAGTTGTCCTGGTTCTTTGATAGTCATGAATAGTTTAATATTCAGTCTTATGATTATGCATTCCTGGACTATATATTTGTATGCTGTCATGCTTCAAAGAATCAATGTGTGTTGTTATTGCAATTTTGGTTCATGGTTAATATTTGAATTTGGAATGATTGTTTCATTATTCTTACTAGAACTCCTGCTAGGGGTAGTAACCCATTTTCACATGTTGTTTTTGCATTCAATAGTCGAAAAGATGGCAGGGGACTATGGGTGGATGTATGATGGCTGGGATAGATCTATGAATCACATGCAAGATTGAAAAGTAAACACACAGGCTTTTCTGGATCGGGTTTTCTCCCCAACTCCTCCTGGTGGGTTAGCAAAGTGTCCTTGTGCTAAGTGTTGTCTTTTCTCTCGAGAGACGAAGACAGTGATGGCTAACCACCTGTTCAAATTTGGCTTCATGCCGAATTACCATACGTGGTACGAACATGGTGAGCCACGGAGGAGAGAGACATCTGATCAAGCAGATACTATCGGTATAGTGGAGGATAGGATGGTGAGATGGTTGAGGACTTAGGCCGACAATTTCAGAATGTTTCGGAGGATCGAGCTGCGGTTCAAGAGGATCGACCAACCCCGGCAGTTGAGGAATTCTATAGGCTCCTAGATGCTTCGGATAAGCCTTTGCATGAGTACACTAAGGTTTCACTTCTTGCCTTTGTGACAAGACTTATGGCTATAAAAGCAAAGTACGGATTCTCCTAAGGCTGTTACAATGAGTTGGTCAACTTGACTAGTGATGTCCTCCCAGAAAACCATAAGTTGCCAAAAGATATGTACTATTCAAAAAAGATGCTGGCTGGTCTAGGGATGCCTTACGAGAAGATAGATGTGTGCGTTGACAATTGCATGTTGTTTTGGAAGGAGAACGAGATGATACCAATGTCGACTCTGCGGCAAGTGTAGATTTGTACAAATAAGCGATTTAAGAGGGAATTTGGTGACAACGTCGACGCCGATGAAGGTTCTACGTTACTTTCCTCTAACACCAAGACTACAAAGAATGTACCTATCTAAGGAGACTGCGCGGCATATGAGGTGGTATAAGGAAGGTGTGCGTTTGAACGAAGGTTTCATGGGTCATCCATCTGATGGTGAGGCTTGGAAGGCATTGGACCGCCATGACGAAGACTTCGTGAAAGAGCCAAGAAATGTTCGTATCAGTTTGGCGGCTGATGGATTCTCGCCTTTCAACATGAGTGCCTTGTCGTACTCCTGTTGGTCTGTCTTCTCGATTCCGTACAATCTTCCACCTCGTTGTGCATGAAAGATGAGTACGTGTTCTTATCCCTTGTCATACCAGGGTCGGACCATCCTGGAAAGCAATTAGACATCTTTATGCGGCCTTTGATCGAGGAGTCAAGCAATGGACGAGGGTCACAACCTATGACAAGAGTAGAAATGAGAACTTCAACATGCGTGTTGCCTACATCTGGTCCATCCATGATTTCCCAACATATGGTATGTTTTCGGGATGGAGCACGCATGGCAGACTATCTTGCCCAATATGCATGAACGACACCGATGCTTTTCATCTGAATCATGGTCGCAAATTCTGTTTCTTTGATTGCCACCGACGTTTCCTGCCTCCTAGTCACGAATTCGGAAGACAGAGAAATGCCTTCCACAAGGACACGATAGTCACAAAGGGTCCGCAGAAACGCTTAACCGGTGCGGAGATTGTTGCTTGGCATCGTCAATTAATTCCCACGGAGGATGGCTTCGAAGGTGTTAGAGAGTCACACAACTGGACCCATGTGTCTAGTATCTAGAGCTTGCCCTATACAACATCCCTGATCCTACCACACAATGTTGATGTTATGCACCAAGAACGCAATGTTGCAGAAAGCATTGTCAGCATGTGTTTCGACTTCAAAGACAAGACCAAAGATAATGTGCAAGCTCGAAGAGATATGGCTGAAATATGCAGTCGACCAAGTCTTGAGGTGAGGGAGGACCAAGCAGGAGGCAGGGGATGCCACATGCTCCTTACTGTCTTAAGAGCTCTGAAAAGAAGGAAGTCCTTGTGTGGTTAAAAAACATCAAGTTTCCCGACAGATACGCCGCGAACCTAAGGCGTGCAGTGAGTACCACGACAGGTAAGCTAAATGGCCTGAAGAGTCATGATTACCATATAATCATGGAAAGATTAATTCCTATAATGTTTCGTGGATACTTCCCTGATGATGTGTGGACAATGTTGGCAGAGCTTAGTTTCATGTACAGACAGATATGTTCGAAGGAAATCAAGAAATCAAAAATGCAAAAGTTGAAGAAAGTTATACATGTGCTAGTATGCAAGATGGAGAAGTTATTCCCACCAGGTTTCATGAATGCAATGCAACATTTGTTGGTACATCTACCGTACGAAGCAGAGGTTGGTGGGCCGGTACAATACCGATGGATGTATCCAATAGAACGAAACCTTAAGAAAATTAGGGCAACTGTGGGTAACAAAGCACGAGTTGAAGGTCAGATCGCGAAGCATTTTTTCTTAAAGAGATTTCATATTTCTCGAGTACATATTTTTCATATGAGCACAACATTAATGCTCATATTCCGAGATACCAACCATCGGATGAAACACATGGTTTCGATCTTCACATATTCCGAGGACATGGACACGCTATCGGGGCCAGTTCGAATCATGAGCTGTCTCGCGAAGAGTGGAATGAAGCACTGTTATACATGTACTCCAACATTCCTGAAATGGAACAATATTTCCTGTATGTACTTGTCATTTATTTCTAACTTGATTTGTCCTGTTACAACCTAAATGAATCGATTAAAATGTAGGTTGTTTGATCAACAACAATGGAATTTGTAGCGAAAACCTACAAGTGCACAACTTGACAACTTTTGACGCAATGGTTTATGTGGTGGTCCTAACTTTGTGACTTGGTTTCAACAACACGTATATTTCTCATCACACTGCTTTATGTGGTGGCCCTAATTTCTTATCATCCATATTGAATTGTATTCCCGACATTTGCAGTGCATGCGTGATCCTGCTGTCCATGAGGACCTTCGGCAGCTATCGCACGGTAGCACGACCATAAGAAAGTTTAGCCGGTACAATGTGAATGGGTTTCGCTTTCGTACTGCATCATTAGAAGCAAGCCGTCCTCAAGTAGCCACAATAAATAGTGGAGTTGTCACTACTGTAGAGGGTGCGGATGGTCGACAAACCGAATATTATGTCATTCTTCAAAACATAGTGGAGATTAAGTTTGGCGGCCGAAAGGAATTGAGAGTAACTTTCTTTTATTATGATTGGTTCAACGATAAAACGGGGATACGGCGAAACCACAATCTTGGCTTAGTGGAGGTTAGACATGAGTCACGCCTTGCAGGTCACAACTCATTCGTACTTGCTCACCATGTTGAGCAAGTGTACTACCTTCGATATCCATGTCCCAAGGAAAATTTAAAACTATGGTGGGTTGTTTACAAAGTGAATCCTCCTGGTCGCTTAAACACTCTTGCGAATAATGAGTATATTGAAAGTGGGTTAGACAGCACAGTTGATGGGGCCTACCAAGAAGATTGATTGCCTGGGTCATTTGATGTGGACATTGGGTAGACACTAAATGAATTAGTTGAGGACACAACAGATGTTATCGTGGAGGATATTAGACGGAAGAAACGATGTCGTGCACTTGACTCTCGCCATGTTCCTAACGACGTCAATTACTTCTAATAAGTACAAATATTGCAATATTTATTTTCTTTTATGTACTCTGAATGTTTTATGTATTTTGATTGTTGTACTTGTGCTTAACCTAAAACTATTTTTGTTCGACAGGATGAAGTCATTTTTCCGGCACACCGGGTCGTCTTCGAAATCAAAGAAGAAGGATGGGTCCTCCTCGAAGAGTCAAGAATCCCTTTTTAGAGGGTCTAGTTCTCATCAGAGCAGGCAGAGACAGTTCGAGAGATGCTTAGAGGAGGTTGTATAGTTTAATTTGTGTTATTTTCATTCTTTTCATGTATACATGCACTAATTACATTTACATGTACATATTCTCAGGCGGGCAGGCAGGAGGGTGGACAGGAGGCAAGGGAATCTGTGGTTGAGGCTGTACAAGAGGAAGCAGTGGGGGAGGCTGTGGAGGAGGTAGCTGTGCAGGACATAGCGATTGGATCTGCGAAGGAGGAATGTGAGGACGATGGGGATGGTGAGGGGGAGGGAGATGGTGAAGAGGGAGCGGATGCTCCTGTCTTCAGGTATTATTTACAAATAACTAGTAAGTGTTAATTATGTATTGCATTTGTCATGAACATGAATTCTATGCTTATTTCAGGTATAGAGGGACTAATCAGATTCCTCCAGTAGCAATTCCTCAGGCACGGAGACTGATTGTGCCACATGGAGATTGGTAAATTATTAAAATTTGTGAACATTAAACTTAAAACCGAACCATCTTACAAGTTACACAATATTTTTTTTGTAGGCAATGGGTTGATGTAGAATGGATAGGTAGAAACAGTTTGAGGCAAGTGAATGGTACACTAGGATCTCTCTTGTGTTACCATTATCCTGGTTTAGTGGTCATCAATGGTGAACCCAAGCCAACCTTGATGTTGGCGCACTACCGGATGGCTATAGTGGGGTGCATGGAACTGTTGCCCAGCGGGTGTGGGTGGATTTTTGGGTAAGTCTATGTTTTTCCACTTTCATTTGTTTTGGCGATCAATACATACGATGTCTAACTCAATCCTTTTGCTTTGTAGGAGAGATACCGTTTGCCAAGTGATCAGGAGTAGTCGTTGCAAGCTAAGGCTAAAGATGTCTTTGACAACACAGCGACCAGGACTGTGAAGGAGATGATGTACTAAGCTCGCATCCAAGCGGTCAACTGTACTACAAGCGAGTGCTTCACCAGGAGATGAGCAAGAAGCTTAGTGCTTCAAAAATCTACCTTCGTGAGGATCAGTACCGAGAGGTTATGTTGCCTTGGTTTAACAAGTGCCCCGATGCATGGGAAGCTCTCAGCCACTACTGGGCCTCTCCTGAATTTGTTCAAAAATCTAACCAAAAGAGAGGTAACAGATAGGCGGGTCCGAGAGTAGTTCAACGCTACGGAGCCGACAGACATCTTAGTCTTGCACAACGGATGGTATGTTTCATAATGTTTAGTTTTTAATTGTCAAATTTATCTTTCGATATCTTCGAAATATTGGCTAATGACACTGACTTACAGGAAGCTCAAAGCGGCACTCAGCCCACGGAAATTGAAGCTTACATACGGGGTCACATAGGTTCTAATCCTACACAGCCTAAGCAGCTATGCAATGACACGGCGACCCAGAGTTTGGTTAGTACGTAATGGTTATAAACAACTCTATTGACTATTGCTCGTTTAATTTTTATGCATGAACTACAAATTTTGTAGGCTAGTTACGGGAAAGTGACGGCAGACACTCACGGGCCTGAGTTTGACTGGAGGAAAGAAGATGTTGACCCATAAGCTTTGTACAATAGCGAGGTGGCAAGAAACATGGTCGGTTTACCATGTTTAATGGAATTGTTGATTCCACCACAGTCTTAAGTTCGGCAAGGTCGTCTCAATCCACCCAGAGCAGTGGGCGTAGCGCTCGTGAGACTCGACTGGAGGAGGAGTTGAGACAACAAGCAGCCAGTGAGAGTCGACTTCAGGAGCAATTGCGAAAGCAACAAGAGTACTTTGTTGCATGGCAGGCGCAGCAGCAGGCAGCTCTACAAGTAAGTCGTATGGTTGAATCCCAAAAATTCATATACTTATGTCTATTTCGTTATATATTTGTATTCATGCTTTAATTATATGGAAGTTACCAAGGACTAGATGCTAATTAGCTAGCCTTGTATATGTCGATGATTGGTCGTTCTTGCTATATGTGCTTAGTTGGTTATGATGGTTAGTGGATACCATGACTGGTTGTTGTTGTTGATATTATATTGAATACTGTCTTTTGTTTACTGAGTGGGTGTCCACTATTTTAGGGGAGGTGCTGCCGAAATTTTTATTATGTTCGGCAACCTCCTAGTCGTTCTTACTATATATACATAAAAATTTAAATTTACTAGAAGCAAACTACAAATTTAATTTTAGTTATGTATTTTAGCATTCATGCTTTACTTTTAGTTATATGTCGAGCGGCCGGCTTGGCTCAAAATTTTCTTTTTTGCGTTTAAGCCCTTCAAAAAATCTGTAATTACGTATTAGTCTTTTTCGCGTTTTTCCCAAATAGGACCTTAAAAAAACGCGAATCTTTCGTGAGAGGACCCTAAATAAATACAAAAAAAACGTAGTGACGTTTCGATCATTTTCGGCTATTTTTTACGAATTTATTTTTCCCGTTTAAGTCTTTAAAAAAATCCATAATTACGTATTTGTCCTTTTCGCATTTTTTACGGAGAGGACCTTAAAAAAATACGGATCTTTTGTGAGAGGACCCTGAATAGATACCGGAAAAAAACGTAGTGATGTTTCGATCGTTCCGGCTATTTTTTACGAAAAAAACATTTTCGATTTAGCACGATCGCAGATTCTTCGTGGGAGAACTCCAGATATATGCGAAAAAACGTTATTTCTTTGTGTCTTTTCAGCCATTTCGCTCATTTCTTCGACGATTTTTTTTTAAAAAAACGCCGCCGAAAAAAAAGAAATTTTTCTACAAAAAAAAAAAGGCGCGCGGCGTGTGACGCCGCGAAAAATATTCTAGTAAAGCTTACAGCTCGCAAACTAGCTCTGGCTCGTGGTGTAAACAAGCCAAGTCGAGCCTTTGGTCCAGTTTGATGATTTTTTGAGCTGAGCTCAAGCTGGCTCGCGGGTCGCTCGAGAGCTCGGTAGGCATCGTAGCTCGCAAGCGATCTAGTTCAGCTCTATCTCTAGACTTTTTCCCTCCGTTCTTTCCGGAAAAAATGTTTTCGTGCTCCGTTTTTCCTTGCTTCTCCAAAAAAAAATTTTCGTGATCCGTTTTTTCTCTGAGAAAAACACAAATTTGTTTTTCGTTCACACGCGTGGCAAAAAAATTTTTCGTGATCCGTTTTTCTCCGAAAAAACATAAATTTGTTTTCCGTTCACGCGCGCGGCATGCGCCGCGCTTATTGTTCTAGTTTTTATTATGTTCGGCAACCTCCTAGTCGTTCTTACTATATATACATAAAAATTTAAACTTACTAGAAGCAAACTACAAATTTAATTTTAGTTATGTATTTTAGCATTCATGCTTTACTTTTAGTTATATGTCGATGATTGTATGCATGCTTTAATTTTAGTTATATATTCATGCCAATTATATTTGTTTGGTTATATGTTTTAATTTTAGTTATGTATACATGCTTTAATTTTAGATATATGTCGATGATTGTATTCATGCCAATTACATTTGTTTGATAGGAATATATGGCGCAACAGTTCGGACGACCACTGAATCTTCCCCCATTCCAACCTCCACCCTTCTTTACCCCGCAATACATGGTATCATCGAACAATTTAAATTTGTTTTAACGCAATCGAGCTATCTCTAACATATGTTCGTTGATATAGGGTTCGGCGGCCCGCACATCGGATGCACATATTGGAGGCACAGGCGCTTCTTCTTCGAGGACTACGCCGTCGGCTGGCGACTTCTTAAACTCGGGAGGCGACGCCGGTAGTGGGCATCATTTTGAAGATACTCTGCCAAATTGATGTTTGTATGAACAATGAGTAGTATGGTTGAACTGTGTCATCCATATGTTGTGTTTGCAAATTGAACTTTCTATATGTTATATGCAAATTGAAGTTTCCATGTGTTGTATGCAAATAGACGAATTGATATTGGTTTATATGAATGCATGGTTGAATGGCTTGATGTTTTTACTGTCCTGAATGATATGAATGGATTGATATTTTTGCTCTACTGAATTATTTCTGCTGTCCAAATCTTTTAATTGCCGCTGCAGTATTGGTATGGAAGAAGAAGGCTCATATTGCAAGAGACAGGTCATTGAAAGGTTGGTATTGTAGGCTGTCCTAAACATTCTTCACTTCCTTATTGAATCGACTGAAAATTTTGCTGATCCTTTATGCTTGTTTGTAATGTAACCTACTTGAGTAACTGCAGATTTGTATGGACCAACACTTCCTGCAAGGATTTCTCAATCAAGCCTGAATTTTAGTTATAAGGACTTGAAGAAAGCAACTGGTGGGTTCAGTTTTGGCCGAGGGAGCAACGGGACTGTGTACAAGGTACATAAAAGGGAGTAAAATTAGGCAATTTAGTACTATGTTGTGGTAAGGAAGTCATATTATGCAAGCAGGCGTAAAAAAGGAAATAGAGTATATTTCAAAAACTACTAGTTTTTTTTTATAAATTATCATAAAGCTATAGGTTTTAAATCATATTTCAAAAAATTACAGATTTTTAGGATAACTTGCGTCACAAAACAACATAATTTAGAATTATTTGTTTTTTCTAACGGGTCTAATATTGTGGGCCTACATGGGAGCCTAACGTGTCCCTATTTCTTGTTTCAATCGTACATGAGGCTACCATGTGGACTCACGCTGTTAGACCAGTTCCAAGAAACTATCAATTCTAAAATATATAATTCTATGATACAAGATGTAATTTTATATAATAAAAACTAGAACATATATAGTTTGCTCATAGTGTTTGTCTCAGAACCCATCCCATCGCCTTCATGCCTCCCACAATACCGTGAATAATAGGGGTGGAAATACTTACTTTCCTAAAGATTGAAAGATTCACGCCTCCTGCTCGCTTTGAGCCGAGCGGCCGGCTCGGCTCGGCTGGCCGGTCGGCTCGGCTCAAAATTTTTTTTTGCGTTTAAGCCCTTCAAAAAATCTGTAATTACGTATTAGTCCTTTTCGCGTTTTTCCCGGATAGGACCTTAAAAAAAACGCGGATCTTTCGTGAGAGGACCCTAAATAAATACAAAAAAATGTAGTGATGTTTCGATCATTTCCGGCTATTTTTTACGAATTTATTTTTCCCGTTTAAGTCTTTAAAAAAATCCGTAATTACGTATTTGTCCTTTTCGCATTTTTTACGAAAAGGACTTTGAAAAAATACGGATCTTTTGTGAGAGGACCCTGAATAGATACCGGAAAAAAACGTAGTGATGTTTCGATCGTTCCGGCTATTCTTTACGAAAAAAACCTTTTCGATTTAGCACAATCGCGGATTCTTCGTGGGAGAACCCCAGATATATGCGAAAAAACGTTATTTCTTTATGTCCTTTCAGCCATTTCGCTCATTTCTTTGACGATTTTTTAAAACAAAAACACCGCCGAAAAAAAAATTTCTACGAAAAAAACACGCGCAACGTATGACGCCGCGAAAAATAATATTCTAGTAAAGCTTACAGCTCGCAAACTAGCTCTGGCTCGTGGTGTAAACAAGCCAAGTCGAGCCTTTGGGCCAGTTTGATGATTTTTTGAGCTGAGCTCAAGCTGGCTCGCGGGTCTCTCGAAAGCTCGGTAGGCATCATAGCTCGCAAGCGATCTAGTCCAATCCCCATTCCCCAACCCCCCAGTCCCCATCCAGTCCCCAATCCCCAATCCTCATGGCCCCATCCAGTCCCGTCGGCCATCGCCGTCCTCATCCGCCTCATGGGCATGGCCATCCACTGCTTTATAGACATCCAGTCCCCATCCTCCCCATCGTTGTCTGACATCCACCCCGTCCCCATCCTGCCTGTGGCCGATTGGCTCCCGTCCCCATCCTCCTCGTCACCCTCTGCCACGTTCCCAACCTTCCCGTCTCTGTTCGGCATCCACCCCATAGCCATCCATCTCGCTGTGTACTCGGCTCCTCGCCATCCACAGTATGGAGCGTGAACAGAGCTTGGAGTTCCATGCACTCCGAGGGAAGAAGCATGACGTTGGGGCCTCCGCATCTAGCTCGGCACTAGCAGGCAGCACATCAACCAGGCGACGCGCCACCAACTCTCAGGTGCCTCGTGACCTCGGCGAACCGAGGATGGCCTCAGTGGCGGCAGTCTCGGTGAGTCTCTAGTTCGACATGATGAATTGTGCAGTGTTCTACAATGGTTGTAAACAAGATGGAAAAAAACACAGATAGGATTTAGATTGCGTAGTGTGCAGGCTTTACATGCATGCAACGGTGATTTGGATTGTGTTTGTGTAATGTGCTGCAACATATAGAAGATGATGGCACCCCTAAGTTCAGTATGGTATTTGAATGATATGTTTATTTAGTGTTTTGATATGTTTAGAAGATGATGACACCCATTATTTTGTTACATATGGTGTTTGAATGATATGTTTATTTAGTGTTCTAATGTTGGCACATTTAGAAGATGATGTTTGAACCCTAAATCTAGATATTTGAATGGTATGTTTGATGTCCACGGTTTATTTAGTGTTATGGTATTTGAACCTCATTTAGTGTATTGGGCATTTGAAGTCCCAAATTAACTTATCTTCATTAGACTAACCCACTATAATTGTAAATGAACACCTTGCTGCTTGATTCTTTTGTGTACCATTATGATTGGTTCCTTTGTGTACCATTATGCTTTCACCAGTAACTTATTGACGATGAGAACATCATAATGATATAAGTCTCGCCAATAAAATTCTCATGAATAAGATTTTGTTGCCAATTTGCTGAATGTGTTATAAGATTTTACTACTGCACAGACTGTACAGTCTACTGAACCATCTGATATGATAATAAAATCTATGTATACGGATAGTAAAATCTATGTATCTATATATATAAATTTTATTATTATTTCAGAGGGTTCAGCAGCCTGTGCAGTAGTAAAGTTTTATAACATCTCCGTCAACTATCCAAATTTTTCGTGCTAAAATGTTACAGTAATTGTTTGGTTTATGTACAGTAATTTCAAACTTTTGATACAATAATTATTTTTTACAATGTTAAACATATTTATCATGAATCTCTTTTTGTTAAGCACATTTTTCCAGCAAAATGCTTCAAATGGATTGGTAATAGGATAAATGGTTTAGGAGATATTAGCATTCAAAGTTTGCAATCAATCCATGTTTCTCGCTCCATTTGCGCCTATGTGATCAACATAACAGTAAAATCTAACAACACGTCCAATAAATTAAAGTGTATTTGGTAGTAGCTTTGTTCTGTTCCGTACTGCAGCTATCACATAGTCATAATGCGCCACAGTGAGGTTCAGCAGTAAAATCTAAAGACACGACTAGTAAATTGGAGTGTAGTTGGCAGTGACTTTGGTCCGTTTCATATCATCACTATCACACGGATATCATGCGCCACGGCAAGGTTCAGCACTAAAATCTAACAACACATCCAGTAAATTCGAATGTATTTGGCAGTAACTTTGGTCCATTTTGTATTATCGCTATCACATGACCATTATGCGCGACAATGAGGTTCGATAGTAAAAACTAACAATACGTCTATATAGTATAATTAACTGGGGCACCATCGTGCCTAGGCACCATGATCTAAAATGGATATTCCCCTATGTATTGCCTGTGAAAATTTTTGTAATTTTGTGGATGTCGAGTTTGACTAGTTCAAATAAGTTTGAACTAAATTTCAAACTAGGGTTGTCTTTTTATTACGATAGTTTGATTATAGGTATGTGCTAATTATGGGTCAATATCTAGTGTAAACCACTGTTACTGTGTAAACTCCGTGAAAATCACATGTACAAGTTTTCAAAAATTCTAAAAAAATTACCATACGTAGGGGAGATGAACTTCTACAACTCTGTAAAATTTCAAGACCAAACTCACTCGCATTTGAAAGAAGCGATGATAGATCACTGATAGATCCTTACAAAGCACAAAAAGTAATGTTTATCATCAAGCAAAATGTAAAATCAATAAGGAATATAATCGTAATAGTCAGTGCACATATACTTTGCTTATGACTTAGACATACCTCAAGGCTCAATCATGCATGTCATTTGATGCCAAATGCACCAAATGCATTCTGTTCAATTTCGTGAACATACTCAATCTCAAGGGGGAAAAGGTTTCATGAATATACTCAAAACAAAAATGTCATGGGCTATGCTATATCACCCTAGGTACTACCAGTTGCAACTGACTAGAAACTAACTTTTTTATCTACAAAATTTACAAAATAGAAGAAACAAGAAGTTGTAAAAAATTAAACAAAAAATCCAAAATATAAATAAGTATCATCAAACTTTACAAAATTACAAAATTTTGGGAAATTGGAATGAGAGAAATATAAAAATCATAAGAAAATACAAACATTAAAGGCTAAAACAAAAGCAAAAATATGAAAGAAAGAAGGTTAGGCATAGTATTGTCTAAAACTATAAGATAAAAGGGAAAAACGATGGTATTTTAAATTTCAAATATACATAAAATGTTGAAAATTAATTAAATTAGGAAAATTTATTTATTCTTGTCAATTGAAATTTTATTTTGGGAATTTCCATTTTATGAAATTACTTACATAAATATTTTTGGATAGCGCTTTTGGCTTTCCGATATTTTTATATGTTTTTGTAAGTATTTTTATATGCTACCTTTCAATAATGTGACCTTTATGGTTTTATGTGACTATGTATTAATTTTATAATTTTGTTGTAAAAAACTTCGTAGAATCATCATCCCTATATTAAATTTGGGAGCTTTAGCCGGCTCTCATGGCCACGCGTCGGCGACGTGGCATGTAGCCTTCAAGGCCGCCTCGCTTGAGTAAGCTCACTTGCATAGCTCATTTATTTTGTCGCCGTGCCTTTACACATCTGGACAAGCGGTGCGGTGGTCGGTTTAGTCGGCTTTCGAGCATGCAGGCGCTTCGACTCAGCAAGGCGTCGGTCCGGATTTTTACAGAATGCAAGGTGGCCTTTAGGCGTTACGGTTTATCTTCTTTGAATATTGGGTTTTTGACTTCTTGAATTTAAATTTCAAAATCCTAACCCAACAAAATTTTGTTTGAATTAATTTTAGCTCAATTTGAATTTTTAAAATCAATAAGGATTTAATTGGATTAATTTCTACTTCAAAATAATTATTTATGATTTTATTTGGGTTCCTCGAATTTTATTGGATTTTTCTGTATTTTTGGGAATTTTTCAGAATTTATTTGCTATTTAAACAAATTATTTGAAGCTAATTCGGATTTCTGTGGAATTTCTTAAATTTTCGGTTATTTCTTTCTCTCTCTTGGGCCCGGAAATTACTGTGCACACGCCGGCCCACTTGTCAGCCGCAAGCATCCAAACCCTAAAGTTTCCTTTGACTCCCACCGTAGGATCTGCATCCAACGGCCAGCAATCGCGCCGCCACCCCCACAGTAACCAACCCTAGCCCTAATACCGGTTTCTTCCTCGCCGTCTGATCTCGATCTAGCGATCGACAACGCGCCACGTCGCCCGAAATCCCGCCGCCGCCCGCACAGTGCAGCCGCCCGACCAACCTAGGTTCCCATGCTTTTTCCCGCAACCCTAGACTATTTAAGGCCGCTCCGACTTCCGTGCCACCTTCCCCACCTCGCACAAGACATTTTCCTCTTCTTCTCCCTCCGGAGACGCCGCTGTTCATCCGCTAGCCCTCATGGGAGTTAGTCATCCTCGCAAAAAGCTTCTCCGCCGTATTGCCTCCTCTCCGGTGAGTCTCCGGTGACAAATCTTGTACCATCGTGATCCTTGTGTCGCGTTCTTTCCGATCCGCACCGTTTCGTGGCTAATCCGTTGTTGCTCCGCCGTTTCCCGCGCCGTCTTCTTCAACTCCGGGCATTAGCGCCGCCGCCTCGTCGCCCATTCCTTCGAGGGTTCTCCACCGTCAGATCTCCTGCCGACGGCTAGATCTGCGCTACGCATACGTCACTGGTAAGCCACCGAGCAACAGCTTCGTCTTTGCCATGTTGTCGCCCTGTCACCGACCACGTGGTCGCCACCACAGAGCCACCTCATCACCTGTAGCACTATGTGTCGCCATGTATTTGCCATGTGTTGTCCTGTAGCGCCACATCACCATCACGTATTCTTTACGATCCGCGTGTCTGCCATGTTGCACCACATCACTGCCGAGTCATCGCCTCCATACACCTATGTCCGCCACGGGTGCGCCACGGTCTCGACACGTGGGCCCTAGTTGCTTGCGTATCTGCCTCGTGTACGCCACATCGTGCCACGTATTCGCCAAGTCCTGCCACACGCGCACGTGTCAGCTACATCCGCGCCACATCGTTGCCACCTCAGCCCTAACTGCACACATGTCGGCCACGTGTAGCCACGTGGATGCCACGTCAGCACTGTTTCGCCCATGTCCGCCATGTCACCGCCACGTCACCGCCACATCAACCCTGAGCCACCACTTGGCGCCGCGTGTTCGCCACGTGTGCGCCACCTCACCGCCACGTATACGCTAGCCCTGCGTCACCGCCACGTCTCCGTTATCGGTGAACTCGGTCCACCGTGAGCCTAGTCGCTGACGCGTGGGACCCATTTGTCAGCCGCATGATTTTATTTCTTTTTCCGGTGGTTTTTCCCGAATTTCCGAATCAACCAATCCGAGCCCGACACGTGTCACTTGTATTTTCTCCTGATTTTCTCCTCCATTTAAACTCCCGAGAGCCCGTTCTCCTCCGTTCGAACTCCGATTTGGGTGATTCAAATTTCTAAATTCATATAAAATCAAGATCTATCTGTTGGTGCCATTTTTGTGAATTTTTGAATTTTATTTATTTTTGTTTATTTATTGTTTCGCCTCGATTTGCGTGTTTCGCGTGTAGACGACGCACCGGTTGAGCGAGAGGAGCATCCAGCGGAGATTTCAGCAGCGGGCGAGGTTGAAGGCAAGTCTCCTTGACCATGTTGAACCCAAATTTATGAAATGCTACTTTGTTTTTAAGTATTGCATGCTATTTGAATTATGAATTGTATTTCAATGTCATTTTAAATGCTTAGATAAATACCAAATTGTTACAACCACATTGACATTCATGTTGACAACCATTGACACCCTAGGAAAACTAATTACTATAATTAATGGTAATTAATCTTGTTATGGGAACGGTAGCAAATGCTTAGCCATGCTTAATCACGTCGGTACCTTACCATTATGGAAATGATTTCATTCTTGATTCAAAATAATTTATGAACTGTTTGGCAATTGGTGTTGCCAGTATTGTGAAATGTATGGCAATTGGTGTTGCCGGTATTAATTTGAAATTAAAAGTGAAAAATGATTTAGACCGGGGCGGAATTGGTTGAATGGCGGGTGCGGGATGCACAAAATTTTTGGAATGTGATTGCCGCCCTAGTCAATTAAGGACCGGTCATATGTGGACACCATGGGCCATGCTATACAAGACAACCACATGTCTATATGGGTACGACTGCTAAGTAATTTGCATGAGTCGTTATTTGACTTCGCCAAATGGTCATGTCGAGTTTGTCGGGATGACACTTGCAAGGCGCAAGGGGGGGCTGTGAGAGCGAAACCTTAGCGGGTGAAGTCGGTAGCGATGAATGCATTGTAAAGGCCTTGTCATGATCTCCCTGCCGACACACCAAAGGAAGTGTGTCAATAGCTTGGCGCAAAGGGCTGATCATGTCGTGTGGGTAAAGTGTACCAGCTCTGCAGAGTCTTAAAAACTACTTAAGTAGCCGTGCCTACGGATAAGGGCAAGCGTGGAACGCTTTCACATAGTAGATTTTTTTTTTTGGTTTTTGGTTTTAAAATGGAAAATGATGGATTTGGTTTAAAAGTGAAAATGTGGTTGGGAATCCGCGAGCGGCTAGAGCTTCCGGATTTAGTTTGGCGGCTAGAGCCAACCAGGTAGTTGGAACCTGGAAGATTGTTATACTTCAATCTAATTAATCATGCTATTTACATTTTGTGAAATGCTGCTTTATGAAGTTATTACCTGTATTTAAATTCCAGTTTCGCTTTATGCAAATAAGCCCCATATGCTTCCTTTGTTTAAGCCATGCATTTAGATAATTGCATTAAGTTTCCTAGACTTGCGAGTATGTTGCATACTCACCCTCGCTTTTTATTGCGGGGGCTGCTTATTCAATAAAGCAGATGAGGAGATCAGAGCTGGCAGTGCACCGTTCGACATCTGTGGAGAGGACGTTGAGGAGGAGGACGACACGATCTTCTAGGGAGCGTACCCCAGTCTGTTGCCTGTGGGCAAACTGATTGGCTCAGTTTTGTTGCTACATTTCCGCTGTTTCATTTTCACTTCAGCCGTAAGGCTTTATACTTGTAATAATGTGATGATGTTGTTACACTCTTTTGCTTAATACTATTATGAACTTTATGATATGTCTGTGTTATCATCACTGTATGCTGTGTGCGCTAGCTGTTCCTGGACTAGCGCGGTTGAAACACAGGAGGGTTCGGATTGGTAATCCGGGTCCCCACAGCTGCTGCTCTTTTTTTTGCCGGTTTAGTTACCCCTATGCTACTTCGCTCTCGCGGGCGATGTTTCCCCTCCCGAACGCATCGCCAGCGGTCATCAGCAGCGGCGTTAACTAGGGGTGAAAACGGGTCGGATACAGGCGGGTAGTAGGTTATCCCATATCCTACCCTAATATTTTTTTCTCGGATACGGATTCGCACGGGTAATGAAAATACAGGCGGATCTGAGCACGGATCACGGATATTTACTGATCAGTAAACAACTGCACCGGTATTAACGAGCGGGTAAAAATGAGTATCGGATATTTTGCTCGGATAGTACGCGAAATAGGTAGAATAAGAAATTTACTAGGCTTCGAACTACGGATACAACATTCTCCCACTCGTCCCCCAATGCTACAACTTAAAATATCATGACTCATGCAAATATGCATAGCTAGTCCTCGTCAGATACCGAGGAAGGCTTCCCAAGATCATCATGTCCTCCACTCATCTTAGCCGCCAGAAGCGCAGGAGCCGAGAGCAAGAGGCACGGCAGGCGCGCGCTAGGGACCGGGGTTTCACTATGTCTTTCAAGCGTTGGGGAATGGGAACTGGGGCAAGGGTTTCAGAGACCAGGAGGTCCAGGACCAGCGCCGCGTTAGGAGTAGGGACTAGTCCGACTGGACAAGGGAGTTAGGGTTATCGTCTATTGGTAGGCCTCTTCTTTGACTTTCGTTACGGGTAATCGGTGCGAAAATGCAAAAGATCGGTGCCGTGCATTCAATTTTTATCTCGGGTAGTACCGATATCGCTCATCTCAGATCCTACCCGCATTCGCATGCATCTAATCGGGTACGGGTACGGATACTACCCGTTTATTTTCGGTACGGGTACTACCCATATATTTCGGATAGTTTCCTTTCGGATACGGATACGGCTCGGGAATTACCCGACCCGTTTTCACCCCTAGCGTTAACATCCGTGTTCGTTCCGCGCTTCTTTTGCTGGTACGCATCTGCCTCGGCACTATCGTCTGTTTTCTTCCTCGTTTTCCTGCGTTCTTGCTCTGTGCGTCGCGGGTTTCGTCGGCGAGGGTTTGTGCATTCTGCAGCCGTGCAAAATTGACGGTTTCTGCGGTGCTGTGTTGGGTAGGATGGGAGAGGCCAAGGAGAATGACGTCTATGAGGAGGAGCTCCTGGACTACAAGGAGGACGATGACAAGGTGCTCGATGGCTCCGCCGCCAAGGCCACCGGAGAAGTCGCCAAGAAGTACGTTCTGTGCTTGTACTATGCTGCTTTGTGCAGATTCGATTTGAGTACTGCTGGAGATTTTTTGCCTGCTTTCTGTTTGTGAGATGTGGTTCATCGATTTCTGTCTGGTTTGGTTTTCCTACTGTCAGTATGGTGTGCGTATCTGTGATTATGCCTCTTTAGCTTCTAATTTCCTCTGAATTTTGGTGTTCTAGGGTTTGTGCTTCCTGTGTAAGAGGTCGGAGATTTCACACCTTAACTACTTTTTGGAGATTGATACTTTGAACTACCTATGACGCTATATTGTACTGAGATTTTTAGCTGAGGAAAGCTATTTTGGGTTGATGTTTTTGTCTGCGATTCAGCCTGAAAAAGACATGTGATTTTTTCCCCCGGTTAGTGATTTTGGTGTGTTTTCTTCTGATTTCCATTGTGTCACGAAAATCTTTTTTTACTTGTCTTCAGTGCCTCTGCTTTGGTTGATACATCCGAATGTTGTATTTCTGTAAAACATCAGGATGAGTAGGCGCCAAAGTTGGTCAGTTTACATCGAGAACCTCCCTGTCCATATCAGGGAGAGGGAGGTGGAGGACCTCTTCTACAAGGTTGGTGGCTCCGGTTCTATCATATGTCTTCTATTTATCTTGAAAACAAGGAAGCAATGCGCCAATGATGTTGGAAGAATCTGCAGTTTACAAACTGCTAATTCAGCTAATTTTAGGTTTTTAAGTACTGAAGGCTAGCATTGGTGGTTGCGCTCCATTCACTTAAAAAAATAGCTACAGCCCTACGAAACCATTCACTTAAAAAAAGTGCAGCCCTATGAAAGGAAATATCACTCCAGTTTTGTATGGAGATCTGATATTGCAAGATTTTTCTTTGCAGTATAGAGAGATAGTTGAGATTAACTTAAAGATTCCTCCAAGGCCTCATGGTTATGCTTTTGTTGAGGTAACTTACTTGGATATTATTATGTCCTTTAGATTTGTCTCCCCTCTTTATTGGTTACTACTAGAATGGTTGGAGGTTACCAACAAGTGATACAGTTCTTGATGCGAATTGACAGTTTTCGCTTGTTTGGCAGCTGCTGGTTTATTGTTAGGTTAGTGCAAAGCACTCGAACTATTAACATTTGTTACCCTATTATGCAGTTCGAAGATCACCGTAATGCTGAAGATTCAGTTCATGGACATGATGGGTACAACTTTAATGGGAACCGGTTAAGGGTAGCTGCATTGTGGTTTATAGTTTTGTACCTTTCTCTTCTGCATTCACATGTGCGATGCTCACTACGCGCAGGTAGGGCTGTAAAAAAAGCTTGAGGCTCGCGAGCTACTCGAGCTCGGCTCGTGAGAGGCTCGATTCGAGCTCGGCTCGAGCTCCAAACGAGCCGAACTCGAGCTCGAGCTCGAGCTCGCGAGCCTAACCGAGCCGAGCTCGAATAGTTCGCGAGCCTACTCGAGCCTGGATCGAGCTTGCTTAAATCGAGCTTTCTCGAGCTTGTTACCGAGCTTTTTCGAGCCGAGCCTACTCGAGCTTGTTACCGAGCCTACCGAGCTTCCAAAATAACCGAGCTTACTCGAGCTTCCCGAGCTTCTCGAGCTTATCGAGCCTAGTCGAGCCGAGCTCGAGCTCGAGTCGAGGCTCGAACCCGAACTCGAGCTCGAGCCGAGCCTTACCGAGCTCGAGCCTGGAGCGCCAGGCTCGCTCGAGCTCGGCTCGTTTACAGCCCTACGCGCAGGTAATCGTTATTCGCAGACTGGATTGCAGATGATATGGAAACAGGAAGTTCTAGAGCGACCTTTTGGTCATTTCGCTGTAAAATTAGAGTTGGAATATTCAATTTGTCACATTCTATGCCATTTCTAAGAACCATAACTTAGCACCTACATTGTTTTTGCATGCTTGTCTACGTATTTTTCTTTCCTAATCTTTTTAACTACATATTTTGCATTGACTTAATCATGTCTACGTTTATCTGCAGATAACTATGCATCGTGGAGATTTCTTTGTAACATATAACAAAAAAAAATTCTCCATTTGCAGTATTTGAAGGGAAAGCATCTACAGAATGCAATGCGTATCAGACTTCTGTGAAATATCAAGGTCGCAAGCATGACAATGAAATTTTAGCCCAGATGAGAATGTGGCTTGTGTATCATCCTACATGTGACTCCTAATTGAAAAGCTGCCACTGTTCATTTCTTTTGTTCACCCATCTATATTATATGTTATGTATTGCTCCACCATTTCAATATTTGCACACCTATGTAATACCACGGAGTCAAATATGGTTATAAGCTTCTAAACCAAGTTGAGAACTTTTCTTGTTTGTCGTAGTTGAGGAAGCTCTTAAAGGGTATTGTCGTTTACCTTTTTTTTTTTTGGTGGGGTGTTCTCACCGGTTAGTGTACTCTGCACAGATCGATATAGGGCCCATTACTTTGCCCACAAGGGTAATATTATTTGATAATTATTGAGATGATAGAATTTGCATTCTCACATTTACCATCTTAGGTAAGGGCTGCCTTTGTCTGTGTTTCATTCAAATATAATGACAGTATAACAATTCTTTATCCAAATGGTTCATTTTTTGTCGGTTTTGTCAGCTTCTTGCCGGCATGTTGTGTTGTTTTAAATGTCTGTCCATTATCTAATGAATATATGCTGTTCAGATGCTTTTTGATATACTTCTTTATATCCTAGCTTGGCCAATGTGCAAAATTGTCCTGTGATTTATGACTCTGTTTTTATGTACAGATTGCCAAAATATTTCTATCTTCAATGCAAAATATATTCATTGTTAGTATCTTTTGCAATATCTGTTGCTGTTTCTAACTGGTTATGTTGTACCGCAGGTCTGAAAGATCTTGAATTGCAAGTAAGGGGTATAAAATCCGATTCTACATTTGATCTTGTATGCAAGATTGGTTCTCTATTCCATCATATTATATCTGATACTAATTTTAATATAGGAATTATCATAGCTTTTTTTCCTTTATAGATATTTCATGTCCGTGAGGCTTCCGGTGGCAAATGGATTTTTTATGTTCGGGATGGAACGGATACTCCCGCAACTGAGTTTTCTGGACACTGTCAGGTTAGACACTATCATCATTGTTTAACTTTCAATTTCAGCAATATGCGATAGCTAATAAAACCCGTTATGAAATCTAGGATGGTGCTATGGTGCTTTTGACAAATTATCAGGGCCTTCCTTTTGTTGTTTTGAAGTGAATATCAGCGTTTTGAACTTGGGTATAGTAACAAATAGGATTGGTCTTCTTATGAAGCATATGCTAATGTAACTGATCATTTTTAGCTAAATTCTGTACCTTTTATTTCTCTTGGTAAGCATATAGTTTGGATACGGAAGCAGTTATATCATCCCTTCTGCGTCTTGAAGAAGTGCCTCTACGCAGGGAGGTTTTATGCATCTTGCCTTGTGTTGGGACTGTTTTGACAGTTTTCTCAAAAACGTTTTCAAGAAAATACTACACATGCACAAGGATATTTACTGGGCCAGGTTATGCAATATTACTTGCATGCAGGAGTTTGGAAAAAACAACGAACGCAGAAGGGATGATGCAGGAGTTTAGGCCAGGTTTTAGCGCGTATGGAAAAAACAATGAACGCGGCGTGGCATACCACGAAGACACCTATTCGAAATGCAATCCAGTGAACGCTGTAAACATGCTATCCTAACTACTTGCATGGCATAGCGTCTCACGATGTCTTCCCATTTACGTCTTTTGATATTAGCTATGGGCGTGGCGTTTTTTAAGTGAGCAAACCCTCAAACTTTCAAGATTTTATATAGCATCTTCTGTATTTTTTATAGCGGAAAACCCTAAAACTCCCTTAAAAAATACATGTAGATCCATTTTTAGAATGACAAAACCCTTAAAACTTTTAGATTTTGTTTCAATCGTGCACAAATTGTTTTCCAGGATTTGTTGCTGTCTTACGTAGTTTTTTTCCCGCTACATTTTGCCTATGAAATACATAAAAAACCCATCTAGATAGGGTTTTTTTGAATAGCCCTTCAAACCTCTTACATTTTTCTTGTGGTTCTTTTCTTCGGTCCTAAAATCTGTGAAATACCTGAAAATTACATCTAGCTAAGTTTTTTTACAAAATTGCTTTTCAAAAAACTTAGATTCTTACTACTTCTTTTCTTCGACCAGAAAATCATCTATACACGTCATTGCCCACCTACGCGGCGCGGCGTGCCGCCGCGCAAACGTGCCTAGTACATATACTAAATTTGGGAGAGTTCCTCCCCAAAGACCCAAGCAACGTGTCGGCTTCCCTCAAAGGCTCCTAACAAATTCTGTAATTACGTGTAGGCCCTTTCGGTGTTTTTTTACGAAAAGAACCTTTTGGTTCAGCAAAATCGCGAATTTTTCGTGAAAGGACTCTAAATAAATACCGAAAAATAGCTAAAAATGTAATTACGTTGAGGCCCTTTCGACGATTTTTTACGAAAAGAACCTTTTAGTTCAGCGAAATCGTAGATCTTTTATGAAAGAACCCTAGGTAAATGTCGAAAAAGAACGTAAATACGTTTAAATTGTTCCAACTATTTTTCTCGAGAAGGACCTTTCGATTTCGCGCGGTCGCAACCGATTTAAAAAAAACAACGCCGATAAAAGCGAAATTGTATTTTTTGTAGAAAAAATCCGGGTCAAATTTCCCTTCGGGTGCGGCATCGCGCATCTCATGTCCTCCCTCCGTGGACACCCCTCAAAAAAATAATTACGTGTAGGTCCTTTCAGCGGTTTTTTGCCAAAAGGATCTTTTGATTCAGTGAAGTCACGAAACTTTGGTAAAAGAACTCTGGATAAATGCCAAAGAATGACGTAATTAGATTTAGATCATTCCATCTATTTTTCGCGAAAAGAACCTTTCGTTTTTACGCAAACGCGGACGCCCACGGCATATCACGCTGCCAAAATATTCCTAGTTTTTCTTAAAGTTGGCAAGGGCAACCAAATCTGGCGTACCATATCACACTTCTCGAAAATCAACTAAGTACTTGATAAGAAAACTTGGGGCTTTACAAACTTAATTGAGAAAGTGTTACTAGTTTATGCCCTTAATTACGGACCAGGGAGCGATTTAGTAATTTATTGTTCGCTTCCTAAATATATATAGCTAAAGCATATTATTTTCACAAAACTTTTTTCAATTTTGCAGTTTCAGCAACATAGAATAGTTGAAAAATGCAAGAATATTTTTCCCTAATTTCAAAAACATATATGTTTATTGAATATTTAAATGATTAAATCTATATTGTATAATTTGTTTCTAACTTTTTTAAAGAAAACTTTAAAGCAAACTTAATTTGACAGGGGTCATTTTCCTTTACTAATGAAATGTCTTTGTCAAATTTCCTTTTGAGCAGTGCTTCAATGCTTTCCCTCTCCATACAAGTTGAACAAATCTTAAAGCAAGTGAAGGGGTAAGTAATCATCATCTACCATTCACTCATGCTTTAATATTTGTACAACTGTCAAAAGGAAAAGCATAAAAGCACCTCTCTTTCCTTTTTTAGGCTTGACAAAATTGATTGTAGAAAAGTGAACCAAGATAAAAGGATTTGACCAATATCATGCTAATCATTTTACACGCCAAGACAGTAATGACTAACTCAGAAAAATAAATTTATAATGCACACATTGATTTAAAATACTAAACTGTACTATAGAGATCTATATAGAAAAAAAGAAAGTTTAAAATACAGTCAAGAGGTAGTATTAGTCAGAAATTCAGAGTCAGCAAATCATGCACGACAATGACAGAAATATTACACTCCAGAGCACAACCAGAAATTATCTTTTTTAAACAATAACCACCAGCCAGAATTACATTGACACATTACCATTAGTCCATTACCAGTACAAAGACTACAAAAGGACCTACATATATAAATGGTCCAGTTAGCTACAGATTAATATGGGGCTTGCACAAAGATCAATGAAATTACTAGAGGCCGCAAACGCCTTTTCTACCAATCTCTCTCCCACAAGACCCTGATGTCAGCAGCTTACAAACCTTAGGCAACTCAATCTCTTCAATTCTTATTACATTGACATACATGAACAAACGAGCAACTCCAAAGCCAATTGGCCAAAGAATGTCAGTCTTATATGCACAAGTTCTTCAGCAAGCAGATCAAGGTTCCAAGGCATATCCACTTTGCAGAGCATATTGTGAAATAGTTTTCTTGAATTCATATATGGTATGAGAATGATGAGGTCAAGGAGTAGGGGATCCGGGTCACCGTGGCAGGTTGCTGCTGCAGCTTGTGGATATCCTTCACGATGTCGAACACCGCTTCCGGCTGCGCTAGTTTCAGCGCCTTGCGAGAGTATCTCTTGAGCTCGTCTGTGTCTGTGCTAAACCACCGGGCAACTTGTCTTGCAGCTTCCCTTGGGTCCTTGGAGAACACACCGGCACCGTTGTCCACGACGTAAGGCACATTCCCAACTTCCTGCATGATTACAGAAGGGGGCAGACATTCAATTCCATGTACCAATGAACAAGTCACTCTTGGAGCAATGGGTTCTAATGATAGGTTGAGAGACATTCTCGATAAGAGCTCTGATAGAGTAGTCAATGACAATAGCAACAAACGGTCAGTGTCAGATGGCCTACCTAATACCATTAATAACCAATACTAGTAATTAGTTGAGCTAATATCAAAATTTAGGAGTGACTAATTCAAGTAAATCTTTCAGTTGGGTCTAATAATCAG
The DNA here is from genome assembly GCA_036346375.1 of Guadua angustifolia. Taxonomy (NCBI): domain Eukaryota; kingdom Viridiplantae; phylum Streptophyta; class Magnoliopsida; order Poales; family Poaceae; genus Guadua; species Guadua angustifolia. Next base: position 2,901,269 of record CM070521.1, on the reverse strand, counting down.
AAAATCAAGCAAGCTTGTTACTCAGAAAATTCTAGAATAGCGACATAAGCACAAACCTGTCCAGGGATGAAATCATTGAGAATAATAGGGAGTCCCCTTATCAAGGCCTCTGCAATTGTACCAGGACCAGCCTGTAAACGCCAGAAAAATACCACTCAGTAAAACAGTAAAATTTGCAGTAATCAACAACCAACTTCACAGAGCACAAGCACGGTACACAAAGAAACCTTTGTGACGATGCAATCGCAAGCGCCCATCCATTTCTCCATCTGTTTTTCGAACCCTCTAATCTGAAGACGAAAGAAGCTCGAAAGGTCAGTCACAACACAACTGTAACTGCAGTGGCATCCATCTGAAATGCGCATCTAACTAGGCATCACCCTCAAGATTCGGCATATGCATGGTACCTTGACAGGGACCTTCCAGTGTAGGGACTGGAGCGTGGACCGCAGCACCTGATTCCTGCCGCATATGACCACAACCTGCCCAACCGGCCGTCGTCTCCGGTAATCGTAAAGCTCTTCGCCGAGTGCCCTCGCCGTCTCCTCCACTGGACCCATCCCCTCGCCACCCCCCATCATTAGAACAGCAGGAAGTTCGGGGTCCATGTCAAGTTCTTTCCGCAAATCATCCTGTCAAACCAAGCAGAGTTAAGCTTGCTGCCCAGGCATTGCAAGAATGTGAAGCTCAAGACGCCAAATATGCGCCAAGCGGACCGGACCTTGTCGAGCACGGCACGGCAGAAGGACGGCCTGATCGGCAATCCGTAGACACGGATTTGGGACGGCTCCAGGCCCCGGAGCAGGGCCCTTTTGGCCACCTCGGTGGAGGGGCAGTAGCACCTTGTCACGCCGTGGTGGAACCTGTTAAGACTCTCCCAGTCAATCAAGGCCACACAAGATCATCCCAATTGGCGCCATGCCGAGGTACAACTCCGGTTGGTTACCATGTCGGGTGGCAGGTGTTGAGGTCGGTGATGACGGTGTAGAATGGGACCTTGGGGTGCAGGCTCTGCCACTTGAGCACCCACAGCGGGATGTGCTGCATGAGCGGGTGCACGCTGATGATGACGTCCGGCTTGTACTTCATGATCCCCGCGACAACCTCACTGAAATTAAACATTTGTATTGAACAAACAACTCAACCCGGTTAATTCTTGTAGACCAAACAAATCGACAACAACAAGAAGCGCAATGTGATCGCGCATTGTCGCTGTCGAATTGACAACCGAGCAATCGAGTGTGATGGAGTTCGTACTTGGCGTAGAAGTAGGCGAGCGCGGCGAGGTACATGCCGTGCACCCAGCGCGGGGAGGTGCCATGGAAGGCCACCTTCCAGAGCCGGGCATGGCGGATCATGAACTTGTACGACCGCTCCATGTCGTTCAGCGGCCAGCCGCCGTACTCTTTCCCCAAGTCCCTCACGAACACCTGCGCGAATCAGCAGCAAATAACTTTCAGCAAAACAAAAACAAAAACGTCGGGGATCGTGTAGTGATTTATTGGAGAGCAAAATTGAAACTATAATGTCGGACAGGAGAGGATTAAGGCTTGGACGACAAGAAATGGGCCTTGGACGGACCTGGTAGGCGTCACCGAACTCGAGGCGGAAGGCGTCGCGGAGAGCCTCGGCGGAGGCGCGGTGCCCGCCGCCGGTGTCGCTCATGAGGATGAGCACGTTCTTCGCCGCCTTCTTGCCGCCGCCGCCACTGGAGATGCCGGAGAAGGAGACGCTCTCTGTGGCTTCGGAGAGCGCGGCGGCGAGGCCGCCTCCTCCCGCGCCGTCGTAGAAGGCGCAGCGGAGTGGCTGGTAGAGCTGGCGGCCGCCGCCCAGCACGCCGCAAAGCACGGCATCGCGTATGGAGCGCCGGGGAGTAGCAACCGAGATCACCATGGCGCTGGGGATGCACGAGCTTCTCGCAGACCACGCCTACGAAGATTTGCAGTCAGGGAGGGTCGGAGGGAAGGAGGCGAGGCGGTGGCAAGGAAGCGAGGAAGGGAACGCTTTATCAGTGCCCAGTTTTGGGATTATTTCAAGCTCACCCCTTGATCTTTTTACAATTTGTTTTAACTGAACTCTGCAGGAATAAACCATGTAATATTCCTCTGGCAATATTTTTTTCGATTGCAAGGAAGGCGCGCACATCCATATTACACCACACATGCATATGTGAGTGTATTCATTTAGTACACATCTAGAAATACAGAAGCCAAGATAAATCCAAGATCTCACAAAAATTTTTTTACTAGAAATGCACTCGCATGTGCGTAAAAGTAGATATCAAGATTTAAACTCTGATGGATAGAATCGTACACCTATAACCCTTCCACTCAACCAAGAGAAATTGTAACTTTACCACCCAACTAAGAGACGCTTTCCATTCCTTCTAAGATTAGGTTGGTAATTTCAACTGAATTTCTTGTGTACTTTCTACAGAGAATGTTGGAGGCTTTGCTTGAAGTAACCTGAGGTTGCTTGCACGAAAACAGAGCTTCTTTTTGCCATTGATAATCATGAGCCAAATTTGCAATGTAGGTCTAAAATGGACGCTGCTAATTCATTTGTTGGTGTGCACATCGCTCTTTAGGCTTTTGCAAACAACGTTGGCGATTGAGGAGCCGTGTGCAGTTACACGAATGTGCAGGCGTGTATTTGACGAAGTGGAGTTACTTGGTGCCAGGGAGAAGGAAGCGGACCAACTGGTCAAGGCAACTCGGCTACGGGGGAGGCGCAAAGGTCCCGCGCGAAAGCAGAAACCTCCCGGTGCACGTGGCGGCATGCTAGTGGCGGGACGGAGTATATCCGTGTGCCGGGCGGGCGGAGGGGATGATCCTGTCCCGTGAGAGATGCTGGAATTAATTATGCCGTGCTTAAGGGCAGCCGTAATGGTGCCTAGTCAGCTATCTATAAGAAATCCATATCAGCATCTATCCTATGTGACAAGCAATTAAATGAAGAGAGAGAGCGCTGCTATCTATAGACTTGGAGATAGTCTATACGCAGAAATCGAGGTCAGATAGAGGCATTAAAAACAGCTATAGATCATCTATATAGATTCACCGTTGCAAGGGTTTACTATAGTATGGTATATAGATGACATGGATCTTGCTATAGAGAGCAGTTGTCTTTAACCATTGCGGTTGCCCTAATGCTCTCGCCTTCTGCCGACTGCACTCTCCGCTTTGGGGTCCTGATTAAAGGTCGGTTCATAGCCTATGAATCTCACGTAAAACTATTGAATCGAAAAACATACCGTGCTCTAAGTGAAGCCTAACTCTATTTAATTCGCCTGTTTTATGCGGTCACGAAACTGGGGTGAAAATGAAGGAGTGGCTTTATGGGCCAAAGCTTCCCAGCTGCCTGCGTCAACACCGTAGATCGGCACACATATGATCGATGTTGTCACCACCAGCGCTTTGTCAGCCTTGTGCATAAGCTCATGATCCATACCTGCTTGGAGCGACAGACACATGACAATTTTATTCGGGACAAGCCTAAATATAGTTAATTCGTCGCATACAAGTTGATTGATACATAATGCATGCAAACTTCGTAATCACAATAGTTTTAGACTAAAATTCATCCTAAAATTAGAGAGATAAAGGAAGGGAATTCATTCTCTCAATTCTATCAATTTCTTACTCATATAGTCCTCCTATTAAGATATTCCTTCTCAAATAATCAAATTTAGTATATAGAAATTTAATTTCTAAATGAAATTTGGCATACAAAATTTTACAATATCATTCTCTCAAATTACCATATAACTCTCTCTCTCTCTCTCACACATTTTCTTTCACAAAATATGACCTTGTACATGAGATTGAAATTATAACCGAAGGACTAAATGGGATGGAGGGCTACCAGCCCTAGAGGGTGGGTTCGAGCCCGCTTAAGCCAATGACAGAGCCATGAAATGTTAGGAGACTGAGCAAGCCTAACTATGGCTACAAGCTTGTCCGAAAAGACACGATTTCTATAGTACCTGACAGCGGCTGCACTATAGTTTCACTGATGAACCTAGACAATTGTTCACCCTCCTCGGGAGGTGGCTTTGCCTCTGACTCAAGCCCACTTAGTGGATACGCGCCTCTGGTTTTACTAGACCTTATTGTTTGCGCTTGTGATATTATTAGAGTATTTTGAAAGTGACAAGTATTCGAGGAGGGAGTGCAAAGGAAGAAAAAAATATATATATAAATGGAGTATCACGACACTTAGAATGTGTGATCCTTTTTCGGTGGCGTGACCATCGTAAGACCAGCCATCCATTTCACATTTGGCTTGGTTTGTCTTATCTCACACGTTACCTCAGGATGAACGCAGCATAACGAATGAATATACGATTGGATGGAGGAGAAAGACGACCAAAAATGCATAGGAGGGGTTGGCCGCTTGGTAATGGTGTTGCATCGGTCGATGGAAGATTCCCTCACGGAGATTCCCACCGCCTGAGAAATGCGAATCCTCCCCAGTGTGCTGCTGCCTCCTCGTGGGGACGATGAAAGCGACCTACTTTCTCGTGCTAATTGCCACAAGCTAGTGTTCACATATAACACTGTAGTTTTCGTTTTACTCTCGTGCAAACAAAATTTACAAATCTACACCCCCGAATGAGTACGGAAAAACCGACTAGAGACACATATATATCCCCTGCTGCGCTATACAATCATGGTTAAAGAGATAGCAAGAGAGAAGGAGACCTACCGCGGCACGACAGCATGGGAGCTCCTACCGTGGTATGACCTGCTTGCCTGCCGCGCTTCCACGCCGAGACAGGCGAATCCTTGCTGCTGCCTCCTCATGGGGACGATGACAGCGACAAACTTTGTGGTGTTAATTGCCAATGCTTGGTGCTCCGAGATTCACAAGAAAGGTTACTCCCTCCGGAAGAAATGTCACTGCTTCCGTCTTTATACTTGTTATTTCAGAATTTAGGCAGCTAATTTTTATATATTTTAATTATCAAGGTGTTTAAAACTGTTGAATTTTTTTGTTAAATAATTCAAAATGGGTTTTTTTCAAATATTATTAATAGAAGGGTTAGTTAATAACAATTGTTCAAAACTCTCTAGGTTCGCTAAATTATAGCTATATCACTAGATTGGTGTTAAATTTTTTTTAAAATATTATAATTATTTATTAATTTGTATTAATACGAAGTTATCAAAGTCGCTTTAGAGACCTCAAAAATCAATAAGATTAAATAAAAAAGAAATGTAGGGAGTACATTTCAAAAATAGATTGACAAGACAATTATCAACAGATCAAAACCCACCAGAATTAAAGTCGATTTTTGAAGTACATGTGCTACAATAATGCAAGAAAGATGCGTCCCTGTAATTCCACAAGCATTAAAAGCCAATATATTTTAAAGAACAAAATTTGCACCCGATTTTACAAGCTAGCAAAATATTCTATTTAACAAAAACAATTGATCTTGGGTAAGAAAAAGTTCAAAGTTTTCGTAAAAAAGTTAAAAGATCATATGACCTAGTTAAATTGAAGGAATAACCGAAACAAATGAATTTATGTTTTTTTGTGCACACTTTTACAAAGGAATATAGAATTTGCAAATACACCCAAGGGAGGACCTGTATAGGTAACAAAGCAAGAGCATCATACTAGCACATTGTCAGAGATTTGTTGTTGTTGACAAGGTCGTTAGCTCAAATTGTTCCCTCTTTAGTTCAATTAATCTAAGGCTATTCCCAATGGACGGTGTCATACTCTAAAATCCAAGATAGTCGCGTAGGATACATAGTATGATACTGTTTGGATGAAATACTCTCTCCAGTGCATAGTATCATGCTACAGTATCCAAGACAGTATGTGTCCATTAAATTGCTGCATATGCTATGATCAAATGTATCATGTGAACGTGTGGAGAAAACACCGTAGTGACCCCAGTGCGGTGTCGTCCGAAAACCAAGGTGTTGGATACAGAACCGGAGTAGTATCTCCAGGATGATACCGCATTGCTCTCTCTCCTCTTTAACTCATATGCCACATCAGCAACCTGTCCTATGTGGCAAGCATTAAATGATGAAGACACCATGCACTGGGAATAGCCTAATGGGTGTTAAAAATCATTAAGGTTTTGATCAAATTCATTTGCATCATTACCACGAATTTAATGATGAACCTTTTGACATTCCCGCGCCGTATAAAAACAAAACAAAAATTACCCCTTAAGAGCATGTACAATGGGTTAACATCAGTTGTCTAAAAGAGTTGCCATGTCACCTATTTGTTGATGTGGATGAAAGAGAAAGAAGCTGTCTATACATTTGCAGTCGACTATAGCACGGGAACCAAACTGGTTATGTGCAGAGATGAATTGATTGTAGCACGAGAACCAAAAAAATGATTGTTTGTACCATTGTATAAGATTGTCTATAGATGACGTGGTAATTTGCTATAGACAGCAACTGTCTATGGCATTGTACATGCCCTAATAGTTCTCAGTTTCTCAGTTATGCGGCAAATGGAGCAGATTACATTTAGGATATGCTTGTCACAGCTGAAAATGACTGGCATAAAAGAAGGGGATAACATCGGTGGTCACACAGTGAGATGAATAAGATTTGTTTTTTTGATCTTTGCATTGGATTTTCCGATCATGGAATGGTGACACATTTATTTCCATTTCGGCCAAACGTCTAAATATTCCATATACGGCGTATAAAATAGAAAGATCAGGAGTTTGTAGGTAAATTCCTCTTAAAAAAAAGGAATATCTAGGTGAATTAGGAAAAAATACTTGTTAACCAAAGTAACCAATTTTTCCTTTGGGACTTTTAAAAAATGGCGAGTGCTACATCATTTAGTATCGAAATATAAAAGATGCATATGAAAAACCAGAGGATAAAATGGGCATGAAACTAGGCATGCCCAATTAAGCAAATCACAATTTGTGCAGGCATCATCTTCGGATCACATTCTATTTTAAATCACGTGGTTATCCATACGGGAAGATGGTGAAGAATATTTGTGGTATATTACCCTTCTGTATCCGGGGTGAGCCAGCCGCCATACATATATATCAATAGTTTTCAAGTCCAGATTTTAGTCAGTTCTAACAGTAACCCCACGGTCTGAATGAGCTATTCTGCCACAACGTTATTTATGCAGAAAGAAAGCGTGCGTAAAAGACGTGTGTGATACTGATAGGATCATCTGGCTTGTATATGCTTGGGAGAAGGAATATGCCATGGAAGATGGGGAGAGTTAGTCACAATTAAAAAATGGTGAGGGGCTCAGGGCTACATGACGGGGATATTATCTATAGATACTAAACTATTCTATTCATTCAAAATAATAAAGCCAAATGTTACTGGACCATCCTATCCCATTCAACCTCAACCTACCGACCAAACACATCCAATATCCATAAGAGAAGGACTACAAAGAACTTGAAAATTAAAAGCAAGTCCCTCACATTTATCAGCGACCATGGAGGCGAAGACAGGTCGCCGATTGATGAACTCCTCGCCTTGAAGGTTCAGATCCGACGATGGCGTAGCATATGCCGGCAATCTTGGACGGCGGAAGGATCTGCGCCTGCAGGCTGGGTGCTCGTGCGGCGATCTACACAGGACGATCCCTTTCCGACACCGGGAACAGCAGGTAATTGGATCCTCAATCCCGGCGGCGGCGCTGCGGTTGACAATCGGGTGAAACGGCGCCGGAGTCTTGCAATAGGGTGGAAACGGGGCCAGAGTCTAGGCTTTTATTGTGAATCCGAGTGGCTCCTACATAGACCTACGTACCTCAAATATCTTAAAACTTATTCAAGTTTCCAACTATCATTCATGCATTCCACAAACTCATGGGATCCTATGCAGGCATATCATCTTATCTGAGCATCTAATATGAAGTTTTAGAAGTTCCTATCAACAACATGGGTGAAGAAACTACTTCTAAAAGCATGCACAATAGTAGAGATACCGATGTCTATCAGTCTATGTACTGATCTGTGCCATCTAACGACAAAACTAAAGACAGAGATATTATCTCTATGAGATTCTACAATATGTTAATTATGGTATAAAAAATATTTATTATATACCATAACTCACATGATTTGTGTTTTACGTGGCAAAATATATAATATAGACAGCTGACATCACAATATTGTACATGCTCTACACACTTTTTTGAGATGTACCTCTAATCACTCTTAAGTTGAGCATTGGAGATGCTTATATACTGAAGCTTTGGAGATGCAGCTCCTACAGCTTAGGCTACTAAAACTTATCTTCTGCGTCCTTTCTGTTTAAATTGTTTATTCTGTTCAATGGAAGCTTGGGGAATTACCCCCGTTATCCATGCACAAAATTGATACCACATACCAACATACGAGAGCTCAGATTCACAAAGCCTAGACAAGCAGCAGATGCACACGATATAGTATCTAAACTACGCAAACCTAAATCAAGAAAAAGAAAAGCACGGAAAAGCTGAAAAAGGAAATCTACTGGATATCAGTTAATATGCAGTTAATCAACCTAAAAGTGAATAACATAGCTGCAACGTCAGACATTTAATCAGAGGCATCATCCCCTAAAAACACACACACACACACACAGATGCATCATAATCCTTCACTGAATGCATGCATAATAATTATCGACATTGAATTCTTTTGTTCATGATCAGGAGACCTTGATGATCAACAGCACGAACACATATATATGTCTAAATGAAAACACGTTAGTATATTTAATCACAATTCGGTTTCAAAAGATAGGATAAGCATTACACTAGGAGCAGCAAACAATAATGGCCAAACAACCAGACGTGGCCTTCTTTGCAATCAAAACTCCAATCTAAATCAAACAGCACAACGAAAATATGAGATCTGTATCAGAAGTTACCGTCATTTATAGATCATATCCTAAATTACGAAAAAACATTGCCCAACTTGTAAGTTTTGCATGTGAGCATTCCTGCAAATATGGTAAGAAAAACAACTGATTCATAGGAGTAACCTAACACGTTGCACCAAAGTACACATGCAGAATGGCAATTCCTGTATCCATTAGAAGCTTCTGAATGAATCTAGCCTTTTTGGGCACTTCTCACACTCTAGTACTACCTCAGCTAGCAAGCAAGCTTGAAACACGTGTTTGCTAACACACAAGATCAAAAAAGCTCTCTTCAAGACATACACAGCTCGCATTTTGCATAAGCCACCAAGGAAGGTGTGTGGCATCAGCATGTCTTCCCAGCTAAAACTATACATCGCCACGAGTACCAAGGCAGATAACCCCAGTATAATGAGTATGGAAATTTTTGGATTGAGGGGATAGAACGATAATTTAACAGGGTTTGACCAACTGCGAGTCAGGGACTACCATAAGGAATTATAAACAGATAGCACTAGCCAACAAAGTGAGGATCAAGACAACGCCATCAAGAACAATGTTATCCTGCACTTGAGCACCGGTTGTCCAAGTCCAGCGACACAGAGTGTAGAAGCAGCAGAGAGCACCATCAGGTAGATGAAATGACATACAAAATTATGGCAGCTTGAATTTGGATATCGGATTTCCATAACTGGTTAATTAGCATTTGATTCTCATCTAAAATGGTCAGCTTTACCACAGACTAAAGTACTATTCAGTGTTCAGTACTGTATTCACAGTTGACAACTTGACATGTCATGCGCAACTAGTTTCACATGAATGATAGCAAGAACGCAGAGGTGGCTTGTTAATCAGGGATGCAACTTCTGTTGCAATGCTACCTAAGTTAGTGCCGTTAGATGTAAGTTTTCAAATAAATACCACAATTCGACATAATAGACTCTGATCTAGGTCAGGATTGAATCACATGCCACAAAACCAAATTGCAGTTGCAAGAAACCGTACTTGTTTTGCTTAACCAAAGTATTATTCCCAGACAAGTTTCTTACCAATCACGGTTTAATCATACCAAGGAACGATCACAAAACTAGTCACGGAAGCAGCTTCCCGGCCATGAAGCACGCGAACTTATTGTTCCGGGAGTACTCGTACGGCACGCCGGCCACCGTGAGCAGCCGCTCCAGGACTTCCTTGGCCCGGTCGGGCTCCGCCGTCTCGCACTCCAGCTCGTAGTTCGTGCCGAAGTCGAACTGCGTCTCGTCGAGCTCCACCACGAGCCCGAGCTCCTCGCCCTCCTCAAGTTCGTATACGGCACGGGTGTTCCGGAACCCGCCGAGGCAGACGAACGGCGCGGCGTCCCCGCCGACGCCATACTCGTCGGCGACGAGCCGGATGATCGAGGATTCGACCCCGCCGAGGCGCGCGGGGTCGTCGACGCAGGCCAGGGCAAGGGCGGGGTCGAGGGGCTCCTCAACCTCCTCGACGCGGCTGACGCCAGCGTCGATGCGCGGGCGGCGTTTGAGCGCGAGAACGGCGCGGGAAGGGGCGCGGTCGTCGGGTCCGTACAGGCGGATGCGGAGGGCGGCGGTGGCGGCAGCTAGGGGGCGCGCGGCGGCGTCGAAGAAGAGGTTACGCTGGGCGTCGGTGCGGAGTAGGCGGGGAGCGAGGAAGGAGGAGAGGAGGCGATGGGCGGCGGCGTCGGGGAGGCGGAGCTTGATCTCGACCTCCATGCCTGTGGGGGTGGATGGGGGTTGGCTACGGTTTGGGGTTCGGGGTGGGGAGGCCGATGCGGTGGTGCTGGGAGGGCGCGGCGTCGGGCGGTGGGTGGAGGAGGTGGAGGAGGGGGTTGGAGGGCTGCGGGGTGGGCTCCGGAGTGGAGGCGGCGGGCGGTACGGTGGCTGCTGCGGCGGCGGAGCGGAGGTGGTATTCGAGCTCCTCGCGGTCGGAGGTGCGGAGCTCGATGCGGGTGGGTTTGCGGCGCAGCATCGATTGGATGCGGGGAGGGTGGGGAGGGACTGGGTGGACATTTTTTTTATGGCTCATTAAAATGGTAACGAGGGAATTTATCATTTTTGGCGTTGCTGCAAGCCTGCAACGCCACCTGATATTTACCGTCTGAGCTTTTTTCAATACTCCCTCGTGTCACAGAAAATCATAGTTTTAGACATGGATACAATATTTAAAATAAAATTTTGATCACTCATTTTTATTATAATATATTTATAAAGTCAAATAAAATTATAATATCATAAAGTACTTTTAGATAAATGTATACATATGATTTTTATGTATCCAATTTAAATATTTAAAATATATTGACAACTAAAATTTAAAAATTTGACTACATTTATATCCAAAACAATTAATTTGCCCTTCAAACTTTTTTTTAGTAATTTACCCTCTAAATCTGGTCATGGTTAGATAATGGCCTTGTTTGTAGGTACTAAATGCGTACACGCAACGCTACGCTGCACAAGCGCAAGATGGCACATGAGGGTGATTTTTCAGAACTATAGGTCTTTTTTGCAAAAAAAAACATGGTTCAAACCTAGATGCAATTATTTTAAACTGTGAGGTTTTTTGACTTGAACTTGCGGAACAAGTTTTTTTCAAAACAGGCGGTAGAAAGATTTCAACATATTTTCGGAATATTCGAAGAGGTCTTGAGAATGAACCGACGAGGGACTTGAACGTAATTTTTGGGATTTATAGAGGGGCCTAATCGCAATTTTAGAAATTCTAAAAGGTTTTTTGTAAAAAAAACTATAGAAATATCTAAACGTACTTTCGAAATTTCTAAAAACCTCTTCACGAAATCGGTAACTTGGCACGCTGCCTCCTCTGTGTAGTACTTCGCATCTTCTCTCCTCTCTTTCTGTTTCTCAACCTCCGCGGTCCACACTTAGGTCGCCTCTCTCTCTCCCCGACCCTAGATCTAGCCGTGGAGTTCTCCATGCCGGCAAGGGCAACGCCGAATGCCATGTCCTGGCAACCTGGGAGGTCGGATCTACCCGGCGGGCCTGACGGCGATGCAGAGTGCGCGGTTGGCGACCATGGAGCACTTCTCAATCGTCGTCCACCTCATCGGCCTTCCTGCAAGATCTGGCAAGGGTGAGCCTGGATCCGCCATGGCGTGCCGATTTCTTTGGCTTCGTCGGCTTTCTTGATTTCGAAATGTGTTGGAACTCGAGGTTCTCGTCGGTTTGATATATGATAATTTGTTACTTGTGCACTCCAACTTAACTTGTTCCCTCAATAAGCTCATGATAGGCTTAAAGCTTTATTATTCAGAAAATGGTTAGTTACCCATGTGAGATTTTTTGTCAAAAGTTTGTCCTACCATAGCCAAATAATAAGAACAACTACAAGATATACAAGTCGGCAAAAGGCAAGATAGCAACAAGCTAGTGGAGATTGACCGGCGAAATCGATCGATGTCGACAATGAAAGCGACGATGATCGACTTTTTGATGCAATCACTTGAGGAGCTGAGCGTAGCCATTAAGCTTAAGGGTTTGGTCTGGTGGTAAGTCATGGTAACATATGTAAATCTGTAATTGCGCGCGCAGTCATCTAAACACCTTTATAATTCACCAGTTAAAACTTTTTTACAGCCACACAGTCATCTACACAGTCTTTTGCCTCCACAGAGAGTGCTTTTTCTATATCCACCCTAATATGTGCACCCAAAAAAACCTCTTCCTCAAAATCAAGCGCTAAGATGTTTTCTCAGACCACTTCATCAAATCTGATGGCCCAAAACATTTGGTTCATCCCTCCATCTTATCTCTATCTCTGACCCCACACGCGCTCCCGCACCGCACTCCTCTCTCTCTCCGCGCGATCCCCAAATCCCCCGGGCGCAAAATCCGGATCGCCGCCCCCCACTCCTCCGCCCGCGCCCCCACCCCCCGACCTCCCCTAGGGTTTCCCCATGGCGTCGGTGTCGCGCGCCCAACTGCTCTCCAAGCGCGCCAGCTCCTCGAGACAGATTTCGGTGGCCGCAAGCTCCTCCGCCGCGCGGAGATCGAGGCGCGCGAGATCCAGCGCCTCCGCCTCGACGAGCGCGAGCTCTTCCTCCAGAAGCATAGGCTCCGGCCCTGCCCCGCCGCCTCGCCCTCCGCTTCCTCGCCCGCCTCCACCGACGCCGCTGAGGCGCAGGACGAGCACCAGGGCGAGGCGGAGGACGCGCTCCCGAGGGAGGAGGTCGTCCGGCGCCTGCGGCTGCTGCGCCAGCCGGCCACGCTCTTCGGCGAGGACGACACCGCGCGCCTCCTCCGCCTCCACGTCGTGCTCGAGGACCCCGCGGCCCTCGCGGACGTCGATGCGGGGGAGATCGGGGAGGGGCAGACCAACGACTTCCTCCGCGACATCCAGGCGCTGCGAGCCAAGGCGGCGGCGAAGCCCAAGGCTGGCACCGCGTCCAGGAGACGGGAGGGCGGGCACGATAAGAGTGAGGTGACGTTCTAGGAGCTCTGATGAGCGAGTGGAGCCAGGAGGTGGACGACATGCCCGAGGCGGAGAGGCGGACGGCCAAGGGGAAGGCCGCCGTGGCTACCTGCAAGCAGTGCGCGCGCTACCTCGATCCGCTCTTCAAGCTGTGCACGAAGAAGGTACGAGATACACTTACTTCTTTGCACGTGAAGTAGTTCCTGAGAATGATATTCACAATTCGCTGGTTGGTTTAATCCATTGGTAGGGATAAGTAGCATTGCATTGTGCTATAATTCAATAGACCTAACATTTTTTATGCTTTCAAAATCCCAAATTTGTTAAGCAAAGTCCTTGCATGTAATAATTCCAAGGGTAGATTTCTCTTCAGCACCAGACAAAAATGTGCAAACACTAATTTCTTACTGTCCTCTTTTATGTTCACAAATCAGATGTACCGACTTATCAGATGCAATCGATTCTACAAGTGGATCTCTCTTTAGAATCAGAGAAAAAATTACAAATACTAATTTTTACAGTGATATTTTGTTTTTGAAAATCAGATATACCAACCTATCAGGTGCAACCATGTCCCAGGTGAAATTATAAAAAATGCATAACATCAAAAAAAGAGCTTTTGCCATGCAAAGAAAAAATGCACAGTAGAAATAAAATTGGTAACCAAGCATAATGTCAAATGTTTGCTTAATTTATTTGGTGATTTGTTGTTCCTGCTTGAAAAATATATTTACCGAGATTGTAGGACTACCTATACGGAAGCAGTGAAAAATGTTGTGTTTGCTATGCTTCTCACAAATGACCTGGAATATGATTCTATTTTCGTTGCTGCAAAAATGATATGGAGTTTAGTTATGTGGCACCTGCAATATACAGAAAATACTGATGAGTATATAGCCTGAAGTGCGACAACAGTTTTTCAGTGGAGTTATGTGCACTACTTTAGAACCTTTACTTCTGCCAAATTCTTGTCCCTTTGGGCTTTTCAGTCATTTGAAAATTCTGCCCTCTGCAGATTACTTCATTGATTATCGAGGATGCAGCTTGGTGCTGTATGCTTATAATGATTGTACTGGAGACAAGAATTTACATCTATGAGTTTAGATGGTACATCCGGTTTGTGGTAATATACGTGATGGTTGGGGTAGCTGCTATGCTCAATCTTGTGCTTTCTGTGAGGCAGTACTACAGTTCAAGGTATAGTACATTTGTAAAATCTTTTTTCTTAATGAAACTTGTTGGGTGGTGACCCAAAGATTTATCCTCTTTAGTTTTTTTTAATGTAGACTAACTTCTGTATTTTTTCTTTGGCAGTTCAATATTTTACTTATACTGCAGTGAGATAATATGCCAGGTTTTCAGCTTTTTTGGTGTTTATAATCATACAGTGGTCTCTTTTGTATACTGAACGTATCTTTTCTGCCGTTCTTGTTTGGAATTCTCATGGTGGTTTATCTGCCTTCTCATGTTGTGGTTTTAGAACACTTGTAGTTGTAGCATTTCTCATGTTGTGTAAGAAGTTCCTAAATAATGCATTTTTTTCCTTTGTAGGTACGATGAGTTAGCCAGCATGGGCAATGTTGAATATATTGCCGGAGGTAATGAAGCTAACTCGAATGTAATCTCTTTGGAAACTCAGCTACTTCTATCTTGCTCTCACTACTATGTGTCCGATTCTCTCTATACCTTTGAGAATATAAAAAATAAATGAACTTCTGATTATTGTTGCTCAAATTTATTTATATTATCATTAAACATTTTTTCAGCCATTTGACGAGAACATTCCTGGAGAAAGTCTTTTCCCTCAGGTGTGCCAATGTCCTAAAGCTGTAATATATTCTGCAACAGATGTGTGCATTTTATGAATGGCATTACCATTGTGTGGCAATGCTCTTGCTTGACCTTTTTATTCCGTAAATTTATATTTTCACATATGGTTCCTATTGAAGTGTGCAGCTTAGCAACCGGGAAGTGGCGGACCTTGGCAGCAGCCAGCTGCTTTGTTGCAAATTCGCAACTTGCATTAGGTGTCAATAGTTTATACATGGAAATGTTGTTCTTCCATGCATTTTAAGTGCAAATGTTATGCAATGGTTAATTTCTGTGATGATATTGTGTACATGCATGCCCCTGTTTTATTCATGACATAATTAATGTATAGGACACTTGTTTTCATATTCCTAAAATATATGTTTCCTTCGTTCAAGACGTCAATATGTTGGATGTCTTATTCAAAATAAGAAACTGATTCAAAATAAGACTATTTGCTTGAACCGCATTTTGGTTTTGATACGTCTGCAGTTGCTATCATGTCTTGACCATGAAGTACTTTTCATTGCCTATTTTTGTAGTCTGTGGAATACAGTAAAATAGTAGCACAGCTGAAGCCCGGGGAAAGTGAAGAAGCACGGGGGCTCAGTTTCTAGACAAAGTAAGTAGTGCTCTGTTTTGATCACTTGTCTTTAGAATTCTTTACTTGCTGATACGATTCTTCAATCCACATTGGACTACTGGATCCTTTATTAAGTGTGCACTTTTTTAAATGGGAAATTATACATGTTGCTAAATGGCAAGTTTTGTTTTAACAAGGAATGTTTTAGGTATTCTACAGAAAACTAAATCATAATTTGGGAGACTGTTTGATATCACATGCTTTATTGAGGAACACTTCCAAGTGGCATTATTTAAAAGTGGATTGGGTAGGTTTGGGCTTGGACAGGTGAGTTGTTCAGTTGTTTTCATTTGCTTGTGTTGTCTCTCTGTTTAATTACCCATTCACACAATTGGTTTGTCTGCAGTCTAAACCAAGCTTTGGTGATCAAAGTGTTCTCATCGTTTTTGTTGTGGGAGGTATCAATACTCTTGAGGTATGGTCCATATTCCTTGGTTTTGATTATTCAATCACGTAATGATTCAAGTTCTATGTTTCTCTCATAGTGTTTGGTGTTTACATGAGTATTTAATGTTGATCTGGAACTACAGTAAGAACCCACCGCAAGTTTTAATCTGATTTTCCTGTATTTTGAAAGTGTGCAGTTCAGCGCACTACTTTCTAAATCATCATATATGACTACATAAGTCTAGCTCCAGAACATCAGGTTTTATATTTTTAATGCACGCGGTTTGAGAACCATATGTCAAATTGCACTTTGCTAAGCAAGAGATTGCAATCCACCAAAACTAAGAGCACTTGGAAAAGTTTCTCTTTATGAAAAAGCATAACATATATTACTTTTTCCTCTGTGTTAGAAAGTAGTATTGTCTTAACAAACTAGATGGCCCGTCTTTGTAAGGTCCGGGAAGTGATGAAGGCAATCGCAGAGAGCAGCAGACCTGATGTGGAGCTTATTCTTGGTGGTACAACCCTTCTCACCCCAGATGACATGTTTGATTTGATGCTGGGTTCATCCAGCTTTACTTAGACTGCACCTTCACTGTTGAGAAGCTCAGTACACCTGATATAATGCATTGGTGCATAAGGCATCCGAATTGGATTTTGTAAGAACTCATTTGATTGGTCCAGTGCATGTTCCCTATCGTGATTCGAAGTTGACATTTCTCCTGCAGGTAATATGCACATGTAAAGTGCTACAAGTTTTTTTATGTTGTATGTTGACTGCTATAGAGATATTTGAGTTGGCAAATATTATTGTTGTGAATTTTTACCTCAGTTGAGAATAATATAAGGAGAGCAAGATAGTATTGCTTATGCCTTTTCTCTCCTTTTTTCAGGATTCGCTTGGAGGGAATTCAAAGACAACCATAATCGCAAACATAAGCCCATCTCACTGGTAAGACTTTTGAACATGACTTGTCTTTTTTTTTCTTTCCAAAAGTATTGTTGTAGTTATTTCACATTACTGACATTAATGCTTATTTTTTACTAGCTGTGCAGCTGAGACATTAAGCACATTGAAATTCGCTCAACGGGCTAAATACATAAGAAATAATGTGCGTAATCAACAAGTGTTTCTCATTACTTGTTTTCAGTATTTAAAACGCTAGCTAATTGTTGTTCTTTGTAGGCTATGATAAATGAGGATGCCTCTGGTGATGTTCTGAGCATGCATTTACAAATTCAGCACCTCAAGGTACACCTGATATAACGCATTTACAGAGGACGCTCCTGATTAATCATGAGCGAGCCATTTCCAGGGTTAAGCTACTACTGAGCATTGACATGGCGAGTCAAGCACAGCATTTCCAAGCTCCATAGTCTATTCATCAGCAGTTGTTCCCAGTTCCATAGCGAGCCCAAAGCGGATCAATCAAATCCCATTCGCTTCGAGCAAGTTAGGTTCTGCAATTTATGTCATAACCATTCACTGAAATAATTTCATAGTAGGTCTTCTGGCCAGAAATGCTTAGATTGTTTTTAATAATAAACAATTGCGATGTTATTTTATGCACTTGTTTATGTAATCAACGATATAATCCTTTTGCTTATTTGAATTGTATTACTAAATATATCGCCGTAGCGTTAGCACGGGCATGATACTAGTAGTAACATATGTAAATCTTTAATTGAGCGCATGACGTGCACTGTGCGCACGTGAGCGAGAGTGCGAGACAATATATTTTCCCGTACGATATTTGTTTGAGAGACATGTATTTAGTGTGTGCTACCCTACCTATATTAATTCTTGATATTATACATTTCTCTAATTATTTAGATCATATCTTCATCTCCGTTATTATCTAATGTTGCAGGTGAACCGAACACCCTAGGCCCTAATCTCAGCCATAAGAAAAAAACAACCTCGTAGCCAGTCTTAATTAGCATCAATTTTAGCTTTTATTCTTGGTGCTATAATATTATTCTCCGTGCCCTCTTAATTGTCGGATAATAGTAGAATATTCCACGTGTCCTCTGAGTTCGATATAATCCTTGGAATATTCCCAGGGAAAGTGATACGGATCGATGATCCCGTGCAATTTTGGGTATTCATCTCCTCACTCATTTTATTATCTCTCCCTCTCCCCTCCGACGGCTTCCTCTTCCTCGAGCGCCAAGTCTGTCTCCCTCCTCCACCATTGGCGCCCCTCCTTCTCGCTTCCGGCTTTTTACGACGTGAAGAAGACTGGCTTCCTGGATCCGGCTTCCGGCCATTGTCGGAAGAAGACCGTTGAATCCGGTTCCCAGTGACGAAGAAGACCCTCGACCTCCGATGATGGGATGGAAAAGACTGTCGGATCCGGCGTCGCTGACGGAGAAGACCGACGAAGCCGATCAGCCGAACTCTGTTGGTGGACCTCCATCACGCGACTGTGAGGGGATCCGTTCGATTCCATCACCGACGACGAGACTACACTCTGATTCAGCTGTTGGACGCGATGACACGCCATCAGCGCGCCGCCATCCGTCGGTTCCTCTCTGGCCTGCGCTCTTACGTTCGTTGTTTTCATTTTTCTTTCTTTCGTGATTGGTTGATTGGATCGAGCGAAACCACTGATTTCTCAACAAAAAATAGATAGCACAAGGGCCCAATCAACCCGGCCCACAATATAAAGTATCCGTATAGGAAGGGCCCAATATGGATCTCAATACAATTAATTATTTGCTCGTAATATCCGGGCCAACCGGTACTACGTATTAATAAAGCTCATTTAATTTGTTTTATCTCGAGAATAATCACGAATCCACAATCTTATAGAACATTTGATTGAAACAACAGCCAAACCGATATATATCTACGGACTACTTCGTTTTGCAACACCACACGTGTATGTATGTATGCCCATATATATATATATATAGCAACTAACACGAGAAACGATGAAAAGTACGCATTTCTCGTTCTGATTAATGTGACTCAGCCGCGCAGATACTTGAGCACGCCGGGGATGTGAACCCTGTAGAAATAGTCGTCCCAGTCGACTGACTTGGGATCGAAATCAAAGCAATATCCTCCGTCGCTGTTTTGCTCCTTCATCGCCATCCGTAGCCTCTCCGAGTTCATGTCATCGAAGCTTCGCAAGATGGAGAGAATCGAGTCAAGATCGACAAAGGTACCGGCCGGTAT
This sequence comes from Guadua angustifolia, assembly GCA_036346375.1. Taxonomy (NCBI): domain Eukaryota; kingdom Viridiplantae; phylum Streptophyta; class Magnoliopsida; order Poales; family Poaceae; genus Guadua; species Guadua angustifolia. The sequence continues at coordinate 2,881,927 of CM070521.1, read as the reverse complement.
TCAAAATGCAAAACATCGCATTAATTTTTGATACCTAATTATTAGCTGAGGCTATTTGAATCTACTAACCAATAGGTGGTTGAAAATTTAGTTGTGTATGCAAATATCCATTGTACTCTTGCATTAACGATGGTTCGCGATGCTTTTGGAAAAGGGGAGTGCAGTGGATAGGGCCAAGAGCAAATTAGTCATTTCATCATCTATTGGCTACAATTAGTAGGAGAGAACCAGCTAATGAGATAACTATTAGCTGGGTTAGTGGCTAACTGTTAGCTGGGTTATTAGCTAGCCTGTTTAGATCTATTTTAACTAATTTTAGCAGCTAACTGTTAGTGCTAATGGATCCATACATGCCCTTAGTAGGTTGCTTACCATCCCTTGAATAAGGTGTACGGCGCGTAGAGCTCGACCAGCTGCACGACGTATCTGTACTTTCCGCTGAGGTCGTCGCAGCGCCGCGAGAGAGCACCGCAGAGCGCGATGTTCACCAGGCGAAGGATCTGTCCGATCGTAAGATCGGAAGCACGCGGATTAATTGCTCATCAGCTCTCGTTTGCCAATGCCAGTACTACTTCCAGGTAATTGAAACGGTGAAACCGTTAGCGGCGAGTGAGATGATGATCACAGGCTGACCTCGAGGGGAAGCTTGTACTTGATGGCCATGTAGCCGCGGAACCGGGCGACGGTGCTGAAGAAGCGCATCTTGCTCAGCCGGACGGGCTTGCCGTTCTTCCCCGTGCGCGGCGGGTTGTCGAAGAAGTACCGGTGGCCCGAGTCGGCGAGGATCGCGTAGGGCGCCGGGTTGCGCAGCGACGACGTCACGTGGTAGATGGTTTCCCCTTGCTCGTCGGAGTGCGCCGCCATGCCCACCATCATAGCGTTCACCACCATGTCCCCGGGAATCTGCAGGCCAAAGCACACCAGGCGGCCGCAATTGTTAGCTTGCCCTGGATTCTTTCCGTATTTTGATTGTGAATCTGCAAACTCACCACGTCCATTATTAAATCGAGGTCGACTAAGAAGAATGACAGGGCCTGCTTGGCGTAACCGATGATCACCGAGTCGATTGTCCTTCGAATGACGAAAATGGTGTGTGATCAGGGGTGCCTACAGTGTTGCACTCTGTCCTTAAAGAAACAAGAAATGGATGTTTGAGTTTGGTCACCTGATTCCTTCCATCCATCCAGGCAATGGCTCCTTCAGAATGCTGGTTATCATGCTCGGCCGGACGATGACCACCGGAAGGTCGCCTTGCAGGTGCCCCAGCAGCATCTCCCCCATTGCCTTGGTGAAAACATAGGTGTTTGGCCACCCAAACTGCCTAGCCCTTCATTCGTTTGTGCGTGCACATCAAAAACATGTAACAAATCACAAATGTATCAGGTTTGTAGTGTAACTTAGAAAAGTGGAGTAGGACACATGTATATGTATGCTGCTGCTTTCTTTATTTCTGATGAGTTCTGTCTGACCTACTGAGGCCCAGCTCCTTCATGGTTCTCCGCTCAGCTTTTTCTGAGGAACATCTGGCCTTCAGTTCTATCCTGGTCTCTTTGATCAGATTTAGCTCGGATTCGATGTCCAAGTGTGTGCCTTCCCTTAGTGTTTCCGGCGCAGGGGAGGTCCAACGCGCGTTGGACGGCGCCGCTCGTCCAACGCGCGCGCGACCGTCGGATAATGAATCTTGTGCGCGCCACGAATCAAGAAAAAACTAACACGCGGCTCCGCTCGGGCGTTCGGCTCACCAGCGCACCAATACGCGGCTCCCGCTCGGGTTGTTCAGGCCCGCTCAAGCCACGAGGCCCACGATCGTTTCCCAGCTGTACCAAATCTCAAAGTTTGACTAAGCAAATTCATCTTCGGCACTGGTCTCAGGAAATTTTCGTGAGCAGAAACAATAAAGTGAGATTGCAAATGGCTATGAAGACAATCAGTCTGGAAACCGTGGAAAAGCTTCTAAAGTAATGATTTTGCTTTCTCATATATTTATAGTTGTAATCTATGAAATACTTATATTAAACACTAGAATATTTTTTGTTTTTAGGTAATTATGACAGACCAAAATGATGTTATGAGTGCAGCAATAAAGAATGTCTTGAAAAATACTATTTATAGATTGTGTGTGTGGCATATGTATAAGAATGCATAAAACATCTCAGCCAAGTTTTCAGTGTTTCGAAAGATTTTAAGCATGATTTTGGTCATTGCGTGTATGATTGTGAAAATGAAGAAGAATTTTTGGCTGCTTGGCAATAGGGCTGTAAACGAGCCGAGCTCGAGCGAGCCTGGCCCTCCAGGCTCGAGCTCGAGTTTGGGTTCGAGCCTGGACTCAGGCTCGAGCTCGGCTCGGTCCAGGCTTGAGCAGGCTCGAGCTCGGCTCGACTAAGCTCGATAAGCTCGGGAAGCTCGAGTAAGCTCGGTAGGCTCGGTAACAAGCTCGAGTAAGCTCGGCTCGAGAAAGCTCGGTAACAAGCTCGAGAAAGCTCGATTTAAGCAAGCTCGATCCAGACTCGAGCAGGCTCGCGAACTATTCGAGTTCGGCTCGGTTAGGCTCGCGAACTCGAGTAGCTCGCGAGCTCGATGCTCGCGAGCCTCGAGCTTTTTTTACAGCCCTACTTGGCAAGACATGCTTACAAAGTATCCCCAACTTGATTTTTCATCTTGATCTCTGATATTTTTTTAAACATGTATTATTACTCGGTGAACGCGTAGAGTATTAGGCTCGACAAAAGAAAGTTGTCATCTCTAACAATCTTTTGCCCTTTTTCCTTTAGACTATTTTTCACCGGTGAGTGGTTTTGCGAATATGTATTATTACTCGGTGAACGCGTAGAGTATTAGGCTCGACAAAAGAAGGCTGTCATCTCTAATAATTTTACGCCCTTTTTCATCTAGACTATTTTTGACACGTTTTTTCTAAAAAAAAATAGAAAAGCCGGGATTACACAGTTTTCCCCATAAATATCAAGCGATCAAAATTTCGTGTGACGCAGTAAACAGATTACATACGCCACAGCGTAGCGCGGGTCATTATCTAGTTGTCTTCATAGCCATTTGCAATCTCACTTTATTGTTTCCGCTCACGATCAATTTCCTGAGACCAGTGCCGAAGATGAATTTGCTTAGTCAAACTTTGAGATTTGGTACAGCTGGGAAACGATCGTGGGCCTCGTGGCTTGAGCGGGCCTGAACAACCCGAGCGGGAGCCGCGTATTGGTGCGCTGGTGAGCCGAACGCCCGAGCGGAGCCGCGTGTTAGTTTTTCCTTGATTCGTGGCGCGCACAAGATTCATTATCCGACGATCGCGCGCGTTGGACGAGCGGCGCCGTCCAACGCGCGTTGGACCTCCCCTGCGCCGTAGTGTTTCACCCATCCGGAATGGTTTCTCTAGTATTAGTCCCTCTTGTTCACCGGCTACATAGGCTGTTCAAGTCATGTAATCACTTATCAGAATTCAGAATGGTACGGCACCACAATGCATAGAGCATAGTCCTCGTGCTTCGCACCAGTTGAAACATGTAGCAGCATCTTGAGTTTAGTACACTTCTTTGCAAATGCGCAGATGTGCTTCACTCCCAAGACATTCGCGTCGAAAGCCACATCGTATCTGCAAAGCCGTCACACTTCGATCGATAATTTCGACAGCATGTGTGTTATCTCAGTAACCTGTGATCAGAAAACTCCACAAACCTTTCATAGAAATTTGTAGTCGCAGCTCCATTGACAATGATGTCTATCTCCTTCGACAAATCTCTCAGCTTGGCAATGTCTAATCCCAAGTTCTCATATATGATGTCTCCTGCCAAAGGACAGACCTTTTCTTCGATGAAATTTTCAAACCCCTCGCCATGTTTTTCTTTCAGAACTTGAAAGATCTCCTTCCCTGTCACCTGAATATACCGAAACAGTGTTTGCAGGGAAAGATTGCCATAAGAGGGATCCTGTTAGAGCGATATAAACTGTTCCATGTATGGTTTACTTGTTGAACGGTTAGACACCAGTTTAATACATGTTACTATTATTGTACCATGAAATATTAATTTGTAAATTAATTTCTTAGGAGGAAGTATTTGTCAGAATGGATTCTTCTAATCCAATAGGAGAATTACTGAATTAAGAAAACCTGCAGAGTCGGCACAGCGCATGCTCCCTTGTTTTCTCTGTGTACTTGTCGATAGCATCAGATGCACCTCAGCTACTATTTGGACATTTATCTAACATCTCCTACTCCCTTATTTATGCTCTACTACTATTCATTTCCAATAAGTATTTTTGGTAATTGCCAACTGCTTCCTACGTGTCACTGTCTTTATCTATTCGGAGGATCCCTGCAGCTTCCACTGCAGATTTGCTCAACAGAGGCATCTCATGAATCGTAGAGTAATCTTCTTGTCGTCGTGTGATTCATGATCACTACTCTGTATAACTACATAATTATTTCTCTTGGTGGAGAACAGGCCATATTTTTGTTAAATTAGATTAAAAAAATATATATTTTGAAGTAACAGCAGGTAGAAGCCTAATGTGTATATAGAGGAAATTGTTGGTGAATGCGTGATACCAGTAAATGAATTGCTAGATATAGCTAACGAACAAATGATCTGTGATATTGAATAAATTTTAGAAAAACCGTTTAACAGTATTAATTTTTCTCTTAGGTGAAGGATTTAATTTTTATGCAATTTAAAACCAAATGCTCAGTAACTTTTAGGTATCCCTTGTGAACCCCCATTAATCTTGTGTGAGAAAAACTTGGGAGACTGCATGCGTGGTACGTGAGTTGCCTGCAATATGAAATATGATTGTAATATATCCGCGCGCGCGAGCACGGAGTGATGGATAGACGGCGACAAATTTGCATTGTGCTGGAGATTTATACTTGTCCCATCTATTCTTTCATGGTGGGGTGAAGTTCAAAAGAGAAGAAAGAATAGATTGCCAAGAACGCATTTGTATCAGGTAAGAAAGTTCAGGCTGGATATATAGAACTAGAAGAATTGCAGTGAAAGAAAGTCTGAAAATATTTTACCTCAGTCTGAATCCGATGCCTTGCGGATTTGACATCGGTGGCTCGAACCAGGAGGAAGAGCTGCTTGACGTCAGGCTGAACCCTTAGTATCTTCTCCACAAGCACTACATAGAGATCAAACGCCAAGAAATAACCCACTGAGATTATCAGCTATTGTGCGCGCGCACTCACACACACACACTGCACACTCTGAGAAGAGTAGTGGTCGAGTACTGAATGTATTGATTCACACATACCTTTTCCTAGGAACCCTGTTGAACCAGTGATCAGGATGCTCTTGCCCCTGAAGTATGCTACAACCCTATCAGCATCCATTTCGCCTATCATCATCGAACTTGTATTACTTGTATGCCTCAAGAGTGCGTGAGATTTATGCCTTTGTGGTTAAAGACTGCTTGTGGGTGTTAGGTAAAGTATAACTGTGATCCTCCAGGGGAATTGGCCATGTATTTATAGGGAAGAAAGAAGGATGGGTTCCAGAGTGCAAGTGGAACCAGGCAGCAGTGGTGGATGTGCATGTGTTAAAGACTAAGGACAGCGAAAGGCCAGTCAGTTCAAGTAGTGATAGCTTCCTTGCTACTTAGCTATAATATATTAATATGATTGTCTTCTAAAATGTTTTGTTATTCATCAGCAATAATGGTATGGTGGAACAGCTCTGTTCTTAGAAACTTTTTCTGATAAAAACAATTTTAAATATTTTCATTTCTTTTCAACCAGTTGAGAAACTGAACCTAGCTCACTTGTTGGGATTCTACTCCTCTTCGACGCGAATTCGAGTGCCTGTTTTCTTCTTAATGGAAACATTCCTAGTTCCTGCTACGTGTCTTTTTTTTTTCAACCACTTCATTATATTGCTATTACTAGAACGGGAGTATTCATTTCCACATGTTTGCTAAAAAATTCATGTGAAAAATAATAATCAATAGAGTGGGCAATTGTGGCCCTTTTTAGAGAAGAGAAAAAAAGGGAAAGGATGTGTTCACATGATTTAAGATCGTTCAAGAGCTGTAGATGTTGTGTTAGGTAAGCAGCCCATCATGCATGTTCTCAATCTCAAATGTCAAAACATACACTGCCGTCATTTTTTTATTCTTCTTGGATGGTTTCGCACGCCTTTTTGTTTGTGTTTAATTGAAACAAACCTTATTTTTACATAAAATGCAAAAATAGATATCTAAGAGCATCTCTAACAGTTCCTAATATTTAGACTCCCAATATTCTTAGATTGGGACCTTTCTAAAAAATTTTGGGTCTACAAAATACCTTGTTCTCCAACAGTTCCTATATTTTCTCCCAAAAACACCTTTGAATTGGTCCGGTGGGCCATCCTGGGCACGAAATAATGTTGATTGGGAGCACGGACAGAGCGCACAAAAATGAGGAGTCGGGGTGCTGTTTTTGGGCGTGCCAAAATTTGAGGAGCTAAAAAGAGGAACTGTTGGAGTACTTTTTTTTGCAATCAAGCCCAAAATCAGGTTTTAGGAATGGATTTTAGGCACTGTTGGAGATGCTCTAATGTGCATTCAACGACTGCCAAGTGGGGCCATATACTGTTCTATTAATTTGAAATGAAACCGCCTTATCCTGATCATGATTAGAGCTGGGTTGGATTCAATGGTTCAGTTAGCGGTCTTGTTGCCAATTTATTGAAAATTTTATGGCGTGTACTTTGGATAAGAAAGATTATCCTGACAAATTTTCAGCATGATATATTATCTGTAGAATTTATAAAAATTCTGAAAATGCACAGTGTACAGATTTCAGTTTTCTTTTTTAAAATTTTCGGAAGTATATAACTTATCAAATATTTATGTAAATTTTTTTAGATTAATTATAGGCATATTAGTCTCCTGTAAAATTTTCAGCTACATAAATTTTATATTTAATTTATTAAAATTCTGACATTGGTATTACAGATTTTTAGCTTTTACGTAATTTAATTTTAAATATACAAAATTGGTTATTTATTTTTAATATTTTTAATGTAGATTAATTTATCTATCCATAAGATAATGTTAAATTTTCATCTCGAGATAAGTTTGGATTATTTTTATTTAAATATGACAAGTTTACTGTTGCTAGTCAAGAAACATTAATTGCCTTTCATTTCATGCATAATTGCATGATATGATATTTTAAAATTTAGAATTGAGTTTATAGTGATTTCTTGAGATTATCCAGAGTTTTATGCATTTTATTGTTATAAGATGTTATTATTGTTATTTATTTATTACTTATAAAGATTTTTCCATTAGAGAAAAAATCAAGAAAAATTCAGAAATGCAGAAAAAGCATAAATAAATTTAATTCAATTCTAAATTTTAATTTATTATTTTATTTTAATTTTTGGGATGTTACATTAATGGTAGAGTAGACTGATATGAGCTAATATATTGCGTTGCATTCTGGGATATACTACCTCTTATGCCCAAATGAATTCGCGTGTAGGGGGCATTTTTTTTTTTGCAAAACGCCCCCGAGGATTCTAAAATCACGGATCGGTCCTTTCACTGGCTATTTTTGTAAAAAAGATCTCGTTGTTCCACAAATTCACCGACGGCTCCTAGCCAACCATTTTTGAAAACCCTCAAGAATACCGAAATTGCATTGAGATCGCTCTCCCGAGTGAAGCATATCGATCTCCCAATTCTCAATGGAAAGGCAGAACGATCTTTGGAAGGAAGCATTCAATTCCCCTTCTCTATGCGTATGGAATAAGGAAGAACAAGCGAAGAACGTTTAATAGATGCAAAAGTAACTATCAGGCTAATCTGGTGTCCGACGTCTTTGTATAATGGAATAGTTAGAATACAAGGGGAAGAAAAGAGGGAAAGACCAAACCAAAATTTAGCGATTTTGATTCGGAGGCAGCAGAATTTCGGTTACAGCCATGCGTGCACTATTTGGATACTTTAGCATGCAACTTCCCCTGTAGTGCAGCGTATGGAAGTTAGTTATCGTAGCCATCAGTGCTGCAGCATGAGCTTGGTTCGGTTGCTGCTGCATCACATGCAGTTTGCATGTTCGGTTGCTGCTGCATGTAGGTGGGGCCCACCAGGTGACAGGTGGGTCCATGTTCGTATCTTTTCCGTCCGTCCGAACTAGGAGTACAGCAAATAATAAATCCATGTCGATCGGCTCAAAGAGATCTATGGCGTCATTTGTTTTAGCATGTAATATTTCTTTCTTTGTGGCATTCCTTAGCATATTTACTTTAGATTTATATAAATCAAATATGGACCTACATTTAATTAAATAAAATAGTAGCTCTGCATCTCCAAATATAAGAAATAAAGACCCAATTAAATTAGATTTCACCTGACAATATTTAACATGACTCGGTAATTCTTTCTGGTCAAATAAAATGTTTAACTGAAAAGTGTTCATCATGTATGTGTCCGCGTCATCACCAAGGGAGGGAGCAAGTTGCTTAAAGAAATCACGGATCAAATGAATGTGGTGTTTTTCGATGAGCTTAAAAATTTCAAATAAGCCAACTTATCAGGGATCCATCTTCTGCTAGCTTAATCGATCCCTTCCTATCGACTTACACTTATATCCTGCTGGAGTATACTCCAATATAGCATCCACGTTTGGTAGTGATTTTTTCAAAGCCTATTTTAAGCTGAAACTAGGCCAAACAGCTCTAGTGGAGAGACGCACTCAAAATTCGATATGCCGAAGGAATTCGCAAAATACAAATGAAAATGCCGGACAACTTTCACCCTCGGATTCAGGAAGATTCAAATTAATTAATCAAGTGAAATCCCCATTTTAGTTGGAAAGCAATGCGTAGCAAGTTGTAGTTCGTACAAATGTTCAGATCCATAGTACACAATTTGGTTGATTGCTGATGTGGTTTTCTAGTATTGTAAAGAGCATGTGGATAGCGAACCTTTATTTGGTTGGCCACTGGCCTGATTTTCTAGCTGAATAACCCATAATTTTCATACGTTGCTAGACGAAATCAGTTGAACGATGTTTTGTTTCGTGATGGGAAAAGATAAGATTTTCCACATTACCCAGTACATACTGTCGGCATTTTCAAATCAGGACCTTGTGATAGCCGAATGACACGTTGCCCCGGTCTTGTAGCCAACTGTGCCAAAACTGATGGCCACGGCCTCATGAGCAGCTAGACTCTGCCTGCTTTCCTCCTAACCTTGACGACCTGCACACATCTGGCACGAACTTTCTCTTTCTCCTGGATGACGCTATGGATGGATGGTTGAGCGATCGAGAGGACCTGACGGCGCCAGCTTATGGAACACCGGAATTGATTGTCTTGGAGCTTGCTGGAGAGGTATGGAACTTTCTCCAGAGATACACGTTAATTGCAGGGTTCTTCGTAAATTGAAAGAAAGAAAGAAAGAAAGAAAGAAAGAAAGAAACACAGTACTTATTGTACACACAGAGGGGATTGCAGATATGTGGACTGCATCCAAATGTGTTGTCCGGACTGCTTTGGCAATGAGGTCTTTGTTTGGGTCTCCAAATCATATTGGGAAAGTTGTTTATATGTCATTGCAAAGCTAGCTTCCGGCTTCTGAAATACGACTGCAAATCATGGCCTCCTTATTTGCTGCTCCTTCACCAAAACGTTCCCGTTCGTGCCACTGTTGACAGCGCCGTTGGGCTCTGCAGTTACGAAGCCGCCTCCTTAACGCCCAGCATGCCCCTGCGTATTGTGAACCCTGACTAATGGGCCTAACGGTCCGGTGAGCTAGGTGTTAGAATGTCAGACGGGGATAGAGATACTGTTGTATGGGGATAGAGATACTGTTGGTCTTAGTATGGTATCTTCACTATGGTATCCATCTGTTGTATGGATTTGATATTACTATAGGGGCAACGACTGTGGTGCAATCAGCCCTCCCGTGCAATCACCGTGCAATCCAACTAAGAAAAGTTTCGAAAAATTCTGAAAAAAATCATGGATGTACATCTCATCTTACCCCATCTACATATAAAATTTCATGATCAAATTCGTCCTATGCTAGAAGTTACAAAAAAGACAAATTTCTGACAAACTTAAAAAGTTCAAATGCACCTCAAATTTGTCTTTTTTGTAACTTCTAGCATAGGACGAATTTGATCATGAAATTTTATATGTAGATGGGGTAAGATGAGATGTACATCCATGATTTTTTCAGAATTTTTCGAAACTTTTCTTAGTTGATTGCACGCGATGACGTAGCAGTGAGGCCAGTGAGGATGGTAGCAGTGGGAATGTGGGATGATGGTAGTCAGGAGGTGAGGAGGATGGGTATTTCTTCTAACTCTGATGTGGAGGCAGAAGACTGGGTTGCAAGTGCTGCCATGCCAGATAACATACCTCAAGTAGCATGTGACAAGGATGATCCACCTGTGTCAGTAGGGTCAATATATCCCTCAATGCCAAAATTTAGAGTTGCACTTTTTCAGCATTCTATTAAGCATGAATTTGAATACAACATTGGGAAGAGTGACCCTGAGAGAATTAGAGCAGACAGTTCAGCTAAGGGCTGCAAGTGGAGAATCCGTGCCTCTCTAATGCAAGACAGTAATCATATAGGCAAGTTTACATCCGACACTTCCTCTATAATTCCCAAATTAGATCTTCTTTTTCTTCAAGGTCTAGTAATGTGTTTTGCCATGCAGGTGAATAAGAATCCAGTGAAGCTAAATGCCCAAGTAAACAAAGAAGTGAGTAGATGAATCACGTTGAGATCAACTACAAGAGAGTGCATGCAGGGAGGAAGCTTACCCTCAACAAGGTATATGGGAAATGGGAAATAGCTTTGACTGTGAAATCATGTGATGAAAAATTGGTTTAGGAAAGAAATTGGCATTGCAAAGTGTTTTTGGTTATAGCATACGTTATTTGAGATACATCTGCTTGATGCAATGCACTCGTGAGTGGTTGCATGGATTGACCTTGAGTCAAATCGTGGACTTGTGCTCGTGCACGGTTTTTGTGTTTATTCATGTGCAGGTGTTGCTCGAGGGTGAACGTAGTCGATGACGGGACCGGAACTAGGTTCATGGAGGAACTGAGGTTCGGGACTAGGTTCAGGGAGGAATCGAGGTCTTGGTGGTTAAGGATGTCATGCGGGACGTTCGGGCTAGAGAACATGCACATGAAGGCTGGTTAGTCACGTATGTGCAGCAGGTGGGCTGATCATGCGTGCAAGGTATTTGTTTCGGCCTTGTTGGGCCAAGTTGAGATAAATATGAACTCTTTCCATGTTGGGAGTAGAGTTGTATTCTATCTCTGTGTTTTTTCTCTGTATAAATAGAGGGAGGTGTCATCTGTTTATTTGAGAGAGTTTTTTTGGGTTTTAGGGTTTTGTACTCTTGTGTTGGAGTACTTTAGACAATGAAATAAAAATAATCTTCCAGAAAGTTTTCCTGCATATTGCTCTTGGCGGCTGTACGTTTCGGCAAGAGATTTTGCTCTTGCAGTCGGCGTGTTCTTGTTGATCTTTCATCTGAAGATTGGTCCGGCGCTGCTGCATGCAACGAAGATCACGTGAAGCACAAAAGTTCTTAGTTGCTGTGTTCCCTCTGGAGATTGATCTGTGGCAACTAGTTCTCTCTGGTACTTAGTCCGTCATAGCCTTTCAAAATCAGTTTTCATCATCACCTGATTCAGTCATCTTGCGAAGGTAATATCTTTTGATTCGTAGATCCGATCGAGTTGATTTTTGTTGCATTAGTTTCATATTTGAATCTAGTTTCTACAGTTAAAATTTCATGTCGATCTAACGGTTGAATCTCCGGTAATCTTATTGTTTATGTTTTGTCCGTCGCTAGTCTGTTTTTGGTCCGTCGTTATTAGATCGGGATTTGTTTCGGCTGTCTTGCGAGGGACATAACTTTAGATCTATAAGTCCGATTGAGTTGATTCTTTTTGTGTTAGCTTCGGAATAGAGTCTAGTTTCTGCAGTTAAAATTTCACATCAATCCAGCGGTTGGATCTTTGGGAATTATTGTTTTAATGAACGTGTGTCAGGCTGTTTTTATTTTGTCCGTCATATACATGCATCTCAGCATCAGAGGCGAAATTTAGTCCGTCATACACGTCCAACTCTCTGTCCGAACTGAAGTTTTGTCCATCCTACATATGCAAATTTGAGTTGGTTCAACAAGGTTCTTGTTGAATACAAATTAAGCATCTGAGTTTGTCTGGGGTGTTTCAAAAGGCAAAAATTTGATTTTAACTTCCGTTCAATCATTCACCCCCCTCTGATTGACGCCATCCGATCCTACAAGTGGTATCAGAGCAAGGTTGAGGTATGTCGTCAGATAAGTATGTTAATCGTCCTCCTATGCTTAATGATTCAAATTTTTCTTACTGGAAAAGTCGCATGCAATCCTATATTGAAGCTCAAGGTAATGATGTTTGGCGCAAAGTTTCTACTGCATATGATGTTCCAGATATAGTCACTAATGATAATAAAGCAGACGTTGATTTAAATGCTAAAGCTAAAAACTTGATTTTTCAAGGAATCTCTGAAAAAGAATTTGATCGAGTTTCTCATTTACGTTCTGCACATTCTGTTTGGAAGACATTATGTGACTATCATGAAGGTTCAACTAAGATTAAGAAAGTGCGCAAAAATATTTACCAAAAGGACTTTTCGATTTTGTAATGAGACCAGTGAATCAATTGATGATCTTTACTCTCGATTTGAGAAAATCTTGTGCAATTTACGTGGTGTTGGAGTTAACAATTGATGAGGAGAATGCTAGTAAGATTTTGAGATCTCGACTCTGAATGGCGCATGGTTATTCTTGCAATCAATCAAACTGTTGATTTGGATACATTGACCATGGATGATCTGTATTCTAGGTTGAAAACTTATGAGATGGATTCTTTATCACCTAGAGCTGATAAAACCTCTACACATGCACTTGTTGCTAACCCCAAAGACGTCTTCGGATTACCATCTTACGCTCTCCTTATGCGCATTAGCTTCTTTTTCAGATGAACAGTTTGAGATGCTCCCTCAAGAAGATCTTGTACTCATTTCTTCACGCGCTGTCAAAGCACTCAACAATGTGAGGATGAGGAGGCGTGGAGGTACTACTTTAGGGTCTTTCAACTGCTTTGAGTGTGGTCTTCCGGGCATATCAAAGCAAAGCGTCCCAAGTTGAAAAAGAAGGAAGAAAGGAACCAAAGACAACGTAGCTCAAGACGTACTACTCCTAGGCGTTCCAATTTTCGAAAAGTCGCTAAGAAAGTCTTAGCTGTCTTGGAGAAGTGCGATCTTAGTGATGTGGACTCTGAGAGTGACAATGAGCCACGGGACAAGAAGGGAGATACTGATGATGACTTCACCGGCATGTGCTTTATGGCTAAAAGGGATAGTGACAAGTGATTACGATTTTGATGAGGTAGGTCCTTCTTATGATGAACTTGAGTATGCTATGGTTAAATTAGCTTCGAGCTTAAAAAATCTAAGAAGGCTCTTAAAGAAAAAGATCTAGAAATTGATAGTTCCAATTCGAAATTGCAAGGCTTAGATCTTTGATTCTCGATGATGATGCTGTAAGTCATGTGACTTAATTCACAATGAGCTTGTTTCACTTAGGAAAGAACATGCTTCTCTGTTAAAGCAAGATAGGGAAAATGAGAAACAAATGAAAAATGCTAGTTGTTCAACCATTGATCTACATGATTCAACTTCTTGTTCAAAATGCTCCATCTTGGAATTGAAGTTGCATGATGCAAATGCTAGAGTTTCTCAAATGACGGATGCCTTGCTCACTCATGAAGTTCTTTCTGCTCAAATTGTCGAAAAGAAAGGAATAGTGGATGTTCCCTGTAACAATTATTTAACTCTGTCTAGAAAGGTTGATTACTTGGAAAAATCATTAGAACGTTTCCCTAAAGGAAAGAAAAACCTAAACATGATTTTGGATCAATCAAAAGTCAGCACTCATAACAAAGGTTTAGGTTTTGATTCTTATGCTCATCATAAAACACATGTTCCCACCGTTGTCAAAGCTCTTGAAAGTGGAAAGTTTGAAATTGCAAATGAGCCTAAGAAAACGTCTTTAAATCTTTGAGTTTTATCTTCTCTTGTGATGAATGCAAATGTTGTTTCTACTTCTAAAGTTAAACATTCTGTTAAGTACACTTGCACTCATTGTGGTAGAGATGGACATCTAATAGATTTTTGCTTTAGGCTAGCCAAACAACAGAAGCAAGAAAAAGCTAAGACTAGGTCTAATTTCAGACAGGCACGCTTTACTCCTCATTATGTGCCTAAGGTGATGCGAACACCTTTTGTTGCAAGAAACACGAGAAATAGCAAAACTGATTTTGTATACAAGTATACTCGTGCTGTGCCTACTCGTCGTGTGTCTCAGTGCTGGATTCCTAAAAGCCTTTTATCTAACCCCAGTACTGAGACATCGACATTCTCTTTTGTGTAGGTTGTGAAAGAGAGGAAGGAGAACATATGGTTCATAGATTCTGGATGTTCAAGACATATGACTGGTGATTCAAAATGGTTCTCCTCCCTCACACAAAGTTCTGGTGATGAGGTCATCACTTTTGGCGACAATTCAAAGGGAAGAATTCTTGGAAGAGAAATTGTGCGAGTCAATGAAAACTTCATTCTCAAGGATGTAGCTTTGGTAAGCAAGCTCAAATATAATCTGCTCTCAGTTTCTCAGTTGCTTGATGAAGATCTTGAGGTAAGATTTCAGAAAAATTCTTGTCATATATTAGATGTTTCTGAAAATCTAGTATGCAACATCACTCGCATTGATCGCTTGTTTAAAGGTGATTTTTCATGTTCAACATCTGAAATGACATGTCTTGTATCTCATGTTTTAAAAGATCTAACTTTTTGGCATCGTAGACTTGGTCATATTTGTTTTGATCACCTTTCACGCATTAGTAAATCAAACTTGCTCAGAGGTTTGCCTGAATTAAAGTATGACAAAACAAGTAATTTGACTTGCTCTCCCTGTCAACATGGAAAAATAACTGCACCACCACATTTTCCTATTTCTGCTGTTATGACTAATGCTCCAGGTCAGCTTCTACATATGGACACGGTTGGACCAGCAAGAATAAAATCTGCAGGAGGTAAGTGGTATGTTCTTGTGATTGTAGATGATTACTCTAGGTACTCTTGGGTATATTTCATGACTACCAAAGATAAAGTTTTTGAATTGTTTCAAGAGTTTGCATTAAGGTTGCTCAAGGAATTGCCTGAAGCACTTAAAGTAATTAGGAGTGATAATGGAGGAGAATTCAAGAACACTCTTTTTGCTTCTTTTCATTACGAACATGGAATTGAGCATCAATTTTCTTACGCTTCGAGTTCCTCAACAAAATGGTGTTGTTGAGAGGAAAAATCGCACACTAGTTGAGATGGCTAGAACAATGCTTGATGAATATTCTACTCCTAGGAAGTTTTGAAATGAAGCTATTTCTCTTGCTTGCTATATTTCAAATAGATTATTTTTGAGAGCAAAGCTTCATAGAACTTCTTATGAACTTGGTTTGGACGTATTCCCAAAGATCTCCCATATGCGTGTTTTTGGTTGCAAATGTTTTATTCTCAAACATGGAAACCTTGATAAGTTTGAATCAAGATGCTCGGATGGATTGTTTCTTGGTTATGCTCTTCACACTCGTGGTTACCGTGTGCTGAATTTAGAAACTAACAAAATTGTTGAGACTTGTGAAGTCACTTTTGATGAGGCTAGTCTTGGTACTAGACCCGAATTTTCAGGGACACAAGTTACTTGCAATTCTGAAAGTATCTTTTTGGAAGAAAGTGATGATGAAGATGAAGATGAAAGTGGTAATCAAGTTGGCAACTCGATTCACCAATTCAACCACAGGAGAAAATCGGCAAGCATCTTCGGAAATTCTTCCAAAGAAACACACATGATAATTGGACCTCGTGCAACTTCGAAATTTCAGCACCATTGCATATTCAACGAAGACATCCTCTGAGCAGATGATTGGTGAGTTAAATGTGCGTGTGCTTCAAACAGTACAATACTAATGCCTCATATGCTCATCTTGCTTTTGTTGCATCTTTTGAACCCCAAGATGTAAGTCACGCTTTATCGATGAGTCTTGGATTAATGCCATGCATGAGGAACTTGAGAATTTTGAGCATAATAAGGTTTGGGTTTTAGTTCCACCTCCTTTAGGTCGAATATCATTGGAACTAAATGGGTTTTAAGAATAAACAAAGTCAAGATGGGGTTGTTGTTAGAAACAAAGCTAGATTGGTTGCTCAAGGTTTTTCTCAAATTGAAGGACTTGATTTTGATGAAACTTTTGCACTGTTGCTAGACTTGAAGCCATTAGAATTTTGTTGGCCTTTCTTTGCATCTAAAGGTTTTAGATTGTATCAAATGGACGTCAAAAGTGCTTTTCTAAATGGTTTTATCTCTGAAGAAGTTTATGTCAAACAACCTCCTGGATTTGAAAATCCGAAATACCTGCACCATGTTTTTAAGTTGTCCAAAGCTTTATATGGTTTAAAACAAGCTCCTCGGGCTTGGTATGATAGGCTTAAATCATATTTCTTTGGAAAATGATTTTGAAATGGGCAAAGTTGATAAAACCTTGTTTTCTCTCAAGCATGGCAATGATCACATTACTTGTTGATTTATGTGGATGATATCATTTTGGTGGTACTTCTCATGCTCGGTTGCCAAGTTTTCAGACACTATGAGCAGGGAATTTGAGATGAGTATGATGGGTGAGCTCACATACTTTCTGGGTTTACAAGTCAAGCAAACAAGGCAAGGTATCTTTGTTCACCAAACGAAGTACACAAAAGATCTCCTTCGACGTTTTGAGATGGAATCATGCAAACCAATTTCCACACCTATTGGCACAACAACTACTTTGGATCCGGATGAAGAAGGAGAACCGGTTAACCAAAAGGAGTATCGAAGCATGATTGGATCGCTTCTTTATCTCACTGCTTCAAGACCAGACATACACTTTGCGGTATATTTATGTGCTCGTTTTCAAGCTTCCCCACATGCTTCTCATCGACAAGCGGTAAAACGAATTCTTCGCTATTTACAATCCACTTTAGAGTTTGGCTTATGGTACTCCTCATCATCATGTTTATCACTTAGAGCCTTCTCTGATGCTGATTTTGCGGGTTGTAGAATTAACAGGAAAAGTACCTCTGGAACATGTCATTTTATTGGTACATCTTTAGTTACTTGGTCATCTAGAAAACAAGTTTCATTGCTCTCTCAACTGTTGAATCTGAATATGTTCTTCTTTGCGCATGTTGTGCTCAAGTGCTTTGGATGATATCAACTTTAAAGGATTTTGGATTAATTATAGATAGTGTTCCACTTTTCTGTGATAACACTAGTGCTATTAATATTGCTAAAAATCTAGTGCAACATTCTCGAACAAAGCATATTGATATTCGTTATCATTTTCTTCGAGATCATGTGGAAAAAGGGAGATGTTGTGTTGCATTTTGTTGATTCTAAGTTGCAAATCGCTGATATTTTCACAAAACCACTTGATGCTTCTCGATTTGCCTTTTTGAGGGGAGAGCTGGGCGTTGTGCACCCCATGAGCTTATTTTGAGGGGGAGTTTTATGTCAAGTCTGTTACTTAATGAGCTTACTTTATCATATTTCTTTATATATTATGTAATTAAGCTTATATATGATAATCTAAATTGTCCTACTTGAACTAAAAGTGACATTGTGGAATTCCTTAGTTTAATTGTCTATAGCGCATGCTTTGTGATATCTTCTTTGTTATAGGCACGATATTGAATCCTCTTGACAAAGTTGGGCTATGAAGCATGTGTGTTTTTCAGCTTTACTCTTTCATAGACCATTTAATCTCTTTGCATGTTTACAATAAAAGAAAAGGGAATAAGAAAAAAGGGGCTCAAATCTGCAAGAAGCTTGTCAAAATTATCAACATGTGCAAAAGCTTCAAGATGTATGCTTCGAGCATGCCATTCCCTAAAAGATAAGATGTATGCTACAAGCATGCCATTCCCTGAAAGATAAGATGTATGCTTCAAGCATGCCATTCATTGAAAATAAAAGAAGTATGCTTCAAGCATGCCACATGCTGTTTACTGTTATCAAGATTATTTTGGTCTACTAGACTGGAGTTGAAACTACTTGCTTGCCCTGAGTTGTTAGTTGCTTCAGTTTTGGGCCTAGTTTTTTTGCCAAGATTGTGCTTAGTACTTGGCTATAGTTGATTAAATTGAGGTTGAGATGCATGTCACTTCCTAACTTGATTAAATAATATTAAGGTTATGTATTATGCTTATTATGTGATATATACGGTTATATGATCAAGAAAGCTCATTGGTTCTTTTCTTGGCACTCATTTGTTTTTTCTTTGCTGAAATCATTGTCAAAGGGGGAGAAGAAAGCTTACATTCAGGGGAGAAGTAAAATGTTTTATTGACAAAAGGGAGAATTTTTGGAGTCAAAGGGGGAGAAAATTTTGTGCACATTCGCTTCTTTTTAGGAGGAGATTTTTCACTGTGTTTTTTTATCACTTTGCTTTTTGTTTTAAAATGAAATTTCTTAAAATCTTTTTCTTGTGAAGAGAATGCCGATGTTCTGTTCTAAACGGTGTTGCCAATGTTTTCATCAAGGGGGAGATTGTGAAATCATGTGATGAAAAATTGGTTTAGGAAAGAAATTGGCATTGCAAAGTGTTTTTGGTTATAGCATACGTTATTTGAGATACATCTGCTTGATGCAATGCACTCGTGAGTGGTTGCATGGATTGATCTTGAGTCAAGTCGTGGACTTGTGCTCGTGCACGCTTTTGTGTTTATTCATGTGCGTGTGTTGCTCGAGGTGAACGTAGTCGATGACGGACCGAACTAGGTTCATGGAGGAACCGAGGTTCGGGACTAGGTTCGAGGAGGAATCGAGGTCTTGGTGGTCAAGGATGTCATGCGGGACGTTTGGGCTAGAGAACATGCACATGAAGGCTGGTTAGTCACGTATGTGCAGCAGGTGGGCTGATCATGCGTGCAAGGTATTTGTTTCGGCCTTGTTGGGCCAAGTTGAGATAAATATGAACTCTTTCCATGTTGGGAGTAGAGTTGTATTCTATCTCTGTGTTTTTTCTCTGTATAAATAGAGGGAGGTGTCCTCTGTTTATTTGAGAGAGTTTTTTTGGGTTTTAGGGTTTTGTACTCTTGTGTTGGAGTACTTTAGACAATGAAATAAAAATAATCTTCCAGAAAGTTTTCCTGCATATTGCTCTTGGCGGTATGCGCTTTGAAGAAGAGATTTTGCTCTTCTGATCGGCGTGTTCTTGTTGATCTTTCATCTGAAGATTGGTTCGGCGCTGTTGCATGCAACGAAGATCACGTGAAGCACAAAAGTTCTTAGTTGCTGTGTTCCCTCTGGAGATTGATCTGTGGCAACTAGTTCTCTCTGGTACTTAGTCCGTCATAGCCTTTCAAAATCAGTTTTCATCATCACCTGATTCAGTCATCTTGCGAAGGTAATATCTTTTGATTCGTAGATCCGATCGAGTTGATTTTTGTTGCATTAGTTTCATATTTGAATCTAGTTTCTACAGTTAAAATTTCATGTCGATCTAACGGTTGAATCTCCGGTAATCTTATTGTTTATGTTTTGTCCGTCGCTAGTCTGTTTTTGGTCCGTCGTTATTAGATCGGGATTTGTTTCGGCTGTCTTGCGAGGGACATAACTTTAGATCTATAAGTCCGATTGAGTTGATTCTTTTTGTGTTAGCTTCGGAATAGAGTCTAGTTTCTTCAGTTAAAATTTCACATCAATCCAACGGTTGGATCTTTGGGAATTATTGTTTTAATGAACGTGTGTCAGGCTGTTTTTATTTTGTCCGTCATGCACATGCATCTCAGCATCAGAGGCGAAATTTAGTCCGTCATACACGTCCAACTCTCTGTCCGAACTGAAGTTTTGTCCGTCCTACATATGCAAATTTGAGTTGGTTCAACAAGGTTCTTGTTGAATACAAATTAAGCATTTGAGTTTGTCTGGGGTGTTTCAAAAGGCAAAAATTTGATTTTAGCTTTCGTTCAATCATTCACCCCCCCCTCTGATTGACGCCATCCGATCCTACATTGACAAGTTGACAGATCCAAGGCTAAAGTGGAGAAAACAAGCCCTGTCAGTGTGGTGATCATTGAGCACTACAGGGTCCATCAGAAGAACTACTTTAGAAGGATCTTTGTGGCTTCTAAATGCTCGAACCAATGGGAAAAAACAGTGGCCTAGTTTCACAGTATCACCAATGCAACAAGTGTAGTTCTCTTCTCTGAATAAAAGAGGTCAAAATTCTCTAAAAAGCTATTATTTTGGCCAAATTTTAAGCAAGTACTAAGAAGGTAACTTCTAGAACTGTTGACTCATGCAACATCACTACTACAGAAAAGTCTAACACAAATGGTTCAAAAACGTCATCACAGACGGTTTTCCGTCTATTGTCATATGTTCGAGAACAAGACACGAGAGGGAGGGTGGACGCTGGTTGTCTTACGGGCCACTGTCCAAGAGAGATAGAAAGTAGACACAAGGATTTATACAGGTTCGGACACTTAAGCAAGCACCCTACTCCTGTCGATGTGTTCCCTGGGGGAGTAGGGAGGGGTCTCCTGATTCAGGCTGCCGAGGGACACACCAGTTGTTAGGTTTTGTATTCCATGAGAGTTCTCCTCACAAGAATGGGTTACAGCGGGTTTTTATAAGCGCCCAGCCTGTTACAAAGTACCATCCTACCCCTATTGGTGCAGCTCAAGTGGGGGCATCTTGGTCTTTCCAACAAGGAGGTTGTAGATCCCACGTCACTGTCCCATAAGGGCAGACCTCTGACTTCGGACCCCACAGGGGACTATGGAACCCCACTCGGCGGTTGGTCCCAAGTGGCTCAAGGGTGCCCACCCATCTCCATAGGCATCTGGGGGCACCCTCTTGAACCAGGAGCCTTGTCAATTGCCCTGCGGCCAGGGGCTTGCCTAGTGCCCTGCGGCTAAGGCCCTTGCCAAGTGCCCTGCGACCAGAGGCCCTTGCTTTGCCAAGTGCCCCGCGGCTAGTGCCCTTGCCAAGTGTCCTATGGCCAGGGGGCTCGCCAAGTGCCCTACTGCCAAGGCCCTAGCAAGTGCCCTGTGGCCAGGGGACTTGGTGAGACCCCTTGGGGGATTGGAGACCCCCAGATATCTCCTCTAGAGAGCTCACGGGGGTATGAGGGAGCCTCCCTTAGATGCCCACGGGGGTATGAGGGGGCTTTCCGTAGCACGCCCACGGGGGGGGGGAGGGAGCCTCCTGTAAGCACCTGTGGGGGTAGGAGGGAGACTCTTGTAGCACGCTCGTGGGGTACCCCACGGGGCATGCTTGCAGAGTTATGAGGGAACTTCCCCTCAATATCCGTAAGCATGTATCAGTGATAATACGACGCATCATAGATAATTTCTGAACCATCTGTGAAATACCTATCACAGATGATTCTTGATAAAGACCATCTGTGATAGACTATTATCACAAACGGTCTTTATCAAGAATCATCTATGATAGTGTATTATCATAGACGGTCTTTATCAGGAACCGTCTGTGATATTATTTTGTATTGCTTAAGTTTTTTCTGTTTATTGGCTAGCCTTAGGAAATGCTAGACATGCCCTATGAAACAAGTAGATTACAGATCACAGCACATCCATTTTAGAAATCAACTCAGATATATTAACCAATTGAATGCATAATTAACACATATGGCACTACAATTCACAAATTCACAGCCCAAGTATCTCTACACATATGCCACTATAGCCTATGAAGTCAGCCCCAAAGAAGCCCCCCAATGATTTTATAACAAGATAAACAAACAAGGAATGAAGGTAACTCTACTATTGACGGTGTTAATTTATGGATACATACTTAATGCAAAAATTAGTAGCACAATCCTCTAACGTAACTCTCCTCAGGCAGCCCTATACTGCAATAGTAGTATTTTCCTTGCAGAACTTCTAGGCACAAGAACAGTCATTCTGAAATAGGATAACTTTTTGGTCTTTCATATCGTTTTTATAGCCAACTTTTGTCTGAAATATTTCTTATTAGGTTACAAAGATACAATAAACTAGTTAAAATAGACCTTATATGATCACCTGAGCAACGAAATGCATAAAGCAATTACAATGCTATTACCTTCATCAACTCTCATGAAGTATTGTTGCTTTGAGAAGCATCCAATAGCCTTGTATGTAGGGTTGGACCTAGGACCTTTTATTTACTCCTCTTGGACCGCGCCTCGGTTTTCCTATCGTCAGTGCATCAGATCCATTCGGCGATGAAGAATGAGGGGACGACATCTTCTTTTTAACTTATGGCATTCTCAAACTGCCTTTTATAGAGAACTCATCACCATTTTAGATGAACCTTCCATGTAAAAAAATATAATGCTTATGGTAAAAATTTATTAAAATATAAACATTGCTAATGCTTTGTATACACAACAAGAACACAACTAATCAGAAGGCATTCTACCGCCAATCAACTTCCACAATGTGTTTTTAATTTGGCAGCATCACAACTAAACTAACAAACCTTAACCTAAAAGTGTGCTAACTTCAAGACTAGAACTACATTGTAACAAAAAGTGGAACATGATTAACATGAGGCCTACACATGTTGAGCATGCTAAAAATGGTATAGCCATATTTAATCTAAAGAACAACCCACACACCCTAGAGCAAAACATTCTAACTATTTCTAATCTAAAAAATAGACCCACAAATCCTAGAGCAAAATATTCCAACCATTTCTAATCTAAAGAACAGATCCACAAACCCTAAAGAAAAACATCCTAATTTATAATATAAAGAACAAACCCATAAACCCATCAAATAGTTAGTTGATTGAATCATCAGCTATGGAAAATGAGGCATCGAGGACGGGCTAACAATTGTATGTTGTTCACATCGATATATGATAATTGTGCAATTCATTATATGACATTTTAGATGAGAAGGTGTTGTGATTTCACACCTAAGCCTAATGCTGTAGCCGACAACGATAATGGCAGAAGGCAGATGATGGGTAGGGGGCGGTGCAGTGGTCGGATGTGACTACGGAGATGTTGATGGCCGGATCTGGTGCTCCACCTGTCACTTCGACACCTTCCTTGTTGCTAGGATGTGGTGTGCCATGGGAGCCGGAGAGGCCGAGGGGCGACGTGGGTGAGGGGAGTGGAGCTAGGGGCAACATAGGGGAGGTGGAGGGGCGACATAGGCACCAAGAAAGCGGAGGGCTATGTGGGCATCGAATAGGCGAATGGGCAACACAGGCGAGGGGAGGCAGAGGGGTGGGCCACGAGGGTGGGGAGAATGTGCTAGGATTGGGAGAAGGTGTGTCGAGTAGGCGGAGGGGCGGGGGCGTGAGGGTGGAGAGGAGTAAACTCCTTTTATAGTTAAGAATTTCATATCACTGACGGTTCATAGCATGAACCGTCTATGATATTACTTATCACAGACGGTTCTTACCATGTCATGTAACTTAGACGGTCGTACTAGCAAAACCGTCTATGATTAACTTTAACACAGATAGTTTTTAAAAATCGTCTATGATGAAACGTCTAATATAGGCCTTTCTGTAGTAGTGCATGATGAGAACTATCAAGTGCACACAACACTTTAGTCACAAAAAATGCACACAATACTGATTTTTCCCCAGGTTGCAAGAGAAAACATCGAATAACCAAGTTGCATCCTGCCAAAGTCAATTTTGAAGGATTGAAGGGAACAATATGAACTCTTCAAAAAAGGGAACAATATAACATGGTCAATGGTGAATTACCTAATGCATTTCCGATGGCACAACTTGATGTTGTTTCCTACTCAGTGCTCTTTAGTTTCCCACTACTTCACTGAGGGTGTGTTTGGTTGCTTGTATCACCCTAACCTATCCCGTATGAGCTATCCAGGCTAGCCCTGGTCTGGCTGAGTGGATGCAAGTTGGGTTGTTTGATTGCCTATTTATGTTGAGCCTAATTGTGCTAAGAAGATGTCTGGTTGATGGCATAGGGAGAGTGGATAGATGTCCAAATGCAAGAGATGATGTTTGGATAGCTGCATGTAGCACGAATTTGCTCACCTCTTCCAGGTAATGAAAACACCCTCTTAGAAGGAGCTAGGTGTGGGTTTAGAGTATGGTTAAGTCCTTAAGATCCCTTGAGCTTCATTCCCAACTTTTCTGTGGAATGCGTATTATTTGTATCATTAAAAGAGATTACAGTGTGATGTTGCAAACATATGAAATTTGTTAACTTAGCCGACAGTGTATTGTCCATGTAATCAAACATTTGAAGCATTGCAAAGGCAAAGGAAAATGGACACTACATTAGCTCCCAGAAGCATAAGTGCAAAGATGGAAACTATCACTTGCTATCTTCTTGTTGTCAACAAATGATTAAGCCAAACATCAGCATTTTTATCATATATAGTTAAGTCAAGTATCCAATATTTCCTAATGTCATTCATGTGTGGTGCCCCCTACCACCATCAGCCACTTGTCCATGTCATAGCTACCGTGCGGCCCCCATCATATCATATTACATACAAAAATGTTATCAAAGTACCACCTCAGCCTATTGGCTATGCACCCACCAACTGTGCAGCCATTCATAGGATCATATTACACGATAAAAATAGTGTCCCACTACCACCTCATAAGGGGTTTGTATATTTCGCCTTATTGCATTAATAGTTAGATGCTTAAGGGGGGTTTTTAGGTGAGCATCTAAACCTTAGTACAAAAATAGGCTCAAATTATTAGCAATCAGTGAGAGGGGTTGGCCTGCAAAAAAGAAGTAACCCATAGCACACGCCTAGCCTCAAATATCTATAGAAATATTAGGCTCATGGCCTTGTGCCCAACAAGGTAGGTTAGGACAGCCATTAGGGACTCATCACTGAACCCAGACAAGTCCATGACTGCACTGTGTAACTCAGGATGTGCCTCAGCATGCACAGTGTACTTTATGGCCCCATCCATCTCATGGACTGCACGAGACATTGAGGTTAGCAGCAGTGCTTCATCCTCGGACACAAGAGGGGTCCTCTTCCTTTTCCCACTTGTGCTAGAGTTGTCCTTGCCACCACCTTTAGCAGCAGCACCAACACCAGCAATACCACTAGGAGCAGCATTTGCACTTCCCATACATCCAACATCACTGCCAACTCCCACACCATCACGACAATCCATCCCATCACCAAAAGTAACACAAGTAGCACCATTCCAATCTTGCCTGAGCTGTCAGCCAACTCAGAGGGAACACCTAGGGTCTCATTGGAAGCCATGGCATACCTCCCTGTGGCCTATCCACTACCAAAGATTGTGGCCATCTCAACACAATTCTTTAGCACATAGAGGAAGGCAACATCCTTAGGATGATCCTATATAATTGTAATAAGGTTTTCAAGTGCTAGTATAATCAAACAATAGGATTTTATGTGGACAGGTTAAGAACAAACCTTGATGTGGCCCTTATATTGCTCCTCATTAAATACTATCATGTAATTCTCATTCCAAAGTGCACCACTAAGATCCCTGAGCTTGTAGACTTTCACCCACCTAGCATGCCACTTGCATAGGTGGTTGTACACTTGGCTATCAATAACCTCAATACCGGTATGTTAGGTTATGGCCCTAGCAACTTGATTAAGATGGACTTCTTTGGATATTTTGTCAGTCTTTGAAACCACAAACGGAGCACGAGAAGAGGGGAAGTATACCTTGCAATCTTGAGTATCCCGCTGAACACCACACTCATCGGACTTATCGCGATTCTCGCTGGAGAGATTCGAAGAAGTAGATCGACTGCCAGAGAGGAACAAAAGAACAAAAGCATCAGAGAGGAAAAGAGTGAGGCAAGCGGCGCAAATGAGGCATTGAGTGGTAACCCTAGCACAAGCAAGCGAGCCGAAAGGGGTGCAAGCCAAGCCACATGCGATGCATCATGTGGGCCTGCATCAGAGAGAAGCCTAATCTCAGCGTTTCCTCAAGCCAGGACGAGAGGGGATGCAATTTGCATGCACTTGGCTAGGATTGACTGGCTATACAGGAAACCAAATAGGCGGATGGAAGATACAGGTTGCATCCACTCATATGATACAAGCAACATAATGGCAACCAAACACAACCTGACTAAAACTAGATTATCTTTTTTTTTCCTTGTCTGCAAGAAAACATCGATGTCCTAAGATCTCCATTCCAATTTGGCAATTCCAAACTAAAAATCCGAACAAACATAAGTGATAAAGACCCCAGCTTTGTAGCTAGGTAACCGTGAAGATTGTGCCGCCATTCCATTGTTGTCGTTGTTGGTATGAAGGAGGACTACACTACAAAAAGATGATTACACCGGTGAATGAGAATGGTGGCCTTGAGAGCTCGATGAACACGCGCGACACCTCTTCAAGACGCGATCCACCTTCAACTGTTTTACTCGATGCAGTGCATGATCATATCAAACGCCCCTCTGCTCAGCCGTAGGCTGCAGTTGCGCCGCTAACTCTGATGCCACCATACTCCTAGTGGGCTAACACAAGCACTGCGGCAATGGCGAGGAGGCGGCCGCTCCGGCAAGCCAGACGAGGGCTATGTGAAATGTCCGCCGGCATACAAGATTAGAGGTTGGAGGCAGCGTGGACGGAGAGAGTAGGGCATCGAAGAGAGTGGCGAAGTAGTTAAGCTGTTGCAGTTCACATGGGATAGGTGGTTGTTATTTGTGACTAGATAAACAAAGGGAGGGCAAGGCATCGATTAGGGCCCACATGTAGAGGAGGGGAGGGAGAAACGGAGTATCACCACCACAACCCACTGCATCTATACTATATATTATAGTGAAAGGAAAGATCGGCCATTTAGGTGAGCCAGCTGTCCATCCTCGTGATTAGCCCCTCCAGAAAATTAGAAATCGCGTTTAGGTCCTTTCGACTGTTTTTTAATAAAATAGATCCAAAAAATTTCAAAATTACGTTTAGGTCCCTCCGCGGTTTACATTTAAGCCCTCCTCATGGTTTTTAGTGGAACGGACCCCAGAAAAAATTACTTTAGGTCCCTCTACGGTTAAAAAAACACAGATTCGTTAAAAGTTTATAGCAGCCCGTGAATTCGTTAATGGGTCATAACCGCGGTTTTCTAAAAAAATACAGATTTATCGAAGGTTTATAGTAGCCCATAGATTCGCAGAACGGTCCTAACGACCCATTTTTTTAAACAAATGTGAAAACCGAAAATACGGCCAAATTTTCCAAAATGCGTAAAAAATAGTAGCCATGGTTTTTAAAAAAACACAGATTCATCGAAGGTTTATAGTAGCCCATAGATTCACCAACGGATTCTAACCACGATTTTCTAAAAAACACATATTCGTTGAGGGTTTATAACAGCCCATGACCCATTTTTTTAAACAAATGTGAAAACCGAAAATATGACCAAATTTCTCGAAATACGTAAAAAAAGTAGCCATGGTTAAAAGAAAACACAGATTCATCGAAGGTTTATAGTAGCCTATAGATTCGCCGACGGGTCCTAGCCGTGGTTTTCTAAAAAAAACACATATTCGTCGAGGTTTTATAATAGCTTATGGATTCGCCGACAGGCCCTACTGACCCTTTTTTTGAAAAAATGAAAACCGAAAATACAACCAAATTTCTCAAATTTTTCACGTTGCGTTGTCGTGCGCGACGCAGCGTAGCGCGTTATTTTGGTTAGTATTATATTATTAGCCATCTAGTTCCTTTTAAGTAGTAACTAGCCATATGCTTGTGTGTTGCAACGAAAACTCAATTTGCGATAAAAAAATTATTTGCAAAGAGCACTAACCTTGTCTAAATAATATTATTCACTTTGAATGTGCAATGGTTGAATGTTTAAATCAATTCATCGAAGCATACAAATTCCAAACAACTATTTACAAACTTGAGCTTAAAATTATCCTTAATTTCATAATCTTAAATAATAACATCACAACACTCGGGATTGTAAATTTGTAACGCCATAATTCAAGAAATATCGATCGGCCGAGAAAGGCATCACCTGCTACCCCATGGGCGCAAAGGCGTTGAAGGGGTAGGCGCCATCCATCCAATACTGGAGATCTTAGATCTACAGGGACCTGATCTTCTCGCCTATGGGTGCGGGCCCTCCCACCACCTGCTCCCCGTGCTGCAACGGTGGTGGCACGTATTGCTGCGGCAGAGGCGCTTACTGGTAAGGAGGCAGAGGCACATGCTCTCGCGGCGTGGGGAGCGTGGTGGCCCCACATCGCCAAATGAAGGAGTGTGCGAGACCTAGTCCGGTAATCTTCAAGCGACCTGGTAGTTCTACTTGGCGCATGGTAATCTTGTGGCGGGGACTCTGCTGCTTCTTGGCGGTGCCACAGGGACTGCGGCGTTAGGCGTGTTGCCTGTTCATCGATGGTTGCATCGCGTCTCAACCCCGGTGAGGCGGTAACCACCGCGAAACCTTAAAACCTAGGAGAGAGGATTTGGAGTTTCAACAACTCGATGCGTGGATCAAATACTCTGAAGAAGAACGGACAACCGCCACCAACTTCTAATTAGAAGTAGTAGAGATAATAAATAATAGGTAGGGTTGCACGCTACGCCGCACCGTGTGAAATTTCGTATCAGGGTCCTTTTTGCAAAATAACGGTAGGAAGGCCTAAGCATAATTTTGGTTTTTTGGTGTGTTTTTTTAAAAATGGGCCGACTAGGAGCCGTCAGCGAATTTGCAGAACCACGAGGGTCTTTTAAAAAAACCGATTACAGACTCATATTGAATTTATGGAACTGTAGGGTCCTTTTTGAAAAAAAAAGCTAGTAGGAGGGCCTAAGTGTAATTTTGGTTCTCTAGGGGATTTTTCAAAAATGGGCTAGCTTGGATCCGTTGGCGAATTTACAGAACTATGACTACTTTTCTGCAAAAAAAAGGCAGTCCTTCTTGCCAAAAAAAAAAATCAGTGATCCTTTTTGCAAAAAAAAATCCAGTGAAAGGATTTCAGAATTCACGGAACACTTTTTCGCAAAAAAAACATGTGGTCGCGCCTCTCCCTGCGCAAGAATTCTCTAATATAGGTAGTACATATAAAAATGCTACTGTGGCATATTACACCGGTGTTATAATGCCACCTCTATATTTTATTGGAAAAAAGTAATAACAATTCATCTGTGTGTGTATGACCCAATAGAAAAGTTTAATCCTTCAAGTATCACATTTGAGACAAGATGGGACTACATAAATATTTGAGGACATTTTTTCTTTTCTCCACAAAGAACGAAGAAATCGGATGCTGTATGTTCAAGCCTTAAGGGGCTTTTAACTCTTTTCTCGTCATGAGTAGGCACCAAAAGTTAATAACCAAGTAACCAACAATCAGGTACTATCAATCTTGACAGAATCTTATCAAT
Organism: Guadua angustifolia; assembly: GCA_036346375.1. Classification (NCBI taxonomy): domain Eukaryota; kingdom Viridiplantae; phylum Streptophyta; class Magnoliopsida; order Poales; family Poaceae; genus Guadua; species Guadua angustifolia. The sequence continues at coordinate 2,852,458 of CM070521.1, read as the reverse complement.
AAAAACCACTGTTTGACACAAACATTCTGTTCTAGCATATCTTCTACAAGTTACAAAAACTGTATTTAACTTTTTTTATGTGTGATCTAGCTAGGAGTAAAACACACCTTGAGTGATCTCCCACAAGTCGATCCTGAACATTTTCCTACTGTGATCTAAGAGTACCTTGGAGCACTTCCATGAGTTAAATAGAAGGAAGTGCAACAATATACACAATATCTCCTCGTGGAAGGAAATATAGCACCAAGTAGACAACTGCGCAAAGCAACCGAACTTCACAGCAAATGCAAGCAGGTTACATTATCAGCAAATATTTTTTACCTTCTAATTCTAGGAAACCATGACGACACTACTGTCAGCCAATCTCTAGCTTCAAACTGAAGAGGATCTCTCTTTTTACTTTTTATTTTTTGGAATGAGTAAGTGCAGTACAGCTCCAAAGATAAACAAATCTGCAAACATATAACGGAACATCAGAAACAATTATGGAAGTCAAACAAAATCATTCCAACAACACATAAAAAATTAAAAAGAAAACTATGAGCCATGTGGTTCATTAAACAAATTCATTTCGACACATAAAAAAATTAAAAAGAAAACCATGACCCATGTGGTTCAAAATTACAATTTCCACATAGAGAAACAGACCACAGAATTTCCTGACTTAATATTGCTTTACAAGTTGAAGAGGAGCAAAAGCAATCAAAACGGAAAGGCAACAGTAGCTAGTACAATTACCACAATAGTGCAATAGAGGTTATTGGGCCCCTTCAAACAGGTCAGATGAAATAATTCCTCACAAATTTGTTCCCCATACATTGCCATGCAAGCTGGCATCTATTTTTGTGTTTGAGAAAATAGACAGACTAGTAGACCACAAAGACAGCTTTATATAGTACCCATTGATGATTTCCCTCAGTTTGAGGTTTGTTTCTACAGGGTGAGAAGAATTGGCTAGTTTAAGACTCAACCTACACATCACGGGTTGAAATACCAGAAAATACTAGTGGAAAATCCACTGATTAACCCACCCAACCTGTGGTTGATGGGATTAAAACTATGGTCGTCAGCTAAATGCTAGGGTATGCTACAGTTGGTGTGACAGAAAGATTTTGATCTGTTAATTACATTTTCTTCAAATTATCCATCATGAATAATGTCATATTAACAGAACCAAATATACATATATAGCTTCCAAATAGTATAAAGACTTACTAATTAACTTCTTTGTCCAATTTTTCTCATGATATATATCACCTCCTCATTCAAATGCAGAACCAGAGCACTAAGGCTTCCAGTTAATGTTAGTAGGTTCAGTCTGGGGAGTTTTTGCTTGTTCTTGCTGCAATGTAATGTCCGTTTTATTTTTTCTATATGTTGGACCAGTTCAAACTTCAAAGTAAACCTATGCGATGCTCCAGGGAGCAAACTTTCACACTATAGATTTTGAATTAAGAATTTTTCATCTCTAATTGTCTAATGATTGAAAATGAACTCAACAAGGTATAACAATAATATAATCTTAGTAAGTTCAGCTAAATTAATTGGAAAGTAAGTTTAAATTATTGAAAAGACAATGTGCCGTGCAAATCATTAAAATTATTTGCGAATTTTTCCAATAAATTAAAATGTAAATAATAGGAATTTTACTTTTACCAAAATTGAATACACGATAAATATAGTTAAAATCATTGAAAAATTCTACATTGTTCATTGAAATGATGACTAGTTAACTGATTTTCTTGTATAACAGTGACTTCTCAAAATTTGCTAGACATTCCGAGAAGTCAAATTTTATTCTTCATGCAAGTATCAACCAGAGAAGATAAAATCCATTAATAGGAATGCACAGCAATATACTTTAGTAATTACACTTGTTTAGAAAGGGATTTGGTTCTTACATGGTATATAGCTTCAAGAAATAAATTATAACAAAAAACTGACTCCACAAACTACCTTTTTTCCTTGTAAATTCACTCGGGAAACTAATTAGCTATGTGAATTATCAAGAAGCGAGTTACAGCTGCTGTAGCAACCAACAAAACTGATAGCCTTATATTACCATTTCAATCATCACCTGAGCAGGGCCATCTCTAACATTTGGAGGCCCCGTGCTAAAACCAAAGTTAGGCCCTAAAAATGGAGTATTAAAATGCATAAAAATAATTCATATGGGTGTTATATACAAGGATGAATTGACGGCAAATTGGGTGCAATGCTGCCTTGACAATAGTGGTGCAAAAGATTGCAAGAGAAAAAATATCAAGAGATGTACTTTGCATAGTCTCAGAGTCACAGTCATCAAAAGAATAAGCAGAATGGATGGGAAAAAATCGCTGATAATGTTTCTTTCGTGATAGGAATTTAGTATTGGATTAGAGGCCCTCCATTAGACTAAATTTTATTTTTGATATATATTTGCAAAAAATAATAAAATGAGAAAACAAGATGAGCACGGGAATAATAACTACTAATAGGTAGCTGGAAGCTTTCATGGAGAATATGCGGTCTCAGACTTCTTTCCCGACTCTTAATAACAGATGTTACTAGACATTAACCTCAGCTAGTCTTTTTTTAGATAAGCTAATCAATTGTCCAGTAGTCTATTCACTGAATGGAGGGCCATGGTTGGTAGGGGAACAAAGATTTGACCAATAGCCAACGATCAAAATACCACATCCGGTTAACATCCTGGACACAACCAAGAAACCAGTAAGGCATTTTTTTTTGGTATTGTTTATTTTTTTGTTGCTCCCTTGGCATTGAAGCAGATCCTACATGATTGCCAATTAACACCAAATATTTCCAAAACTGGATGGTATCACAAATCCCATAGCTCACTAGGACATTGTTATCACAGCGTCGCCTAGTGACCGCCTAGACGTCATGGTGGCTGTGGGGCCGGGGGGTCGCCATGACCCATTGCCTCGCCTGGAGGAGCTCAGGCAACTGCCTTGTCGTCCCAGGCGTCATGGTGGAGGCAAGCTGCCTCGCGCCGAGTCGACAAGGGGCCAGTTAAAAGAGTAAAGGCAGAGCCGTAGAAGAGTCGGGTACTCGGGTAAACCCTAGGGCGTGGAACATGGAGAGGACCTCCACCTTCGCCTCCGTCGTCTACAGTCCAACGCGGTGTCGCCTCCACCGTCGCATCCGCCCTCCAGCCCGCTGTGACCCGTCTCCTTCGCCTCCAGGCCCTCCAGCTCCATCGCCTCCACCGTCGCCGGTGCTGCGCTGCTACTGCTGCGCCTCCAGGCCGCCGCGCCACTAGAGCGTGAAGGTGAACGCAGCAAGTGCGAGCGGCAGAAGCATGAGGAGCAGCAGCACGTGCGTCACGAACGCCGCCGCACCGCCTACGGTGGAGGCGGCAGAGGCGGACGCGCCGCGGTAGCCCGCCATTGGGGAGGGAGAACCAGTGGCCGGTGGGCGGAGAGAGGGGGTGCGTGTTGGGCCTTCCGATCCGCCTCTCAATGCTCTTGTATAGCACACTCGAGGCTCGAGCGTTGCGGGAAGGAGACCAGAGAGCTGAGCATTGGGCTGAGATGGGCTTTTAATGGGCTAGTTCGATTTGCTGGGGCTATCCTTTTGGATTGTACCGTGTGGATTACTGGGCCGGTAGTGTAGCATAGGCTTTTGTTTATTTACCTTTTTTGTCGCATAATTGTCGTCTAGGCATTTAGACGTCCTAGAGGTGACTCGTCTCGTCCGGGTGCCGTGATAACCATACACTAAGATTTCGGTAACCAGCCTTTTGCCGCTGGAATTTGGAACCCCAACCAATAGGGAGACAGCACTTTCAAGGCAAGAAATTACCTGATAAAGTCAGAAAACAAGTCATTCTTCTCCATGACTATTAAGGCCTGTGCTTTAGTGGTTAGAGTCATGTGTAGTGTATGTGCTCCAGTATATGATGCAACTTTGGAGCCCTACGTCGGAATATTGGTTCAAGGCGGAAGGATGGAGCCCCACTCCATTTTTTAGCATCATGCATTTCATTCCACGCTTGAACTATTTCCTCAATCTTAAAACTCAGTCCTGTATAACAAAAGGAAGATTTCTTAGAACTTGTTCTAGAAACTAATATCTCAACATTGAAGCACAAAAACTAAGCATACACAGTTCACAAAGAAAATCTGAAACTGATGACAGTGCCTGATCTTTGCTAGCTATGTTTCTTAAAAATAAAATATTCCTTTGGCTATATGACTTTATTTTATCCTAATATGGGGCCACAAATATAATTCTTCACAAAGATAAGTACCGTGTATCTAGAAGTGGAAAAGTGGAACAAATTAATGAAAAAAATGTGCTACAAAACAAGAAATTGCACACTGAATGCCACAAGAAAGTAATCCTTACCTTCTTGAGTGGTTTCATTAGCACAATGATTCTTTATCATCACATTGATGTCTGCTAGAGAAGCACCTCCAGTCTTAAATTTTTCCATGGCCACTGTTAGTGATTCCTCCCAGCTAGGGAGTCCCAAGTTGAATTCCACTACAGAGCGCTCATAAAGAATGGTACCCCACAAAATATTTATATGTGATCGAATACTTGAAGCTTGTTCAAATGCTTCGTCTGCAGACATATCCTTCATATACCCTTCTAAGCCCATCTTGCCCAGCAAGGCCTTCTCCTTATTTGGTTTAGACAGCCCTCTCAAGCGCATATTTTCCATTCCTTCCCACATCTCCATTCCCTTTTCCATATTATCCTCTGCATGGTTGAACAATCCCAAAACTTCAGTTCCCATGTCTATCTGACATGCAAGAGCATAATACCAAGAGAGCTTGGCCTGCTCAAACTGCTGCTGGCCAAGTGCAATAAGACCTTCAAAAAAGTCTGGTTTTGTTTTCACAGCTTCCTCGTACTTCGCACCAGCTTTGGCATATTCTGCACAAGCGCATTCATATGCAGCCTTAACTTGTTCCAGTATAAATTCCATTGATGTATCTTCAGACAAGAGTGGCTTTTTTCTTGCACGAGACATGTGGATGTTGCCCCAATTAAACAGGGCCAACGCCACCATTTCCTGAAATTTTAGTTCTGCAACTTGAAATATATCCTGCGCTTCTTCACTTGCGATCGTGTCTTCCATAGCCTCATAATAAAATCTCATGCCAAGGTCATGGAGGTCCAGATATGCATCAGAATCAAAACCAGCATGATTCTTGAATAGCCGAGCAAACTGTATCATCCAGTCATCAACATAACAGTTCTGTTCATCATCATGCCTAGTGCTCCCATTCTCCGACATGCTATAATGATTTTTCTCTAATGTGGTAAATGAAGGACGTCTCCTGACCACATCCACGCCTAGCTCTTGCACAGGATCAACCTCTGCAACATATAGTCGAATAGGCCCTTCTGGATCTGCCAGGTTGTTGGCCCACCTTAGCTCTTCAGATGAGGTGATTGTCACCAAGTCATCTTCCTTGTCTTTGTACTTAATAAGCAAAGCCTTCAAAGATGGGAACTTGCTCTGAACAATCTCTCTCAATTGAGATAGGCTGCAGATAGCTGGCATTTGAGCACACCTAATGTCCTCTCCAAAGACCAGCTTCAGATCCTTCATCACTTCTTCCATGACACTGGTATTGCACTCTGTGCCATGCTTATGAAGACTGTCCTCACCATGACCCACTGGCTTTACAGCAGAATGCTTTCGCTGCTTACCCTCACCACGCCTAATTTTCTCTCCTGCAGTGTGTGTTCCTCGCTTGTCACCAGCATCCTTCCCTTCCTTCTCCAAACGGCCGGTTTCATTATCTTCCGTGTGCTTTTGATACTTTCCTATCCCATTTGATTCCTTCTGCTCGGGTTGCTTTTCTTGTCTGTATTTCTCGACCTGCTTATCTTCTCTATGGTTTTCTTGCTTGTTACGCCCATGCTTTAGTTTCTTCTCCCCCGGATGCGCTGATTGCTTGTATTTGACATGATCGACTTGCTTCTCCTCAGCGTGCTTTTCTTCCTTCTCCAGACCAATCTTCTCTTCCATACTCTCCCCTTGCTTATTATCTTCAACATGGTTCGCCTCCTGCCCCTCCGCAACAGCCTCCTCCGGCAGCGCAACCTCCCTATCCAAGACAACAACACCCTTCTCCTCCAATGCCGCCTTGACCCTCTCCGAGATCTCCCGCGCGGCGCGGTTGCCCGGCTCATAGCCCAGCACCTTCTCCACGTCCCCCCACGCCAGGTCCGGCCTGTCCAGCGCCTGGAAGCAGCTAGCCCGCCGCAGCAAGGCCCTGCTGTACCTCGGCGCCACCTCCAGCGCCAGGCTGCACTCGTGGATGGCGCGGTGGTACTCCCCGGGGCTCATCCGCATGTAGCACTGCGCAACGCAGGTCCGGAGGTGCGCCACCTCGACGTGGCTCTTGGGGAGGAGCTGGATCGCCTTGTCGTACTTGAAAGACGCGCCCTCGTAGTCCTTCCGGTTGAACAGCTTGCTGCCTTCCTCCTTCAGCTCCCGCGACAGCTCCAGGAACACCTCCTCGTCGCCGTCGCCCTCCGCCGGCTTCTTGGCCGTTGGCTTCCCCATGGACGGCCGGCTCCCCTCCCCTCAAATCAGACAGCTTGTTATTCTCCTTCTCTTCGTTTCTTCAACCAAGAACTCCAATACTTTGCCTTTCCTATGAAATTTGCTGGACAAGAAACAGAAATGGGAAATAGGGGATTCACTGAGTCGTGCCGTCCTCGCAAACTCCACCAAGAAACGCGCAATGAAGCCCGGACTGGGTCCGAAACCAGCAAATCTCGGAGACAAAAGCACGAAACGAGTGTTTTGTTTTTTATCTCTCTCTCTTTCCCTGCTAGAACCGAACGAATCAAGAACAACAAAGAGCCGGTGGAGGTAACAAATGCTTCCACCGCACGAAAGAAACCGAAGGGACGAACCAACGAAGCTAACACAAGCAAGCAAGCAGGAAAAGATTTGCGGGGAGCAGGAGCAAGGACGGAGGAAGGATAAGGCAGAGTGGACAAATGGCGCAAAAGCGCGACGAGGCGGGGGGCGCGCGTAACCAAGCACGCACGACGGCACGACTCACGACTCGCGAAAGCAGGTACTACAAGACACTTTCTCTGGGTGTGGCATCGAGGCGGTGGAGACTTGTTGGTGGTGGTGACAGGTTGCAGGTGCCTCACTGCTGTTGGCTGTAGCCGTGCAGATTTCCGCTCCTTTTGAGGGAGGGAGGGGGTTGCTTTTTTGCTAGGGAATTGGGTGGCCGTTACTGCGTGTTCCCTCTGCTGCCCGCAACCAGGGGCGGGTTTAGGCCTAGGGCTGGGTGGGCTTCAGCCCTGGGTGTGAAATTTCTAATAGCTTGTAGCTCTGTACCAGTTTTACTTGTATGAACATGTTTGCATGTATGCTTCTAGTAGCCATTACGTATACTGCTGGGACTGCTCATCGCTCGACGCCTCGAATACCCACTGCGCGAGCTGCGAGGTGACCGCTCGACTGCAGATTGCGCGAGGAAGTTCTGTGGACTGCGGCGGCGCCGGCGCGCAAGCTACGTCAGTTGCCCCGACTCGCCGTTCGCCGTCAACCCGTCCTCGGCCGCGACCTGCGAGGCGCGAGTGCTGCAGAGCAGTCATCAAGTATTCAAGTCCATGTCCTTCGGCTCTCCAAGAACTGGGGTAGGTAACACAATTCAATCGATTGCAAATTTATTACTTTTAGTTTTGCATACTTGGGCAATTTCGCCGTACATATCTGGGATGCGAGCTGGCTCTCGTCGATCTCCCGGAGTAGCGTCTCTTGCAAGTTGCAAGCTCTTGTCGTCAATGAAAAGAAACTGAAAATGCAATGGACAAAGAAGTAATTAGCAGAAAAAAATAACAATAAGCTGGTGTGATCAGCTTGCCACTCTACAAGATATTAGCACGGTCGCTTGTTACAAGGGGCCTTAATTATGATTTGCTATCATTCAGCGATTGAGGTAGCTAGGTCACCTTCTCCCTGGTGTTGTTGTCGATGAATCATGAATGGCCTGTAAGGCACATGGATCATCAGCGCCTTGCCAAGCCTCTCCGGATAGTAATTCTGCGCCTGAAAATTGAAAGAATCATCGATCGGCAAGATGCGTTCAGAAAAACTCACAACGGATTTGGGCCATTTGGCTACGAGCAGGTGTTGTTTATACTTTATTCTGTTGTTCAATTGGACTGCAGACCAACTTTTGTTTAGCTAAACTGAAGACTGAACAGACCTGCATGATCTCTATAGACTGTAGCTGCAAATGTAAGCCCGGACGTCGCATTTTGTGTATGCCAGCCCAGCCCTTGAGATCCACGATGCAGAGGAACTTCTCCTGGCCTCTAGAGGGATCCTGCAAATTAATTGCTCCATGAATTGCAATATTGCATGGCAATCTTGTGCATAGCCATTAGCCAGTATTGTGAATCTTATGTTCCATTACAGCACCAGTAAATTTCCAGGACTACAAAGGCAAATCACAGTATGTTGCGGCAGACAGGTGGTACCTGGCACAAATTGATGATGAATAAACTAGGCGGTAGTATGGACCTAATCTTCGTTATTTAGGTAAACATACCCTCCAACTCGATGTTTTGTTATGTTTTATGTTATAGTGGATTATATCGTTAAATTCACGTACCAATTATGTATTTGTGTTCTACTTTTTTTAATTTCTCGGTGTGCTTAGTTTTCACTATTTGTATATAGTTTAGTACATTATATTTTAGCCCGGGGTTTGATGAGATCTTGGCTCCACCACTGCCCGCAACGGAAGCTCAGATCCGACGCAGCGTGACTAGTTTGAGTATATATGTGCTGCTGTAGCAACTACTATAAATTATTTTTTATAGTACGCATTATAGATATAAGCTACTATAAAAAATATGCCGTTGACCCTTTTCCAATAGCAACCAATAGTAACGGGGAACCAAACGGTCCAAATATTCAATACATATGGTTTAAGAGAACTGTAGCGTACACTCAATACATTGTGGTACCTAATACAGTATGTGCTAACGCGCGCACTACCCTCTGCGCCTTTTTGTCGGCTGGCATTGAATTTGATGGATTTCATGAATCCTGAAGTTTCACCGAAAGAAAAGTGGTGCAAAATTTCCCTAACAAGGATCGATGTCATTGTTCGGCAGTGCGCTTCATTTATGTTAGGTTATACAGTATTTAGTAGAGTTTTAGATCCCAACTCTACTTAAAATCTGAAAATTGTAGGCTAAAATAAAGTGAATTAAATTTATATTTTAGTTTAAAATGTAAACAGATGACCCATTTAAACACTCTTAATGTACCAACAGCTCCAGATTTACAGATCTGGTAGAATTAGGAATACCCAACTCCACCGGATCTGATAGAGCTATACCAAACACACCCTTAATCTCGTGTATTTAATGGCATCCGCCGTAGCCCAACTCGAGATCTTTTATGACTTCTCACCAAGTTAGACGTAACCTTAGAGAAACATCTTGAACAATTTATGTTAATCATTATTTCTATAAAAAATTTTAATATTTTTATGATAACTTCTCCTCTCGTACTCTCACAATTCTTTGTATTGCGAGATGGGTTGTATGAGGGCAGTTTCAATCCTCCACCTCAACTGGTGTCCATAGAATTAATTACACTGCCAACTAAGTAAAAATCTGATGTGACATAGAAATTAAGGGAGAGAAGAAAAAACAAAGAAACCATGTCTCATGCCAGAAACTGGGTCAGCGCGGGCACCAAGACGCAATAAACGAGCAAAATCGGGGTTGGACGTTTCTGCTCGTTGATCAAGTTGTGTTTGTGGTGTATGCATTGGTTTATTGTTCTCTTTCTCCTCTAGACACTGCTTATAAAAACCATGAGTTAGAAAACTATGCATTAGTTTATTGCTCTCTCTCCTCTAGACACTGCTTATGGAAACCATAGGTTAGAACTGTCCTGACTAAACTGTGTCTTGTATGAGAGATAGCACCTTCACCTCCACCACCCAAGATTTTAGATGCTGTAATAAGCAAGAGAGTTGATGCGGCAATTATTAGAGATACTCTTAAGGTATACTATTTGTTTCCATTCACATTCCGGACTTTTCTAGTTAGGGTGAAACTGGTTTTACATAGCTCATCGTACCTTTGTTGTCTCTTTTTTTATTAAAAAACTTGAAGGATGGTATGTCATTAAAATTTTTATTCTCTTTCCTGTAATGTTCCCTGCATATATTGTTTTATGGGGGATGCTAATTTGTGGTTAGTCTCAAAATCGTTCCGGTGAGGACACCCTCCGCACGTGCCATGTGGAGCATGCCTCTCCTCTGTCCTCCATTATCTATTCCTTACCTCTCCCATTCGGCCGAGCACGATAACATTCAAAATGAAAATTTTCACGGTGGAAAAACTTTCATACAGAAAACTTTTAAATAAAAAAATCAACTAAAAAAATTTAAAATAAAAAACTTTCAAATAAAAAATTGAATTAAAAAACTATTCAGACCATTGGACGTATGTTTGAGAAATTAATTAGATGATGTGCTTCTATGCTTTTCTTTTTAAAAGTTATGTAAATATTAAAGCATAAATAAAAAATAGATGGTGATCACTTGCCCATTCGTTTGCTTCAAGATCCGTATAACTTGTATTGAAAGGGAAAACATAGAATCGCAGCTCTGAATGAAGTCAGACTAAAATATTCACAATTGCAAAGTTGTGCATCTCATGGAGGGCTACAATTTAGCCTACTCATTTCCCAAATCTGGACTCCGAAGAAGAAAGCTACAGTTTTCAAAAGACAATACGCACATATCCTACCTCCTGATATCCGGACTAATGTATCTCCGGATATCCGAAGCCGTATCAGTATATGACCGATGGTACGCTAGCAAATTCATACTAATTTTGATCTGATATCATACATAAATATTTAAACCAATGACATCAGCATTAAAAAATAGTCTAAATTGATCGAAAATTATCCAAACCATTTTCGTACCGTCAGAAGGCCTAATACTATTACAGATGTAACGGGCCGGTTCCATCATCCACAAAGAGGTTCAAACTCGATCCTCACGTTGGTAGACCAGGCCCAAATGCGACAACAACCCACCACCGTAATTAGTGCCTTCGATGAAAGAGAGTTTTTGTGGGGACCTATCCCAAAAGAAGAAGGAAGATAAAAAGAGGTTAGCTTTAAGGGCAGATATTCTTCTCCTTCCTTCGTGCGATCGAATCAAGCAGCTCCCTCACCAGCTTCGCTTCTGCCCGGGATGGAGCGCGTGAGAAGGGCTGCGCATGCCGGCTCGTGGTACACCAACAATGGTACCTGATCCGCTGATCCCCACCGCAATACCCCAATCCAATCTGTGCCTTCTTACCGTCTCTGGCTCTATCTGTTCTTTTTTTTTAATTGTGGGGTGGGTGGGGGTGGGGCGGCGCCTGGAGGATGTTGAATTTCATGGTGAGATTGGGGAATCAGCGGGGTTTGGTGGGGTTTATTGGAGTGGGCGGAATTATTAGTGGCTCGCTTCTTGGAGTGTAGATGGAGTCCTTGGATTGGGCTGGTGTGTGCTGTTGACCTCTTGTACGGTTGTATCATATCTTTCGTTGGGAAGTTCTAAATGATGCTATAGTAGACTGTTGACATGGGGTAGCAGTTCTTGAAACTGCTTATAGGTTTGCAGGTTGTTGTGGACAATTCACTCGAGTTGGTCGTAGATGTGTGCTCGCCTTGTTTTTCTGGCACTTCAGGATGCTTTCGCTGGAAACTCTGCATGCCTATCCTGCTGCAAATGTAGTTGCTGGGTTGAGATACACGGGAATCAAGTGGATCGGCTGGTTTAGAGAATTTGTTTGAAAATGTAGGAACCATCTGCAATTATGTTCTATAGGTTGGATATAAATTCTGCCTTCTGGAATGGTTTTCATCGGAAAGAAACAATTATTGACAAATGTGATCAATTTTTAGTGGTACATATAGAACCTGTAATGTCATGATCCTCCTTGAGATACTGCTTGTTGGTTTAATTTGATTTTTTTGATTTTATCCAACGACATAGAAACTTGGCATGTTTGGTGAAGCTGGATCATTTTCTTTTTGTTATTGAAAAGCATGACTTTTTAGTTATCAGCTCATTCTGGAAGCTCGGAAACCGTTTATTTTGATTCTAGTTGAACCATTTTTTCCTAGTTGATGAAGTGCTACGCATCCACTTTGTTCAATTTTGCATTTGCCAACTGTAACATTACTTTCAAACCATTTTTGCTGTCATCTCCTAAATTCATGTACTGCTCCATGTTCACAATTAGCCAGGGAGCTGGAAGAGGAACTTGATGGTTGGCTGAGGGCAGCTGGTCTCACCAAGTCTCCTAATGTTAGGGCAGTAATTGCACCGTAAGTTGGTATTTATGGTACTAAAAGTGGAATTATGTTTATTACTTTTCTATTATAACAAGTTTTACTTGCCACTACAGCCATGCTGGCTATTCATACTCGGGGCGCTGTGCAGCTTATGCTTTTGGCAACATTGATCCAACTAACATGTGAGTTATTTAACATGTTGCTACTGTTTTCTCTTAACATTTCCAGGTCTAAAAGCAATCCACTGTTCTTGTTGTATTGGTAATACCATGAATGCTGTCAAGTAAAAGTACCACATATGTGTATGTAAAAGCTAGAAATTAGTCTAACACGTTACTGGTCATTCATTGAGTTCATGACTTTTACAATTTGTCAACCTGAAGTTTGCTTTCTCATTGATAAAGATGGGGGTGATACATGAGTGATGCATGAATGGACAGCCTCAGTTTCCAAACCATCCTATTTCCAATTTTCCAGTTGTCATCCAACATTTCACTTTACTGTGTAGTGCTATGGTATTGTTATATATATCTGGTCCTACATGCTACAGCAGTTCTGAAAACGTCCACATTGTACTAATTCCATTTTTATAACTAACTGGCTTCTTTCATAAAAATTTCCCTTGATTCTGTTAACCATCTAATACCCATCTTTTCTGGGTGTGAATCAGTACTCGGGTGTTTCTGCTTGGCCCTTCTCATCACTACTACACTCCAAAATGTGCTCTAACAAGAGCTACTGTTTATAGCACCCCAATTGGGGATTTGCTAGTAGACCAGGAAGGTATCGTGCTTACTGAATCTCGATGCTGCAACAATTTCCTTTTGATATTGATGCCACTTTGCTATGGAAAGCTTATTTAGAGTTATTTTGTGTCACGCATTGTGCATACTATATGTAATCAGTTAACTATGGTCTTTACCTAGGCCAGAAAGTTATCTAGGATCACAAGCTAGACTTTCTAGTATTAGTATTGACATGTCTGATACTAATACAACACACCTTCCATGCATGATGGGCAGTATTACTGTGATTCTAAACTATAATTGTTTTTTATTTTCCAGATAGTTTTGGTGTACTCCTGCTCTACATTTCTGATATGATTTTGTTATTTGTTCCAAGCCAACCTTTATTTCATACAGCTTTCAAATTGTCTTGCTACTCCATGTTAATAATTTTTTTTTGTGGAGAAGTTTCTCTTAAACAATCATCTCTTTTATTAGGGCTAATCTTTTTGATCTAAATAAAATTTTTTCTTAATTTATGCATTTGTGTCTTGAGTTCTAAGTTGATTTTTTTTCAGCTACTAGATATACCAATATTGTTGTAGGCTTGTAGCAGTACTTTTTTGAGAAAAAAAGATCTTTGGACCCATGACATGTCATACTGGTACTATGTTTTGGTAGGCACTGGCGGAACTAAATACTGACATTGGGAGGGTGGATCTATAATGTACTAAACTACTAACGCTAGTGCCTAATTTCACTGGAATTAAACTATAGTGAGAACATTTAGTATACGCAATAATAGCGCTCAAGATCAAAATACAACATAATGATTGAAAATAATTACAAAAGGAAAAGTTTATATTTGGTACCTCTACTTTCAAGTTGGTTCAGTTTGGACCCTATACTTCAATATATAACCACTGTAGTTTCAAAACCAGATCAAATAAGGTTTAAACCAGATACCAGGTGCTCACGTGGTTTTGTTGATGACATGGGATCCGATGTGGCTCGGCCACTCTGCTTGTCTCTTTCTTCTGCTCTGCTCTATAGCTGCCAACGACAATGTGCCAGTTCATGGCAAGGGGACTGCATGGCATGCATTCACGGGACACAAGCAGCCCTTAAGGAAATGCTTGTCTGGACGGAACACGGAAGAGCTGTGGCAGTGGCTGGTGATGACTCGCTGTCCTTGGATGTTGTAGTGCTCGGCTCTGGGTCAGCAGATAGAGGTCAAAATGATGCAATGACAGGGTTGGCAATCATGGACAAAGGAAGCTCGCCAGAGCTCCCATTGACCGTGGCATTAACTTTGCCTCTCCACACCGTCTCCATTTGGCCACTTCCCCATCCAACACTCCACTGAGCTACCTGTAATGCCTCCGTCTTCTTTGTGGAGCTCTGTTGCCGTGGCCACCTCCTCACACAGTAAGATATCCCCACGATGTTTGTGCCAAAACGTGCCATAAACCATGATCAAAATCACCAAATTAATTTTCAGTTCCATGCAGTGGTTCATTGTATCGGTACAATCTTCCTCATTTCTGGTCGTGCATCGCCGCCACGCCATTACCGACATCTCCTGTAAGTTCCCTCCAAATAGAACGCTTCTGAACCATCCCAGTACTCCCCTAAACCTAATGTGCGGTTCCTTTTCATCTCTCCTTGGCTGTAGGACTGCACCACTGAGGTGTTCCCTTTCGTTGCCGCATGCCGTTGCCTGCTCAAACCTCTTCCTCCTTAATTAACTACACGGGTAAGCTCCTAGTGCCCCACTGGTTCATTTGCACCCCTCACTTTTCCTGTTTGGCACAGTTTACATGGTAGCCACCATGGTCGTGTGTGGCGTTGCCACAACCGTACCGTTAACCATATGGTCCAACATGCCACCTGTCACCTGTGTAGTTGCTAGAACTCCCTACTACTTCGCACATGCCCAATGTCTGGTCTCTTTTGCTCCTATGTCCTCGCTATTGCAAGCTAAGAGGACTTCGCCGCTGAGTGCCACCACCCTGTGCACCTCTGTGCTCCACTTCAGCGAAAACCACCACCCATAAACTCCTCTTGCACCCCTCATGCCATTTTGTCGATCGCCCAAGCTCCTTCGCTTCTCATGCCGCTGCTGGCGAGCTCACAATGAACCTGGCCATGGCTTGCTCTTCCCTCTGTGCTCTATGCAACTGACAAGCGGGCTGCACCAAATAGATTAGTTTAACACCCACTACTGGTGATGACACATCATCTCATCTGCTGAGTCAGAAGACACGCCAGCACAAATCCACCATCGGGAGCTGCTTTGGGGTGGGGGGATCTGATTTGGTATTGCAAGTACAGGGTGTTACATACCTGGTTTCATACTACAGAGGTTGAATCGGACCAACTTGAAAGTATAGGCACCAAATACGAACTTTTTCCTTAATATAAAACATAAAATCACAATTGAGGCTCAAGTGAGTTCAAGCCCAAGCTTGATTGAAATTTAGGACTGAATTTAGCTCAAAGCTTTGCTTGGTGTGGCCTCATGTTGAGCTTGAATTTGAGCCAAAGCTCTAATAGCATTGAGCCTGAGTTTTTTTTTCATCCCTACCTGTTGATAGATCTTAATTACACAATACATGCCTTTTTAACCAGCTCATTCTGCTTTGCTTACCTCTTGCTATTTTTTCATCCCTACCTGTTGATAGATCTTAATTACACAATACATGCCTTTTTAACCAGCTCATTCTGCTTTGCTTACCTCTTCATGAACTTTAGAGTTTACATACATTCTTACTATACTGTTCTTCCAGTCATCAAGGAACTCAACGCTACAGGAAAGTTTGAATATATGGACCTTAGTGTGGATGAAGCCGAACATAGCATGGAAATGCATTTGCCTTACCTTTCTAAAGTCTTTCAAGGGTAATTGCTTTGCTGATAAGTTTGTATCCATCTAGTATTCCCTTTTGAATAAAACATTGATATCATACGCTTAACTTTCTGTCTATTTGTGTTGATCTGACAGACATAATGTAAAAGTTGTCCCTATCCTTGTTGGTGCCCTTAACTCCCAAAGTGAAGCCATGTATGGGCAGTTGCTCTCTAAATACGTCGATGATCCAAATAATTTTTTTTCTGTCTCCTCAGATTTTTGCCACTGGGGATCCCGGTAAGTGATTAATTTCTGCTTATTCTTGCTCCTTGCTTATTTTACCATGGAATTACATTCATATGTTCTGAACATCTTTATCAATGTAAATTAAATAAACGTAATATGAGACACATGCCAGCCACATAATCTGTAGCTTAGCAAATTTTCATCATTTTCCTGTGTCTCCTTGGCCAAATGCTCTTCTGCAGAGGTAACTAATGAAACTAACACAATGTTTGGCATATTTGGTGATGTTTGGCATATTTGGTGAATCAAAAGCTCTGGCCATGTAGAAATGTAAAGTAGTCGATGCACAAGGTTTGGCTTGAAATTTGCTACTGAATCTATTTATTCTGACATTTGAACAGTGAGTTCATAATGCAAGGTCGAGTTCTTCACAGAATCTTTTCACAGGGCCTAAAGAGTGTCCAAATTTATGTTTTACTCTTTTGGCCTGAAATCTTTGCAGAAGGTACTATGGTAGGTAGTGAAGAATGTCCTAATATAAGATTTAGCTATGACGCTTCTGCATATCAACTCTCATTAGGTTGCACGCTTGGTATCTGACTTGTTTAACAAATTGTGTTTGATCTAAGCCTCTGTCTGTGCCTGAAAATGATGTAGCGAGTAATCAACTCTCAAATCTTTTTATGTGCAAATTTGAATTTTGATACAACTTTTCAATATGTGCAAATTGAATTTTAGTGGATGTTAGCTATGTAGCACCGACATGTTGGTTTGGTGCCGTATCGGTGTCTGATACGGATATGATACAGACACGCCACTCGACACGTATCGATCACGTATTGGACAATTAGATAGCCATAATAAATAATTTTAATGTTTGACATAGATTCGACACTTCATTGACACGTATCCAACACATATGGTGACACAACCTAGCCTACCTCAGCTATCTAAAGGGTGACCCTAGCTATCCGAGAGGAGCAAACATCAACATCAAGGCTCCATTGTGGAACCATGTTGACGTTCTACGTAAGGCTGACCTGTCTAGAGGAAATGTAAAATGGAGATTCAAGTATTGCAAATATGTTGGCACTAATAACTACTCCAAAATCAAAGCGTAGTTGCTGAAAATTACTAATGGTGATTGAAAGATATGTCCTAAGGTGATGATACATATTCTTGCTCAACTTAGAAATGAAGTTGCAAAGGCTCAGGAACATATTCTTAGTTTACACTTTACACTATACATTATTTCAGTTTAACAAACACGTAGAAAAATAGAAAATAATACATATGTATATTGTTGTTATTATTATTTAAATATATATAGCCATGTCGCTGTATCAGTATTTGTTTGGAAAAATGGCAAATCCCGTGTCAGTGTCGTGTTGTGTCGACCTATCCATATTCGTGCATCATAGGATGTCAGGAGACAGTTTTCTGAATACAAGAGATGTGGACGTATGATCCACATTTATTCAGGCCAGCCAACTGAAACCCTCATTGCCAGAGTAAATGTCTTGTTTGCAGTTGTTTTAGGATAAATGCATCGGCAACTTGCCAGGTGCAATCATGCAATCTGGGCCATTGGATGGGCTTTGAAGGGCTCAGATCCAGGTGGTGGAACCTCCCAGCATTCAACAACAATTTTTCGGAAAACTGCCACCCCTTGCTATACCGTTTTGCGGTAACCCCTTACCTTCAAAATCCCAGTCTTAGATGTTAGATCCATCTCCATCTGATAGCTACTGCACGCAGCCTCCCTCCGAAATTCGTCTCCAGCAGGGGCACACCGCCACAGCCACTTCACTGGCTGCCCTCGGTGGTTCCAAGGCTTGGATGAGCCTACCGTCCTATCTTACACTCCCCCTCCTCTGCTTGAATTCTTTAGGGTTCGCTGTCGCCTGACCGCGCCAGCCTCCCCCATCTGCCTGTGTCACTTGACCACGGCGGTCAACAACTCTGTGTCACCTGCGCCAACCTCCCATGCCCGCTCACTTCGTCCTTCTCTGCTCAACCGTGCATCCTCCATTGGCCAAGGTCGAGTAGAGGAGGGTGGCCAGTCGAGTTATGGAGCAGTTAATATGTTGCCTGGTGCATCAGGATCTTATTTACCCCATTCACCCCATTTAAACTGCTGAAGTTTTTTTTTTTATTTATCTGGTGTATGGAATCGATTATGCCCGTCCCATTGCCACATCAGGTTTAGTTATACATACTACGACAAGAACCATGGTGCCATTCATAAATCTATCGAGGCATTGGACCGCATGGGCATGGAGATCATAGAGACTGGTGACCCTGATGCGTTCAAACAGTACTTGCAGGATTATGAGAACACCGTATGTGGACGCCACCCCATCAGTGTTTTCCTTCACGTAAGTGACTGACTCTTTATCTTAACTAATGTTTGTCTTTCCTTTTCCAATTTTCCTAATCCTCTTTGTGCGCATTGTATCGTGTTAGATGTTGAAACATTGTGCGACGAAGATTAAGATCGGCTTCGTTCGCTACGAGCAGTCAAGCCAGTGCAAGAGCATGAGGGATAGCAGCGTGAGCTACGCATCCGCTGCAGCCAAGGTGGACACTCCAGGAGAAGACGAGAATGAAGACTGAGCTAGTAGTGGTGTGCTCGGTTCAATCGCGCAGCCTCGGCGTAACATGTTGTAGTTCGATTGGTCTGCAATACCTGGAGCTGTCTGTCAAACTCTGAAATAACATGCTCTGGTTGAAGCCCGATCATTGCTGTAGGGCGACGCCGGGAAACAAGAACCCTAGTAATGAAAGAAGCTCATATGTATTATGTTTTATCTACATAAGATGACGACCTGCATGTTTCACCCTGTCTGCGCTTCTCTTCCAACATTCTTTCGGTTTTCCTTTTGTGAGTTGTTAGGGGCCTTAGGGCGCTTAGCGTGCACCCAATATGAAGGCAGGGGTGAATCTCCGGTGTATGGATTGGTGCAGTAGCGGAGCCAGAAATTTCTAAAGGAGGGGATCTAAGAATGAAGTGAACCTCTACTAATAATTGATATTCAACGTTTAATATATAGTAAGTACAATATGTAATACTTGTAACTTGTAAGGATTTAGGAAACGTACCAATTATTATTTCATAAGAGGTGATAGTTGATATTTACGAGTCCTCATGTTTTAAAAATGATGTCAAATATATGTTCTTTTCATGGGCCGACGGGAGGGCCCAGGCCCCACCACCCGGCTCTGCCTGTGGATTGGTGTCAAATGACACCGGCAGCGGTCCGATGCTCTCCAGTTTGACACGCAGTTCTTTTAGTATACAAGCATATGATCCAGATATTATAACTAACATAGTTAGTGTTACGAGTTTGTGATGACCTCAGTAACCCAATTAAACTTTTTTTTTCTTAGATCTGCCCCTGTATAAAAGGGGACGACGAGCTAAGGTATGTTGCTGGGGGCTAGCGTAGCGAAGCGTGACAGAGCTGATGCCTTTCGGCGGACTCCTCCCCCTCGCCATGCTCGTCCCCGTCCGGCATCCTCAACACCCTCTCCACCCTCTTCAACCGCGAAAATGGAAGCCCCCACATCCGGGAACACGCCATTATGAATTATTGAGATAATTCTATCTATTCCACACGGACCCGTTGTCGCCATGGCCGTCTTCTCTGCCTCCCGCGTACCAGTCACCGCCCTGATCCGACCATACTCGTCCACCTCTGCGCCGCTAGTCGCAGCCTCTGAGTCCGCAGCGTCTGGGAATACGCTGTCATGTGGGGCCGCACATACTCTAGGCGTAGGAAGAATACCGGGCCCGACTCCCAGATGGGTACGGTTTAGTTTTTTTAAAGATAGCAGTAGTTTGAATAATTAGCAAAACAGTTTCCTTATTGGATTAGGAGAAGAGTCTGTTTCCAGTTTTGTTAGGAGACTTTCATTATATAAGAAGGTCTGAGTCCTTATTGGATTAGGATAATACTTTCTTTCCAGTTTTGTTAGGGACCTTCATTATATAAGAAGGTCAGTTGTTTAACTTGGAAAATATCAGAAAATTGCCTCATATCCTCTGTTCTGCCCTTACCTCCTGAGATCGCCCTCCCTCCTTGCCGCGCGGCCGCCATCACGGCTTCCCCGCCGCGCCGCAGGAGGGCTAGGGCGCGTCCACCCCCGACCCATCAATACTTCCTTCGCTCCAACTCCGGCATTGCATCCTCGGCGTGTGACATACGCTCTGTGCGTGTGTGTGTGTGTTTCAATCGGGAAGAAACACAGTACCAGGACTGGCACTGTGAACTTGCGGTTAAGTCCAGCCACGCTACCCAAGCCAGAGTCAAACTGTCGAGTCTGATCCGAACGAGTCAAACCCGATCCTATACAGAGTCAGAGCCTCATTTAGCCCAAGTTATACCGTTCTAAGCTGTTTTAGCTCAAAGTCTAGCTGATTTAGTAGTTTTCAGACCAGTTCTCAACATTGGATCAACCATACATCACTGTAGACCATCCAAGTGCCACTGTTCGTCCTTCTTGATATATTCCAAGCCTTTCGAAGCCATTCTCGATCATCAATTTTCCTTCTCGAAACCATTCCGACTCTCTTCCACAAGGATACTGAATCCTTCTCGAAACCGTTTCAACTCCGTTCTTTCTACGATTTTTATTTGCAAGAGTTTGTAGCTTTCATAGTAGGCTTATTTGGTGTTGTTCTTGTGTGCGTGTGCTAGATTACTACGGAGAAAGCCGATGGAGAACTAGAGCCATAAGTGTTGATCCTGGAGCCAAGGATCCAAATCTCGCCGAAATTTCACGAGATCTCGGTTTTCAGACGTGGACGAATTTTGAAATGCCGATCGGAGTAAAAAAATTTAAATTGCTACAATAATCTCGAAAATATCGGCGAGATCTTGCCAAATCTCGCCGAGATCTTAGGATTTTTTACTGGAATTTGACTTTTTTTGACCGGATTTAGTCCAATAACTCCTAAGAAAGTCATCTCTTATGAAAATTTGTTGAAAAAACAAATTTTTAAGATATTTTTTAAAAACTATAGAAATACTATCAGATTTTTATAAAATTATACATACTTTATCATAATGTGAAAATTTTATGGTACCATACTAAGAAGTGTAGGATCATACAAAAAAAATTCAAAATAATTTAACTTCATTTGTTATCTTTAAAAAATCAAAAATAGAATAAACATAATTGGGACAGCAACCTTGTGAGAATTTTATAAATTTTCTCGAGTGTGATCATCATCCAAAATTTTTATGAGATCTAAATAATTGACTCATTACCATTATATAAAATTTTTAAAATTTTCAGCTTCTTTTGTTTGCTCAAAAAATCTATGTATGCATTGAACTTCATTTGTTATATTTCAAAAATCAAAAATAGAAAGAATGTAAATGGTATACTGCACTGATAAGAATTTTATAAATTCACTGGAAGGGGCGACGGTTTCAACATGGGGGAGGGGGGCATGTCGCGGGAGCGGGTGGGTCGTGGGAGGGGAACTGCCAGGGAAAGGAGAGGGGGATTCGTGAGAGAAGTTCGATTTTTTCCCGTTTTCTTTATTAGGGAACCGTACTATCGAATAGTCCAGGGTTCCCCAATAGACTAATAGTAAAGAACAGAGAGACAGAGTTTGAAGGAATTGATCTATTATTCTGAATACGTGTACAATGGGGTGAACCCCTCCTCCATATTTATAGTCTACGTGATGCGCACAGGGTCGGCCCGATCTTCTGATGAGAACGATACGTCGGTTTGATGGTGCACGAAGTAGATGGAACGGCTACTAACCACGAGATCAGCAACCAAGCAATCGCAACGTCACCACACGAGGCGATCAACCGAATCAAAACCTGATCGATCCTTGTACCTGCTGCAACCGAGAACAAGCAAGAACAAGGTGAGAGCAATTCCAATCCAATAATCTCAAAGATACAAAGTCGAGGTTCTGTTTCTCGTCACGGGTGGTCTAGTCGACACACGCGAACACGAGGAGGGACGCACAAGGGGTCTATCAAAACACAACAAAACCTAAACGTAAAAGAACGGCGGTGGCCACATATATAGCGGCGGCCAGGAGGTGTAGGGCAGCCAAAACAGCGGTGGCCACCAAAACCCTAAGATACATGGGCCATAGGCCCAAAAGTAGGGTGATGCAGCACCCTGAATTTCTGGCCTATGACATTGTTCCGTATTTTCCTGTCATTCTAGAGTGAATTTGGAAGTGGGGCTGGATCCATTGGAAAGCTTATCTCCTAAGCTTTCAAACGGGTGGTCGCACGCTGAAAACGGAGTCCGGGAGCCCAAGTTATGCCCGTTTGAAGTTGGCGTGCTACTAGATGGCCAAACCGGGCTTTTTGGCATCTTGGGCTTCCATATGGGCCTTCCTTGACGTGTGGGCTGTTCTCGGGGTGTGTGCTTGAGGCCCTTGTCTGTTGATGTGGGCTTGAATAGCTGAGCTTTTGGATTAAGGCCTCTCGGCGACGATGTTGCTTCTTGCGTCGATCATTTGTGACGAAGATGGAGCAGCGTCGATAGTCATTGGAGAAGCCGGAGAGGAAGGAGGGGCAGCGGTCACGCTGGTCATATCCATGTTGGTGATGTCCTCATCATCCTCCCCTTCTTGAATTGGAGTCGTCCTCGACTCCTTCTCATGATCCTGCAAAAGGTTAGTGGCAACAGGAGGCAAGGAAACAGATGTCTGCAAAGCAATATCATATGAGGAAACAATCTTATTTAAAAGAATTACTTTCTTGAACATTGGTTTAGATTGTTGTACGACACTAACAAGTTTGTCATCCTCATGTTCTTTACCATTAGTTCTTTTTGCATTAATTTTGGCTAGCTCAGCAGGTGTCATTGGATTCAAAACCATTGTCTTTCCATTAAACTTGAAAGTATATTGATTGGTTCTACCATAGTGAATAGCATCAACATCATATAACCAATGTCTACATAATAAAAGTGAACATGATTCCATAGGTATGACATCACAACAAACATGATCATGGTATGAACCAATGGAGACAAGAACTTGCACAGTTTGTGTTACCTGAACCTTACCAATTGAGTTGAACCATTTCATTGAGTAAGGTTGCTGAAGTTGAGTCGTGGTCAAGCCAAGTTTCTCGACCATGTGTAGACTTGCGAGGTTGCTCTGATTTCCTCCATCAATGATGGCGTGTACATGGCGTTCTTGCACAACAAACTTAGTTTGGAATAAGTTGTTGCGTTGAGTTTCAGTGGCATGCTCCACTGGTGCACTAAGTAGGCGATGAGACATGAGGCTCATATAGTTGTCCGTCATTGCAGCACTCAGGTGCACACCATCTTGATCATTCTTGCCTACAGGGTTAGTCGCAGGAATAGTAAGCACATTCTTATCGTTACATATTGAAATACACTTACTATCCTTCTTCTTAGATTGTGTAGGCTTGACTTCTTTCTTCAATAGTTCCTTCTCATTCTTGGTCGAAGGGATAGTCCCATGCTCGACCTTTTCATTTTTTAATTCTCCATTTCGCCATTTCTCCATGAACTCACTGTGTTTTTTTCTTTCAATTTCTTCTCTTTTCTCAAACTCATGATTAAGTTTCCGCATATATTTCTTTGTTCCTAGCGGAATGCTTGGATCATCCTCGAAGTATAGATCATCGTTCTTTCGTGGACTTGCCATTATTAGTGGTAGACAAGAAAAATACACGCAAAAATGTATATTCCTATCTACTAATATGTGGACAGTGGAGGATCTCACACGCTTAAGCTCACACCAAGTTCTTACCAGTTCTTACCCTACAGCTTTTCAAGGTTCAATCGAGGGATGATGGTAATCTGCACTCAGGGGTGACAAAGCGATTGCAAGGTGCTTCTCCTGTGGTTAATAGTAGGTGGAGCTTGGATAGATATAATATGTAGTAAAGGATATACTAGAACCACACTAGCCAAAACAAGTTGAAAGAATGTTCAACGACGGTATTTTGCTGGTCCTAGGCTAGACCGTACTAGAGACGTGAGCCTGGACACCAATGAAGTCACAGAAACAGCAACCAGAATGACCACAGCACACAAGCAAATAGTTAGGGCTTCTTTTTTCACCTTTTAGTGCGGCTCTTTTATATGCACTTGCCTTTTTTTTAATTTTTCTTCCTTCTATATCAACAAGTGGCACATATGATGAATTACAACTCAAACTTTTTTCCTGCTGCAAACAGATCTACTATGCAGAAAATTCAAACGCTGTTTTCGGGTTTTTATTGGCTTCCAATGCAAAAAAGTATGACTGGAAAGTTGTAGATCTTTTCGAGCTGATCAATTTGCATATATGGAACGTCTATTTTGGATAAGGGAAGCCAGAGATATTGACCCCGAAATACAGACTGCTCAGAAAATCCAGGACGAAAATAGATTCCAATCCGACGGGATTTTGGGCAAGAATACGGCGTTTCTGGAAAGTTTCACAATGGACAAAGTTGTAGATAATTTCTCAAGATTTCAGGAAAGTATAAGAACAGCAAAATCCGAGTTCGTATGAGGGAGTTATGACCCAAATACCGAACTGGACAGAGGAGGATCCGAATTAGACGCGACGACGCGATGGAGTTCAACTCGGTGACAAGAACGTGGCAAGAACTCGAAACTCTAAAGATCAAAACACTAAGACCAGCAACGACACGACGATGCAACGCAAATTCAACAAGAATTAAACTAGGTAGTAATAGTAAAGGCCAAAAGGGGCTCGGACACGCCAAACAGAATTTTTTTGTGGCTATTTTCTGGACTCTAGGATGAACAAGAAGAACTAAATAAGGATAAGGGTGTTCTCACCAGGCAACCATCGCTCTGATACCACTTGATGCGCCTGGGGGTCGGCCCGATCTTCTGATGAGAACGATACGTCGGTTTGATGGTGCACGAAGTAGATGGAACGGCTACTAACCACGAGATCAGTAACCAAGCAATCGCAACGTCACCACACGAGGCGATCAACCGAATCAAAACCCGATCGATCCTTGTACCTGCTGCAATCGAGAACAAGCAAGAACAAGGTGAGAGCAATTCCAATCCAATAATCTCAAAGATACAAAGGCGAGGTTCTGTTTCTCGTCACGGGTGGTCTAGTCGACACACGCGAACACGAGGAGGGACGCACAAGGGGTCTACCAAAACACAACAAAACCTAAACGTAAAAGAACGGCGGTGGCCACATATATAGCGGCGGCCAGGAGGTGTAGGGCAGCCAAAACAGTGGTGGCCACCAAAACCCTAAGATACATGGGCCATAGACCCAAAAGTGGGGTGATGCAGCACCCTGAATTTCTGGTCCGTGACATTGTTCCGCATTTTCCTATCGTTCTAGAGTGAATTTGGAAGTGGGGCTGGATCCATTGGAAAGCTTATCTCCTAAGCTTTCAAACGGGTGGTCGCACGCTGAAAACGGAGTCCGGGAGCCCAAGTTATGCCCGTTTGAAGTTGGCGTGCTACTGGATGGCCGAACCGGGCTTTTTGGCATCTTGGGCTTCCATATGGGCCTTCCTTGACGCGTGGGCTGTTCTCGGGGTGTGTGCTTGAGGCTCTTGTCTGTTGATGTGGGCTTGAATAGCTGAGCTTTTGGATTAAGGCCTCTCGGCGACGATGTTCTTCTGCGTCGATCATTTGTGACGAAGATGGAGCAGCGTCGGTAGTCATTGGAGAAGCCGGAGAGGAAGGAGGGGCAGCGGTCACGCTGGTCATATCCATGTTGGTGATGTCCTCATCACTACGCCTAGGGTTTCAGCTGATGGGCCATAGTGGGCCTTCATGGGCTACCAGGTTCCTTAACACTCCCCCTTGGCCCTTTGCCGCGAGATGCATAAGCCTCATCAAAATTCCAGGAAAAACCCAGTGGGAAAAATACTTGGAGAAAGAGTACATAACATACGCTTGCTGTGTTGCACAAATTGACTCATTAAAACCTTATATAAGAAAACTTTCGTGAAAAACTTACTAAGGAAAAAGAGTACAATTTACCCAAACTTCAATGCAAATCTTCGAGATTCACGTTGGATACTCAAACTTCTCATTCAAGATTTATTTAGGAATATGTGAAAGTTCTCCCCCTGAAATCTGCACTTCTCTAAGTCTTATCATCCCAATTCCTCTAACGCACCTTTCAAAAGTAGGTGCTGGGAGTGATTTAGTGAATAGATATGCAAGATTCTCACACGACTTAGTGTGCAGTATTTTGATCTCGTTCATCTTATACATTTCATGAGCATAGAAGAACTTGGGGTTGATGTATTTCGTGAGGTTACTTTTCACATATCCCATTTGCACTTGAGCAATACAAGCTACATTGTCTTCATAAATTATAATGGGGGTTTGCTCAATGTTCAGGCCACATGGCTTCTGGATGTGGTGAACTATTCTTTGAAGCCATGCACATTCTCGGGAGGCTTCATACAAGGCGATGATTTCCGAGTGGTTTGTCGACGTCGAGACAAGAGTCTGCTTAGACGACTTCCAAGAAATTGCCGTTTCACCACAAAGGAAAACATACCCAGTTTGTGACTTGCCAGTATGCGGGTCAGATAAGTACCCAGCATCGGCGTAGCCAACTAAATTCAATTCATTGTTCCTTATGAAGAACAAGCCAAGGTCTTTACTTCCTTGGAGGTAACGGAAGATGTCCTTTATCCCCTTCCAATGCCTTTTGGTGGGTTCTGCACTATACCTGGCTAGCAAGTTCACGGTGAACGCAATGTCCGGCCTGGTGCTATTTGCGAGGTACATGAGTACTCCAACTGCACTCAGATATAGGAATTCCGCTCCCAGGACTTCCTCCCCTTCTTCCCTAGGCCTGTATGGGTCTAGGTCTGCTTGTAACGATCTTTCGACCATTGGAGTCTTTGCAGGATATGCCTTTTCAAAACCGAACTTCTCTAACACTTTCTGAGTGTAGGATGATTGGTGTACCAAGATTCCTTCTTGAACATGCTCAAGCTGCAAGCCTAAACAAAACTTGGTTTTACCCAAGTCCTTCATTTCGAACTTAGACTTCAAGTATGAGCAAGTTTCTTCAATTTCTTCATCCGTCCCAATAATGTTCAAGTCATCCACATAGACGGAGATTATACAAAATCCATTCGGAGATCGTTGTATAAATACACATAAACAATCTTCACTGTTTGTGTAGCCTTTCTTGTGGAGAAAGTCACTCAAACGATTGTACCACATTCTTCTTGACTGCTTTAGCCCATACAGTGATTTCTCTAATTTCACACTGTATAGGTTTCTATTTGCTCTGTCTTGATTCAGAATAGGGATACCTTCTGGTACTTTCATGTATATTTCTGAATCCAAGTTTCCATACAGATATGCTGTGACAACATCCATCAGTTTCAGTTTCAACTTTAAGTTGACTGCCATTTAGATCAAGTATCTAAAGGTAATTCCTCCCATGACCGGAGAATAGGTTTCTTCATAATCAACCCCAGAACGTTGAGTGAAACCTTGCGCAATAAGCCTTGCTTTGTACCTTACAACTTCGTTGTTTTCATTCCTCTTCCGAACAAAGACCCATTTGTGACCTACCGGGTTTATACGGGGAGGAGTGGGGCATACTGGTCCAAACACCTCTCTTTTGTTCAGAGAGAGTAATTCTGCGGTAATTGCCTTCTTCCATTCTTCCCAATCTAGCCTTTCTTGCATTCTGCGAGTGATGCAGGCTCGGGATTATGGTCGATGATTGTGGCAATCTTCTTTGCGAAGTATGCATCGATATAGGCTGTTGTTCTATTCAGGGATTCTCCCGTTGTTACAAAGTTTATGGCCATTTCGTCATGGGGTGCTTCTTCATGCACTTCTGTTTGCTCTTCTTTGCTATTCCCCATCGCAGGAGCAAGTTCCTTTAGTTTTTCATCACCTATGTGTGCGCACACATTATTTCTGGCGATTTCCTGCAATAGGAGGTTCAGATCTGGAATTGCCTTTTTCATAAGCTTCTTTCCAGTGCCAGGTCTCAACTGGCTCCCCTTCTTGTGTTGGGGCATTTTCGTAATTGGCTGTGGTAAGTCCTCTTGCCCTTTTTTCTCCAGACGTCTCCGGATACTTTGGGTTTGAGAAACCAGATTTCCTGTCCTTTTTCTTTGAGGCCTCAAAACAGGATGAGAGATATCTTCTGCTTTATTTGGTATTTCAACCCTCTCTGGTGCATTTCTAGCAGGTACATACGACTTAACCACGCTCTTCATATCACAAAAATGATCAGGCAGTTCATTTGCGAGGTTTTGCAAATCAATTATCTTCTGGACTTCTTGATTTGCTTCATTAGTGCGGGGGTTATGAGCGGGGATCCCAGTGGAATGCCATATGATTTCTCGGCATTTTTCATCCAACGGCTGATTTCCTCCCCTAATGATGGGAAACGATCATCGTCAAAGATGCAATCAACGAATCGGGTTGTATGCAAGTCTCTAGTCATGGGTTCCAAATACCGGATTATGGATGCATTCTCATAACCAACGTATATCCCAGACTTGCGGAGGGGGCCCATTGCAATGCGCTGTGGAGGTGGTATAGGTACATACACCATACAACCAAATTTTCTAAGATGGGAAATCTTCGGGTTAACCCCTTGCACTAGTTGCATAGGTGAATATATGTTGTAGGGCGATGGTCTGAAATTGATGAGTGTTGCTGCATGCAGGATTGCGTGTCCCCAACAAGTGTTGGGCAAGTTACAACCCAGCAAAAGTGGTCGTGCTATGAACTTGATCCTCTTCATTAGTGCTTCAGCTAGTCCATTTTGCGTATGGACGTGTGGTACAGAGTGCTCAACGGTTATTTCAGTTGCTGTGCAATAACCATCAAATGCCTTAGAAGTAAATTCGCCAGCATTGTCCATTCGAATGGACTTCACACGATGATCAGGAAATGCATTCTTGATTCTGATGATCTGCGAGATTAGTTTTGCAAAAGCATGATTTCTTGTTGACAGCAAACATACGTGCGACCATTTCGAGGAGGCATCAATCAGTACCATGAAGTACCAAAACGGTCCTGATAATGGCTGAATTGGGCTGCAAATATCCTCCTAGATGTGTTCCAAGAATGTAGGGATTTTATTTTGCACTTTCATAATAGAGGATCAAGTTATTAATTTCCTGGTGGCACATGCATGGCACACAAAATCTTCATGATTCGGGAAATTTTTAACATTAATGGCATGACCTTGCGAGTTGTTAACTATGTTTCTCATCATTCTAAGACCAAGATAACCTAATCTACAATGCCATAAAGAAAATAATTCAGAACTTCTAAAGACAGTCTTCAAAGAAGTATACACTTCGGGTGCATGTATTTTCGTGTAGTACAACCCAGATTCATATGAGGGACATTTTTCTAATACCATTTTTCCACATACCGCGTGCTTCACAATGCACAAACATTCTTTGCCATTTTCTTCATTTGTTTCTACGTGAAAACCATTGGCGCGGATGTCTTTAAAACTCAAGAGAGTGCACGTTGATTCAGGGTACAAGAGGGTTTCTTCAATGACCAAAGTAGTACCCATTGGTAATATAATTATAGCTCTTCCGGAGCCTATTATATATGAATCGCTTCGTGCAATCGTAGTAATCTTTCCAGCGTTCTTCGTGATCGACTGGAAATACTTAGATTCTCTTAAGATTGTATTTGTTGTGCCACTATTAACAATGCATATCTCCTCCATTTGGGCGCTACACAATTTCTATACAAAAGTATAATGCTAATCAAATAGTGGCAAGATAATTCAAACATTGCTTGTAAAGATAGAATACTTGGAATAAAGAATAAATTGCAATTCAATTCATGAGAAAATTCGTGCTCTTCTAGAGCTTACAAATCATTATTCAAAATGCACTAAGCAACCATAAAAGAAATACTAATAATGCAATTAATACATTAAATGAATCAGAAAGAATGCATTGACTTCGCCTCTATGTCATCAATAGGGCCTTTTCTTGATTGCCATGAGCTTGGTCACGCATCGATGTCGAGCTAGGCCGAGAGGAAGCAAGTGGAATATCAGTGTCCATGGTGTCATTATCGCCTACCTTGGCGAAATGTGCCTCTGCTGGTGCATTGTCTTTGGTCTTCTTCTTGGCTTGATATGCATTGATGACATCTTTGGATTCCCGACATATCTTGGACCAATGTCCCCAAGTGCCACACTTGAAGCACGTTTGGTTCTGCTGTCTATACGGCTTCGTGGGTGGCTTCTCCTTGCCATCCTACTTCTCATGGGCTTTGGACTTTCCTTTGGCCTGATACTTCTCTTTTCCACCTTTCCGGCCTTTCTTCCTCTAAATGGGCTTTCTCACCTTGTAGCTATTGGCATTGACTTCTGTGCCAATGCCTCTTCCAAGTGGCTGTGAGACGAAATTGTTGCAAAGAACGTCATCTTGTGACTCAGCAACTTGCATAACATCAATAAGTTCGCTATACTCCTTGTATGCGTCCTGACGATAGCTGCGAGCACTCTGGATAGCATTAGGGTGAAAAGCGGAAAGAGTTTTCTCAATCTTCTCATCAGTGATCTGCTTGCCACATAGGGAGAGATTGGTACAAATTTTGTGCAAGGCAGAATTGTACTCGGCCATTGTTTTGTAGTCCGCAAATCTTAGGTGAACCCAATCTTACTGTGCTTAGGGCAAGATGGTGTACTTGAGCTTCTCGAATCGCTTCTGAAGTGCAGTCCATAGCTCAAGTGCACTTTCCACAGCCATGTATTCATTCTTCAAGGTGGTTGAGAGATGATGCCTAAGGAAGTGCAAAGCTTGACCGTTCTGCTCGTCTGTAGGTTGCGTGTCCTTCGAGGACCTTAAGCCGATGGCAGCTCGGAGCTTCTTGCTCCCAAGTACGATTTTCACATCTGATGCCCATGTAAGGTAGTTTTGACCATGCGGGGCCAGTTCTTCAAATTCGTGGTTCACAATGCCAGACATCTACATGTTTACGAAATTCCGTCATTAGATTACTACGTGTAATCTGATAAAAGAGGTTGCAAAATTCATAAAATACAGAAATTAAATTCTAATGAATTTCTAGTAAGTTGAATAGAAAGCAATAAATGCAAAAATTCATAAATACAGAAAGGAATGCTAAAAATTAGAGCCAAATAATTTTCTAGAATTTTCTGGCAAATTATCATAATTTTATGTTATTTTTAATTAATTTTCCGAATTTCTTACTGGTTTTCAGGGGAAAAAATAGAACAAAAAAAAAAAACAGCCAGGCCGCATGGCCCGCATGCATAATAGGCCGGTTGAAAATAGCCCGGCCACAAGGCCCATTGGCCGCACGGCCCGCAAGCATTAATAGGCCGGCGCATTAGGATTCTTCTCGCGTAGCTTCAAGCTAGCGCCGTCACTCTTGGAGCGAAAGCATTGCCGGGCGGCTGCGGTGGGGAAACCAAAGCGACTCCGGTCTGTGCGGCGCGAGAGCCAAGACGTGGCCTGAGGACGAGGCGGAGCCGGTGGAACATGCACGGCGGCCGAGGCGGAGTCCGCGGGGCGGGAGCAGCTGATCGGGTCCGGCGGTTATGCGGCTTCGGTCCGCGGTGAAGACCGAAGGTGCGGCGAGCGCCTTCGAGGCAGGGGAGCCGGGGCGAGGTGGTGACGCCTTTGAGGCGGTCTAGCTCGGCGGCGACGCGGCGAGGGCTAGGGGCCGATGGTGGGCCTGGCGACGGTGCTGCGGGCGCGGGAGCCGAAGCGCGGCTGCGTCTTCAAGGTGCCCGGGCGACGGCGCTGCGAATCACGGCTTCGATCGCCCATGGCGGCGCACTGCTGGTGTGAAGCCGAAACAGTCGAGCGACGGCGCAAGGGCCAAGGCGGGCCAGGCGGCCCGCTGCGGGCGCGGCGACGTCTTCGAGGCACGATGCGAGAGGCAAAGTGCGATGGCGGCGCCTTCGAGGCGCGACGCGGGAGCCGAGCCGGGCCGCACGGCGCGCTGCGAGCGCGGCGGCGACTTCCGGCGGCGGCTTCGGGCGGAGGCGCTTCGTGCGCCGAGGTGCCGGGAGGCCGAAGACTTCAACCGGGATGCAACCAGTCGCCGGTGGGAGGCCAGCCGGCCGGCGTGCTTCGAGTACAGCGGCGTCGGCCCTTTTTTCGTGTGTACTGTAGCAACGCTAAACGAGTAGCTTCATGCTACGCAGATTGTAAAGAAGAAATAAAAACACTTGCAAATCGTAGCTTCGTGCCATGTAGGATTCTTACGCGAGATTAGATCAATCCCCGTATCTCACCTTTCAATTCTACGTCGGCGGTAGAGGCTCGTGCTGATAACGTATTAGGGAATCGTGCTATCGAATAGTATAGGTTCCCCAATAGATTAATAGTGGAGAACAGAGAGAGACAGAGTTTGGAGGAATTGATCTATTATTCTGAATACGTGTATAATAAGGTAAATCTTTCCTCCGTATTTATAGTCTCCACCTAAGATTTCAACTGATGGGTCAGCCATAGTGGACCTTTGTGGGCCACCAGGTCCCTTAACATTCTTCGTTCTTTTGCCGGTTTTTTTATGAGAGAGGAGTGGCTAATTCCACGCTGGGATTATATAGTAGAGATGAAAGTCAAAACCCTCGTTCTCAAACCCTTGTTCACCTCATAGCGGCCTCAGCCCTCCTTGCCGCCGCCGCCGCCTCTTTATGCTCGTCTGCCTCCGGCGAGGCCTCTCGCTCCTCCGGCAGCACCCACCCCGTTTACTCCCCCCGTTCCCGCTCCCGCTCCAGCCCCGCCCGGCTCGCGTCCTCTTCCTCTCCTCCCTCCACCTCTCCGCCGCCGCTGCGATGGGAGAGAACTCCGCGGCCGGGAAGGACGCGAAGGGGAAGGTGCCAGCCCCGCCCCCAACTGTCGTGCCGGACGAGGCCTACCTGGAGGCGGTGACACAGAAGCGGATCCGCTTGTTCAAGGAGATCCAGACCCAGCAGGCCCTTGAGCGCCTCAACATCGGCGGCGAGCCCATCAAGTGAGTGCTCTCACGATGTTCTTGGGTGTTTGTTGTATGATTAGCGCAGTAAATCAACAGGGAACGTTTGAATTACGACTTGTGTAGAGCTGTGGATTTGTGCCGCACGTTATGAGATGAAGAGGGGGTAGATGGAGGGTAAGTAAATCAGCCATTGAGATATAAGGCAATAAGAGAACTCGATGGGTGTACTTTATGCTGCATGTCTGAGACAAGTTTTTGAAGTAGTTTCCTGGAGGAGTTGATTGTTGATGAGATATCGGGATTACGCTGCTGCTTAGAAAGAAAACTATCCAACCATTTCTGAGAAAGAAAACCATCCGAACAGCTGCAGGTTTTGATTAACTTGCATTATCTGCCTAGGCATACAGTAGTGGATCATATGATTTTGAACATCATCATGCATTCTACTTTATGAAAAAAAATGGACTGCAGGCATATTTTCTGCCATGTAACCATGGTTGTCAGGCTTACCTGGCAATCATGGCACCTAAGAGGCACCAGGATGCCATGGCGTCCTCAAGGCATGGTACAACAATCAAAAGGAATGCAGCAGAGCAGAGAGCAGCACTAAAGCACACCTGCAGATCTCGACAAAGGAGAGCTTCGTTGAGGCCTGGAGGGACCTTGCCAGTGGCTTGTCTTAGTAGAGGAAAAAAGAAGAATGAAGGATGAGTTGAGCACATCAGGAGCAAAGGAAGAGGAACAAAGCCAGAAAAAATAGAGGCAGAGGAAGTAGAAGACCTATCCCTCCCAGACCCCCTCCCCTACAGCGCCAACTTATCCCCCCCCCCTGACCCCCTTACTAGCTGGCTAAGGCACCCGCCCAGCTGCGCGACACCGTGGATGCCACAATTTCCTAGGCACCTGCCTAGGTGACCAAGGTGAGGCGAGCATCCATGACATCGCATTCGGAGAGCCACGACGCCTTGGCTACGCCGTGACAACCATGCTTGTAACATAAAATTCAATTCACTTACTTTTTTTTTGCAGTATACTTTCTCTGGGAATTAAAAATTCAAGTACATGTGCAGTCATTACATGATGGCAATGAATTCTTCATTTGTAATGTTATTTTCCTGCAACTTCCTTTAGGATAACTTTGCTCGATGGCGCTGTCAAGGAAGGAAAGAAATGGATATCAACCCCAATGGACATTGCTCAGGAGATATCAAGTGGGTTTGCAGCTAGCTGTTTGATAGCTCAAGTGAATGGAACACTATGGGATATGGCAAGGCCACTTGAAGGTGATTGTGAATTGAAGTTGTTCAAGTTTGATAGCAATGAAGGGCGTGACACCTTCTGGCACTCAAGTGCTCATATACTTGGAGAAGTGAGTTAAAGCTTCACAACATATCTTTGAGCATGATTTTTTTTCTTTATTACATAGTGTTCGATTTTAAGCATCTAATAATTCTGTCAGTTGTCTGTTATAATTCATTTTGTAATTCAAGTTTTTTAATTGAAGATTACATTTGCAGTCTCTTGAGAGGGCATATGGCTGCAAGCTGTGTATTGGGCCTTGTACTACAAGAGGGGAGGTATGGAATTAGTCTAACTTGGGGTCAGCACAAGAAAACTGGTTAGCGCTCTTTTCAGGGATTATTCATCTTTTCTAATGTTTCCACTTTACCTGTTAAGGGCTTCTACTATGATGCCTACTACAATGATGTGACATTGAATGAGGCGCATTTTGGTCTAATTCAAACCCAAGCTCAAAAAGCTGTTGCGGTATGCTATTATATTTAACTCATTTTATTTAAGTTTGTGTTTACACTTATTTTGTGGACACTATCTACCAATATGGCGTATTTTAATGCACCTTTAGTTGTTCATGAAGTGCAATATGGTGATTGGAATCCTTAATTATGTCTTACACTATCAGTATGGCATAACTGAACTGCTCTAGCAACTTACTAGTGTGTTACTTCAACCTAACTTGATGCAGGAAAAGCAACCATTTGAACGCATTGAAGTATCCAGGGCGGAAGCTCTTGAAATGTTTGCTGAAAATAAATTCAAGGCAACCTTCCTCACTTATATCTTGTTTCTTTCGATCTTCTATACCATCTAAATATCTAATTACTGTTTATGTTATGTATGTGAGAACTTCTATTCATTTTTAAATATTTTTGAACTATATGTTTAGGTTGAAATCATCAATGAATTGCCTGAGGACAAGACCATTACAGTATACCGGTGTGGTCCTTTAGTTGACCTTTGCCGTGGACCGCACATCCCTAATACCTCCTTTGTTAAAGCTTTTGCTTGCCTCAAGGTAATTATTCTTTCGTTATGCTTAGTCTGTAGGTCCATTTTTTAATGTAATGAGTACTTCGGGTTTAAATTTACATGTAAATATTCAGGCTTCATCATCTTATTGGAGAGGAAAAGCGGACCGTGAGAGCCTGCAGAGAGTATATGGAATTTCTTTCCCTGATTCTAAACGTCTCAAGGTATAACATATAATTTGTACTATCATCAATGATATGGAGTCTTTTATGGTCAGTTCAGACAAATTTCCTGAATTAAAAGATTATTAGATCAAGACAGAGTGCATTTTAAGTTTAATTGTACATTCCTAAAAAATTCTGTTTATCTTTTCGTTTTATCAGCGACCTATTATGTTTCACATACATGTTTTTTGCTTGATTATATGCAGGAATATCTGCATCTGTTAGAGGAGGCTAAGAAACGTGATCATAGGTTATTAGGGCAGTCCCAGGACCTCTTCTTTTTCCATCAACTTAGGTATCTACTATCTAGCATTTCTACTTGATTTTATCTCTTTTCATGTCTTAATTTCTAGATCTTCCATTACCAGTCTGCCGCTAGATCTTTTATTGACTTTACAACTATGCAGCCCTGGAAGTTGCTTCTTCCTTCCAAATGGTGCTATAATATATAACAAGTTGATGGATTTTTTGCGTCAACAATATAGAGAGAGAGGCTACCAAGAGGTCAGTGTTAATTCATTATATATTAGTTGAGAGGTGGAATATTAGTAAGCTTCTTAGATCATGTGCACCTCTATGCTTTTCCGTTGTTTCTGTTCCTTATGTGTGCCTTTTAGGTTTTGAGCCCAAATATGTACAATATGCAACTTTGGGAAACCTCTGGACATGCTGCAAACTACAGGGATAACATGTTTGTTTTTGAGGTAAGCGCATCCGCAGTTGCTACGTCAGAGCCATAAGTTTAACAAGATTTGTTTTACACATGTTATATGTTTATATCATTAACGAGTTATGACCTCTACGGGCTGCTTGTTGGTTTTATTCTTGTGCAGATCGAGAAACAGGAATTTGGTCTTAAGCCAATGAATTGTCCTGGCCATTGCCTAATGTTTGAGCACAGGGTTCGTTCGTACAGAGGTGAGCTTCTTCCTAATTTGATAATTGTATTTTAAGTTGCTTCTCTGTGGTTGTCCTGAATGAGATGATTGTAAGTGAAAATTGACGCTATCGCAATAGTAGCTTCTACTTCCCTCCTGAACTATTTTTCCTGTAAGATTCTATGCTATCTTTCTATTTCCTTGGTACTGTTAGTTGCATATTTGATATCTAGTGGTTGGTGCATTGTCTCACAGGCATTGCAGTAAACTGTTTTTTTTAACTC
This sequence comes from Guadua angustifolia, assembly GCA_036346375.1. Taxonomy (NCBI): domain Eukaryota; kingdom Viridiplantae; phylum Streptophyta; class Magnoliopsida; order Poales; family Poaceae; genus Guadua; species Guadua angustifolia. The sequence continues at coordinate 2,815,725 of CM070521.1, read as the reverse complement.
TCATAGTACATAACAGATACAGGAAAACTCTCAGTGCATAACACATACAGTTTTTTAGTTGTGTATCAAGCAAGCTTGTATAGGTAAAAATACCTGGGCTCCAGAATTGTGAAGAGAGAATTAGTTTTTGACTTTTGAGTCCAATGGATGTTTTGTACTCTAATCAAGTAAACCTAAATACGTGCAATTTCAGCCATTTATTGTTCCTACTGCAATAAATTGGCCTTTTCTAATATATTCTTCTTTGATGGAATTGTAACAGCTGCTGTTGTCTTTATGTGGTTTTTGACAAATCTTGTGGTTAATGCTAGCAAATTTGTTTCATGAAATGCTTCAGAGTTGCCTCTCCGCATGGCTGATTTTGGAGTTCTTCACAGAAATGAGCTTAGTGGTGCACTTACAGGTTTGACACGAGTTAGAAGATTCCAGCAGGTAAGTCTAATGTTATCTATTAGTTAGTTTCCAACATATTATTTTAAATTTTCAGCTATAGTTTCTGATGATTTTATTAGCTCTACAATTTAATCAAGCTTTTTATTTACGTTCCCTGCAGGATGATGCCCATATTTTTTGCAGAGAGAGCCAAGTAAGTTTGATTTACATAGATCATGCATTTTGTTTATCATTTTTTTAGACGAGGTGCTATTGGAATCATATTATACTTTCCTTAGTAATCATTGTACTGTATGATGTGCATAAGTTTAGGCTGTGTGTGATATTTCCAGCAGGTTTCAGAATTTTACGTACTCATAACCTGCACCCTGCATACATGCTAGTTTGTATTCCTCTTGCATTCACAAAGTTTTCCAAGGTGTTTACTGTGACTCCCTTTTTCGATAATATTTGCATTGTGGCTTTGAGATGGTTGCCCATTTTGTTGTACTGACTGCTTTAAAACTTCTTTTGGTGTTGCAGATCAAGGATGAAGTTAGCCCAGTTCGTTGTACTGACTATTTTAAAACTTCTTTTGGTGTTGCAGATCAAGGATGAAGTTAAGGGTGTATTGGAATTCATCAATTATGTTTACGAAATATTTGGGTTTAAATATGAGTTGGAGTTATCAACTGTAAGCATCTCAGCTTTGTTGTATATTGATAACACCTAGAAATTCGCTGTAACTTCAATCTACATTTGACAATTTGCATGAAATGATGACACTTTAGAGGTTTTTGTTTCTCTTTAGTTTCATGTATTTGGTAACCACGATTGAGTTGAATTACAAGATCACCCCACAATATTAATATTTTCAGTAGGGGCATGCTATCACATGCTTTTCTATGTGAACCTATTAAAAATCTGAGCAATCAAATGTTCGTGGAATATATTTTTAGTTGATTTTCTAGTAGCTTTATGAACCTGAAGTTGTTCAGGCTCATGAAAGGCCTCTTTCTTATCGTATTCTAGGCTTGTACAAGTTTCTTTCGAACTTTTTTCTTTAGTTTCTGACAGGTTAGTCAATTGATGTGTTTTTATACTGTGATCCTTTCTTTGGACTACCACTGAGAAAATTGGCACTCCACATTTTGGTAACTTTTGCATCCAAGTTTCCTTTTTTGTGTGTGTTTTTGCTCATTGGCATATCTCTGTTGCAAATTGCTAATGTGTAAGGAAGTCTCAGCATCTTGAAGGATGCAAATGGACATGTGAATAGTCGATGATTATTACTTAACCTTCTAATCTGGTTATAGTCTCACATATGTTTAACCTGGTCATAGTCTCACATATGTTTTTTGCCCCTTTCAGAGACCAGAGAAGTATTTAGGTGACATTGAAACCTGGAACAAAGCTGAGCAACAACTGACAGAAGCCTTGAATGAGTTTGGGAAGCCATGGCAGGTACCTTTACAGAGCCATTATTCCCATAATGTTTGCATCACTCTATGCTGTTAGATGTGCAATTGTAACATTTAGTACTTTCAGTATAGTAATGGTGGTTTTCACTAAATTATTCTATCATTTTAATTGTACATGCACTTGACATTATCACTAGTCCTTTCATCATACCTCAAAGTAAGTAATCAAAGTAAGAAATAAACAATTTTAATTTTAATTTTAATTTTAATTGTAGAAATAAACAATTTTAGTCCTCAAAACTTATATGCCGATCTCAAATGATTGAAATATAATTTAATGGTGATATGCTTTATATATTTGAGTAATCTCTGATGAGCATAAAGATATTTCATGCTGGTGGGTAGTAGATGTGTTGCTTGCAACTTTGCAGTTACTAATTTGAATATCTATGTTGTTTTTAACTCATCTTGTGACTGAAATATTCAATTTGTATCATCACTAGCTAGCTACTATTTTACAACATTTTTCTAAACATCTAATTGCTATTGCAAGAAACCACTGGGACCCGGCTGTTTCTTGAACCCTTAATCAGGAATTCAGTGTACTTATTTAGATGCCTGTGTGCAGATCAATGAAGGGGATGGTGCTTTCTATGGTCCTAAAATTGATATTGGTGTGTTTGATGCCCTCAAGAGGAAATTTCAGTGTGCAACTCTGCAGGTTTTCTTAAATGTTGTTTTGACATCAACTGTAGAGAATTGAATGATCTTTTATCTAACCTTTATTGTCTGGTACAGCTGGATTTTCAGCTGCCTCTTCGCTTCAAGTTGACTTATTCTGCAGAGGATGAAGCCAAACTTGAGAGGCCTGTGATGATACACAGGGCAATCCTAGGATCTGTTGAAAGGATGTTTGCCATTCTATTGGAGCATTACAATGGTAAATGGCCCTTGTGGCTAAGCCCTCGCCAAGCCATTGTTTGTTCTATATCTTCCAATTCACTAGAATATGCAAAACAGGTAAATGGTCTTTGTATCTGAGAATTGAATTTATTGCATAGCTCTTCTCTACGGTGACTGATGTTTGAAAATTTGCTGCTTGACTATTTTCCACTTTGTGGCCCTTAGTGGCTTGATGATGTCTTAGCTGTTTATTTGTGGTAATCGGTCATGCATAGTTATTTTCTTTTGAGTTCAGTAACAAATATTTGTTAACATTGAGTTGGTTCCGAATAAGTTTTTGGTTCAAAATTTATTCTGTTGTCACCAGGGATAAAAAGATCAGCGGTAACTGGCCGGTTACTACCGGTTACCGGCCGTGCCGGCCTAGACCGGTAAAAAATACCAGTCCGGAAAGTAGTGATTCCATACTAATTTGAATGAAGTCTTGATGTTAATGTTTATAGAAGACCAAGCAAATACAATGCTTTGATGACAAACTGTAGAATTGCAACAAAATGAAACTGCAAACCGGAATAGAGCGGAAATGGACTGGTTATCTCCCCGCTGACCTCCGGTAAATTTTCAAAATCCGTTTTTTTGGTCCTTGGTTGTCACTAGAATGTAAGATGCATGTCCACCTGGTGTCAGTATAGAGGGATTTATCCAAAGCTGATGGCTTCTTTTGGGCTTTTGAAACCTTGGTTGCTTGGGTGTTGTTTGCTGAAAGGGTACACTCTTGTGCTGTGAGCAAATTTATGTACTATTGCAAGAGCAGTTATTTGAGCTTGTGGTTATCTCAGTGTCCTGGTCAAGTGGTCAACATTATATCTCTTTGACATACTGAGGATGAGTTCTAAATAGTCTCATGAAATGATGACAATCAGATTGGATTGTCTTTGCTGAGTTCTTGTTTAATCATATACTTTTGCTCTATTTCTTGATTGATGTAAAACATCAGCGCAATATCGGAAGCTTGTGTAGCCCTTGTTTCGGTGTAAATGGATTCCAAAAGACACTTTTGATGTACTAGCATTGGAACTATTTTATAATCATAACACAAATAATTTACTATGTATGCATAATGTAAATGTGCTCCATAACAACCTGATTAGGCAAATGGAGCCTTGTTTACGTTAGGAAACCGGGTGACTAATCAGTTTGCTTCCGATGCTCAGGTTCATGATAAGATTGTGAAAGCTGGTTTTCATGTTGACATCGACAAGACTGACAGGACAATTCAGAAGAAGGTAGTTCCATCTTGCCTTTTGGCACAGATTCTTTTATTTTTCTTAGTATTTGTTTATTCAGATTTGCTATTTCTGAGTTGCCTGAAATTCTCTCAAGTCAACTTTTGTGACCATTGAATTTGTATAAATATTGATGTGCCATATGATTGGATGTTGATCCAATGGATAAAAAATGTGACTTGTGCTTAAGAAAAATTCTGTCACCTTACAAATAGACAACTCCTTGTTTATTTACCGTTTGTTTCAACTTTCTGAACGGCAAAAAAGGAAGTCTCGATGTAGTGATGTATGGTATTCATTAATTTGATTATCGGATTGCAAGGATGGTCCATCTCATTTTGGCCTTTGATTATGCAGCAAGCGTTGTCTTTAATATTTAAGTAATAGGGTTTGTGCAGATCTCACAAAGTAATCTGTGAAATGGTTATGGTCAATTGTCATCTTTGCAGGTGCGGGAGGCTCAATTAGCCCAATTCAACTATATTCTTGTCGTAGGCGCACAAGAGGCAGAGACTGGAAAGGTTCGATTTCTTCACACCCCTATTTTTCTTACAGATGCTGAATAGTTAATATGCTTGCCTGATTCCATATCATCGTCAAATATTGTGGCATATTTAATAAGTGCAACGCCTGATTCCATATCATCGTCAAATATTGCAGCATATTTAATAAGTGCAACAAGCAATGTAGATTTAGCCTACTGGTTTATATGAAATGCTGAATTCTGTTGATGGCTTGTACTATTGCAGGTGAGCGTTAGGGTAAGAGACAAGGCTGAACTATCCACAATGAGCATTGATGATGTCATCACACGTTTTACGGAGGAAGTAGCAGCTTACAAATGATTTCGACCCCCCCTTTTGTTTAAGCATTTACTCCCAATTTGTAATTTTGATGGGAGTGGGTAGTGAATATTACCAAATCATGTTATTTTTCTAGTTGCTGTTGCCAAGAAGTACAACCGATTGTCTTCTATTAATTATAATGGTGGGGTACTCTACAGACTGTTGAAATGTGACCCCGAGTTAATAAGTAACATACTGAAACGAAAAATGTGTAGAAAAAAAAAGCGCAGAAATCAGCATGAAAGGCTATTCAAAGGGCTTCTCAATTGTGCGTTGAAGGCCAAGTATGTTGCTCTCGTAGTAGTGTACAATCTGTTTACCAGTCTGAAGTGGTCGCTCTACCAACAGCTAGTGCGCGACATTTCAAGCATGTCCAAAGATGAAAAATTCAGAGGAAAATGCAAAAAAGGTTATCTGAGTGTCATATAGCAGTTTTGATATTTTTTCAAGGGGCCATCTTTCTCGGTCAACTGAAAAACTTTAAAACCTAAATTTCAGATTTTTTTTTCATCCAACTCTCACATCCACCCACGGCTGCTGCCTCCACCAGTCCTTGCGGCCGCCTCCCACAGCCTCCCTGGTGCCAGTGTCGGTGCCATCGAGCTACTCCTTATTCGCCACTGCCACCTTGTCTCCCTTAAAGCCGTTGATGCCTCTCCCCTTCCCTCCTTCCTCACTCCGGTTCTCGTCATCCTCACCAACCTCTACCGCCCTGCGGTCGAGACAGTGCCTCGCTTGCCCCACCATCGTTGCCGCCACCCTCCTCCCTCTAAAGCTCTAACCCTATCATGCCACCTTTGGTGAAGGCGTCGTCGCTACCATCGATCGAAGAAGACAACGACCTATTGAACATGAATCTCCACGTGCATTTCAAAGGTGAGAAAAATCGATTGAGATTTCTTAAAATTTTAATTGGTGGGAATTGGCAATTCTGATTTTTTTAATGTTTGTTAATATCTGATACACTGTATCAAGGGCAAACCTCTGTGGTTGTCTACATCCGGCACTACATCTACTGTGCGTGCCCTCTTACAATTCGTTTTCGCTACTTGTTAATTTCAAATCTTCTAAATGTGATTGACTTTGTTTTTGAATTTTTGCATTACCATAGAATATGCCCTCTATGTCTCAAAAGTTTGTTTGAATATTTTTGGAAACTTTTAAATGTAGAAAAAAGGAGGTAGCGCAATAGGAAGGTGAAGTACATGATATTTCCCGGTACGGGAGTTAGCTGACAGTGGAAGTTGACTCAAATTCTGATAAGAATAAGAACCGGCCACTCATATATATAGAGAGAGAGAGACTTTTCTTAGGTTCACCTTTATTGAGTTTGTCAAATGAGCAGGCCAATAGGCTCACAGTGTAGTACGTACGCTCAGCACTTTCATGCGTGGCTATGTATTAGTGCTGCCTTGCAGGAGGGCAGGAGGGTAAGGAATTCACATCGAATAGGACGGTCCAAACTTAAGAAAGAGAGAGAACTTAGAAATGAGAGAGCATCACCGTGGCACCATGGCAGCCATGGTTTTCTTGTTGCTGAGGCTGGGCGCCATGGCAATCCGCAACTTCCAGCCACCATGGTGGAGGGCCTTTCTTTCTCATTCTTTCTTTCGGATTTAATTGAATGTTTTTAGTTAATCTAGCAACGATAAAAAAAACATTTAAACAACAGCAAGCAAACCTTGTTTTCCTTGGACAATTATGGAATTAGCGCGTGAAATTTAGGTGCCTATTCCGATCCAGAAAGCTTATAAGAAGTATGCTTTTCATATCAGCTGCTGTTCATCGTTAATGGCAAAAATTGATGAGGGCTACTATCCTGATATCGCTTTTAACTACTATATCTTTTGGTTTCTATCCAAATAAATTGTTAGTCAAGTTTTCTATAACTAGGATTTTTTTAGCTATATAAGTTAATTTCTTGTACTTGTAATCTTGAAATATTATAGTAGATTGTTTCTTGTAAGGGTTTTTTCATGTTAAATCTTTGTCTCCAGTTATTTATGCCGTTCTATCCCTAACAAATAGTATCAGAGCCCTAGCGAGTGATATCAGAACCTGGGTCATCAATTGGCACAGCACAGCCGCTGCTGTTCCCGACGCATCTGCGTCGGCCGCCTGCTTGTCTTCGGCCTGCCTCGACAATGATCGCCTCTCTGCTGCCTTGGCCGACCGCCGCGAGGGCTGTCTCCCCTGCCTTGACTTCGTCGTCATCTTGCCGAGCCGCCATCTCCCGCGGTGCCCTCCGGCCGCTCGTGCCGCTCCAGGCCGCGCCCTTTTGGTCGCACTGCGTCGGCTCGCCCAGCCTCTGTGCCTTCGTCGCCGCTCGCCCGACGCGCTCTAGCCCGCCTTCCTACCAGCCAGCCACTAACCCGCTCACCCTCTGGCCGGCCCGTGCCTCTGCGCTCTGACCTCCGGCCGGTCACCGAAGTCCCCGCTCGGCTGGTCACTGAAGCCCGCGCGTGAAGAAGCAGCTCGCCCTGCCAGCGTGCGTACGTGGAGCAGCTCGCCCGTGAAGAGCAACTCCTAGCATCCAGCGTCAATCAGTTTTTTTACTCGTGGGAGAGGAACCAAAAGAAGCTTGTTGCTTGCCGCGAAGACATTTGCTGATTTGCATCTTAAACCCTAACAAGCGGTATCTGCCTCTTGCGCTCCGCCTCGGCCCGCGCCGGCCCCGCCTAGGCCTTCCGCAGCACTGGCGCCCTGGCCTCCGGCCACCGCAACCGCTGCGTCTCTGCCGCCATCCGCACCGAACCACGTCTCCGTGCTTCAGCCCTCTGGCCAGCCCGCGCCTTCGAGCCGTGGCTATCCTCTGGCTTCGGACCCACCGACTGCCATCTCACTGAAAAGAAAAATGACAGGAGTAGACACCTGTTGCCGTCTCATTTGGTGACAGAGAGTCTGTCGCCATTTGAAACGGTGAGTTTCTCTCTGTCGCCAAATAAAACGGCAACACGGTTTCTGTTGCCAATTAAAATGGCGACAAAGAGGCCTATATAAGCAGCACACTACCGCTTTATTGCCATTTCCACCTGCCGAAGCCAGAGCCAGAAATTAGGAGAAGAAGAGCATGAGCGTGAGGAGAAGAAAGAAGAGGGGTGAAGAAGAGAGGGAGGAGGCAGGAGGAAGAAGAGGAGGAAGAAAGGGAGGGGGAAGGATGAGGAAGAGGGAGGAGGCAGAGGAAAAAGAGAGAAAAAAATCTTCGTTTGTTAGGTAATAATTTTTTATGTTTGTATTTAAATTATAAATGTATGATGTAATGACTAGATTAAATAGAGTAGTAATAGTTGATCAATTAGATGACTTAGAGGCCAATTTAATTAGGCGTGTAGAGTAATAATAGTTGTTTCACTAGATAACTTAGTGACCAATTTAAACAGACGTGTAGAGTAATAATAGTTGATTGATTAGATGACTTAGGGACCAATTTAATTAGATTTGTTAATAAATAGTTTTGTGCAATATCAGTAGGTTTTTAGATGCTCGGACTATCGATCATAGTAATTAGGTGTATACGTAATTAGTCTTGCAATGTAGCGTTAAATTGTATACGTGTTAAAAATTTTATGAAATACTTGACAGGTATGGATGAACGCGTGAAATTTAAAATATACTACGGAGAAGGGGTTCCGCACATGGGTGTTGAAGGGGTAGATCTAAGTCATTTCGCAAGTGTCGAGGCTAGCCTGTCATATATAGGGGATAGTTCATGGGGCACGATTATGAGGTGGTTGTACCACATGTTCTCTTTGGACCGTGAATTGCATGATCTGAAATTGCACGGAGTAGATTGCCGGAGAATAGATTGCAAGTACTGGGAGTTAGTACAACTGAGGGGGCCGAAGTCTTGGAGTTCGTATGTAAGAATTGCAATTGAGAAAGGATGGCAATTAGTGTTGCTGGCATAAGTATTTGATAAGGCCAATACCGGCCATGCGACCCAATAGGAGGTTGTTGGTGAAGAAATGGAGGAAGTTAGGGAGAGCAGCAGAAGTAGAGAAGGCTTAGTAAGGCAGAATGAAGGTTCGAGGCAGCACGGAGTGCAAGGTGACGTGGCTAATGTTGCAATGGCAAAGGTTCAGGAAGCAATGGATGCAACAGACAAGGGAGAAAACATTGAATCGGTAGTGCAAGTGATGGACACAGAGAGTTAGGACTACGAGGCTTTAAGTAATGACGAAGACGATGAATAGCCATTCCCTACGAAGTGGGACGAGTGTCAGTTCGATAGACTGGTGGTCAACGATGGCGAACACTTCGCTTGGGAGTATGATAGGAATGAGATAAGGCAAGATGCGATTTACAAGAACAAGAGTGAGATTCAAGAAGCAGTAACAAAATAGGCAGTGTCGCTGCGCAGAACCATCAAGATTACAAAGTCCGATCAGTGGGTGTATGATGTCATATACCAGATGGAGGGTCGCCTGTGGTGTGTCCATACGTACCAGCCTAAGTGGGACACCATTTGGAGGTGTTCTATAGCCGTCCCACACACATGCCGATTGGACAACACACACATCAGCTTTATCAGTGCTATTTGCAAACACACTACCAGCAGCTTTCTCACGTCGATTGGACAACATACACAATAGCTTTGTCAGTGTGATGTGACAACACGCTGTTGGCAGTTTTCTCAGACTGATTTGACAACACTCTGCACACCAGAAAGTAACAAAACACTGCCCATCTCAGACCGACGGACAATACACTGCCTATCTCAGAGCGAAGTAACAACACCCTGCAACCCACCGCTTCCTCAGACCGAAATGACAACATGCTTCAGCTCGCTTTTTCAGACCAAAGTGGCATATAAAATCATTCACCACCCAAACAGCCCTTCTTCCCTACCCCAACCTCCACTCCAAATCGCAAGCACACATATACAGCTCCCACTCACACTTCACTATGGCAGGATCCTCTAGTAGAGCATTATCGTGGACACCTGATATGAGTAGCGTAGCCCTTCATTACACGTTGAAGGTTACAAGAAATGGAAAGAATGATCCGTTCAAGGCAGTGGTGTAGCTAGAATTTTAGGCAAGGTTGGTCTAACTAAGAAAAAAATACAACCACATAAGCACAAAATGCCCTGCGGCCTGTCGTTATCTAAAATCCAAATTCAATTTTCTGCCACGTAAGCACAAGGCACGATCCAAATCTAATTGCTTGAAGCACAATCACATGCACAGAGACACTGCTCAACAACGAAGAATGATTGAAGTATTGAACGAACCAGTAGTGACTGCGAGTCTGCGACGTTCTGTCTTCCTGCTGACTGCTTGTACATGGGCTAAAGAATACACGATGGGGTGGAGCATTGGTTGTGCCGTGGCACAACTGTGCCAACTACTAGCTAGCCCCTAGTTCAAGGAGGAGAACGTTAACCTAAGTAAAGTGGTGTCCAAATTGCAAGAGTAGCGTCCGATATTATCCAGGCATAAGGTGACAATCTCTAGCCTGAACCTTGTGACCTCTGACGATCTCAAGGCGCACTTGCAAGGGTGGCATCAAAGGTATTTCAGGGTGTGCAAACTAGCCGACCACCCTTCTGCTACAGGTTTCTCTATGAGACTTTATAGGGTAATGATGCTGCCCGATCAGTATGCAGAGTATATTGAGATTAGTTATTTCCTATTTGTTCACCATACTAATCTTTTTAACATTATCCATAAGTTCAATAATTCATATGCTCATCTTGTGTGTTAGTCATTTCCAGAGGATAAAGAGTTTTTGAACATCTCAGAATTCATAGCGATGTATATGCTCTGCAGTGGGGGTGTGATGCCTAGTTCATACAGAAGACACAGAAGAGGATATAACTGGAGCGGTAGAGGTACACCCAATGCTGTTGTAGCAGAAAGTTCAAGAGGACGTTACACCGCCACCGAAGGAGGGCTTGCTCCTAACTTTACAAATGACAATGACGATGACGACGACGATTTCATGTCACATAGACCTCGACATTTAAGTACTATCACAGCAGGCCGTTCAAGCACTACTACAACAGATTGTTCAAGCAACAATGCAAGAGGACGTTTAACCAGCATTAAAGGAGGGCTATCTCCTAACCATACAAATGACGATGATGATGACGATTTTATGCCACCTAGGACATGAACCTTGTGTCCTTGAAGTCCCCCGAATCCTAACGATGATATTACATTAAGCCCTATCAGGTATCCAAACAGTGGCGGAGGCGCCGGTATGGCAAGGTACGGCAGATGCCGTACCTTATTTTTTTCGCGTGACCCCCGATCTGCCATACGAGTATAAATGTTGTTAGCCTCCCACCATGTCCAATGCAAGATTCAATACCACAGCCAAACCCTCCTGATCAGCATGCAACATATCAAGGTCAGAAACTGCCTTCTCTATGCTTTGTCTTCAGTGTTCACAACTTATGATAGTTTCAAATTCAGGTTTGACATTGGAATATATTGCAGGTGTTGATAACTCGGGTCCTGTAAGTTCAACCTTCATTAGTTATGGTTTTGGTGTTAATGACAAATCTAATCTTGTGTTAATGACAAATCCAATATTGAGTTTATCCCCTAATGCGATATTGTTCTTAATGACAATCTTATATCAAGACTAACTTGTTTATTTAGAATATCTTTGATTAATCTCATCGCATTGAAAAATGGAAAACCCGAGGTATGTATGCATACTCATTATAGTATTAATTGCATACTTTGGATTCAAGTTAAAGTATGAACATTCCCATTGAAATAACCACAAAAGTGTGCATCATGTTTCCCAATCTATATATTATATGGATGCACATATTTAGGGAGTTCACACTCTAACTTGAAGAGTCAATTTAAATGATAAATGATAATTTAAATTGAGTTCATTTGTCTGTTATTAGTTAAAGAACACATCATCATGTGTTGATGGTGTTTTGTGATTAATTAAGGACAAATGAATAGTTCTTAAGTATAATAAAGCATGAGTTGTATTATTGTACTTAAGACACAATTAAATCATTTCAATTGATTTAGGTTGTGCTCAATTGATCTAAAGGCATCCATTATGTGTTAATGGAGTGCAAGAGATAATTGAGACAACCATGCATCTTGGACTAACGGTTTTCATGAGTTATGTTTGAGTTAGGTCCAAAGATGAATGAGATGATGAGAACGGGACAAGGACGGCATCATGAGTTGATGGGCGTCAAGAGTGGATCCCGAAGAAGAGTCGAGTAGAGATCCCGGGGGAGAAATCAAGTGATGATTATAAAGACCCCAAAGGGGATTGCTTGTGCGCGGCGGCAAAGGTATAATTAGATAGGCTAAGGACTTTATAGTCTTTGAGTCTAAGGTTTTATCGCCGTGCTATTAAGAGGGGTCGTTCCCTAGCTTGAGCTTTATCATGCGTTGGTGATCTCATTCCGCGTTCACTCGAGCTCAAACCATTTGGATTTGGGTTTTGCATGAGGGTTAACCATTTGGCATGTGTTGCGAATGGGTTAAACTTATGCTTGGTTGTATTTGGTTTTCGCATTATGCTTTGATTTGCATGTGTTGCAAATAGGATAAGCTAGTGCGTTGGCTTTTGCGTGAAGTTCACTTTTGCATGTGTTGCATTAGTTGACGCTTCATGTTTTGGTTCGAAACAAATCTTTATAAAACCGTGTTGTTGCTTGGAGCTAAGTTTTGCATGTGTTGCAAAAGGAGAGAGCTCAAGCATGATTTGTGTTTGCGTGTTTGTATGGAGCTAGAGGCTTGCATGTGTTGCAAGTAAAGAGCTCATCTGATTGATTTGGTTTAAGTTGAAGTTTGGTTTTGGTGTTGCATGGAACTAGAGAATTGCATGTGTTGCAATTAGAGAGTTCATGCACCTTAAATTTGTGTTGCTTGGAGCTAGACTTTTGCATGTGTTGCAAAGAGTAGTACTCAAGCATGAAATGTGTTTATTGTGTTATTTGCAAGTTCACAGTGCGAATAAACCGAGGTTTATGAGTCAGGAATCCGAGAGCATGTGAGTGGGGCTTGCAACGGAGTTGGCAAGTTGACCGGTCTTGTGTTGACCTTCACATGGCTAGGGGATTAATCTCATAAACTTCGAGTTTGATTTGCTATCGTTTTGCAAATAGTTCTTGAGTTGTTGGCGAAATGTGTTTTCGTCATTCGGAGTTAGTTGCGATTGTGCAAATGTGTTTTGCAAATGGCGTTGAAGTTATGTGTTTGATCTTAGAGCATGTGTTGGCATTTGCAAATGTGTTTTGCAAAGTGTAAAGTCACGTGTTGATCCTTACATGGCTAGAGGATTGATCGCATAAGTTCGGTGTTGATTCTTGAAATGTGTTTTTCGCAATTCGGTTGAATTCTTTGAGCATGAGCTAATTTGGTGCAAATGTGTTTTGCACGGGTGTGTGATCATGTGTTGATCATTTATGGGCTCAAGGAATAGTTTTTGATCTTGTCAGAAAAAGATTGCGAAAGAATCAAAAAATCCGGAGCTGTCTCAGGTGTGGGCGGTGCAACCAGCCCATGGGTGGTTGGACCGCCCCATGAGTGGTTGGACCACCCCATGGGTGGTTGGACCGCCCCATGAGTGGTGTGACCAACCTTAGGGCTTCGGGTGGTGTGACCAACCCATGAGTGGTGTGACCAACCTTAGGGCTTCGGGTGGTGTGACCAACCTTTGAGTGGTGTGACCAATCTTCGAGTGGTGTGACCAATGGTTGGGTGGTGCAACCGGTGGTGTGACCAACCTTTGAGTGGTGTGATCAATCTTCGAGTGGTGTGACCAATGGTTGGGTGGTGCAACCGGCTATGGAGAGGTGCAACCAACCTTAGGGTTTCAGTGTGTATTTTCCAGAGCGCTGTTTTCGGTTTTGTCTTGGCGGTGTGGCCAGGGCTGGTGCGATCACACCGCGTCGGTCGGACCGAACTTCGCCGCGTGATTTTTCGGTCGTGGCGTATGCGGTGTCTGTTCAGGCGGTCGCGACCGGTCGTGATCGGTCTGACCGACCGTGAGGCAGGCAACCCGCCGCACCCCGATATGTTTTTTCGATGAGAGTTGATTTTCGGTGTTTTGCTGATTTGTGAAGGCGGTCGGACCGCCCGGTCGGTTGGACCGGCCGTCCGGTGGGACCGGGTGCAAGCGGTCGGATCAACCATTATAGCAGTCGTTTTCCCGCCGTTGGCATGTGAGGGCGGTCGGATCGGCCGAGGTCGGTCGGACCGGGTTTTTTGATTTAGATTACGCCCCCAAACGGCTAGTTTTCTTGTGGGGGCTATAAATACCCCTTGGGGGCTTAGGCGATTGGTTGGCTGCGTGAGGGAGTGTTTTGCATGTGTTGCTCTTTCTCCTTTGCCTCTTGAGCTTAAGTGAACTAATTGCATGTGTTGCAATTAGGAGTGGTTTGAGTGAGCTCTTGTGCATGTGTTGCACTTGAGTGAGGTCCTTGTGCATGTGTTGCACTTGGTGATCACCGGGGCGCGTTCGTTGTGCTCGGTGAAGTTCAAGCAAAGGCGGCTTATTGCTCTTGGAGGTTGCCGACTCTAGGCAGCGTAAGCGTTGTCTTGGAGAGCCTCGAGGTGTGAAAGCCCCGCGAAGTTTGTGAAGGTTCGGGTTGAGCCTCTGGCGGCGTGAAAACCACGACTAGTGGAAAGAGGCGGGTGCTCGGCGGGGCCGGTCCAAGTGTGGGCTAGCCTCAACGTGGACTAGGGAGACCGCAAGTCTCCGAACACCACGGAAAAACATCGGTTGTCCTTGTCTCTTTACATTCAAGTATTTACCTTTTGCATATTATTGATTGCTTAAATTAGAATTGCTTAGTATTAATTGTTTGATCAATTTAGCAATTTATACATAGAGACATAATTTAGTTAGTGCACTAGTGAGCCTAGTTGATTTAGGCCTTAATTGTAAAAACCTATCTATCGCTTCGCATATATCCTTGATTAGGTTTTGACTTAGGGTGTATTAGAGCGATCGATTTTAGTGAGCGATTAATTTTGTGAAACGCCTATTCACCCCCCTCTAGGCGCATCCTCGACCCTCTGAGTCGGTGAGATTATCGAGTGGTGGATCGAACCGTTTACTGCTGAACTACATCTCGATTTTAACCACTATCAAGAGGAAAATTTGTTGAACTATTACACTTGACACTTTAGCATGCAATTGAAACTTGCATATGTATAGACAAAGTTGATGAGCAAGATACATTCCCTTAATTTACGTCTTCAAAAATGTCCTCTTGTGTTCTGGCGTCGTCCTAACCGATTTGAACATTCTAGCATTTGATTCCTCTTTCTTTAGTTCGTTGCGGGGTTTCGAGGATCGGATCTGTTAGAAATTGGCCCATGGGTGGCCCATTAACTTTAATTTCAAAACATGCATAGTTTAGTATTATATTGTCTAGCTAAGTGAAGAAAATGCAACTTAAAAGGTGGAGTGCATGCCACCTCTTGAAGAATGACACTGGCATGAGAATGACTTGCATAAGGTGGATATTGGCTAAACACTGCGCATGTGTGCGCATTTGTGTATTTTCGCGTGACTTATGCGGGTTGTAGTGTGTCTCCGGCACTTCAATTCATCTTTTGTTTATTTGAATGTTAACAAATGTTGTAAAATTAATGGTCAATTTGGAACGCATTGAAAGGAATTTTACAGGAATTACATATGAAGCTTAATGACTTAATGGTATGCTACATCGAGCGAGAGATATTCAAAGGACTTCCTCTTGATGGAATTAAGAAGCATTTTCAACAGATGAATACTCAGCAAATGCAATTGTCTCGGTCTCCTGGACATAATTAGTATTTTGTCGGTACGTCTTTTGTCTTCTTGTGCATCTTTTATGGTATATAATACTATTTTTCACTTTATTTAGTGTCATGCACTTTTATTAATATGTGTATTATTTTGATTTTGTGTGATAGTATTTAATCTATGGTAAGAATTTTACCGTACCTTAATTTTATTCCGTCCTCCGCCACTGTATCCAAACGTACTACCCCGTCAGGAACCAATAGATAACTACTATTATTTTTATTGTAGCGACCTACACCGACAACCATGGATATAGAATGTATGGTCTTGTGACTTAGTCCTTCACTAAAGGCATGTTCCTATGTTGTATCCCAGTTTTATAAATTTCCTAAGATATATATGTATCTTAGGTGAAATGGTGACAAAGAGCTGTATGGCGATAGGCTCTCTGTTGCCATTTGAAATGGTGACAGAGACCGTGTCGCCATTTCATTTGGTGATAGAGAGTAAGTCGCCGTTTCAAATAACAACAGACTCTCTGTCGCCAAATGAAACGACGACGGGTGTCTAGTTCTATCATTTTTCTTTTGGGTATATTATTTTTATAAATTTTCATTAAAATAATATTATTTTCAAAAAATTTCGTTTTGTGTCTACCGAACACGTGAAGAAGACTCCTTCAACCAGACTTGAATCAGATCCCAGTGGGGTTTTTCATTATTTTCTTTCGGATCTGATTTTAGCTCCAGCTCCAGGGGATTTATTCGGCTAAGGCTTTTGCTGGCTTCGGCTCAAGAGTTCTCAGTGGCATGAGAAAAGAATTGCTTTTTACCCCCAGTGGCTATTTCAGTGCCAAAAAATGGAATTTTATTGTAATTCTGATTATTTGGCGGATATTAATGCACAGTTCAGGTTTTTATGCCGGTTATTTTGTGCTCATTATTGGCGAAATTTCATTCACAATTCAAGATGTTATGCTTATTATTTTGTGCTTATATTATTGGCGGATTTCATTCATTGCAATTAACGCTTTCATGCATATTATTGGCAGATTTTATTGCAATTCAAGTAGAATTTATCACTAGAAATTTATTCAATGTTTCGTCATCGATTTATTATTGGCGGTTTATTGGGCAATTTTCTTTGACGTTTCATCATCGTCTTTGGAGAGAAAAAATATATCAGTTGAGGAGCTAATTGAATTTGGTGTTTTATCACCGTTAATTGGAATTTGGTGTTTCATCACCATTATCTTGGTGTTTTATTCACCGCTTGGATATGTTGACCATTATGGAAGTTTTGGCAACGTTCATTTGGAATTTGACAACACCCTGCTGGAAACAATATCGTTATATATTTTGAGTTAAGGGGAGGTTTGTTAGAGATAACTCAATATCTCTAACTACCATATCTTTTGGTTTCTATCTAAATAAGTTGTTAGTCCAAGTCTTCTACAACTAGGACTCTTTGGCTATATAAGCCAACCCCTTGCACTTGTAATCTTGAAATATTATAGTGGATTGTTTCCCGTGTTTTTTTCCCGCAAAGGTTTTTTCACGTTAAATATTTGTTTCTAGTTATTTATGCCGTTCTATCCCTAACAAGTGGTATTAGAGCCCTAACAAGGTATTATTTTAGTTACAGCCTTACCAGCCGGTAGCCGAAGTGTCTAGCTAACCTTTGTACTTTGCTTGGCTATTGTCTGCTTTGCCAGATGTTTTTTTTCCTGTATTGAGTAGTCCCCCTCCCACACCACCAGCAAGTAGAGCTCTTTTACTATACATTATGGGTGTGTTTGGTACAGCTCCAGCTCCATCAGATCTGTGGATCTGGTGGAGCTGGGTATTCCTAGTTCCACAAAATCTGTGGAGCTGGAGTTGTGGGTACATTAAGGTCCTGTTTGGGAGAGCTCCAGCTCCCAGCTCCAGCTCAGATCTGACGCTTATAGGCTAAAATAAAGTAAATTAAGTTTATATTTTTAGTCTAAAATGTAAACAGGATGATCTACCTAAACACTGTTAATGTACTCACAGCTCGGCTCCATAAATTTACGAGTGAAAATACTACTCCACCAACTCCACAGATTTTGGTGGAGCTGGAGCTATCCCAAACACCCCCTAAGAGTATTTAGATGGATCATCTTGTTTACATTTTAGACTAAAAATATAAATTTAATTCACTTTATTTTAGCCTACAAGTTTCAGATCTCAGGTGAAGCTGGGATCTGAAGCTCTACCAAACAGGGCCTAAGTTTAGTATTGATTGTTCTTTCTTTTCGATTAAATGGATTAAGTTAGCTAGTATTTATTTATACCAGCTCCGATAGTAGAGTAATATGAATACGCTCAACATCAATGGCTAAATCTGATTTATACTATCCACTATATACTTACTAGTATAATGCACCATAAAATTTATTTTCAATTAAATGGGTCAGGTTAACCAGTATTTATTTGTATCAGCAGCTCCAGAAGTAGAATAGTAGGAATATCCTCAACATTCAATGGCTAAATCTGATTTACACTATCTACTATATACTTACTAATATAATGCATCGTAAAACTTCTCTCATGGAATCAACTATCAGCTCCTCTCAAAATTTTGAATCATCATGTAGGCGCCCTTCCATTCTGTTCTCTACTAAACAAGTCTAGCTTCAGGCAGAGAGGTGGCATGGCAGCACGGAGATGTCAGAGTACAAAATCTTGCAGCCATAAAACAACAACTGGGCTATGGATTCAATCAGTATCGCAAAAGATATTCTGGTCTCTCATGAGGCAATACAGTTGTCACATAGCACTGTTTATGTGATACAAAAAGACACGGAAAAGCGAATTAAACGGGGAGATGATGGTTATCGAATGTTGGACACATGAGAAGGCATACGCGACGCGTGCACATCCATCATTCTCACGGCACAGACATCATACCCTTCCTGATGATGGCGGAGGACCGCCGAGCCGGACAACGGCGGCAGCACGGGCTCGCGACGACATACTTCCCTGACACCCAACTCAAGCTTCCCTCCATGGCGTCTTGTCCGTCCACGCTGTGGCCGCTCACGGTTACACTGAACGTTTTCTTCTCTCCGGCCTTGGAGAACACCAGTGTGTCCGGCGAGACACTCACCGTCAGTGACTTCGGCACATCCAGCTTTAGTGTGTACGTCGACTCCGCGGGCCCCACGTTCGTCACCGTCCGGTTCACAGTGAATGGCGTCGACTTGAGCGGCACCGTTATCGTTGGGTAGTTCAGCTGCGCTTCCGGTATCTTGGGCAACTTTGCGTAGGTCAGGCTCGAGTTGCGCCGCGATAATGGCGGCAACCACGGTCACCTAGGGCGCCTGAGCGTAGCGGCATATAGTCAGTGACACCGAGGTCGTACACTAGGCCCGGGTCGGCGGCTCTCGTGGGGTTGACATGGCCGGCGCTTTATGCAGTGCTGTGGCTTTCTTGTGTTTCTCGTCCAAGATCGGCCCACCAGTTCTGTTGACGGCGTCAGATGTCGTTAGGATCGCCAACTTGATGGCGGCCGGCGACCAGTCAGGGTGGCAGCTCTTGATAAGCGCCGCGACGCCACTGGCATGTGGTGTCGCAATGGACGTGCCGGATATGATGTTGAAAGGCCCGGCGGCACCTCCCGCTTGTGGTGGCCATGCGGCAAGGATGTTGAGCCCCGGCGCCAGGACGTCCGGCTTGAGCACGCCGGGGCTGATCAAGCTTGGACCCCGGGACGAGAAGAACGTGACGTCCGGGGCTGGACGGATACCAAACAATGTGTTGTTGTACGTGACAGTAGCCGAGCTGCTCGCCGACGTCGCGTAATCGGTGGTGACGTTGCCATCGGCGGCGGCCACCTGCACTATGGAGGAACCGTAATCCCGGAGAACAGTGGTGTAGCCATTGGTTATGGCGTTGATCAGCACCACGCCGGCCGCGCCGGCACTCATCATGTCACGGATGACAGAGCTCTGAACAAGGTAGTCCTTGGCCTCGCAAACTACAATCTTGCCGGAGACAATGCCTTCACCCTCGTATTGGCAGTAACGCCGGTCCTCGGAGTAGAGCATAGGATACGACTTGGAGTTCGATACCTGGATAAGCGCTTGTCCGTCGATGCGCTTGCCGTTGCCAAGCTGCACGCCGGCGTGGAAGCTCCGGTCCACTGAGCCGGCGGCGACCGTGAGCAACCACGGGGCATCGTTGGTGACCGTCCACAAATCGGGGCCACTGTTGCCAGCCGCGCAAACCACGATGATGCCCTTGGATACCGCACTGAACGCCCCAACGGCAATGGGGTCGTAATCGAAGCTGCGACTCGAACTGGTGCCGATGGAGATGGAGAGCACGTCAACCCCATCCTTGATAGCCGCGTCCAGGCCGGCCAGTAGGTCCGATTCCACACAGCCATTAGCACTGCACACCTTGTACATAGCGATGTGCGCGCCGGGAGCAATTCCTGCCGCGGTGCCCGCACCCAGCCATGGACCGAGGCTCCGCTAACGAAGTTCCCTGCGGCCGTGGACGACGTGTGCGTATCGTGCCCTTCTTCATCGCCAGAGTCGTATCCAACAAATGCCTTGGCGCCGATGAGCTTGTTGTTGCACCGGGCCGCCGAGTCATTGCACGAGCCCTTCCACCTCCTCGGGGGCGGCGGGACGCCGTTGTCGTTGAAGGAAGGGTGTGTTGCATGGATGCCGGTGTCGAGCAGCCCGACGATGACTCCCTTCCCGTAGCGGGCCTCGCTCCAGAACCCGGCGCCGTTCCTCAGCCCGAGGACCTCCGGCGTGTGTGTGGTCATGAGCTGCAGCGTCCGATCAGGGAACGCGCGCACGAACCCCGACTTGTTGGAGACTGTTTTGAGATCGGCGTCGGTGAGCCTCGCGGCGAAGCCGCTGAAAACCTCGGTATAGGAATGGATAAGGCGTGGCTGGCTGGACTCGGTGTGCGAGGTCGGCAAGAAAGACTCATACCACCGACGGTGCTCGTCCTCGCTGGCATCGTGGTCAAGCGAGGGTGGCTCGACGAGCACGATGTAAGTTCTATGAGCGGAAGGTTGCGTGGCATTTTGCTGTATGCTTGCACCTCGATTGATATAGCACAGCGCAGGTGCAGGGGCGAGGAAGGTGGTGATACCGATGAAGCGATAGAAGAGGAGTAAGAGATAGGAAAAGGGCGCCATTACCGTACTTTTCTAAGACTGAGCCTACAAGGAAGATCATGGCGATGCAAGCGCTTGATGGTGTTGTTTTATACACCCTGAACTCTCTGAATGGTGTGCTGTATTTTTGGCAGAATGCTAATGGCGTACGTCAATCCAACTCAGCGTCATAACTTGGTGCGATTTTTGCCTGAGATTTGGATGGAATGTATTACGTGGGAGGCCAAATGCATGCTAGAGTTGATCCGTCCGGGATCGTGAAGAAATGCTGTCCTCTTTCGTTTTCTTTCAGCGCATGAATCTCGAGCATTTCTGGTGCACATCACATTATCGGTAGAAATAGGAAGGCAATTAAGAATTCCAGGAAATAATTCATTTCTAACAGCTGGTTTGTACCATCGTAGATAGTATGTTTTTGTTTTCTGAAAGTCAATAGTAAATGGGAAGATATGAGATAAGGTTCAAAGCAATGACCTGCCTTTTATATGTTCATGTCTTGGTGGATGGACCTTTGGAAGTCGTAGCCCAAGAGATCAGGTCGAGCTAGAGATGAATAAATGACAAGCCATGAAATTGCATGCCCGTTCTGCAGAGTCAATCTATAGTTATTGGAAATACGGTTTATCCGAGTCGTGGTGTAGAATTTTGATTTATGTTTCACTACCTATATCCACTACCAATTCTATACGTTAAACTGGTTCGGGTTTCACGGATCAAGTAACTACGGCAGTGTAACGACCCCGATAGGCCGTCAGGAACCCTTGAGTGTATTCCTGATTGAGGAAGGAGAACTAGGGAGGAAGAACGCAGAACTAGAAAAAGAACTCAGAGCAAGGAGGAAGAGTTGGGGAGCAAGGCATCTGATCATTCTTTGCTCAGGGCAACAGGTGGCTAAGTCAGGGGTTTTTCAGTTCCTTCATATTACATGGGACTTGGCCCAACTCACGGCCCACAGAACCGACTCAACGCTACCCAGTACGTATTACCGCTTGTCATGACATTCCCCCTCCCTTAGCAACGGCTTATCTTTGTTTCCGTTGTTCAAACTCTCTGTTGTCTGGAGATTCTGTTATGTAAACATTAATTGTTGTTCTTTGTTTTAACCTTCTTAATTGCATGGCAAAGATCCTGCCGCTCTTTCAAAAAAAAAAGATGAGGATTTGTGGCATGCCATGCAACTTGTAGACATGATTAAGATATTCCTGTGCAACTTGCAATACGGTGAAGGGATGTGCTAGAGGAATGAAATAGCTATATTTTGTGAACTTATCACAAATTTAGTTTTCTCTAAAAAAATTAATGATTTTTGGTAACTAAATGGTCCGGCTCTTTGTCGCCTAACTATCGGGCGACAAGAATATATGTCGCCTCATGAAATGGTGATATATTCCTGCCGCCTGATGGTTCGGCGATAGAGAGCCAGACTTGCCAACAGAGTGGCCACGTGAACGTCTGACTCAGCTTTTTCTGGGTTTTAGAATATGTCGCCTAACCATATAGCGACAGACGTATATTTTTGTAATTTTTTTCCGAGGTTTATTTTTGCAATTTCAATAAAAAAATGTATTATTAAAAAATTCTGAGGTCGTCAGCCTAACTCGGAGAAATAAACAGTTGCCGCAGAGTGTAGTACGTACACTTAGCACTTTCATGCGTGGCTATATAGTAGTGCAGCCTTGCAGGTGGTCGGAGGGTAAGGAATTCACATCCAATAGGACGGTCCAAACTTAAGAGAGAGAACTTAGGGCTTTTTGTTTTAACTTTTGATTCTAGATTCTTTTTTTAAGGAAAAGGCAGGAACTCTGCCAAATGTATTAAGTTATGGGATAGAAAATAACGTTTACAAAAACTTTGAACGATTTAGGAATTAGAAAGTCGGACGGAAGTCCGCCAGAGCAACGAAACAAAGACAACAAAAAACAAACAACTAGAACAACATAGTACGCTCAAAGCATCTCAAAGGCCACCGATCACATTACATGCGTCCCGGACGACCGAATCGCCACTGTTGCCTTCGAACAGTAATTTTTGAAAAATCCTACAATTCCTTTCTTTCCAAAGGTTCCACAGGCCGTATATAACCACCCCATCAAATTCCTTTCGCTTGGACATGACCACCGAGAGACGAGAGTTCTTCCTCCATGTGGAATTCCCCGTGTGAACTCCCGAAGGCTGAGGAGCACTTAGTTCTATTTGTGTTAGCAAAAGCACCCTCATCCAAACCTGCCTTGCGAAGGGGCACATTAGCAGCAAGTGTGAGGCTGTCTCTTCTTCACATCCACATAGGACGCATGTGGTAGAATGAGGCCATCCCCTGATGGCTAATCTGTCCGCCGTGAGAAGCCTATTCTGGATGAAGAGCCAAGTGAAAAACCTACATTTCCTCTCCGCGGGTGCGTGCCAAATCATCTTATAGCTGTGATCCGAAGTGGAACCGATGAACTAGGCCTTATATGCCGAGTTTGCTAAATACTCCCCCGTGGATGTCCACCTCCAAACAATCTAATCCTCCGTTTGAGGCTGTAGTTGTACCTGTCGCATCACGTGCCAAAGACCAAAGAACTCCTACAGTTGCTCCTCGTTTGTGATTCTGCGCAAAGGTCGGATCCAATTCCTAGATGTTAGGAATTGCTTAACTGTTCCTGTTCTTCTTCTCACCAGTTTGTAGCAAGACGGCACCATCTCTGCCGGAGATTTTCCTTGAAGCCATCTGGATTCCTAGAATTCCGCTGTTTTGCCATTGCCTATTGCGATGATGGTGCTTGCGGTGAACAAACTGTGGTCTGAGGCAAAGCAAGGTAGCGGCGAACTTGACCAAAGCTTATTTTATCCTTCCAAGCATACCACAACCAACGAATTCGATGCGCTCGACCAAATCTATCCAAGCATTTTGCCCCAAGCCCCCCAGCCATTTGGGCCTACAAATTTTCTTCCAATTTACCAAACAGTGCCCCCATTGCAGGAACTGCGCCTAATTCTATCAATTCTCATTGTGACCCATCTGCTGAGAGGATATACCATTAAATGGTAGACTGCAAGAGATGTCAAAACTGAGTTTAGAAGCATCAAGCGAGCAGCCCTGGACAACAACTTTCCTTTCCATCCTGCAAGACGTGAGCGCACCTTGTCAATAAGGGGCTAAAGGTCAGACCTTTTGAGCTTCGTCGGTCGGAGAGGGAGACCTAGGTACCTGCAGGGGAAAGATTTTACGGACGCCGAAAAATCCTGTAAAATTGTCTCCAAGTCGAGCGCATCACATCTGATAGGGTAGACCTCGCTCTTGTGGATATTGTTGTGAAGACCTGTGGCTCCTCCGAAAGAAACTAGGATGTCCTTAAAAGCTCTGAGCTCATCCCTGCTAGGGGATGCAAAGATGGCCACGTCGTCCGCATATAAGGAGATACGAGATTTGGCCCAACCGATCGGGATCTCCAATATGATCCCAGCCTCCATAGCCTTGGAGATTAATCTCTGTAGAGGATCCATGGACAAAATGAAAAGCATAGGCGATAACGGATCCCCCTGCCGCAGCCCTCTTGATTCTAGATTCTGGTTCTAAAAGCAGGATTAAAAATAAATAGCTCGTTCTAGAATCCGATTCTCACAATCTAGCCCATCCATATACACTAGAATCCACGATCCACTTCACATGTATTTTTGGATTTCAGCTTTTGGAGAATCAGCTTCTCTATAACCACAATCCAGAATCAGTTTTTAGAGAATCCAAAGCTGAAACAAACAGATCCATAGAAATGAGAGAGCATCACCGTGGCACAATGGCAGCCTTGGTTTTCTTGTTGCTGAGGCTGGACGCCATGGCAATCTGCAACTTCCAGCCACCATGGTGGAGGGCCTTTCTTTCTCATTCTTTCTTTCGGATTTAATTGGAAGTTTTTAGTTAATCTAGCAGCGTTAAAAAAAAGCATTTAACAACAGCAAGCAAACCTTGTTTTCTTGGACAATTATGGAATTAGCGCGCGAAATTTAGGTGCTCATTCAGATCCAAAAAGCTTATAAGAAGTATGCTTTTCATATCAGCTGTTGTTCATCATTAGTGACAAACACTACTACAGAACCGGCTACCACAAGCGGCTCGTAACACCCTTTAGAAGCGGTTATAAAACGCTTCTAAGCAACAAGTATGATACGTAGGGTATCACAAGCTTCTTTCGAACTGCTGTCTTTGTGGCACGAAGCGATTGGGAAGGTGTCGGGAAGGCGGTGGAGCCGCCCGTGGGGACTCCTGGCGGTTCGTGTTACAAACCGCTTGTGGAGAAGGATATCCAGAAGCGGTTAGTCTTACCAACCGCTTGTGGAGAGAGTTTTCGATTATATGTATTATAGAATATGTTCTTACGGTGTTTTTGTATATCGTTTTTGACCATTAAATTAAATATGAGTGGAGGAGTTTTTTGTGCAATTAAATATATATTACATATGCATACTCATACACATGTTCACAAGCTAGCTCACTACACAAAAAAACGAACTTAATAGTGTAAAAAATGGACAAGTACATACACGCAACCGACGTTTACAAGTTTGAATGATTAAAAAAATGATTATCGAACTCATTTCTTGCATGCATCACTCTTTAAGTCCTTGGTCGACGTGGATGTAAATTGTCGATTCAGCGGTGTTCAACGCAGAAACCTTCGTGGAACTCGCCATTTGGAGATACAACCTCGTCGACAATGAAGCCGATGAGTTGTTCTTGGAGTCTTGCGCTTGCGGTGAAAGCGAACACGTTAACGTGCTCATCGATGTTGAATGACAATTAATTAAGCGAAGTATATAAATATCCGATCACATGCAATTAATTAAAATGTAAGTTGTAGCTAACAAATTGACATGCATATACAAACCTCGGCATAATGTTCGACTCATCGCCATGGATAAAACTTTGAATATAGTGGAACACGTAGTAGCCACATAAGTTGTTTCGAGTCGTTTGGCGTTTAACCTTCACGAGGAGAAATTTCAGAATATCAGATGAAGAAGCGATATGGCGCATGTATATTAATAATAGTTTTTGTAATGCGTGCACGAGTGCTTATTATGACTTGAATTCTTTCTTGAATTCTCCTTTTTGCTTCTTCTGAACTTTGCAAATGTCTGTTAAGGCGTCAATGAACCATTAGTATTTTTGAATTTGGATTCCTTCTTGAGTCATGAACTATAATCCTGCTTTGTTGTCAAGCTCGATGACTAGAAGGATCGATGAAACCTATTAGTATATTGCAACATATCGTAAATAGCTAGTCGTACTATCAATGGCTTAAGAAATACAAGAACAAGAGGTTTGTGAGAACACGTGCTTGAAGTTGAAGGGCGTATATATACGGTTTGTAGTATTGTTTCAACATTGCATGCAAAATGTATGCCTCAACTTGCGGTTTTCTTTGGTTGTATGACCGGACTTTCTCGTTGACAACCTCTGGGTCGATGAAGCCAGCGTTCTGTTGCCCGCCTTCTACATCGTTGTATCTCCATTCTACATAAGAAGGGATAACTAAGTTAATTAGATTTTCAATTTTGTGGTACGAGAGGAAGCAAACAGTAAACTTAGTAGATCGACACTTATAGACACCAACAGGATATGAAAGACACGTTGACGACGTCTCCTTGGTACACATGGTACAAGTCCTCGAATTCCAGCCATATTTCTGTGTTGTTCCCGCGGAAGAAATGCTCATCTTGAAAAATGAGGAGGAACATTTGCTCTCCTTTAGATGCCCTTTTCATGTACCATTCATGCATTTGATGCATCTTGGTTGGGAGATCCTTTATATCTTTTGGATCAATTAGCGGTTTGCCCAACTCATATTGCCATCTGGTTGGTGCCACTAGAAGTTCCTGGTCTATTGATTCGAGTCCCGCCTCCTTCAGGAATGTCATTTCCCTCAAGCTGCTCAGCTCTGCTCATCTTCCACTTTCTTCTTCTTTCCATATGAGCAGTGTATTTTTCATTGTAGCCTTTCTTATTGTCCTTTTTGTAGTCGGTCGTCACAGGCGGTGGCGCCGTTCATATATTGAAAGTGCTTCACAGTTTTTATCTATTTTAACATTGGGCTCGCTTCTTTGGCATAAAATCGCTCAGCCACATCCGTCTTACGGATCTGACTAACTCCTCATAATCGAATCATATGGCCTCTTTGGCGGTTCCTTTGACATTCTCTGCTGGGATGCCGACTTCGGGAGGAGGTGCTAGTCTGGGATCCTCGCCGACATCGAGCTTCTTCCTCGGGGAGATCTTTGGGCGTGGTATTGGAGATGTTGGGTGCTTCTTACTTTTAGGCGGTGGCGATGGCGGCGAGTCGGGCTTCTTTGTGGAGCGGGAGGTGAAGGAGGCGTGGCTCGGACCACCGGGGAAGCATTGCGTCTGAGCGACGCCGGAGGAGTCGTGGGTTGTCGATGTGGAGGCGTGCTTGCTCTGCGGTGGCTCAAGCTGCGGGGCCTCTCTTCTTTGAGATATAACCTCCACACCATCTGGAAATATGATGTACTTTTGCGCCGGAGGATGAATGTGCCATGGAGGGCCTATCCAAGCTTGGTCACGTCGTGCGCCCCTAGCAATCTCGAGCATGAGATCTCTGAAGCCCCCACCACCTCTTTCACCGTGACCTTGAGTATCAGGAGGGCATCCGGTTCTGATGGAACGTCTGCCCGCCTCCACCGGATAAGCCATGCCGTAAGCCACCTTGTAGGAGAGGTTACGCATATCAATGTGTAGCTTCGCCTTTGGCGGTGAATCTTGATCTTTGTCCACGGGATGACGAGCTGCGGGTTAAATGCCTCTGAGGAACCCGCGCGACAGCCAAGCTGCTCTTTTGCGCGTCGGATGATCCGCGGATTCGACGCCGCTTTGAACATTGGTCGAACATAGTGCTCCCTGAAGCTGGCTTATTGCTTCGGACACTTTTTGCGTGACCAGAAAATCGATGGAAGCCTTCGTAGCTCTAAGCTCTTCCTCCAATCGACACACTCTACCCTGATCTCTCCTCTTGCTTCTGTCCCGGCTCCTGTAACTACTTGAGTCTTTGGCAAAGCCGTGCCTCCACGGCACCTTCCCGAAACCTCGTGTCCGTCCCGGGTGCTCAGGGTTTTGAAGGGCATATGTTAGCTCGTCATTCTCCTGTCCGTCACCAAGGATCTGGCCGAGGCGCTTTCGATGGCTTGTACAATCCTTTCACCAACATCTTGGGTAGTCGGTTCTTTGGAAGGAAGGCGAAGACCAATGAGAGTCGGTTTATGACGGGATCTTCGGATGGATTCACTTATGGAGAACCAACGGCTCGGATCTGCTTATATGTTATGAAGAAGATCCAGCGGGTGTGACTACTCTGATGATTACGACAATAGTTAATGAGTATTTACCTTTACTTTGTTTTCGGTTTACCGCTCGATAATTTTCTTTGGCAAGGGATGTAAAACATTGGCTATAACTTGGGTGTCTGGAATGAGAAAAAATGTAAAAAGATTCCTTATTGTTAGAACTAGCGTACTTTACTTTCTTTCTTCTCTTGTGTTCTTCTGTTCTTATGTTGGGGCGTGAGATTTTGGTCTATCTTGAGAGTTTATTCGACTTGTGAGTTATATGGTTTGGTGAAGCAGTATTAGATTCGGATTGATTGGGTTTGGGTCGTGACACTTGACGCCTGAGGTAGATCAGAATAAGCTCTTGCTAGCTTTTTGTGTACTACTTAATTTCGAATGCCCGTTGTTGTTTATTTCCACTGAGGTTAACTTTTGTTCATTCCTTCGTTAAATTTATATGTAACTCATGTCGTAGCAAGGTGGAACGTCGGAGGTGGCGGGCAAAGATAAACATGAAAGATATCTTACAACGTTTTTAGAATATGAAAACTCGTAAATATCAACTGTCAACTCTTTTGAAGCAATGAATGGTACGTTTTCTCCTTTCATAGTAACATACTTGTATTGCATACAATTTAAATTTCAACTGTTTTGCAATATGTCGATAGTCATAGTAGTTGATTTTGAAAGTCTCTTTTTTAAGCCCCGCTATTTGGAACTTTCTGGCTCCGCCACTGCAAAGAGGTATTATTAGTTTGATATTTATCTGTTCTCCTCGCACTGGTCAACAAATCTGAAAAAACTAATCACCTTTTCTCTGACCTTGTCTTCATCGTCTAAATTATCCTTTGAGGCCATACTTAGACTTACCACCAACAGCTTTGAGCTTGTCCTTACGGTTTAAGTATCCTTGAGGCCATATAAGACTTACCACCGTGACTTTGAGCTTGTCCTTACCGGTTTCAAAGTAATCAAGTAAAAGATCATCCCATCCGATAATCTTCTTCCTGCAAAGAAGTTTGGCATCGGCAAGCTTGTTAAATCACAAAAATAGTTGTATTACCTATAGCACTTTTTCATTGCACACCTTGAGGGCAGATGATTCCGATGGTAAAAAATACCACCATACATTCTGGCAGGTAATCGCTCATCGAACAAGCTTTCGAACTATGGTACACACCACAAAATCAACCATTAGCACAAGGTGATTTGGCCAATGTCAAACCCTTGTTTCCTGTTAATAGACTTATTTCTACCACTGCAAGTTGCTTCGGTTCAGAGATGCTGCCCTCTAATTTGAGTGCAACTAAGACTACTACCACCGCAACCCTTCCAAACATAGCGAACCTAAATAAGGAGATTAGTGAAAATAAGGATATTCCCATTTCACAGGCAATACACATGTGGCACACCCTGCGGTCCTGAGATGAGAATCAAAGCATTGTAAGAACCAACCAGAACCTTCAGATGCTTACAACAGCTTGCTAGCACCCAAGAGGTAGCAAGATGTCTCAAATCCAAGAACAACCAGCAAGTGTGTGATCTGCTCATTGAAAGTCAGTACCACCATGTTAGAGCATTCCCCACATTCGGGCATGAAACTATCATACAATCTTTGCAAGTACATACTTGCGGTGCAGGACAATACTTAGAAAAATTGGGAGCTGCGGTTAGCCATCCGTCAAAATGCCCCCAAAACGATGGTGAGGCGGAAGGTAACACAGTCTTGGACCAGCGAGCGAATATATTACAAATCTGAGCACCGAATCACGAGTTTCAACAAGAGAACAGACATGACAAGATTTGAGCAAGAGGTCGCCTAATCAAACTCAATACCAAGAAACCAAAAATTTTAAGCAGCGGAAGGAACAAAAGAATAATGACCTCGAAGAAGAAGCGGTCCTGCTCGTTGGCCTCGGTGGCGATCTTTACGGACTGCTACAAGAGAATATCCTTCGCCTGGACTCTCTATGGATCAAGAACACCCCCAAAAGTAAAATTAGAAAAAAAAAACGAGGCAAAAAAGTGAACCAAACGCCAACATGGGGACTCACACTCCGGCCTTTGCCGTGGGCGTGCGATGGAAAACATCCGGTGTGCAGAATCCTCGTCGTTGATGTTGACGCTGCGTAACTCGACGATCTGCATGACCGGCTTGAGGTTGGTGTCCCCCATCAGCGCTGCCTCGCCGGCGCCACCAGCGGAGGGATTAGGGATTGGGTCACTTGCGGCTTGGGATGGGGAGGGGAACTGGCGGCGGGGGGGTGGGGGAAGCCGGGGAAACTCTCGAGCCGGCTGGGGAAGGGTACAAACACCAACACTAACCTGTACCGAACACATCACAACATTTCTATATTCGAACCATCACAGATGAGAACATATCTTACATAGTTTTTAGCTACAATCGTTTACCATATAAATTCACATTATAGATGATTTTAGCTAAAAACCGTCTATGATGACCTCTGAACACATTCGGATGATTTTTCCTAAAACCGTTTGTGATATAAACTTATCAGCGGCGGTTCTTATAAAATATGCGTGATTATATTTAATATAGATAGTTTTTAAAAATTGTCGATGGCAGCGGATCTAATATGAGTTCTTTTGTAGTAATGAGATTATGATTATCAATGTGGAAGGCATACACGACGCGTGCACATCCATCGTTCTCACGCCATAGACATATATCATACCCTTCCTATGACGGCGGAGGACGGAGCCCGACAACGGCGACGACGGGGCTCCGCACGACATACTTCCCTGACACCCAACTCAAGCTTCCCTCCACGGTGTCTTGTTCGGGCACTCTGTGGTCGCTCACGGTTACACTGAACGTTTTCTTCTCTCCGGCCTTGGAGAACACTAGTGCGTCCGGCGAGACACTCACCGTCGATGACTTGACACGTCGGCTTTAGTATGTACGTCGACTCCACGGGCCCCACGTTAAATCACCGTCCGGTTCCGATGAATGGCGTCGACTTGGCGGCACCGTTATCGTTGGGTAGTTCATTGCGCTTCCGTATCTTGGGCAACTTTGCGCGTCGGGCTCGAGTTGCGCCGCGATAATGGCGGCGATGGTCACCTAGGGCGCCTGAGATGTAGCCGCGTGGTCGGTGACACCGAGGTCGTACACTAGGCTGGGTCGGCGCTCTCGTGGGGTTGACATGGCGGCGCTGTCTGCGTCTTGGCTGGCTATCTTGTGTTGCTTTCGTCCAAGATCGGCCAGCCGGTTTTGTTGACGGCGTCAGATGTCGTTAGGATCGCCGACTTGATGGCGGCCGGCGACGATCGAGTGGGTGCTCTTGATAAGCGCCGCGGCGCCATCGACATGTGGCGTTGCCATGGGCGTGCGGATATGATGTTGAAAGGCGGCGGCACCTCCGCTTATGGTAGCCATGCGGCAAGGATGTTGAGCCCGGCGCCAGGGCGTCCGGCTTGAGCACGCCGGTCGTTGAGCTTGGACCGGGGCGAGAAGAACGCGACCGAAGTGGGCGGATACCAAGCAATGTGTTGTTATGCGTGAGAGTAGCCGAAGCTGTTGGCGACGCCGCGTAATCCTGGCGGCGTTGCCATCGGCGGCGACCACACACGGAGGAACCGTAATCTGGAGAAACGATTGTGTAGCCGCCGGTTATGGCGTTGATCGGCCCACGCCCGGCCGCGCGCCTCCTCATGTCACGGATGACAGAGTTCTGAACAAGGTAATCCTTGGCCTCGCAAACCACAATCTTGCCGGAGACAATGCCTTCACCCCCGTACTCGCAGTAACGCCGCTCCTCGGAGTAGAGCATTGGATACGACTTGGAGTTTGAGTTCGATTCCTGGATAAGCGCTTGTCCGTCGATGCGCTTGCCGTTGCCAAGCTGCACGCCGGCTTGGAAGCTCCGGTCCACTGAGCCGGCGGCGACCGTGAGCAACCACGGGGCATCGTTGGTGACCGTCGACAAATCGGGGCCACTGTTGCCAGCCGCGCAAACCACGATGATGCCCTTGGATACCGCACTGAACGCGCCAATGGCAATGGGGTCGGAATCGAATCTAAGACTCGTACTGGTGCCGATGGAGATGGAAACGCGTCAACCCCATCATAATAGCGGCGTCGCACCGGCGATGGGTCCGATGGCACACAGCCATTAGCATTGCACACCTTGTACATAGCGATGTGCGCGCCGGGAGCAATTCCTGCCGCGGTGCCCGCACCCAGACCATGGACCGAGGCTCCGCTAACGAAGTTCCCTGCGGCCGTGGACGACGTGTGCGTACCGTGCCCTTCTTCATCGCCAGAGTCTTCTCCAACAAATGCCTTGGCGCCGATAAGCTTGTTGTTGCACCGGGCCGCCGAGTCTTTGCACGAGCCCTTCCACCTCGTCGGGGGCGGCGGGACGCCGTTGTCATTGAAGGAAGGGTGTGTTGCGTGGATGCCGGTGTCGAGCAGCCCGACAATGACTCCCTTCCGTGGCCGGCCTCGCTCTCGAATCGATGGCGTTAAATCACTCGAGGAACTCCGGCGTGTCGCGTAGTCATGAGCTGCGGCGTCAATCCGAACAGCGCCGAACCCGACTTGTTGGAGAGCGCCGAGATCGGCGTCGGTGAGCCTCGCGGCGGCCCTGAACACCGGTATAGGAATAGATAAGGCGTGGCTGGCCGGAGTCGGTGTGCGAGGTCGGCAAGAAAGACTCATGCCACCGACGGTGCTCGTCTTCGCTGGCATCGTGGTCAAGCGAGGGTGGCTCGACGAGCACGATGTAAGTTCTATGAGCGGAAGGTTGCGTGGCATTTTGCTGTATGCTTGCACTTTGATTGATATAGCACAACAGTGCGAGGCGAGGAAGGTGGTGATGCCGGATGAAGCGATGAAGAGGGAGTAAGAGATAGGAAAAGGACGCCATTAACGTACTTTTCTAAGACCTGAGCCTACAAGGAAGATCATGGCGATGCAAGTGCGCAGTGGTGTTGTTTTATACACCCTGAACTCTCTGAATGGTGTGCTGCATTTTTGGCAGAATGCTAATGGCGTATGTCAATCCAACTCAGCGTCATAACTTGGTGCGATTTTTGCCTGAGATTTGGATGGAATGTATTACGTGGGAGGCCAAATGCATGCTAGAGTTGATCCGTCCGGGAACGTGCGTAATGTAGCTGCCCAAGTTTTCTCTCAGTGCATGAATCTCGAGCATTTCTGGTTCACATCACATTATCGGTAGAAATAGGAAGGCAATTAAGAATTCCAGGAAATAATTCAATCCTAACAGTTGGTTTGTACCATCGTAGATAGTATGTTTTTATTTTCTGAAAGTCAATAGTAAATGGGAAGATATGAGATAAGGTTCAAAGCAATGACCTGCCTTTTATATATTCATGTCTTGGTGGATGGACCTTTGGATGTCGTAGCCCAAGAGATCTGGGCGAGCTAGAGATGAATAAATGACAAGTCATGAAATTGCATGCCCCTTCTGCAGAGTCAATCGATAGTACGTAGTATCTATAGTTATTAGAAACACGGTTTATTCGAGTCGTGGTATAGAATTTAGGTTTATGGTTCACTACGTTTTCTTCTAATATCCACTTCAAATCATATACCTTAAATTGGTTTGGGTTTCGCGGATCAAGTAACTACGGCAGTGTAATGACCCGATAGGTCGTCAGGAACCCTTGAGTGTATTCCTGTTTCAGGAAGGAGAACTAGGGAGGAAGAACGCAGAACTAGAAAAAGAACTCAGAGCAAGGAGGAAGAATTGGGGAGCAAGGCATCTGATCATTCTTTGCTCAGGGCAATGGGTTCGACTTAGCTTATATACGGCTAAGTCAGGGGGTTTTCAGTTCCTTCACATTACATGGGACTTGGCCCAACTCACGGCCCACAGGACCAACTCAATGCTACCCAATACGTATTACCGCTTGCCGTGACATTCCCCCTCCCTTAGCAGCGGCTTGTCCCCAAGCCGGAACGAAAGGAAACCGCCGACGAACCTCTGTTGCTGGCTCCCATGTTAGCCATGTTCTTGGAAACATCATCCCACTGGACTAACTCTTGGACAGTCACAGCTCCACCACGAGATATCATCTCCTGCTTCAAAACAGCTACTGGTGACAATAATGTTGAAGACTCACAATCAATGGAGGCAAGGTCGCTACTGACTTGAGTAGCAGAAGGAATATGTTTCTTCAGCTGAGATACATGCACCACTGAATGTATTTTACTGTCTTTTGGAAGCTCCAATTTGTATGCCATGGTGCCGACCTTCTGGAGTACTCTGTATGGCCCATAAAAGCGGAAAGCAAGCTTTTGATTGTGTCCAGCTGCTACTGAAGTTTGTATATACGGCTGAAGTTTCAAATAAACCAAATCACCCACTTCAAAAGAACGCTCAGACCGATATTTATCAGCTTGAAATTTCATCCGTTGCTGAGCCCTTAACAATTGCTGTTGCAATAGCTTCGTCAACACTTCACGCTCCTTAAGCCATTCTTCTAGGTCAGGTGTTGTGCACGCATTCAAGTCAGATATTCCAAAATGGCGGGGTGGATGCCCATACAACACCTCAAATGGAGTTTTACCAAGTGCTGAATGATGGTTAGTATTGTACCAAAATTCCGC
Source organism: Guadua angustifolia (assembly GCA_036346375.1). Taxonomy (NCBI): domain Eukaryota; kingdom Viridiplantae; phylum Streptophyta; class Magnoliopsida; order Poales; family Poaceae; genus Guadua; species Guadua angustifolia. Next base: position 2,781,095 of record CM070521.1, on the reverse strand, counting down.
CAGGGGTAGCCATTTCGCCCATTGGTGAGGCTTGGAATGTATAGAACAACGAAGATAACCTTTCAGACATTGATTTAAGCGCTCAGTCTGGCCATCCGACTGAGGATGATAAGCCGAGCTCATGTGTAATAAAGTGTTAGTCAGCCTGAAGAGTTCTTGCCAGACTTTACTAGTAAAAATCTTGTCTCGATCAGAGATGAGGATTTGTGGCATGCCATGCAACTTGTAGACATGATGAAGATATTCTTGTGCAACTTGCAATGCGGTGAAGGGATGTGCTAGAGGAATGAAATGGCCATATTTTGTGAACTTATCACAAATTTAGTTTCCTTAAAAAAAATTAATGATTTTTGGTAACTAAATGGTCTGGCTCTCTATCGCCCAACCATCGGGCAACCGGAATATGTCGCCCCATGAAATGGTAATATATTCATGTCGCTTCATGGTTCGGCGACAGAGAGCCAGACTTGCCAACAGAGTGGCCACGTGAGCGGCTGACTAAGCTTTTTTTGGGTTTTCAAATATGTCGCCCAACCATATAGCGACAGACGTATTTTTTTGCAATTTTTTTCTAAGGTTTATTTTTGCAATTTCAATAAAAAAATGTATTATTAAAAAAATTCTGAGGTCGTCTGTCTAACTCGGAGAAATAAACAGTTGCCACAGAGTGCAGTACGTATGCTTAGCACTTTCATGCATGGCTATATATTAGTGCAGCCTTGCAGGAGGTCAGGAGGGTAAGGAATTCACATCCAATAGGATGGTCCAAACTTAAGAAAGAGAGAGAACCTAGGGTCTGTTTGTTTTAACTTTTGATTCTAGATTCTGGTTTTAAAAGCAGGATTAAAAACAAACAGCTCGATTTTAGAATCCGATTCTCACAATCCAGTCCATCTATATACACTAAAATCCACAATCCACTTCATATGTATTTTTGGATTTCAGCTTTTGGAGAATTAGCTTCTCTACAACTATAATCCAGAATTAATTTTTAGAGAATTTAAAACTAAAAAAACATATCCTTAGAAATGAGAGAGCATCACCGTGGCACCATGGCAGCCATGGTTTTCTTGTTGCTGAGGCTGGACGCCATGGCAATCTGCAACTTCCAGCCACCATGGTGGAGGGCCTTTCTTTCGGATTTAATTGAAAGTTTTTAGTTAATCTAGCAACGATAAAAAAAAGCATTTAACAACAGCAAGCAAACCTTGTTTTCTTGGACAATTATGGAATTAGCGCGCGAAATTAGGTGCCTATTCAGATCCAAAAAGCTTATAAGAAGTATGCTTTTCATATCAGCTGCTGTTCATCGTTAGTGGCAAAAATTGATGAAGGCTACTATCTTGATACCGTCTATTAGCTTTGAAATGACATATGCAACAGGTATGCAAACAAAAATAAAGAAACTTACGGGAGAGAATATTTTAAATTTATCGGATTGCATTGTTTCATCTTGCATGCAATTAACAAAATCAACAGGACATGGATATGTTTTTTTTTCATTTGTACGTGTTTTGAACTGTGGAAAATAGGTTAATCCTGCGGTTTAAATGCTAATCACCGAGATGACCCTATTTTCGCCAAACATTGTGGCAAAAATAGGTATTTTCGCCACACTATTTGGCGAAAATAGCTAAAATAGTTATTTTCGCCAAATGGTGTGGCGAAAATAGCTATTTTGGCGAAAATTGGTATTTTCGCCACACCATTTGGCGAAAATAGGCTAATCTAGGTGATAAGGGTTCAAAACAAGTATTAACGCCGGATTAACCTATTTTCGCCGAACCGTTTGGCGAAAATAGTATTTTCGCCGAACCGTTTGGCGAAAATACGGTTTGGCGAAGTTATATTATTTTTGTAATTTTTTTCAAACGAGTATTAATGTTGCAATTTCTAAAAAAATAATATTATTTTAAAAAATTCCCGGTTTCGAAGTATGCTTCGAGGCCATACTTAGACTTACCACCAGCAGCTTTGAGCGTGCCGTTACCGGTTTCAAAGTAATCAAGTAAAAGATCATCCAATCCGATAATCTTCTTCCTGCAAAGAAGTTTGGCATTGGCAAGCTTGTTAAATCACAAAAACAGTTGTGTTACCTATAGCACTTTTTCATTGCACACCTTGAGGGCAGATGATTCCGGTGGTAAAAATACCACCATACATTACAGCGGTAATCGCTCATCGAACAAGCTTTGAACTATGATACACACCACAAAATCAACCATTAGCACAAGGTGATAGCATATTCGATTAAATTTGATTTGGCCTCTGTCAAACCCTTGTTTCTGTTAATAGACTTATTTCTACCACGCAAGTTGCTTGGTTCGTAGATCTTGCCCTCTAATTTGAGTGCAACTAAGACTACTACCGCATAACCCTTCCAAACATAGTGAACCTAAATAAGGAGATTAGTGAACATAAGGATATTCCCATTTCACGAGGCAATACACATATGGCACACCTGCGGTCTGAGATGAGAATCGAGCATTGTAAGAACAAACCGGAACCTTCGAAGCTACAATGACTTGCTAGCACCCAAGAGGTAGCAAAATGTCTCAAATCTAAGAACAACCGACAAGTGTGTGATCTGCCCATTCAAAGTCAAGACCACCAAGTTGAGCATTCCCCACATTCGGGCATGAGACTATCATACAATCTTTGCAAGTACATACTTGCGATGCAGACAATACTTAGACAAATTATGAATGCGTTCGCCATCCCGCAAAATGCCCCCAAAGCGATGGTCAAGCGGAAGGTAATTAAGCAATGACGAATATATTACAAATCTGAGCAAGGGAATCCACGAGTTTCAACAAGAGAATGAGACATGACAAGATTTGAGCAAGAGGTCGCCTAATCAAACTCAATACCAAGAAACCAAAAATTTTAAGCAGCGGAAGGAACAAGGGAATAATGACCTCGAAGATGAAGCGGTCCTGCTCGTTGGCCTCGGTGGCGATCTTGACGGCCTGCTTCAAGAGAATATCCTTCGCCGGGGCTCTCTACGGATCAAGAACACCCCCAAAAGTAAAATTAGAATAAAAAAACGAGGCAAAAAAGGGAACCAAACATCAACATGGGGACTCACACTCCGACGCACCGGCGGAGCGTGCGATGGAGAGAGCATCCGGGTGTGCGGAATCCTCGTCGTTGATGTTGACGCTGCGTAACTCGACGATCTGCATGACCGGCTTGAGGTTGGTGTCCCCATCGGTAGCCCCCCTGTTGGCGTCGACCTCTGGCGCCCACCAATGGAGGATTAGGGATTGGGTCACTGCGGCTTGGGATGGGAGGAATCTGGCGGGGGGGCTGAGGCGCTCGGGTGGGGAAGTCGGGAAACTCTCGATTTGGTGAGGGAAGGTACAAACACCAACACTAACTTTGCATCAACACATCACAACAGTTCTATATTCAAACCATCACAGATGAGAACATATCTTACACAGTTTTTAGCTACAATCGTTTACCATATAAATTCACATTATAGATGATTTTAGCTAAAAACCGTCTATGATGACCTCTGAACACATTCCAGATGATTTTTTCCTAAAACCGTTTGTGATATAAACTTATCACTGACGGTTCTTATAAAATTGTCTGTGATTATATTTAATATAGATAGTTTTTAAAAACTATCAGTAGCGACAGATCTAATATGAGTTCTTTTGTAGTAATGAGATTATGATTATCAATGTGGAAGGCATACACGACGCGTGCACATCCATCGTTCTCACGCCATAGACATATATCATACCCTTCCTATGACGGCGGAGGACGGAGCCCGACAACGGCGACGACGGGGCTCCGCACGACATACTTCCCTGACACCCAACTCAAGCTTCCCTCCACGGTGTCTTGTCCAGGCACTCTGTGGCCGCTCACGGTTACACTGAACGTTTTCTTCTCTCTGGCCTTGGAGAACACCAGTGTGTCCGGCGAGACACTCACCGTCAGTGACTTCGGCACGTCCAGCTTTAGTATGTACGTCGACTCCGCGGGCCCCACGTTCGTAACCGTCCGGTTCACAGTGAATGGCGTCGACTTGAGCGGCACCGTTATCGTTGGGTAGTTTAGCTGCGCTTCCGGTATCTTGGGCAACTTTGCGCAGGTCAGGCTCGAGTTGCGCACGATAATGGCAGCGGCATGGTCACCTAGGAGCGCACAGATGTAGCCAGCGTAGTCAGTGACACCGAGGACGTACACTAGGCCTGGGTCGGCCGCTCTCGTGGGGTTGACATGGCCGGCGCCTGTCTGGTACTGGCTGGCTATCTTGTGTTGCTCGTCCAAGATCGGCCCACCAGTTTTGTTAACGGCATCAGATGTCGTTAGGATCGCCGACTTGATGGCGGCCGGCGACCAGTCAGGGTGGGTGCTCTTGATAAGCGCCGCGACGCCACTGACATGTGGCGTTGCCATGGACGTGCCGGATATGATGTTGAAAGGCCCGGCGGCACCTCTCGCTTGTAGTGGCCATGCGGCAAGGATGTTGAGCCCCGGCGCCAGGACGTCCGGCTTGAGCACGCCGGGGCTGTTGGAGCTTGGACCCCGGGACGAGAAGAACGCGACGTCAGGGGCTGGACGGATACCAAGCAATGTGTTGTTGTACGTGAGAGTAGCCGAGCTGTTCGCCGACGCCGCGTAATCCCTGGCGACGTTGCCATCGGCGGCGACCACCTGCACCACGGAGGAACCGTAATCCTGGAGAACAGTTGTGTAGCCATCGGTTATGGCGTTGATCAGCACCACGCCGACCGCGCCGGCACTCCTCATGTCACGGATGACAGAGTTCTGAACAAGGTAATCCTTGGCCTCGCAAACCACAATCTTGCCGGAGACAATGCCTTCACCCCCGTACTCGCAGTAACGCCGCTCCTCGGAGTAGAGCATTGGATACGACTTGGAGTTTGAGTTCGATTCCTGGATAAGCGCTTGTCCGTCGATGCGCTTGCCGTTGCCAAGCTGCACGCCGGCTTGGAAGCTCCGGTCCACTGAGCCGGCGGCGACCGTGAGCAACCACGGGGCATCGTTGGTGACCGTCGACAAATCGGGGCCACTGTTGCCAGCCGCGCAAACCACGATGATGCCCTTGGATACCGCACTGAACGCGCCAATGGCAATGGGGTCGGAATCGAATCTAAGACTCGTACTGGTGCCGATGGAGATGGAGAGCTCGTTAACCCCATCTTAATAGCCGCGTCCAGACCGGCCAGTAGGTCCGATGGCACACAGCCATTAGCATTGCACACCTTGTACATAGCGATGTGCGCACCGGGAGCAATTCCTGCCACGGTGCCCGCACCCAGACCATGGGCCGAGGCTCCGCTAACAAAGTTCCCTGCGGCCGTGGACGACGTGTGCGTACCGTGCCCTTCTTCATCGCCAGAGTCTTGTCCAACAAATGCCTTGGCGCCGATAAGCTTGTTGTTGCACCGGGCCGCCGAGTCTTTGCACGAGCCCTTCCACCTCGTCGGGGGCGGCGGGACGCCGTTGTCGTTGAAGGAAGGGTGTGTTGCGTGGATGCCGGTGTCGAGCAGCCCGACGATGACTCCCTTCCCGTAGCTGGCCTCGCTCCTGAATCCAGTGGCGTTCGTCAGCCGAGGAACTCCGGCGTGTGCGTAGTCATGAGCTGCAGCGTCCAATCCGGGAACGCGCGCACGAACCCCGACTTGTTGGAGACTGCTTCGAGATCGGCATCGGTGAGCCTCGCGGCGAAGCCGCTGAACACCTCGGTATAGGAATAGATAAGGCGTGGCTGGCCGGAGTCGGTGTGCGAGGTCGGCAAGAAAGACTCATGCCACCGACGGTGCTCGTCCTCGCTGGCATCGTGGTCAAGCGAGGGTGGCTCGACGAGCACGATGTAAGTTCTATGAGCGGAAGGTTGCGTGACATTTTGCTGTATGCTTGCACCTTGATTGATATAGCACAGCGCAGGTGCAGGGGCGAGGAAGGTGGTGATACCGATGAGCAGTAGAAGAGGGAGTAAGAGATAGGAAAAGGACGCCATTACCGTACTTTTCTAAGACCTGAGCCTACAAGGAAGATCATGGCGATGCAAGCGCGCAGTGGTGTTGTTTTATACACCCTGAACTTTCTGAATGTGGTGTGCTGTATTTTTGGCAGAATGCTAATGGCGTATGTCAATCCAACTCAGCCACATAACTTGGTGCGATTTTTGCCGGAGATTTGGATGGAATGTATTACGTGGGAGGCCAAATGCATGCTAGAGTTGATCCGTCCGGGAACGTGCGTAATGTAGCTGCCCAAGTTTTTCTTTCAGTGCATGAATCTCGAGCATTTCTGGTTCACATCACATTATCGGTAGAAATAGGAAGACAATTAAGAATTCCAGGAAATAATTCAATCCTAACAGCTGGTTTGTACCATCGTGAGCGATATATTTTTTTTTACGAAAGTCAATAGTAAATGGGAAGATATGAGATAAGGTTCAAAGCAATGACCTGCCTTTTATATGTTCATGTCTTGGTGGATGGACCTTTGGAAGTCGTAGCCCAAGAGATCAGGGCAAGCTAGAGACGAATAAATGACAAGTCATGAAATTGCATGCCCGTTCTGCAGAGTCAATCGATAGTACGTAGTATCTATAGTTAAAATGCGGTTTATCGAGTCGTGGTATAGAATTTAGGTTTATGGTTCACTACTTTTTCTTCTAATATCCACTACAAATCTTATACCTTAAACTAGTTCGGGTTTCACGGATCAAGTAACTACGGCAGTGTAACGACCCCGATAGGCCGTCAGGAACCCTTGAGTGTATTCCTGATTGAGGAAGGAGAACTAGGGAGGACGAACGCGAACTAGAAAAAGAACTTCGAGCAAGGAGGAAGAGTTGGGGAGCAAGGCATTAGGCATCGATCATTCTTTGCTCGGGGCAATGGGTTCGCTTAGCTTATATACGACTAAGTCGGGGTTTTTCGGTTCCTTCACATTACATGGGATTTGGCCCAACTCACGCCCACAGGATCGACTCAACGCTACCCAAGACGTATTACGCTTGCCGTGACATTCCCCCTCGCTTAGCAGCGGCTTGTCCCCAAGCCGGAACGAAAGGAAACCGCATGAATACGTTTGGTGTAGCATTTGCAAAATTGATGATTAAAAATAAGTTGAAGGTATAACATATAACGAATTTTACTTACACTAAATTTAGTGTTGACCGTTCTTTCTTTTCAATTAAATGGATCGTGTTAGCTAGTATTTATTGAGCTCTTCTACGGTACATTAAATTCAATATAAACCATTCATTCTTTTCAATCCAATGGATCAGATTAGCTAGAATTTATTTATCGAATGTTGGACACGTGAGAAGGCATACGCGACGCGTGCACATCCATCGTTCTCACGGCACAGACATCATACCCTTCTTATGACGGCGGAGGACCGCCGAGCCGGACAATGGCGACGACGGGGCTCCGCACGACATACTTCCCTGACACCCAACTCAAGCTTCCCTCCATGGCGTCTTGTCCGTCCACGCTGTGGCCGCTCACGGTTACACTGAACGTTTTCTTCTCTCCGGCCTTGGAGAACACCAGTGTGTCCGGCGAGACACTCACCGTCAGTGACTTCGGCACATCCAGCTTTAGTGTGTACGTTGACTCCGCGGGCCCCACGTTCGTCACCGTCCGGTTCACAGTGAATGGCGTCGACTTGAGCGGCACCGTTATTGTTGGGTAGTTCAGCTGCGCTTCCGGTATCTTGGGCAACTTCGCGCAGGTCAGGCTCGAGTTGCGCACGATAATGGCAGCGGCACGGTCACCTAGGAGCGCACAGACGTAGCCAGCATAGTCAGTGACACCGATGTCGTACACTAGGCCCGGGTCGGCGGCTCTCGTGGGGTTGACATGGCCGGCGCCTGTCTGGTACAGGCTGGCTTTCTTGTGCTTCTCGTCCAAGATCGGCCCACCAGTTCTGTTGATGGCGTCAGATGTCGTTAGGATCGCCGACTTGATGGCGGCCGGCGACCAGTCAGGGTGGCAGCTCTTGATAAGCGCCGCGACGCCACTGGCATGTGGCGTCGCCATGGACGTGCCGGATATGATGTTGAAAGGCCCGGCGGCACCTCCCGCTTCTGGTGGCCATGCGGCAAGGATGTTGAGCCCCGGCGCCAGGACGTCCGGCTTGAGCACGCCGGGGCTGATCAAGCTTGGACCCCGGGACGAGAAGAACGCGACGTCAGGGGCTGGATGGATACCAAGCAATGTGTTGTTGTACGTGACAGTAGCCGAGCTGCTCGCCGATGTCGCGTAATCGGTGGTGACGTTGCCATCGGCGGCGGCCACCTGCACTACGGAGGAACCGTAATCCCGGAGAACAGTGGTGTAGCCATTGGTTATGGCATTGATCAGCACCACGCTGGTCGCGCCGGCACTCATCATGTCACGGATGACAGAGCTCTGAACAAGGTAGTCCTTGGCCTCGCAAACTACAATCTTGCCGGAGACAATGCCTTCACCCTCGTACTGGCAGTAACGCCGCTTCTCGGAGTAGAGCATAGGATACGACTTGGAGGAGTTCGATACCTGGATAAGCGCTTGTCCGTCGATGCGCTTGCCGTTGCCAAGCTGCACGCCGGCTTGGAAGCTCCGGTCCATCGAGCGGCGGCGGCAAGTGAGCAACCACGGGCATCGTTGGTGACCGCCCACAAATCGGGCCCCTTGTTGCGGTACCGCAAACCACGATGATGCCTTTGGATACCGCCTGAGCAACGCGCCAACAAAGAATGGGGTCGTCGAATCGCTGCGACTCGGCGGCGCCGATGGAGATGGAGAGCACGTCAACCCCATCCTTGATAGCCGCGTCCAGGCCGGCCAGTATGTCCGATTCCACACAGCCATTAGCACTGCACACCTTGTACATAGCGATGTGCGCGCCGGGAGCAATTCCTGCCGCGGTGCCCGCACCCAGACCATGGGCCGAGGCTCCGCTAACGAAGTTCCCTGCGGCCGTGGACGACGTGTGCGTACCGTGCCCTTCTTCATCGCTAGAGTCTTGTCCAACAAATGCCTTGGCGCCGATGAGCTTGTTGTTGCACCGGGCCGCCGAGTCTTTGCACGAGCCCTTCCACCTCGTCGGGGGTGGCGGGACGCCGTTGTCGTTGAAGGAAGGGTGTGTTGCATGGATGCCGGTGTCGAGCAGCCCGACGATGACTCCCTTCCCGTAGCGGGCCTCGCTCCAGAACCCGGCGCCGTTCCTCAGCCCGAGGAACTCCGGCGTGTGTGTGGTCATGAGCTGCAGCGTCCGATCAGGGAACGCACGCACGAACCCCGACTTGTTGGAGACTGCTTCGAGATCGGCGTCGATGAGCCTCGCCGCGAAGCCGCTGAACACCTCGGTATAGGAATGGATAAGGCGTCGCTGGCCGGACTCGGTGTGCGAGGTCGGCAAGAAAGACTCATACCACCGACGGTGCTCGTCCTCGCTGGCACCGTGGTCAAGCGAGGGTGGCTCGACGAGCACGATGTAAGTTCTATGAGCGGAAGGTTGCGTGGCATTTTGCTGTATGCTTGCACCTTGATTGATATAGCACAGCGCAGGTGCAGGGGCGAGGAAGGTGGTGATGCCGATGAGCAGTAGAAGAGGGAGTAAGAGATAGGAAAAGGACGCCATTACCGTACTTTTCTAAGACCTGAGCCTACAAGGAAGATCATGGCGATGCAAGCGTGCAGTGGTGTTGTTTTATACACCCTGAACTCTCTGAATGGTGTGCTGTATTTTTGGCAGAATGCTAATGGCGTGTGTCAATCCAACTCAGCGTCATAACTTGGTGCGATTTTTGCCTAAGATTTGGATGGAATGTATTACGTGGGAGGCCAAATGCATGCTAGAGTTGATCCGTCCGGGAACGTGCGTAATGTAGCTGCCCAAGTTTTCTCTCAGCGCATGAATCTCGAGCATTTCTGGTGCACATCACATTATCGGTAGAAATAGGAAGGCAATTAAGAATTCCAGGAAATAATTCAATCCTAACAGCTGGTTTGTACCATCGTAGATAGTATGTTTTTATTTTCTGAAAGTCAGTAGTAAATGGGAAGATATGAGATAAGGTTCAAAGCAATGACCTGCCTTTTATATATTCATGTTTTGGTGGATGGACCTTTGGAAGTCGTAGCACAAGAGATCTTGGCGAGCTAGAGATGAATAAATGACAAGTCATGAAATTGCATGCCCCTTCTGCAGAGTCAATCAATAGTACGTAGTATCTATAGTTATTAGAAACACGATTTATTCGAGTCGTGATATAGAATTTAGGTTTATGGTTCACTACGTTTTCTTCTAATATCCACTACAAATCCTATACCTTAAACTAGTTCGGGTTTCACGGATCAAGTAACTACGACAGTGTAACGACCCCGATAGGCCGTCAGGAACCCTTGAGTGTATTCCTGATTGAGGAAGGAGAACTAGGGAGGACGAACGCAGAACTAGAAAAAGAACTCAGAGCAAGGAGGAAGAGTTGGGGAGCAAGGCATTAGGCATCTGATCATTCTTTGCTCAGGGCAATGGGTTCGGCTTAGCTTATATACGGCTAAGTCAGGGGTTTTTCAGTTCCTTCACATTACATGGGATTTGGCCCAACTCACGGCCCACAGGATCGACTCAACGCTACCCAGTACGTATTACCGCGCTTGCCGTGACATTCCCCCTCGCTTAGCAGCGGCTTGTCCCCAAGCCGGAACGAAAGGAAACTGCATGAATACGTTTGGTGTAGCATTTGCAAAATTGATGATTAAAAACCACATGCAGGAAATTAAGTTGAAGGTATAACATATAACGAATTTTTACAATACCTTCTACTAACAGTAAGGGGTGGTACTGGCTGTCAATTTCATAAGAGCGTTATAGACTTTTCACTGTTTTCCTGAGCATAGTCTTAACACATTCTTTATCGATCGTATACTTTTCACTGGCTGGAACTCGGTACCTTAATAAGTCAGACTACCCTTCCCATAGAGCATGTGGTTGTACGTACGTATGACTCAGTTCGATAGCACATAAAGCGAAATCCTTAATTGACTAGGACGAGTCTACCCCGGCCACTAGCTAAACAAAAAGATCAGGCAAGCTTCACATAACATGATCACTACATAGTACTTTTCAGTCATCCCACTCTAAATTATTTATTCAGCGGTTAATTTTAACGTGCGACATATGCCATCAAAAATAACACCCTGCACACAGTTATTCACAAAGCAATTCCATATCTCATTAGTTAAGTGTATTTTGGCATTCCAAAATGATGTCAATACGCCTTATAAAAAGAAAATGGGTATCATTTTACTTACACTAAATTTAGTATTGACCGTTCTTTCTTTTCAATTAAATGGATCATGTTAGCCAGTATTAATTGAGCTCTTCTACGGTACATTAAATTCAATATGAACCATTCATCCTTTTCAATCCAATAGATCAGATTAGCTAGAATTTATTTATGTTTCTTTTGTAGTAAAGTAGTAGAAATACCCTTAACAAATCAACGGCCACGTCTGATTTCTACTACCACTATATACTGCCCGTATAATATACCATAAAATTTCTCTATTTATTTATACCAATTTCGGTAGTAGAGCAGTAGAAATACCCTTAACGATCAATGGTTAAATCTGATTTATACTATCCACTATATACTTATTAGTATAATACACCGTAAAATTCTTGTCAAGGCATCAACTATCAGCTCCTCTCAAAATTTTGAATCATCATACAGGTGCCCTTCCATTCTGTTCTCAACTAAACCAGTCTAGTTTCAGGCAGAGAGAGGTGGCAGCACGGAGGAGATGGCAGAGTACAAAATCTTGCAGCCATAAATCGACAACTGGGCTCTGGATTGAATCAGTATCGACAACTGGGCTCTGGATTGAATAAATCGACAACTGGGCTCTGGATTGAATAAATCTTGCAGCCATAAATCGACAACTGGACTCTGGTCTCTAATACTCATGAGGCAATACAGTTGTCATATAGCACTGTTTATGTGATAAAAAAACACTGAAAAACGAATTAAACAGGAAGACACTACTGCAGAAATCATCATCTCAAATGGTTCAAAATCGTCATCTCAGACGGTTTTGTAAACTGTTAGTAACAATATGTCAATGATGTAAGGGCATATCACAAACGATTTTCAGACCGTTTGTAAAAAGAGATATCACAAATGGTTCTTGTTTAGAACCGTATGCAAGAACCATTTGTGATGATAACACATCACAGACGGTTCTAATGTATACCCATAATTTAAGGGAAAATTAACTATTTGCCACCCTTACGGAGTGCTACAGTGATATGAGTCATTGACACGCTACAGTGATATGAGTCACTGACAGGGCAAATCTGTTACCACTGACCCCCGTAAGAGTGGCAAATAGTTAAAAGCCCCATAATTTAATATGCTACCTCTGATACTCATGCATTCATCCTTTCATAAGAAGCAATCTATTCATCCATTCGTTCATCATGCATAATTAACATCACTTCTAACCAGTTCAAAGGATAATTTCCAATATATACCACACTGCTGTTAAAATGAACGTAAACAAAATTGAAGTAACTATCATGAGTGCTACATCAAGCTAACTAGCAGGAAAGCTACAACCACTGCAGTCCCAAGAATTGCCAGTTTAGAAAGTATCCTATTTGATATTTACCTGTTACTCGTACTTATACAAAGAGGTATTGTTAGTTTGATATTTATCTGTTCTCCTCGCACTGCTCAACAAATCTGTAAAAATTAATCACCTTTTCTCTGACCTTGTCTCCATCGTCTGAATTATCCTTTGAGGCCATACTTTGACTTACCACCAGCAGCTTTGAGCTTGTCCTTACCGGTTTCGAAGTATCCTTCGAGGCCATACTTAGACTTACCACCAGCAGCTTTGAGCTTGTCCTTACCGGTTTCAAAGTAATCAAGTAAAAGATCATCCAATCCAATAATCTTCTTCCTGCAAAGATGTTTGGCATTGGCAAGCTTGTTAAATCACAAAAACAGTTGTGTTACCTATAGCACTTTTTCATTGCACACCTTGAGGGCAGATGATTCCGGTGGTAAAAAATACCACCATACATTCTGGCAGGTAATCGCTCATCAAACAAGCTTTCGAACTATGATACACACCACAAAATCAACCATTAGCACAAGGTGATAGCATATTCGATTAAATTTGATTTGGCCTCTGTCAAACCCTTGTTTCCTGTTAATAGACTTATTTCTACCACTGCAAGTTGCTTCGGTTCAGAGATGTTGTCCTCTAATTTGAGTGCAACTAAGACTACTACCACCGCAACCCTTCCAAACATAGCGAACCTAAATAAGGAGATTAGTGAACATAAGGATATTCCCATTTCATAGGCAATACACATATGGCACACCCTGCGGTCCTGAGATGAGAATCAGAGCATTGTAAGAACAAACCAGAACCTTCAGAAGCTACAGCAGCTTGCTAGCACCCAAGAGGTAGCAAAATGTCTCAAATCCAAGAACAACCAGCAAGTGTGTGATCTGCTCATTGAAAGTCAGTACCACCATGTTAGAGCATTCCCCCACATTCAGGCATGAAACTATCATACAATCTTTGCAAGTACATACTTGCAGTGCAGGACAATACTTAGAAAAATTGGGAACTGCAGTTCGCCATCCCGTCAAAATGCCCCCAAAACAGTAGCTGAAGCGGAAGGTAACACAGTGCGGACCAACGAACGAATATATTACAAATACAGGCACCGGGAATCCCCTGAGTTTCAACAAGAGAACAGACACGTACGACAAGATTTGAGCAAGAGGTCTCCTAAATGCCTAATCAAACTCAATACCAAGAAACCAAAAAATTTAAGCAGCGGAAGGAACAAGGGAATAATGACCTCGAAGATGAAGCGGTCCTGCTCGTTGGCCTCGGTGGCGATCTTGACGGCCTGCTTCAAGAGAATATCCTTCGCCTGGACTCTCTACGGATCAAGAACACCCCCAAAAGTAAAATTAGAATAAAAAACGAGGCAAAAAACGGAACCAAACACCAACATGGGGACTCACACTCCGACGCACCAGCGAAACGTGCGATGGAGAGAGCATCCGGGTGTGCGGAATCCTCGTCGTTGACGTTGACGCTGCCTAACTCGACGATCTGCATGACCGGCTTGACGTTGGTGTCCCCCATCAGCGCTGCCCCCACGCCGTTCGGCGTCAGCCTCGTCGGCGCCACCAGTGGAGGGATTAGGGATTGGGTCACTTGCGGCTTGGGATAGGGAGGGGAACTGGCGGCCGGGGGGTGGGGAGGCGCTCGGGTGGGGGAAGCCGGGGAAACTCTCGAGCTAGCTGGGGAAGGGTACAAACACCAACACTAACCTGTACCGAACACATCACAACAGTTCATGATGATGAGAACATATCTTACACAGTTTTTAGCTGCAATCGTTTACGATATAAATTCACATTATAGATGATTTTAACTAAAAACCGTCTATGATGACCTCTGAACATATTCCAGATGATTTTTTTGTTAAAACCGTTTGTGATATAGACTTATCACTGACGGTTCTTATAAAGTTGTCTGTGATTATATTTAATATAGATAGTTTTAAAAAACTGTCAGTAGCGACAGATCTAATATGAGTTCTTTTGTAGTAATGAGATTATGATTATCAATGTTGAAGGCATACACGACGCGTGCACATCCATCGTTCTCACGCCATAGACATATATCATACCCTTCCTATGACGGCGGAGGACGGAGCCCGACAACGGCGACGACGGGGCTCCGCACGACATACTTCCCTGACACCCAACTCAAGCTTCCCTCCACGGTGTCTTGTCCGGGCACTCTGTGGCCGCTCACGGTTACACTGAACGTTTTCTTCTCTCCGGCCTTGGAGAACACCAGTGTGTCCGGCGAGACACTCACCGTCAGTGACTTCGGCACGTCCAGCTTTAGTATGTACGTCGATTCCACGGGCCCCACGTTCGTCACCGTCCGGTTCACAGTGAATGGCGTCGACTTGAGCGGCACCGTTATCGTTGGGTAGTTCAGCTGCGCTTCCGGTATCTTGGGCAACTTTGCGCAGGTCAGGCTCGAGTTGCGCACGATCATGGCGTTGGCATGGTCACCTAGGAGCGCACAGATGTAGCCAGCGTAGTCAGTGACACCGAGATCGTACACTAGGCCCGGGTCAGCGGCTCTCGTGGGGTTGACATGGCCGGCGCCTGTCTCGTACAGGCTGGCTATCTTGTGTTGCTCGTCCAAGATCGGCCCACCAGTTTTGTTGACGGCGTCAGCTGTCGTTAGGATCGCCGACTTGATGGCGGCCGGCGACCAGTCAGGGTGGCAGCTCTTGATAAGCGCCGCGACGCCACTGGCATGTGGCGTCGCCATGGACGTGCCGGATATGATGTTGAAAGGCCCGGCGACACCTCTCGCTTGTGGTGGCCATGCGGCAAGGATGTTGAGCCCCGGCGCCAGGATGTCCGGCTTGAGCACGCCGGGGCTGGTCGAGCTTCCACCCCGGGACGAGAAGAACACGACGTCAGGGGCTGGACGGATACCAAACAATGTGTTATTGTACGTGACAGTAGCCGAGCTGCTCGCCGACGTCGTGTAATCAGTGGTGACGTTGCCATCGGCGGCAGCCACCTGCACCACCGAGGGACCGTAATCCCGGAGAATAGTGGTGTAGCCATCGGTTATGGCATTGATCAGCACCACGCCGGCCGCGCCGGCACTCTTTATGTCACGGATGACAGAGTTCTGAACAAGGTAACCATTGTCCTCGCAAACCACAATCTTGCCGGAGACAATGCCTTCACCCTCGTACTCGCAGTAACGCCGCTCCTCGGAGTAGAGCATAGGATACGACTTGGAGTTTGAGTTCGATTCCTGGATAAGCGCTTGTCCATCGATGAGCTTGCCATTGCCAAGCTGCACGCCGGCGTGGAAGCTTCGGTCCACTGAGCCGGCGGCGACCGTGAGCAACCACGGGGCATCGTTGGTGACCGTCGACAACACGGGGCCATCGTTGCCAGCCGCGCAAACCACGATGATGCCCTTGGATACCGCACTGAACGAGCCAACGGCAACGGGGTCGTATTCGAAGCTGCGACGCAAACTGGTGCCGATGGAGATGGAGAGCACGTCAACCCCATCCTTGATAGCCGCGTCCAGGCCGGCCAGTATGTCCGATTCCATACAGCCCTTACCACTGCACACCTTGTACATAGCGATGTGCGCGCCGGGAGCAATTCCTGCCGCGGTGCCCGCACCCAGACCATGGGCCGAGGCTCCGCTAACGAAGTTCCCTGCGGCCGTGGACGACGTGTGTGTACCGTGCCCTTCTTCATCGCCCGAGTCTTGTCCAACAAATGCCTTGGCGCCGATGAGCTTGTTGTTGCACCGGGCCGCCGAGTCTTTGCACGAGCCCTTCCACCTCGTCGGGGGCGGCGGGACGCCGTTGTCGTTGAAGGAAGGGTGTGTTGCATGGATGCCGGTGTCGAGCAGCCCGACGATGACTCCCTTCCCGTAGCGGGCCTCGCTCCAGAACCCGGTGCCGTGCGTCAGCCCGAGGAACTCCGGCGTGTATGTGGTCATGAGCTGCAGCGTCCAATCCGGGAACGCGCGCACGAACCCCGACTTGTTGGAGACTGCTTCGAGATCGGCGTCGGTGAGCCTCGCGGCGAAGCCGCTGAACACCTCGGTGTAGGAATGGATGAGGCGTGGCTCGCCAGAGTCGGTGTGCGAGGTCGGCAAGAAAATCTCATGCCACCAACGGTGCTCATCCTCGCTGGCATCGTGGTCAAGCGAGGGTGGCTCGACGAACACGATGTAAGTTCTATGAGCGGAAGGTTGCGTGGCATTTTGCTGTATGCTTGCACTTTGATTGATATAGCACAGCGCAGGTGCAGGGGCGAGGAAGGTGGTGATGCCGATGAGCAGTAGAAGAGGGAGTAAGAGATAGGAAAAGGACGCCATTACCGTACTTTTCTAAGACCTGAGCCTACAAGGAAGATCATGGCGATGCAAGCACGCAGTGGTGTTGTTTTATACACCCTGAACTCTCTGAATGGTGTGCTGTATTTTTGGCAGAATGCTAATGGCGGATGTCAATCCAACTCAGCGTCATAACTTGGCGCAAATCTTGCCTGAGATTACGTGGGAGGCCAAATGCGTGCGTAAGGTAGCTGCCCAAGTTTACCGAGTGATCGTGAAGAAATGCTGTCCTCTTTCGTTTTCTTTCAGCGCATGAATCTCGGGCATTTCTGGTGCACATCACATTATCGGTAGAAATAGGAAGGCAATTAAGAATTCCAGGAAATAATTCAATCCTAACAGCTGGTTTGTACCATCGTAGATAGTATGTTTTTATTTTCTGAAAGTCAATAGTAAATGGGAAGATATGAGATAAGGTTCAAAGCAATGACCTGCCTTTTATATGTTCATGTCTTGGTGGATGGACCTTTGGAAGTCGTAGCCCAAGAGAACAGGGCAAGCTAGAGACGAATAAATGACAGGTCATGAAATTGCATGCCCGTTCTGCAGAGTCAATCGATAATACGTAGTATCTATAGTTATTAGAAACATGATTTATCTAAATCATGGTATAGAATTTAGTACAGTTTTAGATATTAACATATGAATGTAGGCGAAGGATGTAATTTTGGTTGTGAGGTGTATTTCATTTAGTTCCCTCGAATTTTGCCTTATCGGTACATGAATGTAGCACTCTCTGCCAAAAAAAAGAAAGAAAGAAGGACAGTTCTGGAAAGTTGATGGCTGAGTTCGTCACTACTTCTGTAAACAAAAGAAGTTTCTTTAAAATGGAAAATCGATTATTTGCCAACGCAAAGATTACCACCTCGTGAAATGTCATCGCAAACATTGTCCTTCCTAATACGCAGCCTAATTCATGGAAATACTTAGGATTTGTCGCTCAATTCGTGTCGTAGCCTTTCTTTTCAATTTCTTTTGGACTGAAATTCGCTTGTGAAATATCCAAAACGCCCCTCCCCATCCCTCATCTCGAGCCTGGAAATGTCAAAATCCGCTCGAGCCCCACTCCGAAGTCCGAATGTCACAGAAGGGTTCTGCAGCTACTTCTCTGTTCACCGTCAGAACACAGAGAGGATGTGGATAGCCCCAATGGAAAAAGTTGATTATTTGTCCTGTTTTTTCTTTGTCAAGTGTCACATATCAGGAAGGGGCTGTTTGGATTCATTAGCTCTAATAGTTAAGGCATGTTTGAATCCATTAACACTAATAGTTAGCTGCTAAAATTAGCCAAAGTGAATCCAAACAGACTAGCTAATAACCTAGCTAACAGTTAGCTGGTTCATTAGCTCGGGAAGAAACAGAGCAAGGCCGCGCCATGCCCGTTCCAAGCTCTGCCGTCACCACGGAACTCAGGACGCCATCTGCGGTGAGCTCTTAAAAGCGTTCGTATCGTATCGTGCTCCACCACTTGCTCCTCCACGTCCCAAAGTTACTTTGAGTCTCGTGTGCTCAGCCATTGCGGGTTGAGGTTCTTCTTCTCCGGCGACGTCGAGCTTCTCCACCGTGGTTCGTTGCCACCAGTGAGACTCCGTCTGATTCCTTCGAACCAGAGCATTCCCTCCACCTCTATCTTTCAACGCGCTCAACTCCGTTCCCCGATCATCATAGCACTACCTCCACCAACACCCGACTGTCGTCGCCGCCTATCACTACCGCCGGTGTCTTTCCAGTGCGCCTCTCCCCGAGCCGTCACCGCCAGACAACCCCCCCCCCCCCCCTCCTCTCTCTCGTATAGACAAAGAAAGCACTAAATGTAAAAATATTTAATTAAATAACCATGCATACCTCTGTTAAATGGTATATTGCAACCATTTAAGCAGAGAGAGGAGAAATTACAATAACTATACTCTAGATTATCTCCCAAGGTTATAAACAAATATAGCGAAACAGGGAGAATACCTTCACGATATATAATTTTTTTAAAATTTTTACTAGTATATCATGATATGAAATTACGGTCAAAGTGTTATGTTGGAGACCATAAAAAGTCAAAATGGATTTATATCGTGGATGACGGAGAGAATATTCTAAATAATAAATAGGGATTTGATAAACATCAACCGGATGTTTTTTTGTTGAAATCACCCAAATCTAGAACTATTGGATCATTGTTGAGATTCGGGAGTATCGATTACATCCGATCCTATGATTTGATCCAACGGCCCGGTGAATTTGGATGTTAGATCCAACGGCCCACATCCGATCCTATGATTTGATCCAACGGCCCGGTGAATTTGGATGTTAGATCCAACGGCCCGATGAATTTGGATGTTAGTTAAGACAAAAACATCCGGATGATACCTATACACTCCCTAATAAATAATATATGTGCGGTCTAGATCACACATAGACTCGGTCTCATGGACCATGCCCCTAAGGAGGAAGTGCACAGAGGATATTCCACGTGCCAATTTTAGCCCAAAAGAATTGAAAAATGCTAAAATACAGAACTAATGGCAAGTCCTGACCATTTGGCAACTAATCTTAACAAGGAACTAGGAATTATTGTATTTAGTATGTCTGGCAGGAAATAGGCCAATGAACAGATAATGCCAAAACCTTTAGAAGAAGAGAGAAAAGAAGCAAGGATTTGATATTTTCCGGAAGATTCGCATACCAGAATCTCCAAATATTCGTGGAAAGCAAAATCCACAACTCGTATAGAAGAAATAAGGGCCTGTTTGTTTCAGTTTTGAATTCTTTAAAAGCTGATTCTGAATTATGGTTGTAGAGAAGCTGATTCTTCACAAGCTGGAATCCAAAAGTACATATGAAGTGAATTGTGGATTCTAACGTATATGGGTAGACTGGATTGTGAGAATCGGATTCTACAATCAGACTGTTTGTTTTTTATTCTGCTTTTAGGGCTAGGATCCAGAATCAAAAGATAAAACAAACAGGCCCTAGACCGACTCCACATGTTAGCCACCTAGCGTGGGCCAAAGCAAGCAAGGGCTGGCCAGTGGTAGAGTCCTGTGCTGTGCCGCCCAAGTCAAGGAAACCTCTCTTTTAAGCCTATATAAGTGTGCCTTTGTATGGTAGACACGATATTCCTAGCAGAAGAAGTCGCCGAGATCATCAATATTCCACCGAGAAGAAAGTAATCGTCGAGATAAAACCCTAGTGCCGTAAGGTGTAGACAGAATTAAAAAATTATTTACAATTATAAATCAAATTCAAAACTCGTTTTTTATATTTTAAGTCAACTAGGGTAACAATGAACTGACCACTCAGGCACTCATCCACAAATTCTTTGTAACAAATCATCTCATGAAACATCAAAACAAATATAGATTTAAAGCCATGCATTTGGGACATTGTCAGTAAATAGGATCAAAGACAGGAGGCGTGTAGTAAATACAAATGGGACGGGAGGAAAGGTGGGGCAGGGACACACGGGTTAGGACTAGGGCTGCAAGTGTTGGGGAGAGGGGAATATACACGGGGAAGGAGAGATCCTATCATATTCTGATATAGCTGTCTTGTATTTCGGTCACAAATAGTTGCCATTTTAAACATTAATATGGTCTCTAAATTACAGTTTTGATTAATAATTTCTATTATAATATATTTATAAAATATAATATTATGAAAGAACTTTTCGAGACGAATCTATATCTATGATTTCATGTATCAAATTTAAATATTTAAAAAGATATTGACAGTCAAATTTTAATGATAACTATTTGTGACTTTTAGGAAGTAGTCACTACAGGATGACACGTCTTCGCAAGCGGTAGAACCGCTTGGAATTCGAGTATTCCAAGCAGTAGGACCGCTTGGAATTCTAATATCTCTCTTTCTATCATTTGCTTGTAAAAGTATTCAAGCGGTATATACATTAAAAGCGGTAGTACCGCTTTTAATGTATATACCGCTTGGAATACTTTTACAAGCAGCCGTATTTGGAAAAACAATTGCATTAGTTTAATACATATCCACTTAATAAATGTTCACCAAATTTATAATAATATCAAGCACACATAACATACAATCCAAGCACCATAACATATAATTCCTCAAGAAAGCAACGTACCAAAGTTAGTTTCATTATGACAAATCATCCTCAGGTACAACATGTGAACATCACCAAAATTGAGGAGAAGAGGAAGAAGAGGAAGGAGTGCAGATCGGCAAGGAGGTACAACATGTGAACATCACCCAAATTATACCTCCACTTACCCAAATGGAGGAGAAGAGGAAGGAGTGCAGATCGGCAAGGAGGTAAGGAGGCGCTCGGCAGCAAGGGGAGGAGGCGCCGGGTCAGGGGAGGGTCGCCATGGTCGGGCCTGAGCAGGCTGAGGGCGCCGAGCCGAGCGGATTGGCGGTGAGGTGCAGCTGGCAGGCTACTAGGGAGGCGCCGCCTTGGGAGCAACAGGGCGCCGCCTTGGGAGCAAGCAGCAGGGGCGCCCCAAAGGGAGCCAGGAGGTGGCAGCTGGGAGTGTGTGGGGTGGGGGTGCAGGGGGATTTTGGATGGGCTAGGGTTTTTCGATGGAAGGGGGAGCGCGGGCGCAATAGATCTGGCGGGGACGGCGCCGGACACGGCGAGGGCGGGGAGGAGCAGCAGCCGCGCGCCAGGGAGTGAACGGGAGGGGATCGAGTGAATGGGGAGGGGACTCGATCAGGCCAGGGAGTATCGAGTCAATAGGTTTAGGGTTTCTTCCCCCCAAATTTTTTAGCACCCGCGCTATACCCGCCAAAAGAATATCACAAGCGGTCCCAAAATATTTCCAAGCGGTCTTACAGCTTTTAATTTAAATTATTTTTTCCAAGCGGTACTACAGCTTAGATAGCTTATTTTAGAAGTGGTACTACAGCTTTTAATTAAAATTCTTTTTCCAAGCGGTACATCAGCTTTTAAATTTTTTTTTCCAAGCGGTACTACAGCTTTTAATTAAAATTCTTTTTCCAAGCGGTACGTCAGCTTTTAATTATTATTTTTTGAAGCAGTAATACCGCTTGCATCAATGGACCATCCTGTAGTGAGTAGGCCTAATTTATTTTTAAAAAATAATTGAGTGGTGTGTAATCAACCACTATTTCTTTATAGCCCGTCGGGTTGGCAACCATACATAACCGCACAAAAAAAGAGAGAGAAGTGTGGCACGCCACATATTCCATGGCAGACAATTAGTCTACCCTATTTATTTTGGCTAAAATTGTGTAGGACAAGTGAACTACGTTTTATAGATATGAACCAAAGACTAGCCATGGTCGGTCGAAATGACCTAACATTGTTGTCGCAAAATGTAACATTGAACTAGATACCCACATAGTTTTACCAAGTATAGTTCAAAATTCAAACTGCTCTCTACACCATGGAAACAAAACTCAAATGTGCATGTGCTCACCGAGATTGTAAACATCCACGATCTATGTCCTTTTTTGTTAGAGTTTTTGTACACTATGTACCTTCACCTTTCAAGGCCTCTTGATACCAGCTCAACGTATAATTTGAAAGACTTTTTACTATCCTTAAGAGATAATAAAATTTACATTAATACCAAGAGATACCAAAAATTGGTACCTCCACTCTTTTAAATCTTTGATACCTCTTAGTACAATTTCAATATAAATTTTAACACTCCCTAAAGATGGTAAAAAATCTCGTAGTTTGATACCTCCCAAGAGTGGTAAAAAGTCTCCATCTCTTATACTTACAAAAGTAAATTTCAAAGCCCACACAACAACTAAACAGAGACCTGAATAGCAGCGGATTAAAAACACATGTAAAGTTCTTAAAACACACGCATATCGTAAAGAAAAACATGTTATCCAGCAGGGCCCACAGAGTTCACAACAATACATACATATACTGATATACACGTCCGATGAAAAATAGTGTGAAGCAACGGTTCAAACATTGGGGGTTCGACGATGCATGGAGCACAAAAAACATCAACAATCCACTAAGCACTATTACCATGTGTTATCTAGCAATCACATATAAATGTTGCCACTTTATACAGCCCTTTGGAGAAACTTCCTCTATTCTTCAAATCAAGCGCTTACAGAATTACATGTTTACTTATAGATGCAATTAGTTTTGTCTATAAATAACTGGTATTCTAATATATGGCTGCCGATCCTGATCTTGCTGCGAACCTTTCTGACCTAAAAAGCTTTGTCGCACGCTTGCTCCCTTCTGTGTTCTAGATGCATTCCCCACGTACTCGCCCAACATAGCTTTCAGCCATCAGCAATAATCTTGACGAACTATGAATTGCTATCACCTGCATTACTTTTTGTTCAAATAATGTACACATCAATGGATCAGTGGAACTTGAGGTTAACGAACAGGTGCACAAGAATAATTTGGTACCTTTTGCGTTTGCTTTTGACGTTTGACGAGGAAGATGGGTTGCTATGCCAGTTCCTTTTCCTTTGATTGATGAACCAGTTGTTGATCTGCTTTAGCTGTAGCCCTGTTTCTTGCACTAGCCGTGCCTTGTCTTCCTCCTTCACAAATAATAGGGAAAAATTAGTTTGTGTATCTTGTGTCCAACACCAACACGTAATACATAATAGTGGCAAAACAGATGGTACTGCAAAACAAAAATAATGACATCAAAAATAAGGTATGATGAACAGTATGGCAGACCATAACAAGATAAGGAAACCCGCAAGGCTCAAGAGAAGGTGCGAGATATGAAAACTCGTGGTGCTAGGCTGACATGTGCACGTAATATGCAACATAAGGTAGCTAATCATGCGACTTGTGCCATCGTCACTTACTGTTGGGTATGGCCACTTTGAATGAGACTGCCACCAATCTTTCAATGTAGAAGTTGTATCTCCTGGGAGCTTGCCTGCTCTTCGCTTGCGAAGAATTTCTTCTCTAATATCGATCAGTTTCTCTTTGTAACCCTGCAATTTGCAAATGATAATAGTGATTCATCAACTTGTCCATGTATCTACTAGTGTGAAATAATGGTGAGCTTCTGCCAAGTATTATTGGAATTTATTCTTAACCTGCTTGAGCTCATGCTTTAGCTCTTGACGAACACGTTCCATTAAGGACCGCTCGCTTTCTGTGGGAACAAGAGGGCCGAAGCCCATAGTATCTGCTCCGTCCAAGCTTGGATCATACATATTAGCCTCACTATCTGCCTGGTCATCTTCACCATCAGACATGGTTGCACCGTTGCCCTCACCAGGTGACGCACCTGTCAATGCATTTTATTGAGGCAAGTGGCCAAAAAGACAGTACTCCATATATGGCTATGCTTATTGCTCCAACATGAAAGAGATGTATGATATCATGGGCATGGACAATGCTATTGTCATTTGCGTGCGGCGGATACTATGCGAACCGCTACAATACACATATTTTCCAACATATAAGTCCAAACTACTCGAGCAGAAGAACAATGTGTTGGTCCAAGAATATGCAATTTCCACAACTTTAGTTCATTCTTTTAGGATCATAGTCAAGAAAACTCCAATGCATTGCACCAAAACAGACCACATATGTTTAAAAAATGTCATGTTATGGAGAACAAGCTCAGAGATGGACAAACTTTGGTGCTTATTTATTAAGACAATTTCCAAAATATAAAATTAGCTAAGTATCATCGCAAAGAGGTACAAACTGGAAAATACCAACCAGCGCGAGGATGATATGTTGGGCAAAGGACCACTTGCAAGTGACACATTAGATGGTACTTTTTAACTAGGTAATCTTCACAATGGTACTGAGCAACATCGCCCATTTCGAAATGAGAGACTGCTGACATACAGGCAAAAATGAAGAAGAGCATCCCCATAGAATATCTAAATATCTAGGATTGGCACAGATACAGCTTTAATAATGCTTACGAAATTCACCTGTGATGCATATAAGAAAATTCTTTGAGCAACCGCGATTGGTTAAAACATTCAAAATAAATTAAAGCACAACAACGTGAATACAAAATATGACTGCTATGGAAGTTCAAGTTGAACCAAGTAGAAATTTAGCTAACAATTCGAAGCATATGCATGCGATTGGACAAACAAAACATTGCCATTGTGAATTTAATGGAAACTAAAAGGACTGAAAAATGACTTCACCTGTCAAACTCTGAAGATTTTGTTCAAGTTCCCAACAAGCCATTACTGCTTCCATAGCATGAACACGGACATGCTGCTGTAGTTGTTCTTTGAACGAACAGAGTAGCAAGACATAGTGTGTCTAAGAAAAGAAACAAGAACAGTTTACTGATATGTAATGAATGAATACAATAAAAGAATCAAACAGAGGATAAATATCTCAAAAAATAATTATCAACCACAAAAGCAATGGAAAACAGTTGCTAAAGAAGGATTTTAAATGGTCATAAATAACATACGAGGGATGAAGAAGAGATAAAGTAAATGGAACTATTGTTGTGGCTATTCATATTAGCGCTCATAAAACTTCAGTTATTTGCAGAAAATTTCATGAAGATGATCAAAATACACCAAAAGGTGACTAGAACTGTAAACTTCTTCCCCATTATTAACTTTTCAGGTTAACAAAAATAGACAGAACAAAATAACTAGCTGTCAGACCTAAGAAAAGTTAAAATATAAAGTTATATGGTCCCAACTTCAGTAATGCAGCGATGCTATGCTAGCTTAAGTGGTACTAGCTGAAGCATAATAATGCTTTATGACTACTGTGTATCATTACAAGGTCCAGCGGACCAGCACAGGGCATAGAGCCATAGACCAAGGAATCAAGTGAACTGACCAGGACCATACAGTCAATGAAATCTTGTTTGTATTTTCTTTCCTAAGAATTTTTTTTTAAAAAAGTGAATTCTAAGTCAGTTATAATTAGATGGGACCAAGACTATACTGCATCATAGTTCTGGTTGCATGGCCCGTGATACAATCAAGTGCTGCCCTAGAAGTGGACAAAAAAGAGATGAAACAAAGAGCACTTTGGACCATTTTTGGTATATTGATGTACTGTTCCTGTGTGCAAACTACAGGAGTTTAGACAGAACTGCATGTGAAGTACCACTAGTCCACTCACACAATCTTCAATGTGAATAGGGACCAGGGTTTTCTCTAAGGGACACCCCTGCTCATATTTGATTTTGATTGGGAAAATATTTATCATTTATTTGGGATCAGTGAGAAGTACCTTCTCACATAGGAAGCACTAAATAGGTATTCCAAAATAATGCATTAGACGTTAAAATACAATAGAAGCGTGTATGGGCAATGGCTATAAACTTTGCAGCTTTTTCATATTTCAACGCATCTTCACAGTTCCACATTCTCCCAACTTGTAGAGCGAGTGGTAGATGATGAAAAACGTGTATATTAGGTGCATGAAAAATGAACTTGCACCGTTGTCAGCCCTGCATTTATTCTCATACATTATTACCGGTGCAAATTATTTGCTACTAATATCAGCATTTATTCATATCTTGAGACTTGTTGCAACCAACTACATTTTGATTGGTTGCCAATACAATTGAAAAACATGTGTTTAGAGGTCACTGACCACCAATGTTCTAAATAACGGTAAACGGTTAACGAAAGTCACCCCACCTTTTAGTGTTTATACGGTAAGCGGTCTTGTGAATGGCCTTGTAAACGGTTTTACTATTTAAAATTCTGATAAATATATACATGTGTTTGTAGTAGCAAAATAAACATCTAGTTCATCTTCTTTCATGCATACAGAATAGAACTACCGGCCTATCAATAATTGTTCACAATGGTGACATAAAGAAAAATGATGACATGATATGAATATAGTTAAAGAATCGTAATTGAATGAATGAAAAGCTCAAGTGGCAATTAAAAGACAAGCTAGCATTCATCTTATGTATGTCATAATGTTTCGTGTCATACGGCAATCTTGCAACTTTACTCAAATAAACGGTCTGATAAAACGGGTCTATTAAAAGTTATGAAACCGAATAAACAACCCGATAAAATGGACAAACCTTGAAATATCCATAAATGCAACTGATGGGCACGGAGCCCTTACCATTTAACGGCCGCTTACAAGGCCTTAACAGCTGTTATTTAGAGCACTTCTGACCACTGCACTTGAGCAAAGAGTGAGGGTGAAGGGAAAATGTCCTCAGACACAATACCATGGAAACAGGTGGACCTACACGTAAAGGCCCTGGAGCATTGGCCTACCCAAGGGCAGCAAGAGTGGAAACATCTTTAACGACCCACGCACAATCTTTGCCCCATGACTCCACCCATAACAGGAAACGAAAAGCCCCTACATCATATATGGCGGTTAAGAGCCACGTATAACCCGCCCATGTCGATGGGAGAGAAGAGAAGAGCTGGTCCTACTTTGGGAAAGGACAGACAAAGGACGAGGTCAATTGGAGAGGAGAGGGAGCCATGATTCATTCCCTCCTACCTCGTGATTGGAAGCAACGCCCCCTGCATTTCTCCACTATCTGTTCCGCATGTCTCGAATCAGCATTCGGCAGAAAGAACTGCCTCCAATCGTCAATCCTCCCGGGAACTAAACAAAAGTGGTGCCTAAACATGATTGCAGGTAGTACAGCACTATAGCATCCTTTGTCATTTCCCACACCAACTTATTTTAAGATTTTTTATCTAAGGAGGTTTCTTGAATACATCGGAAGACCCCAACATAAACATGGTCAGAACCCTGCTTGATTGCAAGCACACGGAACTGCTAGCTAGAGGCCAACCAATCAAAACATGATTATCTTTTATAGTACAAAAGGACCAACAAGATTAAGAAATGACATTGTTGCTCATTTCTCGCCAGAACAGAGATGAACAGGACAAAAGAAGCGTCCCAAATCACAAACCGAGAAAAAAAAAACATGTAAAAATGCTCTCGTTTCTCTTCTAGTACAATCCACAAACCTAGGGGGACTACGTAAAAGCTTGAGTTTAACAACGCAAATCAAAACATGAAAAACTTGGTGATCACAAAATTAAGCTCTTGTTTGAATTGCGTCCGTACAATCTAAAACCCCACGGAAGCAAATTATAGAGAGAAGAGGATATAGACAAGCTTGTGAAATCCAAACCACCCCAAAGGACGCACGCCTTTTAGCCTTTAACCCCGCAATAAAGAACGCCTCTCTTAAGCTTTCCCGTAATTAATTTAAGCTAAGCAAACGCCTCCCAAATCCCCTAATTAATCCCACGCAACCACCAATCCCAAGGCAATCCACAACAGAACGGGGAGCATGACGAGACGAGACGAGACGAGGAGAGAGAGACAGGTGTCGTGTCCTCACCATGAACTGGTCGAGCTCGCGGCCGTCGTCCCCGGCGGCGGCGCCGAGGCCGGAGTACTTGGCAACGACTCCCTGCGACTGCGCGAGCTGCGCGTCGATGCGGGGGAGCTGGTCCACCGGCGTCGCGATGCGGAGGCACGCCACGTGCGCCGACAGCAGCTGCTCGTACAGCGGGTGCGCCAGTATCTCCGCCTTGCACCGCGCCGACTCCGCCGCGCCGCCTCCCCCGCCCATCGCCGCGACAGCCTCATCGCCTGCCCCCATCCACGGCACCCCCGACGCGGCGGCCGCAGCCGCCGCCGCGGCCGACGGCGACGAGTCCGACGTCGTCTGCAAGTGCAGGAAGCTCCCGTCGCCGTACCTCAGCCACGAGGGCGCCCCGCCCATCGCGCCTCCCCCGCCCCCGCCTGCCGCAGCAGCCGCAGCAGCAGCAGCAGCAGCGTCGTCCGCGCCGAGCGGCGGCATGGCCATCTCGTGCGTGAGGTGGCCGTGGAACGCCATGGCCTCCCGCTCCCTCCGCTTCTCCTCCTCCTTACCGCCAAGGGCGAGCTACGTAAACGGGGTTATCTCGGCGGCGATGCCAAGAGAGTAGGAGTATGAGGCGTAGAAAGAGAGAGGAGGGGGGAGCGGGTAAGCAAAAAGCCAAGCGGAACGGGGAAACGGACGCCTGTTTCCTTCCCTTCTTCTATTGTTGTACGCTGAGCTGACTCCATCCGAGAGAGAGAGAGAGAGAGAGAGAGAGAGAGAGAGAGTACTTACGAATTACTGCTAGTTCCATTCCATCTCTTACCTCCCCCGCAGTCCCTCCCTCCCCTCTCGCTGAAGCTTTGGCTCGAGGGGGGTCCGGTTGCATTTTTTTAATGCACCTGGTCTTGCTATCAGTGGCGAAGGACAGAATAAAATTATGATGTAGCGAATTTTTTAATATAGATAAATAATTTTATGTGAAATCAAAGTTATTTATACATCGATAAGAATGAACAAAACTAGTTTGCTAAATAGATTGATCACAATATTATAAAGCATAAAGATGCAAAAGGAAAACAAAAACGCATGCGGAAAATACTAGTTCTGTCTAGGCGGCCGAGGCAATTGCATTTGACGAGTTTTCATATTCTGAAAATGCTTCTTAATTTCATCAATATGAAGTCCTTTAAATATGTCTCGTTCGTTGTAGCACACCATTAAGTCAATCATCGGATATCTTGTTGCGCAAATCAGTCTTAATAATCTTCATAGTTGAGAAGACCCTTTCAATCGATGCTGTTACCACTGGTAGTAGCAGTGCCAACTCAATAAGATGATAAACCAATGAAAATACAGTATATCTTTCAAGCTCAACCATCTTTACGGCTAGACTTGCAAGGTCATGACAAATAAAAGTAAACCTTATGCTACTGTATGTAGCCTTTTAGTTTTCGGCTGATTTTTTTAACCTCTTTGCTCAAGCCTCAATGGGCTAGGTCTGGCAGCTGCCAGAGCTTGCCAGACCCGGTCCTCCGCCCCTGCTTGCTCCTATGAAATTTGTATTTCTACCTCCTCTCTCTCTCCGGATAATTAGCGATACACGATATATATCATCTACCGTATTTCTGTATCGTAACACATCGTTGGCGCTGCGGTAGCGCAGTGCATCACGGCAGGTAGGATGAGCCCACCGCAGAAAAAAGCCTACCGTGCTCTCTGAACTCTGTAGGAGTTCATGCCACGTACCCTAGAATCGACAACAAATTTGCTGCGATCTCATACTGTAGCAAATGGTAGAACCGCACCTATATCACGGTCGACAAGTTATCGTGGTGCTGATGAGCTGTCACGTCTGCACCGTCAAATTTACAAATTCCATTGCATGGGAGGTTAAATATGAAAAAATAAAAAAAAATCATCAGAAGGTCAAATAAGCCAAAAACTCTCACATGTGGATATCTCTATCTAGGGTGAGCATAGACGGCTGCTCGTGATAAAATAATCTTGTTTGGTGACGGTACTTACACATGAATGCGAGGGAAATGGTAAGGTTTAGAATTCCATTTCGCGTTAATGATGTTGTCACGTAATTTTCTAATGCCAAACCAAAGGCTATAAACTTCAAATCCATCAGTCCGTTCATGGTAAAACACTTTCGGTGCGAAAAACCAAACATCATCATCCGTCAGCGAGAGTTAAAAAAAAATTCACCGACGTCCAATTTCACCCGTAGAGCGTTTCCGACCACTGTAACAAAGGTGCAACGTGGAAGAAGAAAAATCTAGAGTTAGTAGGTGTTACGGTCCCTCATTTCTGTATCTTCGAGGGAGTGGTTGGGAGGAAACCAGCAAAGAGAGAGGGGTTGTTTAATAAAGAGGGGTGGGGATTAGTGCTGTGATGACTGCAGGCTTGGGATTTGCTAATGCGTGCGGTGGGAGTTGTTGATTACTGGCGGGTACTGGTGCAATTAGAATGGCCCGAGCGTTGTGCGTATATGTTTTTTAAATCTAACCCTCCTTCAAACAAAATTACAAAAATAATTTAATATTTAACTTGGTGACACATATTACCTTCTACGCTCCCGCACCACGGAAGCGTCTGGTATGCTCTGAGCGCTTGGTATGTCACCGAAGCTACCAAACTACTAGAGCGTTGTAGGCGCTACCACGGTGCAAGAGCACAGAAGTTGACATGTGTCACCTTCTAACGCTTCTGTGGTCGAGAATAGAGTTATTTTTTTAATTACGTTTGGAAGGGGAACGGATTTGTAAAAATAACTACCATAGAGTTAGAAAATGGTGATTTCTAGTGAGAATCTTTCTAAGGCCTGCATTTTTGTCCAGCTCAACATTAAAAAAGAAAAGGTAACTGTCATTACACTAGCCATTGTTTTTTCCTAATTGATTGACATGTTAAATTATGTATTTTTTCACTGCTAAGTTATTTTATGTCAGTGCTTTCCTTGCCACGTACTACATTGTACCAGATAAGTCTTTGCCTGGTAGCGTAAGTTATGAGAGAGTACAGTTATTTTACATATATCTCCTTTCTAATCCCTTTTATTATACTGTTACCGTATGTTAATTATTTGCATTTTACTTCGTCATTGATTTATCGTTGGATTTTTTCTCAAATGAAATATTTAGTTTGAACATTAATTTCAATTTTAAGAGAGTTCTCTATGCTTTCTCACTATTCATTGAGCGGCACAATTTATCATAATAAATACATAATCAATGAATAGAAAATAGTATTTTGGGCCAAAACATAACGCTGAGCTAATTAGGTTGATATATAATACAATGTTCATATGCGCTTAACATACCTGAATCAGATTAACAAGTCTAAAGTGAGAAAAAAGATAGTACTGTGCCAAATGAACACCCTCAACCCCCCAAAAAATATATGTAGCGAGAGTGATATCAATAATAAATATGAGGGAAGTAAATGCAAAAAAAAAAAGAGATAATTCTAGGTTTAGGTTATATGTATAAAAAAAGGTTCACATAACTAAAGCTTTGCATTCCATTGAAAAGTTCAATCTTGATAATTTATTAATCGGAATTGTGCGGTTGAGAAACAGGTGTCACACATAAAATTTAATTTGACATAATCCCACAAGGATTTTATCTGTACATAAACTTATATAGAATGATATAACACTTCATTTGCCTTCTATTTTTTACTATTGTTCTATGTACATGTCCCTCATACTATGAGCCACCCCGAGGAAAATTCCGTAAAATTATTACAAGCATATATATGTAGCTCTATTTTATTTAGAAATAGGTGTGAGGGTGTGTATGAATTAACCACCCAAGTTTCAGTACTATATATGAGCTTTAAAGAAAGCTGTAGCCATTGAACTAGAATGCATACATACTCTTGTAAAATTTATACAACTTGGTGCAAACTGAGTCGTCTTTACCGTCAAGCAAAATGAAGCTACCTAATACCACTGTGAAGACAAACTATTATGCACTCATTATCAAAGCATTATAAAACAATGGTTGTAGATTACAAGGCAACTGATTCTGCATACGCAAATGTGGTGGAATCGTGATCGTCCTAGGAATATTATACGTAACTACCGAGAAAATGTCCGAATTAAACTAGTAGTGGCTAATCCGTACGTGACGTTTGACGTAATCAGACACATATAAATATAAGAAGACTGCAATAGAAAAAGAGTAAATTGTATAACTAGTGCTTGCAGTTCAAGTATTCGCAAATAGATACATGCAGTTTTCCATATACATAGTTTGAATTTGTAAGTTTCATCATATTTAGTTATTTATGCTACTTCAGTTAATAGGGTAAATTCTCTATTTAAGAAGGCAAAGAAAGATGCAATGCCCTATGGTGTCCATGTTATTGCCATTTAGGAGTATATTATATGGGTTTTAATAGCATAATTTATCTCATTTTCCCTCAATGCAAAAAAGAATATCATGTGGTATAGTAGGTGCAATGGCATGAACTCCAGGCGGCATGTTGCTTACTTGCTTAGTGCTAAGACTAGTCTACCATTACACATAGATCAAGAAGATACTAAATGTAAAGTTAATGCCATTGGACCATATATGCTCCTATTAATGACATACTACAAATACTGATCCACTTCTCATCATTAAAGTAGGATATATGATGAAAATATTATGATAGCTGTACCTTCGATCTCCACGGCAAACTTATACTGTGGAACCATGTTTGGAGCCTTATTTTTACTATATAAAGTGAGAATTTCTTCACACGTTACTTCATTAAAATTACTTATCTTTACCACTGCTCTTTAATTACCTACCTTTGCTCTTCCTCTTTAATTACCCATCTTTGCCACTGTTAGTGCTTTTTGCAAATAAATTTTTTATTATAAATTAAAATTTTATTGTAACACATACGTACATAAGGTATCACTAGAAGAGAGTTGAGAGGTAACTCTCGAACAATAAGGTACCTGTCTATAAAACTCTCAAACCGCAAGTACCTGCACGTAATTTATTTAAAACACACTCCATAGAAGCGAACGAGGAGAGAAACGGACGGGTAGAATTAGGCGTGACAAAGGCGCGAAGAGGAGGGCGTGATCTCGGCGCCCGGTCGCGTGCGAACACGTGTCACTGGGAGAGCGCCTGGACCACTCCGCGTGGGGCCCCACGATGTGGAGAACGAGGCCACCGGCAGCAGCCAATGGGAGACGGCTGCGTAGGCCGGGCGGCCCGAGGCCGACGGACAAGTGGACGTGGGCCGCGCAAACCCTTGAGATAAACTCCCTGAACACTGGACCCCACAGCATCAGGTCCGCGTGTCAGTGTGAGAGCTAAAGTCTGGCTCGTTTTCAGGTGGGACCGCCTTCCACTTCCCCGTGCCCACGTCTAAACGCGGGGGCTTAAACAAGAAAAGCTTCCACGGTACGGGACACCGGAAAATCTAGAAACATCGTCAGTGCCAAGTGGGGTACATATTCCCGTGGTCGGCTTGTCAGGGAGCGGGTCAAGCATTTTAGCACGTGGACTCCGCGGATGCGTACTTCCTCCAGGAGAGGTGGGCCCGGATGCCACTTTACTGTGCCGCATGGTCCCCTCGCCGGCATGATAAGCAACGGGCAGACACCGCGAGCAACACCGTCGTTTCACGGACTGGTGGGTCCAACCAAGGTGGGGCACAAATGTCGGTGATGCTTTTTATGCGTGTGG
Organism: Guadua angustifolia; assembly: GCA_036346375.1. Lineage (NCBI taxonomy): Eukaryota > Viridiplantae > Streptophyta > Magnoliopsida > Poales > Poaceae > Guadua > Guadua angustifolia. Next base: position 2,747,162 of record CM070521.1, on the reverse strand, counting down.
GTTGAGCGGTTTAGTCGGCATGTTCAAGATGTGGTGGGAACGGAACGGCTGCACGCGCTTGGAAAAACCGGGGGAGCAAGAAGTCTTGGTAAACATGATCGCAACTACCTGCTATCACTGCCAAGCGGGTCATAGCGTGATGGCCCACATGTCGGCTAAATAATACGTATGTTGTGAGGTGGCGAGATAAGGGGTTGGGCTTTTTTTTTTGGCTCTCGGGGTGGCTGCTGATGCTACTTCTGCCATGGTGGGCCCACGTGCCAGACCTGCTCTGGACGGCTGGGACCCACTGGCTCTGCGCGCTGTGGGGGCTAGGCTATACCTATACCGTTAGGCCTGTCAACGGCAGGTCCTCCTGATGCCCTTCTTATATTTTATTTTTTTAACTTTAAGACCCATCTTTTTAAAAACGAAACTCAGAAAATAGTTCTTCTTGTTCCTCAAACTTCTTTTGTCTCAAAACTTTTCGTAGTTTCGTAAAAGAATGGAATTTTCCCTTTAAGTTGTTGTTGCAAAACGAAATAAACAATAGGAAATGCTTTTAAAAAAAAAAGATGGCCAAGAGCTCTAACATTCTCTTAAAAAACAAGATTAGCACTAGCCTATTCCAACGGGCAATGTTTGATTAGTTCAATTGGAATATTCTAAAAATTTCAAAGCCACGATGATAAGGTTTTGAATCCAACAGTATTATGTCTCATGGCATTTAGGTCAACCGTGAAGCTTGCATCATAGCTTGCGCTGTTAGGTAATGACGCATGTGATGAAGTCGGGCTGTGCTCGAGCGAGCTTGACTCTCTAGGCTCGAGCTTGATAAGGTTCGAACCGAACTCGAGTTAGGGCTTGAATCTTGACTCAGGCTCAAGCTCGACTAGACTAAGCTCGTTAAGCTTGATAAGCTCGAGTAAGTTTGGTAAGCTCGAATAAACTCGATAGGCCCGATAACAAGCTCGAGTAAGTTCAGTTCGAGGAAGCTCGGTAACAGGCTCAAGGATGCTCGGTTCAGATTCGAGTAAGCTCGCGAACTATTCGAGTTTGGTTTGGTTAAACTCGCGAGCTCGAGCCGAGCTCGAACCGAACCTCTCGCGAGCCGAGCTCAAGTAGCTCGCAAGTCTCAAACTTTTTTTACAGCCCTAGTCTCTTACATGTGAATTTTAAAGGAATTTTACTTAATTACTCCATCCAATCATAAATAGTTATCGTTTTTTATATATATGCAGTCAAACATTTAAAACTTTAACTATTAATATCTTTTTAAATATTTAAATTATATGCATGAAAATCGTATGTGTAAATTTGTCTAAAAAATACTTCAATAATATTATAATTTTATTATGTTTTATTAAATATATTATAATAAAAATTAGTAATCAAATCTATATTTTGAAGACCATAACAATGATCGGAGCGAGTATGTTGATAGCTCTTGACTGATGTTCGCATTCAATTAATTTCAGCAGCATGGGAACCAGAACTTATAGCCTGTGTCTTTAAAAATTAATAAATTTTTCTATGCTTTTGAGTAGGTATTGGGTTATTAAAAAATTATCATACACAAGGAAAATTAGCTTCTACACTAGTGTAAAACTTAAAGCCAGAAACAATCGTATTTGAAATATATGAAATCTACTAGCAGCGAGATGAATACTAAAAATCACTATTTAGTTTGAATTTGTCTTTTTCATATCTTTCAAATACGATTAAATTTGATCTTTAAATTTTACAAGATTGTAGAAGGTAACCTTCCTTATATATGTGATAAATTTTTAAGAATTTTAAAAAAATTTACATATCTTTTTTTACGAATTTATATGATAAAGATAGTTTGCAACTGATACTCACATCTGTAGGATGCATCTTTCAAAAGAAACAAGCTCTTCGAGACGCTCTATGTCAATCTACATTTTTAATGGGTTCAAACAAATCTTGAGCTCCACTATTTTTAGATTTTGTCAATAAAAAAAAAGGAAAACAGCACTCAACATTGTGTGTATACGTGGCATTCTCCCTGAACAACAGGACATCTTTCTATGCTGCATTGATGACAACGTACGGGTTCGGCAACCCATAGGAAATAATACAACGTGGGGCACAGGCTCGTGGTCCCCACCCGTCGGTGAATCAAACCGGGTCTGGGTCCCGGGGGAATGGAGTTTGGGTGGTCCCCACGTGCATGGGCTGCTGCCCCAGGAGGCGGTCCCCGTCGCCCCGACCTGACCTGCGTAAAGTAAACTGCTGCGATTTTCTGCAGAAGATGGGCCGGGCCTACCCACCGTACTGCAGTGCATCAGAGACCAGGCTACCAGGCGACGTTTCTTTTGTCTGTCTCTTGTCAATAGTTCTCTCCCTGTGTACTGTGTGGGATACTGGGATCTGGTACAATTCACCGATCCCTTACTCGCCATGCATCCTTCACCCTGACCCTACACTATTGTTTTCCTTTTTTGGTGCAACTGTGCAAGCCATACCACAACGTCCTAATTTGGGCTCGAAAACAAAAGAGTATGGTTCTCATGAATTTCAAATTTTTGGGTGCATTTCAAAAAAATCCAAAAGCTTTGCCTCGAATTTTAAAATTTAGAATAATTTCCTTGGCCCAAAATCCAAATTTACAAAACCTTAAAAATCAAATGGTGTGCTGTTAAAAATCATATAAAGCCTTTCTCACTTTCACTAACGTGCAGGCTCAGCCCCACGTGTCAAGCTCCTTCTCATGTTCTTCTTCCTCATCACTCCTCTCTTTCTTGCTCGCTCGCTCGTGACACCATACACACGCGCCACGCGAGCTAGAGTCGTGTCAGCTTTGCTACCTTGAGCGCAACATCGTCGTGACCTTGTCCCATCATCACGCCAGCCCTCACACTCCCTCTACTCATGGCGCTTGGAATTTCTCGTGCATGAGACAAGTGCCATGTCATTGTACTCGTTCCCCTTCTTCTCCCTGTTTAAGGTTGAGTCGATGTGTCATTTTGCGCCCCCGCACCTTCTCTTCATTTCCCCAATCTTCCCCTTCAGCTCCTCTTTGGGTGGGGGAGAATTAAGCCATCATCTCCAGCTTCGGCATGTGGCTTTGCCACTTGATTCCTGTTGTCGAGGTGAGCTACTGTTGCCATTGTCTTTGTAGGATCAAGAATAACCGACTAGAGGGGGTGAATAGGATCAAGAATAACCGACTAGATAAAGACAACAATTCTAGAGCAATGATCAAGTTCTAAATCCACTAGAAATGTAAAAATCACAAATAAAATCACAAGAGAGCAAACCACAAGAATATAAACACGATAATTTTTTGCGTGGTCTCGGAGACTTGCCGATCTCCTCTAATCCAAATTGAGGAACCTTGAATTAATCAAGCCGACTCCTTGCACAAATGAGTCTCCCTCGATCACTAGTGGTAGCCCTTCTCCGCTCTGAGTAGGTGAGCTCCGACCTTCACCTAGTACTGAGTTTCTTCACAATCTCCTTTGAAGAGATCACCGATTTCACACCTCTAAGCTGTCTAGGAGGCGACAACCTCTAAGAGAATAGATCTTCGGCGCTAGCTTGAGGTTGATCAAATGTTTAATAGCTTAAGAATGGATGCTCACATTTGAATGCTCTTGTCAACTCAAAAATGATGAATTAATGCACTATGGATGATAAGAAACTTGCTAGAGGTTACAAGTATGTAATAAATGACCAAGAGTATACCCAAAACTGCAGGTGGAGGTGCATTTATAGCCCCTAACCATAAATCTAGCCGTTGGCACCAAAACCCTAAAATTTTCAATAAAACCGACACTACCATCTACGTAAGGCTGATAGTGCCGACCTCAACACTAACGGTTGATCGAAGCATTTAATGCAGCAGTTAATAGTCATTGCTACAGTACCCTAGCGCTACCACCCATGTAGAATCGAAAGTGCCGGGCTCAAGGATCAAAAATGTGCATTTTGAACCTTTTCTAAAAAATAACTACAGTCCTTGTGGGTTGGCACTACCGCACTTGAGGTAGTACCACTCCTAGATGGGCGGTAATATCGGCAGGGAAAACACCCTAAAAACAATTGTTCTAGAAAATAACTACCAGCCTCTAGGGCACGTACTACCGTACCTATGGTAGTACCACTCTTAGAAGGGCGGCAGTGCCTGCTTGGTAACGCTAAAAAACATACGCTTTGTAATATACTACCAGCCTCTTGGGCTGGTACTATTGCACCTGCAATAGTATCACTCATAGATGGTCAGTAGTGGCATTTTCAAAGGATTTTTCGAAACATGTGTATGACTAAAGTATGAGCATGAATTTGAGCCATGATTTTTTATCATCACCAAGTTACTAACCAAAGGTCCCTCTTAATAGTACGATACCTATTCTAGCAACCCGATCTTTTCTTCAAACACCAAGATTAGCAAAACCTATGAAAAAGTCCTTAAATCTTTATACCTCGGCATTGAGCTTGACGCTTTGATTTCCTTTGTGCTTCATGATTCTATCTCTTTGTGTGCAATATGTAGGACGAACCTGCTTTCATATCCTCGAGAAAAAATGTTAGTCCTTTACAACATGATTGTTATTAATAACCAAAACTCAAGGCGAATTTGGGGGCCTGGATGCTTCAGTCTTGCGCACCATGGTGGCCTCACCCTCCTCTACATGATGCTCACCTCACCTTTACTTGTTTCCCTTCATGGAGGACGAAGCACCGTCATCGCCACCATCCACAAAGCAAGCCAAAGCGTGCCATTGCTTTCGCTACCTCGTCCCCTTCGTCATGGTAAGCTTCAACCTCGAAGCTATGTCTTCCATGTGTCACCTTGAGCCCCTCTTTCTAATGCCCATCTTCCTCCTCCTTGCTATAAAACAGAGTCATCAGAATGCGTCTTCTTACCCACCGTCGATTAGAGCACACGTAGGCCTCGTCACCACCATTGATCTTCTTCCTCTCAATGAGCTTCTGTGTTCCCTCGCATTCCAATTAGTTGCAAAACCGGTAGGGTAGTCAATGTGTTGTGCAGATGATTGTAGCGTCGCTGCACCGTCGTAGGCTACTGTAGAGCTATCAGCACATTGCACCATCTTGAGCACCAAGAACACTCCTAGCTTTGTTGTGGCCTATAGATGGTAAGTTGAGCTTCGATTTGAAGCTTCTAGTCCGGTTTTTAGGCATCCTCTGTACATAGTGTTGTCGTATATATGGTCTGTGAATAGATTCTATTCTCACAATAAACTTAATTAAAATAGATGCTTTGATTTTAAGTAAAAAAGGCTAAGTTGTAGGTTTAGAAATTAGTTATAGTATTTAGAGTAAAACTTGCATTCCGCTAAAATAACCATGAACTCTTCCCTTGTCAAGTCATACACCTATTTACTTGCATTTGGCTTAAGGACTTATTAAGTATGTTTTGTACTCGTTATTCCTCATATGTGGATTTAGATGATGGAAGCGAAGATCGGTGCAAGGATACTTCTGTACATCCAACAACAGTGAAGAAGAAGACAACTAGGACTAGGTTCTAGCCCCAGTCGATTGTCTATAGCAAATCATGGAGGCCCTTTTAGTTTATTTATTTCTATTTGTATTCTTGAACAAACTCATTTGGCCTCTTAATTTGTTCTATAAAACTCAGTCATAACACCTCTTTATGACTGTCATGTTATATTAAGTACTACTTTTATTTATGCTCATGTATCGATGTGATATTCATCAATACTATATTGTGTAAGGTAGCTATTGATTATGGAACTAAGGCTTTGTTTGGGGAGCTAAAGTTTTTCTAAAAAGCTATTTTATTGCTTTACAGGCTTAGAAATAGTTATAGTTTTTTATAAGAGGTTATTTGGCAAACAACTAATTCCCCTTAGCAATAAGTTGTAAAAACAAGTTTCACCCTGCTTTTGACTTTTGCTAGTAGGTGTCGTAGATCGAGAGCTCGATAAGTCCCTACCGAGCATATGTACCTTGACAACCTGGAACAATCAATTAAGTGATTCGTTAGGTAAGATAGTGATTTGATGGATGTGATATCGAGCAAGGAGAACTTGGTAGGGGCAATGGAACTCACCAAGCCACGCTAGTCGCTCGATCTGTCGAGGTGGAGGTCGTTGCCATGCTGTCAGCATCTTACCGTGGTACGGAAGCACGACAGGTGATACGTGTTGTCTGTCACCGCTTTTATGGTCTGACACGAGACTAGTTTTACAAATTTATTCGCACGTGAGCTATTTTTTAAAAAAAAAGTTGAACGAAAAAAGGGAGTGTACCTCCCTTTGGTACACATAGGATGGTCCAAACCAGGGTTAACAAAACTGCGATAAACCGCTCGGCCATGCGACTTTCGGCGAACTGCTCCTTGGTCAAAATGTAAACCAAGCGGTTTACCGGTGGAATTCAAATTAAAATTCAAAAAATTGAAAAATTTGAGAAAATTTATCCAAAAATTCCCTAAGATTAGTATTAATTGGTTTATGAAATCTAGTGTGAATATTTTTTTTTAAAAAAAAAACTAAGTTTGGAGATGTTTTTGAGTAATTAAAAATGTAGAAATTAGAAAATAAAAAAGAAATTAGAAGTATTTTCAGTAGCAATATTTGTTCAAGTGTGTTAAGCAGAAATATTTAGTTCAACATATTTTAGTAACAATATTTTTTCAATTATATCTAGTAGCAATATTTGTTCAAGTGTGTTAAGCAAAGAATATTTACTGGTAGAATTCAAATTAAAATTAAAAAAATTGAAAAATTTATCCAATAATTCCCTAAAATTAGTATTATTTGGTTTATGACCTCCGGTGTGAATGTTTTTAAAAAAACTAATTTTGGAGATGTTTTGAGTAATTAAAAATGTAGAAATTAGAAAATCCAAAAAAAAAAGAAATTAGAAGTATTTTTAGTAGCAATATTTGTTCAAGTGTGTTAAGTAGCAATATTTACTTCAACATATTTTAGTAACAATATTTTTAAATTATATTTAGTAGCAACATTTGTTCAAGTATGTCAAGTAGCAATATTTATTTAAGTATGTCAAGTAGCAATATTTACTTACACACTTTTTAGTAACAATATTTGTTCAATTATATTTAGTAGTAATATTTATTCAAGTATGCTAAGTAGCAATGTTTGTTCAATTATATCAAGTGGCAATATTTGTTAAAGTATATTTAGTAACAATATTTGTTCAATTATATTTAGTAACAATATTTGTTGAAGTATATTTAGTAGCAATGAACGACACCCAAAAATGGTACTATTTGTTCAAGTAGTGATATTTGTATGCACAAAAATTATCTTGCTATGGTATATTTTAATATATTAATATTATCTAATATTGAAAAGCTTACGTCTCGTTGTAGCAATATTTTGTTGTACAACGTGCAATTTAACATAAACAATTTCTTGCAAATTATTTACGTAAGCAATTTCTGTAAGGTATTGAAATGTAAATGGTGTTGATATGTGAATGGTATTGATACGTGGTTATGTAAATATCTATTTTTGCACTTGTGTACAAGGTTTGAAATTTCGTTATCGGATCATATCTCGGAGGTGATCGAAATCCGAAATGTCGATGAGATCTTTGAATTTCGAAAAAAAAATCCAAAAAGCAAATTTCAAATTCAACTTTCAAATCCTAATTTACAACTTTCAATTGTCTAAAATATAACAAAGGTATGTCAAACTTTTTTCATATTTAGGAGAGACCATACTAGATTTTTTTTCGTGTTTTCATATACCTTCTTTATATATTTATTATATTTTTACTCAATTTTAGCCTTCCCTGTATTTTTACAAATTTTACAACATTTTTTGCAATTTTTTCCAATTTTTTGGATTTATCACCACATTTTCCCAACCCCGCTCGGTTTTCGCGGTTTTCTCCAAACCAAGCGGTTTTTCGTCAAAACCGCGGTGTTCGCGCTTAGGTTTGACCAGAATTTAAACTTTTTTGAATTTACAAACCGTTCGATTTTTCGTGGTTTTCAAGCGGTTTCTCGCGAAAACCGTTACCGCCAGGCTAGCAGTTTTCGGCTCTGAAACGAAATTATGAACCCTGGTCCCAACAGCATTTATTGTCAGCTTGCTTGTCTTAGCGAGCTATTGCAAACCATTATTCGCTATTTGGGAATTCATGGTTTATATTGCTTTGCACTTATAAACATATAATCTCATGTATGTATATGTAAATTCACCCTCTTTCCACTTCTACCGCAGAAGACGCATCAGACGACACTTATCTCCTGCTGTGCTCGAAGAGTAAAGAAGCTAGCACAGCTCGGTGAACCACGGGAGTAATGTGGCCCACTGTGGCTAGGTGGCTTCCGCGTTACTTGAGCATTGCAGCGAGCTCTTACCGTGCTCGGTCACTCTACCGCGACACTAGTCGACTTCCGCACTCCTTAAGTACACTAAAAGACACATGTTATCTGTCGCACCTTCTACGATAAAAAAAAAGACAGAATTTATAGATATACGTAGGCGATGCATTCGCTGGCTGGCGCCTGACAGGGATGCGTCGGGGAAACGCTCCAGTTTTCCACGAGATCAGGTCTGCAGAACTGCATTGCTCTATGTCTTACGCACCACCACCACCAGGCAATCAGGCATGCAGCGTGCAGGCCTCACTCGTTGCCATCAACGCACGAATCGCACCGCAGCGTGCGAAAGCGACGTGGTACTAGTATTCATTATATTTCTTAGTGCCTACACCGATGGAGAGTTGTTCACATAATATAACTGATGCGTATCTGATCGTGTATTTGTGTTTGTTTGGAGAGATGAGTTTGTGTACATGGTTGCCTCAGGTATTCTATCAGACCACTCTATGCGTGTGTTTGGATCCCATTAGAAGTTCGCCTCAAAATCCACGCTTAGACTATCTCCAGCGACATCTCTTCAGTCGCTAAATCCCTTCGGAGATAGATCCTAAGCACTCTAACGAATTCCCTTCATAGTTCCTTTCGAAAGGGATTCTCTCTGAGAATCTCTTCAGAAAAGGATTCTCTCTCCAATCCCTATACAAAACCCTTCGAGGGGATGCTGCTGGAGATGATAGGAATGAAGGGAATGAATATAAGGAAGAGAATATGGGAAGAGAAAGGAATGAAGGGAAATTGCTGAAAATAGTCTCAGATGGTTTTACAGCAGTAGATTGCATATGGGACCGCATCTTGACCACCAAATGCGAATCGGACGGTAAATATGACATGAGTGGATTTAGTGGGACTAAGACCATCCATCTGCAGTGCAAGTACTTGAAGGCGTGTTTACTGGCCAGAAGAGAAGTGTTTTTTTTCCTTGCCGCATAGGACAGATTATGTGCTAATCTTATAGCAGATATTTAACATGTGCCTATGCTTATAACTAACATCAAATTAGTAGATATTGCAACCATCTAAGCACCTGTAGCATTACCGAGAAAGCTCTTATATGGGGTGTTTAATTCTGGGTGTTCCATGATGTGGCTATATTCTTTTTCTTTAGAAACCCTGTAAAAACATCTTACATTAGAGATGCCTTAATAAGAAACTCCGATGGTCTAATTAGTGACGATGCACATATGACTGCGCTTTCTTTTCTTTGTTCTTTCCTCCTCCTCCTCCGTGGATAATAACAATCGACTAAGCGATCATCACTATGTTCCCTTATTTACTTAATTTTAGTGACAATAAAATTCATTAGAATCATAATAATTCCTCAGTGTATATATCTATTTTAGGTAGAACTAATTTGTTACAATCCTTAAATTTGTGCAGAAACACCAAATCGATGAAAAATTCACTAAGTTACAAATTGGAACGAATAAGTCAACAGCACGTGGATATCTGATTGGAATGTACGGGAAAACGTGGAGCCATCGAGCGGTAAAAGTCCTTGTCGAGCCTTGGCCTTTACGGCCACCCGCGCATTTTTATCATAAAATTAACCTTTGAGCCCACAAATTTGCACTTTTAGCAGGCACAAGCAGGGAAGGACGACGTGATAGAGTGGTAGGACAATATGATGCGGTTGAATAGTGCAGTAGGTGACTTGACACGGTCTAATAGCGGATAGAAGGTCTTATCGTGATTTGGTAGTATGGTAGGTTACTTGCCACGGTAAGTTCTTGCCAAACCGTTATACTACTACCGTACTATGAGCCTCAAGTACCGTAGGAGACATCATGCTACTGAAGCTGCAGTCGACATAGAACCAAATATGCAAAAGGGAGGCAGTCTCAAAAAAAAAAAAAAGATGACGAGGGACTAAATCCATTGACCCTCAAGGTGACACTTGTTATCTTCTGGCGATTCCGTAGTAGAGTATGGGATTATTTTCGCAATTGCATTCGCAAGAAGGCCAAATTTGCCAAAAAAAATTTCTATAGGATTAGAAAAGTGATGACTTCGGAAACCACCACCTCTCCTTCTTGACAAAAAACATTTGCATATTATAATGTAATAGAAAGAAGCCTGTATAATACTCCGAACTTTGGTCGAAAGTCCATCTAACACTCCGAACTATGAAACCAGACATTTGATTCCCAAAATTTTGTAATCCAGTTCAAATAACAATATGATACGATTTTGTATAGTGGTATTGCTTGTTCGATGTAATGAGTGTACGATTTTGCGATGTAAGATGACACGCTGGCCAAGTTAGATCAACAACAGATGGGGCTAACATAGACTTTTCCCTTGCCAAGCTTCCAGTCATGCTTCTATAGCTATTGGCTCCTATAGCTCCCTCCCTCTATTTAGAAGAAAAGCATATGTGAGCCCCACATGTTATTGATCTAAATTTACCCAGCATGTCATCATACGTGGCAAAACGACCCACTCATCGCACCATACAAACAATACCACTAAGTGAAACCGAATCAGTGTATTATTTGAATCAGATTGCAAAGTTTGAGGGGTCAAATATCTAATTTCATAGTTCGAGATGCCGCATGGACTTTTGGATAAAGTTTAAGGTGCTATATGAACTATTTTCAATGTAATATAATATGGTTTTCATTATATAACATGCCATTCTTGTGAGTTGCAGCGAAAATATTCCTCAAAAAGCCCCAACCGTGGGTCAGACCAGTGAACCGGGAGTCCTGTTCTTCTTCTTCTCCTCCTTCCTTTTCCCTTCTTTTTTAGATCTACGATTCCCCTGTTAGGGCCAAACTCAAGTTTCAGGGATCAGTTTATTGATTTGATATCCAAATCAAATAGGCTGGAGTATAAGCACATAGAATAATTGAGATACAAATCCGTTTTGTGGAGATTCATTTGGTTATTTAGATCTCGACCGATTGTTACACTAGATCAGCTTTGAGCGTATTTTTTCATCTATTTTATCAATTACAGGATCAAATCGGTTAGCTGAATCCAACATTCTTCACATGTCACATCTTTTGACGCCAACTGTTCCTCTTCTAGTCCCCGCTTAGAACATATATATAGGAATTGCGCTGGTAACACCTCAACTCCCTCATAATCGAGAAAATCCGGAGTTCCAAACAGGCCCCAGCCTTTTTTCTGAACCCAAACCCATGGTGGCGAGGCGACCAGGGCTGCCTGCGGCAGCGTAGACGTTGGCATCTGCTGAGGTCAACGCGGCAGCGTAAATGACGAGGTGAACGGCCGGCACATCTGCGGCGAGCTCAGGTCTAGGCAAATCGTGCGCACGACGAATGGCCAAGGGGAGAACCAGAGACTAAGTGAAATGTTTGTTTCAGTTTTGGATTTTTTAAAAGCTGATTTTGGATTGTGGTTGTAGAGAAGCTGATTTTTTTAATAACTGGAATTCAAAAATACATATGAAGTAGATTGTGGCTTTTAGTGTATATGGGTGGGTTGAATTGTGATAATCGGATTCTATAATCGGGCTGTTTGTTTTTATCCTGCTTTTAGGGTTAGAATCCATAGTCAAAAGCTAAAACAAACAGCCCCATAGTATAATGACAAGTCTACACAGTCGATTAGGACTTTTCCAAGAAGACGATATGCAACAAAATCGTATAAAACCAAACCTAATTGATGTAATCGAAGGTGATCAATAATCGACGATGCGCAACTTTATTGATCAAGATCGGATTACAAAAAAAATTCTAAATTATAGAGCTACTCCTAATTGGCAGAAAAATAATAGAGTAAATGTGAGTTTGTTTGGTTAATTGTGTTGTTGCCTTTGTTTCTCTTTGACCATCTTTTATAGTGCATTGACTGATTGAACCTCTCTCCGATTTGCTTTGTCGATCACAATCCGTATCATCTTTTACTCGGACAAAATCTCCAAGTTTGGATTGATATTGGAAATAATTCTGTCTTTAACTTTTCCTTTCTTATCGGATATCGGCCAAATCATTCTTTAATCTTTAACCTGATAATTTAGTTATGTCTTGCCAAATTCTGATGCAAACAGGAACTCAAGAATTTTTTCATGAATTTCGTAGCCGATCAGTGAGTTGTCCAGTGACAAATGACCGGGTAGGGACTCTAATGGTATTGGACATAGCCTTCATTTCACGGTGTCCATAGAACTGTAAATCAGCTGTTCATTTCACGGTGTCCATAGAACTGTAAATCAGCAAAGTCTGGATGTGAAACTCGATCCCAAATTAGCCCAAGACTAGCTCGGGCGGTCCACACCTCAGCAAATATAAACACGCTGAGGTGTAGAGACGCGTATACATCCATTAGTCTTTTCTTAACAACCCTCCTCCAATCACTCGAAAAAGTCGAAGCACCTACATACATCCAGCACCAACAGGGAACTCTCGTGATGCCAAGCACACAATTGGGGTCGGGGTCAAAGGAGAGGAAATGATCATTCATCTGGCCTCTTTCTTCTTCTTTTTTTCTGAAGATAGTACCTTTTTGATTTTTTTTAATAAAAATAGCCTCATTTTGTGTTACGGGAATACGGAAATTACCACGGTACAACATGTGGCATATTCCGTGACATCAGTGCGCGGAAACTTGTCATGTCGCGGGACCTGCGTGGGAAATCACCTCAGCGACAACCGGCAGCGGCTACGGCGTGTAGCTGAAATTCCACGGAGCGGGGGCACACAATTCGCATTTCCGCAGTGTAGCGTGGGGTGCGGAAAACCCCGGAACAGCGCAATTCCGCTGGACTTTTATGCTACAGTACCATACAAATACACTGATACGACCCTAATTTTTTTTAAAAAAAAATTGAAAGGGTACTGTTTTTACAAATAAAACAAAGGAAAAGGCCAGGTGAGTAAATTCTTCTGGAGGAGAGAGCTATATCGATGGATAATCCATTCGGGGAGGGACGGACGCGTCAACAATCGGCATCGTATCATCATAATCTTGTCACCTTGTGGAGGCGTTTGCCGCGGCTAAAGCGAGAAGACGCCGGCAGAAGTGGCTGCTGTTCCGAGCTGGAAAAGCCAGGCCGCCATCATTAGCAGTATCACAAACTTGACAAGTGGAAGTAGCCAGAAGAGAGACAGACTTTCTTCTCTCCCCTGCAATCCTGCGTTTGCTGGGGTCCGGGCAAGGGCAAGGTGCGCTGCGCTTACCCGTGCACTTGGATTTGAAGTACTTGGAGATGCGTTTGGTTGTTTGTATAGGTGTCTAAATCGTATGAGTGTATGTAATTGTATTCATTAGGCATATAGTTGCTTTTTGTTTATCTAGGCTAGGTGGATGCAATTACACCCACTCATACAGGATGGAGGAAACATAAAAATTGGGTTTCTCTCTAATACAGACCCGTATGATACATGAACAAGCAACCAAATAACTCAACTTGTATCCACTCATGCAAGCCAAAACTAGTCTGGATGATTCATACGGAACATGCTAGAATGATACAGACAACCAAACACACCCAGAGCAACTTGTTGCGGAGCGAGGTCATTAGCACTTGGAGCAAATCGTTCGGAAAGACGGTGTTTGCAATGTTTTAAATAAAGATCTCGTAAAACAGCCGCTAAAACAGTAAAAGTCTCATGTCCGTTACGTTTATGGACGTTTCAAAATTTATCTATTTTATTGAGCTGTTTATTCGATTTAACTAACGTTAGTGTTTAACAAGCTCGTTTTATCGGACCGTTTATTTGTGTAAAGTTTCAAGATTGTTATATATCATGGAACATTAAGGTATACATGAGATGAATGTTAGAACATTACGGTATACATGAGATTAATGCTAGTTTTGCTTTTTATTGCCACTTGAGCTATCCATTCATTCAATTATGATTCTTTAATTACATTCACATCATGTTATCTTTTTTCTTTATGTCACTGTTGTGGATAATTATTGATAGCTTGGTAGTGCAATTCTATATGCATGAAAAAAGATGAATTAGATGCTTATTTTGTTACTACAAACATATGGATATATTTCTTTGAATTTTAAATAGTAAAACCATTTACAAGGTCGCTTAGCGCATAAACACTAAAAGGTAGGGCGAGTAGTGCTTCCACACTACAGGCGAAACATCATGTAGGGATGTTTTTGTTATATAGCAGTGGCATACTTTTCAGCCTTTATATGATTTCAAAGACATCACAATGGTGACTCTACATGCAGCGTCCCTACAGCTGAAGAAATACTTAGTAAAAAATCTTTACATTCTATGTAACATGTTTTGTAAAGACATCGCATTAATTGTGTCTCTATACTCTCCAGAACCCTCTAGAGAATTTTTTTAAAAAAAATCTACAAATATGCTAGAACCAAGTAGCAAACTTGAGACACTGTTGATAGATGGGTAGCCTGTCTAACTAAATCAACCTCACATCACGACTTATACTCAAAACTGTAATTGGTATGAGTAGCATACAACATGTCTCAAACATTTGAAAGAATGACTCTAGGAATCAAAAGTGCATCAATTAACGTCTCTGTCAATTTAAAAAGTGTCTTAAAAATATCTCTATGAAAATTTTCTTTTGACAATTCACAAAATGCGTAAAAAACACTTCTATAATTGCCTTTCTATATTTTTTTATCCAAAACATCTCAAAAATAGTGTATCTATATTAAAGCACCTTGTAAAATGTAAAATACAGTAAAAAGTGTCTTTATAATATGTTATAGCAATTTGTAGAGACAAATAAAAAAATTACTATAGAAAAAGTGCCTCTACGTGAGGTTTTTGTTGTAGTGTTCTGTTCATCATCTTTCCAATACAAGCTGCAGAAATTTTGAAACAAAGGAAATAATGAGCAAGAGAGGTGCTTCTATATATTTCTTTTTAAAGTTGCACAAATATTAAGGTATGAGTGAAAGGTAGATGATAATTATTTATCCTTTCGCTTGCTTCAAATAATCATCATCCACCATTTATTATACTTCAATATATATACTAATCATGTGCCCGTGCGTTGCAATAAAAACTCAATTTGCGACAAAAATTTATTTGCAAAGAGCACTAACTTTAGTTATGTTTCAATAGTAGAAAAGACTTGTTCTTCCAAAGAGATTTGGCTATCGGGTTAAATTCCTATCCATCTTTACCGCTCATATCAGTTTTAACAGATCAGGTACTCTCGAGGAGAACGGACGACCGCCACCAACTCCTAGTTATAATTAGTAAAGATATGTAAATTTTGAATAGTAATGTATAGAAACATCTCTTTGAGAGATTAGGTTTTTATCTCTGTGTCATATAAGCATAGACTACCTTTCCCCCATATATATATATATATATATATATATATATATATATATATATATAGAGAGAGAGTTTTACTCTGAGTCGACTTCAAAGCAGATCCTCCCGTGCTCGAGGCCGATTTTTGAAATCCATGACAAAATCTTGATCCGAACCATTCATCTTCTTCATCTTGTTGAAATGTAGCCACAGACAAAATTTAGTATTTTTTGAATTTTTTACTATTTATTTTGCATTTATCGCTGATTTTAGAAAATGCAAAACAAATAGTAAAAATTCAAAAAAATACGAAATTTTGTCTGTGGCTACATTTCAACAAGATGAAGAAGATGAACGGTTCGGATCAAGATTTTGTCACGGATTTCGCAAAATCTGGCCGAGCACGGAGCATCTGTGCTTTGAAGTCGATTTTGAAGCATTACTCTCTATATATATATATGAAAAATATCTTTTACTCCCAGGAGTAGTTACTCCCACATCTGAAATACCACCTAAATGAACTTGAAATACTCCTTTATTACTTTAGGTATACTCATACACTAATTATAAGATACTCCAATATGAGACATATGAAAAAATTGCAAGAGAGTCCATGATTTTTAGTGTATTTTGAAAATACTTTCATATACGCACATGAAAAGGAGTATGTCCAAAAAATATGCATACCACATCTGAAAAAATGTACATACCACCTAGATGATCTTATATACTTGTATACTACGCGTACATACCCTTCGTCGCAGGAGATACTCCATACGTTGTGAGATATGACATACGGAGTAATTACTCTCGGGAGTAGAAAAGAGGCTTCCTATATATATACACACACACTTCTAATTATGAGTTAGTGGTGATACATTCGTTCTCCACCACCAACCCACGTCTAAACCGTGAAAAAAACCATTGACGGAAAAAACCGAATTGACCGGTGGAAAAAGACCTAAGCCGTTTTTCACTCTGTTCCTCACGATATACTCACATCCCGACTTCTCCATGAACACGACAGCTGCCCCATCTACGAGTCCAGATGCTTCCCCGGTGCGTCCCCACTCCTATGTAATCGGGAGAAATAGATGTTTGATCTTGTAGCACAATTTTCTTTTATTGTTTGACCGTTATGTTTCATTATTAATTTTATTTTTCATAGCAACGCACGGGTATTGAATTAGTGTGTATATATATATCCTAGCTCCTTGTTCCGTAGGTGGGACTCGCCGCATCCCACCCCACCCCACCCCACCCCACCTCACCTTCCTCCCTCGTCTCTCCAAGTCCCACGACAAGGTGGATGACTGCAGGTGGGCCGGTTTGTCTTTTTTTTTTTGCTGGAGTCGTCTCAAGTATAATGCCCCTCCTAAATCCTGAAAGATTGCCGGCCTAGGAGCGATTTGAGCCGAGCCGGCCGGCCGGCTCGGCTCAATTTTTTTTTCGCGATTTAGTCCTTTTGTAAATTACGAATAGGTCCTTCGTGATTTTTTGTGAGAGGAAGATTTTTTTCTCTAAATTCACGTTCGGGTTCCTCGTGCGCCATTTTACGAAAAGAACCTCCCGTTAAATTCAAATCGCGAACAAGTCCTTTTCTAATTTTTAAGGATAGCGGACAGGTCCAAAAACGTAACATTCAGGTCCTTGCTCTTTACGTCTAGGTCCTTTCTCCGTTTTTCTCGGGAAAAAATGTTTTTG
Organism: Guadua angustifolia; assembly: GCA_036346375.1. Classification (NCBI taxonomy): domain Eukaryota; kingdom Viridiplantae; phylum Streptophyta; class Magnoliopsida; order Poales; family Poaceae; genus Guadua; species Guadua angustifolia. Next base: position 2,729,876 of record CM070521.1, on the reverse strand, counting down.
TCACTAGAAATATATGTGCAGCTAGGGATGAAACTGGGTCGGATACGGGCGGATATTGCTCGTCCCGTATCCTAACCCATATTTTTTTGGGGATTCGAAGTCGGATACGGATGTCCTGAATACGGATACGAATTCGGATTATTCGGGATTCGGATACGGAGCGGATACTTGACGGATTCGGGTCAGGATCGGATATCATAATCGGATAGTAGTATAGTACATAATTATGTACGTAAAAGAACGAATGAAGCATTAACCTTACAACATTAGCTTCAAGTCATAATTATTTCAACGTAGGATAGTAGTATAGTTAGAGGTGCAATTTAGTGACTCAACTAATTCCAGTAATTTAAATAGAAAAGAAGTTTATCAAATAAGTTGAACAAATCAATTTAGGTAAAAGCATTATGTCATCACTCTATTTGTTTGTTGATAGATTTGTTGAAGTTCACGCTTAATAACAAAGTAGTGTTTTTTAGTGCCAGTATCAAACAACTATTCTATCTATCCAATAATGAACCAAATTAATAGAAGAATAACTATTCTATCTATCCAGTTTGCCGCTATTCTTGGAAATTTTGCTTAGCTCTTCTGTCTACAACGGCTGGACTCAAGCCCAACAGTAAAAAAAAAAAGTAAAAGAAAAAAAAGTTCTTAGCTCCTGGCTTGCAAGTCCATTGCATTTGCACGTGCCTAACCTCCCTGTCTACCGGAGCTCTGGACCTTAGCGTCAATCTGACACCCGTCTCTTGCCTTCTTTAAGAGAGAGAGAGAGAGAGAATAGGTAAAATGGGACATCAGTTTATTTTCAAGTTGACTTGTAGGGCTTTGTTACTTCTGCACAGAAACTGAACCCGACAAGGGCTCCATACTTCTGCTAGCGAAGCTTGATGGAAGTCACATGCTATAAACGAAACAAATCAGCCTAGCAATCAAGTCTAAGCTGGGCCATATAGAAACTAATTTTCTGTACCGACAGAACATGCCCCAGACACACCAACAGTTCTTGGATAGAGAAAGAAGCTTCTCGTCGATGAACCATGAATGCTGCAACATAGAAACAGTAGACAAAACAACAAAAAAAATCCAGATAGAAATTTGGTTGAATTAGTCATTTTAACAGATCAACGGTTCTCCAAAGATGGAGCTGACACAGGTGAATAACTGCACAGAATTATATTTACTTCAATCAATCGGAGGCTAGAAATACAATATTTTGGCAGCAAGAGAACATAGGTGGCAGTTAATAGAAGGCATATCTACAGCTTCATGGGTGAAAGTGTGAAGAATCAGTGAAGATACACAAAATTCCCTCCATACGGTATATCATGGCAAACTAGGAGGGGAAAGAGATGGCTTGGTCACATTCAGCTCCCCACAGTCACTGATATATACGGTTTTAAGCGGGCGATCCCACATAGCTCGAGCAGTTTGGGCTCTTTCATCACCGATCAACCGCGCAAATTCATTGAAGAAGCGGATCCTTTCAGCTGGTTTATAGGTAGGGATGGTAGCGATGCTGGTGATAACATCCATTCCTACATAATGAATGGAACAAACGTCAGAACAACGTGTACATAAACTGTAGCACATGAACAGTAAACAGGGTTACTGTTAACGCAGTTGCTGTGGCAGCTGCAACCTGGAAGATTATCTCAATTTGGTAGGTAGTCAATCACCCTAGTTACCATTTGTTGGATTCCTTGTTTAGAAATAAGTTTTTCAGTGATTTTTTTTCCATTTACTAAGGTAAATTTAACATTTACAAAACTCCTAAAGTAAATTAGTTAACACTACTGGACAGAAATGCATAACAAGTTTAAACTATAAGCACTATGTGTATTAGAGAAAACACAATCTCCAAATTATTTTGATAAGATGTCATTGCCAGAGTTTGCAACGTTTTTCACTGTACATATAAATTCCAAACAGATGAACCTAATATCTATTATCCACATGTGACAAATCTGCCACTTGGAGAAAAAAGTAGTGGCATCAAACTATTGGTCTTAAATGTGCATCTACATCACACAGTTTCTCAACCACATATCAATCGAGTAAGGTAATGCTACCCAGCAATACATGGTCCCAAAGTCTTCAATGAAAGCACTATTTGGAACCAAATCTTTCACCACGTGAGTTGACTTTTTGTATGCCATATCCTGTTTCATTTGCGCATGCTAAATCAGGCTAATAAGCAAACAGTAAATGGCTACTTTCAAACATCCAGGACAAGATACTATTAATCTGTTCTCCATGCTTAACAGTATGTTTCATTAAGAACAAGGGGTTCATGCGAGGACGGAAGCACTAGAACTGAAATTTTCGAAACTCTTACAAAGCAAGTTTGGTACTACCAGTAATCCACAATGCTACACATCAAGTTACATCAGAAAGAGGTTATAAATCACTTGATAAAAGACTTATGTTTAAATTTATTCAGTATTGTACTATTATCATCGTTTACTTGTTGCATTTGGTGCATGGCTGATAATGTTTTTTTTGGGGACAGAAATCAGTAAATCAGCCTGTCACGCTATAAAAACATTGATTCTCCCATCAAATGTTTTGACTCTGAACAGGACGACTGACTTATCTTGCATAAAATACTTTTGACTAAACAAAATTGAAGACAATCCCCCAATTTAAAAAAAAGATGGTTGCAGGGCAAAAGATCATCACCTGAAAATCTTTCACGTGGTTAACTGGTTAAACCTAATGGATGAGTAAAATGGGTACTTTCTATTGAGTTATATGCCGTATTTCCTTTAAAGGAACATAATATGCCCAAACTGGCCCCCTTTTTGGCCTTTTTTTGTCAGTCTGATAATTTGCATAAATAAAGATCACTAGCCATACAGTGGCAATACAAATTTCCATTCAGATAATCACAAAACAACTCATGCAAAGTTTGAAGCTTCATGTGAAATCCATCAGAACACTTCTAATCAATAAATGTTGACTTCGCTAGTTGAAGTTCTTTGTGCGCTCACTTATTTGTGGATTTGTTTTTAGATTGTGTATGTATGAATATGTATGTGCATGCATGTTTGAGAACAGTTCTTAGTTAACTACCGAAGAAAATGGGTAAATATAGATACTTTACCCTGTACAAGAAATTGCTGGCAAAGAAATCAAAGACTGCAACCTAGAGTAGCTACTTTCATGTGTAGAAGTGACAATTTGTTTTGTACCTCAAGTGGGTCCTTTACAACCAGCATTTGTGTTGTGTGCTCGTGAAAGAATAGGTGTGTCCACATCTGTGTGTGCTTGTACATGTACAGGGGCATGTGTGTGCGCATATGAGCATGCGTGTGCTAGGGCATGCAGAGTAGGAGGCGGGCATGTGCATTTTGGGGGCAGAGGATTAGTCATTTTGACACATAAGAGGCGGGCATGTGCATTTTGGGGGCAGAGGATTAGTCATTTTGACACATAAGACATAAAGATAAACTGCTTTCTAGTGACCTGCAGACACTACTTGTAGCTGGAAAATTTATTCAGTTGTGAAAGAGAACTGTCAAAACAGGTATACCAGTCTTAAATTAGCCAAAAAATCAGATTCTCTTTGCGCGATATAATCAATGATAGTACAAATCTCATTAAAGATTTGAATGGTTTCCTTCAATGTGATATTTCATCCTAATGACCAGAGTTTTATTAAATCACAACAGGGGCAAAGAGGTATGGAGCATATACGGGGATGATAGACTCCACCGTGTCGTCCATTGATGATTTGGCACACTATTGGGAAGAACTATGGCTGGCATTGATGATTTGTGGTATACCGTTGTGAAGAACAATGGCATGTACAGAAGACATGTAAACAATGCTTGCACAGTATTATCAGCTGAAGGATCAAGTTTAAAAGTTGCACTTTTGGAAAAACAAACTTTGGTAATACGGCAATCCAGCCCCTCAAAAATCAAATTAAAAGAGCAATAACAGACTAAGTGGTAACACGAAATTGGAACCATGGAAGAAAAAACAGAGAGAATTGAGAACACAAGAATTGATACGAGGAAACAATGGTGGATTCCATCTACTTACCTCTTCACATGCTTCAAGATTTGCACAACTTCTATTGCAGGGGGTGAAGCAAGGAAATGCTACTTATATGGCTGTCTTACTCAAGGTTGGATTATATCGTTGAATAAAATAAGAACCAAACAAAAATACTTTATTTTCAATTTGACTTTTAAGCCTTTGTTCTGCACAGAAACTGAACCCAACAAGGGCTCTATACTTCTGTTAGCTAGCTTGATGGAAGTCAAGCTTCTGTTTTGAGATTGTGCATGTATGCATGTGTATATGCATGTGCATTTGAGAATGGAAGTTCATCGTAAAACAATGGAGCAAATGGTTAATATAGATACTTTACCTGTATAAGATAGTGCTGGCAAAGAAATCAAAGACTGAAACCTACAGTAGCTAGTTTTATGTATAGGAGTAACAGTTTGTTTTGCACCTCAAGTGGGTCCTTTACAATTAGCATTTGTCATGATGAAAATGTCAGTGTGCTAACCATTTCGGGTGAGGCAACAAAATATATGGAAAAACAACAAAACTTCCCTTACAACCAGATTTTACTTGTAGAAATTGGTAATCACATAAGATTTTTCAAGTTTGTTTTACATATGCATGATGTTTACCCGAAACAAGGACACACTTGTTTGTCAATATACAGCAAAGCTCCAAACCAAACATGCATGCTATATGCTGTCTGATGTATTTATAGTGGTTTTTCAACAAAATATTTATTTATAGTGGTTTTTCAATAAAATATGTTGAGCTTACTGCTTAGCAAGCCTATCTATTGATATCAAATCAAAACCAAAGGATGCCAAATATAATTTCACTTGATGAAAAATGAAATATCTTCAAATTTTTTTATGTTTTTCTCGGATTGGACATACAAGAAAACAGAGTTTGTACATGAGAGACTGAATTCTCCTCTTAGTCTTACTGTTGATTAGTCATTAGTAAAATTCATAACTTGGTCATAAATCGTATGTTATTGAAAAATATTCAAGGGAAGGATATTCAAATTCTTGCAAGACAAGCAATTTAACACCATGTGCGATAATCATATAGTAAAAGCGATTATGAAAACAAGTAACTCACCTTCCAATACAGTTCCAAAGACTATGTTCTGGCCATCAAGCTCTGGGCAAGGCCCTGGCCCTGTAGTAACCAAGAATTCAACATTGTGATAATCAGGATTGAGCTTGACATCATCGTCATCGTCATTCTGTCCAAGGCACAAGGAGAGGGTGCCAGGCCTTGCATGACTCAGTTCATATGCTTTAGGATCAACAGTCTCAGCATTCCTTACAAGGCCTGATGGAGGTTGGACCTCACCCTTGTCACGCCGAGGACCTTGGTGGCCAGCAACAAAGAACTGGCCTTGAAGGAGCTTGTGGACAAGTGTGCCCCGGTATGCAGCAGCAGTGCAAGTAGCTTTGAAGTTGGCAGTAGTGAGGGGAGGAGCCGACCATACAGGCCAAAACTACACGGCCAAGAGGCTCAGAATCAGGGCATGAAGCAAGCTCAGCTCCTAAAGGGCGATCAGAGCGGAAGTAGCTAGGACAGACACTGAAGTCCATGAAGATCCGATCTGTGATGGTGGTGTCAATTGTGGAGGCGGATGGAGTCAGATTATTTGTGTCATCTATAGCGAAGGAGGAGTAAGTGTATAGGAGAAGAGAGGAGGCAGGGAGGAAGATGAGAGACCGTCTATGAATTTTGGGGGACTCGGTGTATTTATGGGTAATGTCATAGTTTGGTTTTGAGGGAGGAAAACAAGCATGGTGGCTATTGGGGTGGTGGTGGAGGCTGCTAAGAGAAACAGGGTAAGCCATGGAGGAAGTAGCTCTGGTACTTGAAGAAGGCAACACCATACTGTTGCTAAGTGAATGCTTCAGTGTCTATCCTACTGACAACACTTTAGTAGAAAATGTGGTGCTAATATTTTCTCCTGCAAATACAACAGAAGATGAGAGATGTAAGATTTACTTAACTATACCCTCTTTAGAACTAAATTTGTCAGGGACAACTAACAGCTACCAACCATGATGAATAGTTGACAACCCAAGCATTTTCAGATTGGGCTACGAGCTCTGCTAAGGGACCTTTAGATCATCAAGGTAGGAGAGATACAACATTTTAAGAAATTTGGGGATGAGATTAAATATTGTTGGGCAAAACAATAGTAGCACAAAAATTATCTCATAGATCTTGCCCTATTATTTCTCAAAAGAAATTCATTTTTATATTTTTGAAACATTGATGCACATAATCATTTGACTAACAAATGCTTACTATAATTAATGTGGAAGAAACAAAGGAAAAGTTAAGTACAAAGGAAAAGTTAAGTGCTTCAAAGAGGGTTGAACTCCTACCTCATGCTCTAATATGGACTACAGCAACTAACTAAGCTAACACCCAAAGATGATATTCAGTGTACAGCTTCAACAATTTTGGGGACACAGTTGTACCTCCATGCACCTAGCTTGGATCTGCTCCTGACCGGGGGCACAAGCCTAACCTAGTCGCACTTGCACACACTCCACAAATTATTAATTTAATAAAATGAGCCTGGTGGGCCTAAAACTCGCGACATCACTCTGGTACTAATATGAGTTCCATGCACTGGTTCACCTAAAAGCTTAAGCTGTTAGGCCATGTACTCAAATTTCAACAGTTGTTACTAAATGAATATGAAATGTCAAGCAAGGAAGTGCATTAGTCAACAAACTAAGACCTAGATACTTTGATACCCTCATTCAATCCCATGACAACTTCGTCTCATCATGGAACACATTAAGCATATAAAAGAAGTTCACAAATCTTACAAAGAAATCGAATGTGGTTTTTGCACATGTATATATGGGTACATATACTATCACCACCATCAAATGTACCTCGAGATCGATGCAAATTTTCCAAATTCAAACCACCACCCCATCTTCTAATCATTGGACACCCATTGCACGAATCTTGAGGTGCTTTTGATGGTTAAGATAGTGCATGTACCCGCATGTACATGCGGTTTTGCATTTTGAAAGAAATCCAATCTTAAGGCATCTTTCCCAAGTCAATACCTGATAGTTAACTAATATTGCATTATTCATAATAAGAGCAGGCAAAAAGTAATGCAGTTGCAGGAATGCTTTAACTTCAAGCCGCCTGCCATCCATGATAACACACCATGGTGCCAGTCAACATGTGGGCTAACAATATTTGCATCATCATAAAACTAGCATAAGCTCCAACATTCTGAACAGTACAATTCATTTTGTGTTTTCGCAATTCATCCAGAAAAATATTCCAAGACAATTCCTAGGCACAGAGTGATAATAAAACAGCACAAGTCAAATTCGGCATTGACCAGTAGCACTAGAACCACTTTTTTACCAGGACAAAAAAATTCTGACTAGATTTTCTGACAAGGTTGGCATGCCTAGTGCAAGAGGGCTTATGATTCTTAAACACAAAGTTGGATTATTCGGTCAAGTTGCTCCTTATCACAATCTAACAATGGCATGGAAACACTGCTATGTTGAGCCAGACCTGCTTCGTCTCGAAGTTATGCAGTAAATTGGCTCACACTATGGACTAGTAGCATTATTTTTTCCACAGCTCACTCCGAAAAGATTACAAAACTAAAAAAATGTATTCACAACAGAAGATCCAATAAATATATATACTTTCTCAAAAACACATTGTGTATTTAGTTGTAAATAAAGATTATTCAAATATGAACACATTGTCCACCTTTCCTTGATGGTTTAAGCTTTTGGGTGAACTGGTTGGTACATGAAACTCACTATGGTATCGGAGCCAAGTGATCCAAAGTTCGAACCTAGCTGGTGCAATTTTAATATAATAATTGCAGTCCACATGGAGTCATGGGCCTGGAAGAGGCTACACATGAAGGGGGTGTTGACGTATGAGCATATTATCCACCTTTCCTCAACAGTCTTAAGGTTTGGGCAAACAAACTGGTGCATAAAACTCAATAATGACCATGGAATCGCTGATGCTATAACAAATTTGCAGATTTTTCGGGTTCCATTTTATCCATGGCATGCATTAGCCGACTGAAGGCTTCTGCTGCAACCAGGGGCGGACCTAACGTGGGGCATGGGGGTTCAGTTGAACCCCCAAAAATTTTGGAAAATAAACTGCTATTAGTACTCCAGCACGCAACAAACTGCACAGATTGGAGTAGAAAGAAAGATTTGGATGACCCCCCACGAGGATTTTGACGGGGGATCTCCGGCTGGAGCTCACAGCGCCGGCCGCCGGAGAAGGGGGTGGGGGAGATCTGGAGAAAGGTGGCAACGAAGGAAGGGGAGGAGACGAGCTCACCGCGCCGGCCACCGGAGAAGGGGGAGGGAGGATATCTGGAGAACGGTGGAAACGAGGGAAGGGGAGGAGAAGAGCTCACCGAGCCAGCCGCGCCGGAGAAGTGGAACGCGAACGGTGGGAACGAAGAGGAGGCGTTCGGTAGCTCGTTTTCGGAAGGCGAAGCCACGTCCTGAAGAAGGTTATCGTCTGACTTCGGTCGCGAAAGCTGCTCCTTGCCAGGGAAAAAAAATTCAGTCAAATTTCATGAAATCTCATATTTCGGTTGGGGACGGGATTTAAAAGCTCAGCGAAATGTGTTTTAAAAAAGTGCTACAGTGATTTCAAAATTTTGGTTTCAAATTTACTTTTGAATTTCAGACGGAATTTCAGATTTTAGGCGCTTCCGAGATATCTGAAATTTCGTCCAAATTTCAAATTTCAGTCGCTTCCGAGATGTGATTCGAAAATAAAATTTGAAACCTTAACTCCTACCAATATGGATGTGAAGAACACAGGGTAATGGGAAGGAACGAAGATGCTGGTCGTCGCTCGTTAGTTAGCCTACAAATCTAACCGTTTCTACGGAACGAAAGTATGGACAGAGTAAAGATATTTTATCTTTAGACCATAAAAGGAGAGGATACGGTTCAATCATATCAAGGTTTGGGTATGAATTATTCGTAAAAAATACTTCTCTAATTAAACAAAACAAAGGGAGTGACTAATCATCAGTTGCTTAAAATTCTAGCATTGAATTTATATCGACCTTTTTTACTTGCTCCTACTAGCTCTTATTATAATCACATACCATAACAATCCTAATCAGCTACTACCACAGTTGCCCCCACCTCACAAGACACCAATATCCTGTGGCAACAACCCATGCTAAAAGGGAGGGACGTCACCCTGTCCTTGATCTGAGAGGCAACCTGTAGGGATATTCACAGGGATTAAACAATATGTTCAATTATATTTTAGAAAATAATATGAATTTTTATTAATTTATAAGTATTTATGTTTTTTAAATATAACTTCAAAAATTGTATCAAAACTTATAGATTTAGGTTAGTCTTAACGTATAAGAAAAGAACAGATTTATAAACAAAATAATGCATGTATGATTTTAATTGAGTCTCTATAGGGCACTCGCAGGGAAGGTGACCCCATCCCCATCCCACTAGTGCAACGGAGGCCAAACCCTATTCCCTGTGCAAGGAGATTAACCCCTCCCTTGCTTGCCCCCAACCCCATAGGAATTTCCCCACGGCCCCGTCCCACGTAGAAAATTGACATTTCTACTCTCTGCACTTGATTTATCGTCTTAACCATCCGCTGCCTTCCTAAGAGCAAATGTACCGCTCATGATTGTCTCCCATCCTATTAACACCTTTTGTCCTCTTAGGGTGCGTTTGGTTGGAGGACGAGATTGGATGGGATATGGCCATCCAGGTCTGGATGGGATAGAGTCATCCAGGTGGCTGTTTGGTTGGATGGATGGGATGAGTCAGTTTTTTGTTTGGTTGGATGGATGATGATGGATGGGATGAGCCAGTTCTTTGTTTGGTTGGATGAATGATGAGGATAGATGGTTTGTTAATTCTAACAGGGAGAAAAAAAATCTTTTTAAAAATTTTGGAATGAAAAAAATAAACTGACTATAGCTTTAAAATTTTTTAGAAAATAAACAAAAATACCAGAAAAGGGGATTTTTTTAAAAAAAAATTCACGCGGTTGCTATAGTATTCATGACTATGTACTCGTGCTACAGTACTCGTGACGGTGAGATTCGAATGCAGGAGCTCTTGCTCTAGCGCCAAAACCTCTAACCAACCGAGCTAACTGACGATTATGATAATTATAAGAGCGAACAAATACACATGGTAAAAACATGGATGAGCTCATCCGGCCAAAAATGACGGATGCCCTCATCCAGCATCTACCGAGTATATTCGCTGTTTTTGGACAACCCTATCCACCCCGCCTGGCAACCAAACACCAGATCGACTCAAAAAAATGGGATCGCCCCATCCCATCCCTGCTCTAACCACGAACCAAACGCACCCTTACATACCCACGTCTAGCGGCACCACCACTATTTTGCCGCCTTCCTTTATTATTGGAGATTCTAGTGAACCAAAATACTAAATTGTGTGAACTTGAATACTAGCTCTATTAGACCGCCGAACAAGTCAAACTCTAAACCGGGTGAGCTTAAAGATATCTTCACCACTCTCTAGTCGTCGATTCCGATCCTTCAGATATCTTCAGTCTTTGGCTAAGGTAAAGAAAGAAAACAACACATTTCTCATAATTTTCCAAATGATTTTTTTTTGGATTGCTTCGCCACTTCAAGAAATATCGTTAAATCATCTATTTCTTTTCGTAAGTTTACACGAGTGATGATGAGAATGGATCTAAATGTTTATAAATGTTACATGTAGATATGCCCTTAATATTAGTGTAGTCAAGGAGGAAGGAACAACAAAATTTGCGACCATAGATGATTCGATGTCCTGTTTCAACTGAAACATTTTTCTGTAAGTTAAGAGCGAAAGTTTATTGTCCTCTTTGGAATTATAGATTGGTGTAAGCACTCTAGTTCAATCTAGATATTTATGCAAATACCGGGCTAAGCCAAGGCCTAGGTCTTTTTGGGATAATAAACCAAGGTTGAGGCCCAACTTGCCATGGTGTTTGGACCTACAATTTTAGGTTGGGCATGGTCCTAAACCCAGTCGATTTTTCTCTAAAGCCTAGTTCACTCTAGAATCGACCGTGTTGATTGTTACTTTTCAAAGCAAATGATTACCCCTTCCCCCTCTTGTAAGTAATGTGAATTATATGAACCTCTTTTTTTTTATTTTCGGAGTAGTTACTCCTTATACCGTATCTCATAAACATAGAGAGTATCTCGTATAATAGAGAGTATATAATGTAGTATACAGTATATAAGACTAATTAGATAGCATTTACATTTTTTCAATAGTGGTATGTAAATTTTTTAGACTACTCTTTTTTTAATGTGCGTATATAAATGTATTTACAAAATACAGTAAAAACTATATAGTTCTTTACAGTTGTTCTCGCGTGGCTCACATTGGAATAGCATTAAAACTCATATAACTTTCTTCCTCTTTGCAACGACTATAACTTTATCCTTGCATGTTAGTTAATAATTTGCTCGGCTGCCACTAATCACATTTAAAGAATTCTCCAATTTCAATCCTCAACTATTCCACGTTTTAGGAATTCAAGCAAACTCTAGAATAAAAATCTTATTGCACCCCCACCCCACCCCCACCCCCCACCAAAAACAAACATCCATACATAAAATGTTACTGCCAGTGCTCATCTCCATCCACCAGATGAGAAGGCAGCCAGTCCCATCTCAACCGATTTTGTGACGGCTCCAAATTCGTTTTTCCTTTTCCGCCTCCAAATTCACCAACCCCAGCCGACCCTTCCAGCTGGGCCCCACCGGGCGCCACGTCATGCAGCGCGAGGCGGAGCGGAGATTCCTACAAGAGGGGCCACCAACGCACACATGCGCGCACAGGCGCACAGCACAGGCGCATTTCCAGTCTGCCCTCCCCTCTCAAAACGGCAGCACGGCGGCGAGGCGCCGCTGCCCTGCCATGGCCGCCGCCGGGGGCGACCCGCCGGCGCCGTCCTCCGGTGAGTGGGGTGCCTCCTCCCTCCCCCTCGCTCTGATCACGTGGTGGCACCTCCCGCGCGACGGTTGGTTGGGGTGTGGGTTTTGTGCGGGGTGGAAAGGTGGGATCATTGGGGTTAGGGCTTGATGCTGCATTTGCGTGGTTGGGCAAGGGCTTGGATTGGGATTCATGGGGGTTTCGGATTTAGGGTTTTGTTGGGGTTCGATTGGGGGTGAAATTCCTTTCCATTTTTGGGGATTGTGTGTGCACATGAGGCCTCTTAGCCTAACCGCCATTGCAAAATTTTTTCTTTTGTTTTTTGTCGTTCGCTAGTCGTAGCGTAGTCTCCAGGTGTGTGGGGCTTTGTCTCGGTGGTCTCCGGGGTGATTTTGTTGGTCGGCCTCCTCTCTTGCCGAGGCGCAGTGTTTTCTGGGGGATCACCGGGGCAGAGCTTTCCTCTGTTTGTTGAAATCGCTTGTGCATTCGTTGGGATCGTTGTTTGTAGGCTAGGCGTATGGATATCTGAATTCAGTAGGTCAGGGTTTATATGTGTTGATCAAGCATAGGTGCAAACGATGAAGTTTACAAATGGTGGTGGTGGTGGTGGTGAAATTGAGGACATGTTCTTTGAGGAAGGACAACTTTTTGCCCCACCCCTTTTGTCTGAAGTGAGGTAGGTTCCAGGTTACTGTTTTTTTTTTCTAGTTTGCTTTGGAGCAATACCTCTAATGTTTGCTAAAACAGAACTCTATTAAGTTTGAGGATGAACATCTATTTGATGTGAAACAGGTGAAGCAGAGATAACGCTGGTTGCGATTTAAGTTTCCGTTGTAGCCTGCTCAACTGTCGTTACCTGTAGGTGGCATTGATGTCACTACATATACTCTATTTGATGTTGGTTTATTATGCCAAACGATAGAGAAGGAAAGATGGGAATGTACTTTATGTGGAATACTGAAATATAGCTAACAGCTGTGTAAGCAGTAATGTGATTATTCTGCATATCACTTATGCAGATGGCCTGCTTGTTTGCTTGTGGTACATTATGTGTGATATTCGGATCCTATTTTCACCATTTGCAAGTCATTTGACTCATATCAAGAAAGATGTTGCTTAGGCATGTTAGGGGCTGAAATTGTATCTGCTTTCAATATTTAGCAACCTCAGTGCGCCTTTCTGCAAGTCTATTTTAAGCCCCTTCCCCAACCTGAGCCTGCTGTTCTTGCCTCTTGGACTTGTTTTGTTTCGCTCGAGAGCTAAGTTGAGGGGAGAGGTTGAGTGCCACTAAATCCATCCATTTGAGAGTGAAATTTGCGGGATTTTGAGCCTCACCTTGCTTGTTGCCTCCCACCTTGTGTAACTAGTCATCTTTGTAGTGGATTGCTCATCTCACTGTTGCCTGTTGTTTCCCTGTTTCCACGTAATTCTTGGTGTGAACCCTTGATTTGGTATGTCTCTTGCCGTATTTGTTTATTGGTTCATGAAATAGATTTGCTATTTGACCACTGTCATGTCGGTGCCGTATGGTTGATGTCACTTACTCACTTATAGCACAAATGTTGTTCTTTGGTACGTTAGATGTGGTCATGGAGTGTTGATTGCTGTGGTGAGCTACTTGCAGGTATATTGTTGTTTGGAAGCTTGGATAATTGATATGTGTTGGGGTCGAAGCAAGTTTGCTCTTTTGTGCTTGCACACAATTTGTTTGGTGAAATGCTTGTGAGAATACATATCTCTCATTTGAAGTGTTTCTGTTGTGCGTTGCACTCACATTTTACCCTTTTTTTTTGCCTTTTATATTATCTTTTTTCTGGGTAGTCTTTGGAGGCAAGAACGTTACTTGAGTTTGATCTAATATATTATTGTAGGTGGTACTGCTCGTGTATGTCTACTGGCTTTGTATGAAACCAGCTTCATTGTTTAGTATTTAATTTGGATCGTACCAAGTTTAATGCAGAGCTCCACGCCGAAAATAAGGAAATAAAAATAAAGTTCACCTACGAGTGATCAATTATATTACATGTTTGTTGACTGCACTGCTTCGTTAAATAAGTAATGGTTTGGGTTACTGCTTGTCGTTCACTGCACTTTAGGATTTATTATAGTTCTTCTCCAGATGAAACTGTTTGCGCTTCTATTTATAATTGCCTCATACACTAACATTTTGCACGTTCACCTTCACAGTGAAGTCAGCGTCATGTTAACAACTGGAAAAATTGAGTTTCTTCAGATTAACTTTTGCTATTAGATGTTTGCATAGAGATGGAATTTTCGGAAAAGAAAAATGCATTGTATATGGCACTTATAAAACACTTTTGTTATTTTTATGGAAATATAGAATATCAGTAGAATTATTACTTCCATTGTTGATACGGATTTACTTGGTCTCTCTCCTGTTATGTGTAATCAATCTTATGTCTCTGTAGGCATGTATTACCGCAGGCAAAAGAAGGCTTCTGAGCACAACAGCGGTGTATTTGCACCTGGAGTTGCAACTTATACCAATGGTCTTTCACTTCCTGCTGCAAATAGGGTTCGTGGTTGGGGATGTGGCAGTGTTAGCAAGGACTGTGAAAGTGTTTATGCTCGCAAGGTCCAATTGATCAACTTCCTTTCTACTCTGCATCACCCCACTGGGAGTTCTGTGAAAAGCGGTACTATGGCAGATGCTAACATGACCAATCGTTCTGTTGAGCAAACAGAACAAAAAGAGAGCACACCGATAATAGTTCTTGATTCAGATGATGAGGATGGAGGCACTGCAGGACATAAACAGCTGGCACCTGAGAAAAACAAACAACTGAGAACATCTGGATCGGCTGGTACTTTCACACCATGGTTGGTATCCAAAGGACAACAACTAAATGAAACCTCGCATGTTGAAGGAGACCAAAACACTCAAATTGTTCCATATGGTCAAACTGCAGCTTTAATGAATCAGTTTCCTTTGCAAACCTGGCAACCATCTGTTCAATTTGAGAGAGTTATATTGCAGAAAAGGCCTGAGGAGGAGCGTATTAAAGATCTGGCAGTATGCGACTTTCACTTGCAGTTCAACTGAATTCTCACTTTTACGGTTTTACCTATTGATACTCTTGTTCCATGTTCTGCATACCTGTACTGACAAACCAGTATATTGGATCAAATCTTGTTATTGTACTTTGATCTCTGGAGAGCATCGTGATCTTTGTTTTCAGTGTCATTTATTGCTTTTATGTTCATTCATCTAGATGTTCAGTACAGCTTGTTGCATGAAATAGTCCTCTTGTAGGGAATGCTGGAATGCAAATGTTTGATGTTTGTTGAATCTCCAGTTTCAAGCTGAAAGTTTTCATACTCCAACATTAACTGTTGTTGCTGACTGTAGGCTGCTAGTCATGCTGAGAAGGTAGCAGAAACACAATTTTTCCTGCACTTCCTAAAGAGAGAAAACGAAGGAATTCGGGCCCCAACTCCCAGGTAGATGGAGATGCTGCAACTGCCCCAAGAAAAGAAAAAGGAAAAACGAGCCAAATCCAGCAGCAGTTGATTTCCCTCAGAAGCCTACATGCCTGTGGTGGAAGAGGAGAAACCAGAAGAGGAAAGTGATGGTCTTGAGGATCTTTGGAAGGACTTCTCGCTGGCAGTGGAAAGCACTAAGGTGCAAGTTTCAATCACAGAATTTTGACTTTTATTGCTGTAGCATTCCAGAATTGATTCTTTTGCCACTTGACTACTAGTTGTGCTTGTAAATACATGCTGTGCTGTTTTGTTATTTTGTTTGAAGATTGAGCACTGCTTTGCGGAAAGCAATTTTCATGGCTAGTGCATTTTGTCTACTAAGCTGGAATGTTAAGAAAAGGGCATTTATTTGACATTTGAAAGTTTCATATCTATCATTAGAAATTTGCATGCTTGCTTCTCGGTTCAAGACTTTCAACTCTCATTATCCAATTTGTGTTATTTGCCATTAATGATTTAGTTTTATTTATTGGCCAGCTTGACACGCTTGAAGAGGTAGCCAATGAGAAACAAGGGGATGAAAAAGAGGTGGACAATGACTGCAATCATGACATTCGGGTTCACGAAGATCTGGGCCATGTATGCCGTGTCTGTGGTATGATTGTGAGAAGGGCCGACACAATAATTGATTATCAGTGGAAAAAGGTTTGTAATTTGTTCAAGATATGTGATGCTTTCGTAACTCCAGGTTCATTTAGCAACAAAATGCTGTATATGCATGTAGTTTTAATTTGGCAACATTATTTAATAATTGTCCTTTTTAGCAATGATATGGCTTTATTGAGAAGCTGATACATTAGTTAAGTTGGGGCACACTGTGCAAGATATCGGTCTAGTAACAGATATGGAACGTTTGCGTAAACTGTTTTCAATGTTTCACATGGTAATCATGAAATTCAAATGTGTAACATTTTCGTAGAAGAACAGGCAAATTTAAGTGACCTTAATGTCTATCTCATATCAGGCTTCAAGGACAAGATCGAATTTCAGTGAATCACGTTCGAGGGATGCTGATGAGATTGACATTGATGCTATTAGAATCTCTGAAGATTTCATTGTTTCAGATATCTCCATCCATCCAAGACATGCGAAGCAAATGAGGCCACATCAGTTGGAAGGATTTAACTTCCTGGTTAAGAATTTAGTCACTGACAAACCTGGAGGTTGCATTCTAGCTCATGCTCCCGGTTCAGGAAAAACATTTATGCTCATAAGTTTCATTCAGAGCTTTCTGGCAAGGTATCCCTCTGCAAGGCCCCTTGTTGTGCTTCCTAAAGGGATATTAGGTACATGGAAGAGGGAATTTCAACAGTGGCAAGTGGAGGACATACCACTGTATGATTTCTATACTGTTAAGGCTGACAAAAGAGTAGACCAATTGGAAGTCCTTAAATCTTGGCAAGCCAATATGAGTATACTATTCCTTGGATACAAGCAGTTCTCCCGAATTATCTGTGGTGATGGGGTGGCAATGTTGCAGCTGCATGCCGGGACATGCTGCTTATGGTCCCCAACCTATTGATACTGGACGAGGGTCATACACCTAGAAATCGGGAGACTGATGTACTAGAATCACTGAGCAGAGTGCAAACTCCACGCAAAGTGGTCCTTTCAGGTACACTTTTCCAGAATCACGTCGGGGAAGTGTTTAACATCTTGAACCTTGTACGCCCAAAGTTTCTCAAGATGGAGAAATCCCGTCCTATTGTTAGGCGTATAATGAGTCAAGTAGCAATATCAGGTAGCAGGGGTTCAAAAGGGGTTGGTGACAGTGCATTCACTGAGTCAGTAGAAGATACACTGCTGCATGATGACAACTTCACGAGAAAAGCTCATGTCATTAGAAGTCTTAGAGAACTAACAAAAGATGTGCTTCACTACTATAAGGGTGATATCTTAGATGAACTACCTGGCCTAGTAGACTTCAGCGTGTTCTTGAAACTCACCCCCAAGCAGAAAGACATTGCTCACAGATTAGAAGGCTATGAGAAGTTCAAAAGAAGTGCAGTAGGGACTGCGCTGTACATTCATCCTTCTCTGTCAGAAATTTCAGAAGTTGATGCTGTTGATAGGGCTAACAACTTGACAGATGCCTCGGTTGATAGTTTGATTCAGTCTATCAACGTGAGAGATGGGGTGAAGGCCAGATTTTTCCTTAATATCCTGTCGCTACTGATTCTGCAGGAGAGAAATTACTTGCTTTTAGTCAATATATACTTCCCATGAAATTTTTGGAAAGGCTGTTGGTTAAGATCAGGGGCTGGCATGTTGGAAAGGAGATCTTTCTGATCTCAGGTGACACTAGTCCAGAAGACAGAGAATTGGCAATGGATCAGTTTAACAGCTCTGCCGATGCAAAAGTCCTGTTTGGTTCCATCAAGGCATGTGGGGAAGGCATCTCCCTTGTGGGCGCATCAAGAGTCATTATTCTAGATGTTCACCTGAACCCGTCTGTTACTCGTCAAGCAATTGGGCGTGCGTTCAGGCCTGGACAGCAGAAGAAAGTGTTTGTGTACAGGCTTGTAGCTGCTGATTCCCCAGAGGAAAAGTATCATGAAACTGCATTCAAGAAAGAAGTCATACCAAAGCTATGGTTTGAATGGAGTGAGCACTGCACTACTGAAGACTTCAAATTGGATCAAGTTGATATTGATGACTCTGCAGATGAATTATTGGAGAGTAATGCAATGCGCCAGGATATCAAGGCTTTGTATAGAAGGTGAATGCTCTCTCTGTCTCTGTCTCTCTCTCTCTCTGCTGTGTTCCATGTTAGCGATCTCATCCAGATTTCTCTTAGTAGGTAATTAGTTGGCTGGCGGCTGTACACCATGTACATATTGCAATGCTGATCTTCTAAGATGATCATTGCTCTGAAGTAAGGGGATTTCCTCCAGAATCATTCTTTACATCAAGATACCTATGCTCCTTGTTCTATTTTATTGTTATCTTCATCTTCTCTTTATCTGGTACCATTTTCTTCGGCAGGGTGTTACAGTGGTTCCGTTGTGGTGGCAGGCCTGAAGCTGCAAGCTAGGATTTTCTGTTATTCAAGTCATTTTCCAACCTATGTTTATCGAATGACCACCTTTGTAATATATGCCGACTTGGGACAGCTGTTAGAGTGCTGATCCTCTCGTCTCATTCCTGGGTCAAGATTTCCAGGATTAACAACTATGGTTAACAAAATGAACTAAATAATATTACTGTTTTCTTACTTGCCTTGTGCCCTCAATTGGTTTATGCTTAGGATTTGGAGGGTAACCTTCGTGGCTTCGCCCCTCTTTCTAGCGTAAAAAGGGTTTTCTGCGCAAAACAGACTGAAGGTACTCTCTTGACTTGTTTGGGTGCATGATGCCCCCAATATCTAAGGAAAACTCTGAAAAAAAAACGCAGATTTGTGCTTGACAAATTTATCTGTATCCTAGTTACTACTGGGTTTTGTATTAATATGCAATGTGGTTCCCATAAAGTTAGTTTTGAGCCCCAACAGCGAAACTGTATAGGATGGAATGCACTTGTTTAGGTGGGGAAGCATCTGCAGGTTCGTCACCTGTTAGATGCTGATCAACTATATACTATTTTGCTAAGAGCATAGCAAAGCTCGCTTTTTCTGTCCAGCTAATATCAGGGATATAAAGCTCGCTTTTTCTGTACATATGGATGCAAATTGTAAGATTGAGTTAGATGCAGATTATTGTCACTCTCATGCCAATTACACTCTTAAGATGGAATATATCCATGTTGCATATTTGTGTCGTCGTGTGTTTGTGTGCGTAAATGCTATATCTAGAGGGGGAATGAGCAAAGGAGAGGCAAGTATACAAGGTAGAAAAAATGTGAAGTGTTGTTGGATTATTTGATAACCTTCAACTTGCACGGCGTTCTGAGGATGGATGCTTGTTGATTTCGATCCATGCAAACTGAACATAAAACCAGTCCTGTCAATACATTCTTCGCCCTTCAAGTAATATGGTTCCACAAAGGTTTCGTGCATTGGTGCAAACTAACACTTGACTTTAATTTGTCTTTTTTTAATAATTCTAAAAATTACTAAAATAATGATTAAACTTAAATAATTAATCTAGAATAATTGATCCAATACCATGAAAGAAAACTAGATTAAATATGCAGACGGAGGAATTGATCATATGCCTCGTTTTACGTGGTACAGTTGATAAAATGCTCCATTTATCTTACTGTCAATGGCACATATAAGTGAGGTCATTTTATCGAATGATCTTTTTTTTATTCTTGTTCTTGTGCCACCAGAGAGTTCTCCGTCTCCTTTTTTTCCCCCCTTTTCTGTAGCTCTTTTTGCAGCTCACCAACAACAACAGGAGGCTGCTATTTTTTAGCCGCTCTTAACCCTAATCAACTGTACACATGTATATCTACCTAATTCAATAACACATAATCCAATATATGCACACAGCTCAAAACTTACACATGCACGTGTACGACTCACCTACCGTTCCCGTATGACTCACCCGTCTGCACTACACGCACGGCCCACCTGCTGCTCTTACGTGGCTTGCTCGCTGCATGACCCGCTGGCCGCTACACAGTGTCGTTCATCTGCGTAAACCTCTACATGTCCCGTCTCGCTGTATCTGTGACCCTTGCGTGCTACACCTGCACTTTTGCGACCCTCGTGTGCTACGCGTGCACCTATGACCTCGCGTGCTGCTCTCAGGCTGAGCGTCATCTGCATGGATTCTCCTCGACCTATAGTGTATGTTCGTCTTGCATTAATACGCTGTAATGTGCATCTCACATGCCTGTATTGCACCTCCTATTACCTGCACTCCTACAATACAGCGTGCATCTCGCATGCCTACGATGTACTGCCTGTTGCCTGTGTTGCAACAACTGTTACACATAAAAATAAACTCACACAATACCTTCTTTCACAAATAAATTACTCCATCACAAATGTTATTGTCCATTAATCATCACATACTCATAAATATTATTGTCAAATTAATCATCACATATGTATTTCGCAAATAGAATTAACACACATACTCCACACGGGCACACGCGCATGAGTCCGTTACACACGCCAAGAATTTTTTTTGAAAACCCTAAGGCCTCTGGAGCATGAAACTCACTAAATACGCACATGTATGTATATCTATCTTTATTTTTTTCGTCCGAGACTTTAACTCGGATAAAATAATCAAGTACCCACGTTGGGCGGGCCACACGCTCACCTAGTTAGGGCCTATTTGGTAGAGCTCTAGATTCTAGTTTCTCCTGAAATCTGAAACTTATAGACTAAAATAAAGTGAATTAAGTTTATATTTTTTGTCTAAAATGTAAACAAGATGATTTATCTAAATACTATTAATGTACTCACAGCTTCAGCTTCACAAATCTGAAGAAGCTAGAATTTTCAACTTCACCAGATTCACGAATCTAGAGAAACTGAATCCCTGTCAAATACACCCTTAATGAACCACTTGAGCTATACACTTGGTCTCACCGGACGCGAGGACTTGGGAAGAAAGAGCGTGGGAGGAGGGAGCGAGAATGAGAGATAACATTAAGGATATTTATTGTTTGAGCCTACTGATATACGTTATGTATTGTAGAGGTCGTATCTATTGTTTAGGCTCGATCACTATACACTTTATGCATTGTAGAGTCTGTATCTATTATTGTTTCTAAGCAATGTGGAGACTACTAGGATAGTTTGCGCGGCGTACACGCCGCGTGCGTTGTTTTTTTCGCGAGAAAAATTTCATTTTTTTCTCGTCGGCGTTTTTTAAAAAATCATCGAGGAAACGCGCGAAACGGTTGAAAAAACAAAAGTGCATCTGCATTTGCGCTAAATTGAAAGGTCCTTTTCGTGTAAAACAATCGGAATGATCGAAACGTCAATACGTTTTTTTCGGTATCTATTTAGGGTCCTCTCATGAAAAATCCAAACGTCAATACGTTTTTTTTAAGACGCCGCGCGTGTCGCTTTTTCATAGGGAAATTTTCTTTTTTTCGGCGGTGTTTTATTTTTTAAATCATCGAAATAATGAGCGAAACGACTGAAAGAACACATTTTTTTCGTGGCGTAACACGTCACGCGTGTCATTTTTCGTAGAAAAAAATTCCTTTTTTTCCGGCGGTGTTTTATTTTTTAAATTGTCGAAATAATGAGCGAAACGGCTGAAAGAAGACAAAATTTTTCGGCGTAACCTATTTGCCGCGTCTTGCTTTTCGGTGAAAAAATTTCTTTTTTTTTTCGACGGCATTTTATTTTTTAAATCGTCGAAATAATGAGCGAAACGGGGAAAAAATAGAGAGATAGAGCTTTTTCGACGAATTATTTAGAAAATATTGGAGACCGAACAGGAAAACCGTGGTGGGGAAAAAGTCTAGAGGCGGTTGGGAAAAAGTAAAAGTCTAGAGATAGAGCTGCACACATATCTCTAGTGACGAAAATATTTTTTCCGGGAAAAAACGATGAAAGGATCTAGACTTAAGGAGTAAGGACCTGAATGTTACGTTTTTGGACCTGTCCGCTATCCTGAAAAATTAGAAAAGGGCTTGTTCGCGATTTGAATTTAACGGGAGCTTTTTTCCGTAAAATGGCGTACGAGGGACCCAAACGCGATTTTTGAAGAAAATATCTTCATTTCACAAAAAATCGCAAAGGACTTATTCGTAATTTATAAAAGGACCAAAACGCAAAAAAAAATTTGAGCCAAGCCGGCTGGCTCGGCTCGAGCCGGCTCAAACGCATGCGGTGACGTGAAGTCTGCCAGGATTAATAGAAGGTATGATGCATACTAGGTTGGATTGCGCGGCATGGCGCGCCGTGAGGGGAAAAATCTGGGGTTGCGCGCGATATCGCGCTGTGAGGGGAAAAAATCTGGCACGATAATTTCTTTTTTTTTCGGGTTTAACTAAAAAAAATCGACAAAAATGACCCAAACGCGATTTCCAATTCAACTATAAACCGCGTGTAGGGATCTAAACGTAATTTTCAAAAATTTTCGGGTCTACTTTACTTTCAAAAACTGCCGAAAGGATTTAAACGCGATTTCTAATTTTTTCGGGAAGGACCTAAACAAAAAAAATGACGAAAGGACCTAAACGTGATTTCCAATTCAGTTATATAAACCGCGTGTAGGGATCTAAACGTAATTTCCAAAAAATTTCGGGTCTATTTGACTTTAAAAACTGCCGAAAGGATTTAAACGCGATTTTCAATTTTTCGAAAAGGACCTAAACGTGATTTAGAATTTTCCCGGGGGGCCTCCCCAGGGGGCCGACACGTGGACCCTCTGAGGAGACGGTAATCCTTGGCAACATTATATATTAGATATTAGACATAGCTTTCCTATGTCTTGGTTTTTCTCATGTTTTGTATTTTTCTTCTCTCTCTATACAAGACTTTTTTGGTTAGCTTTTCTTTTCTTTTTCTTTTTCTTTTTTCTTTTTTGGGTATGTGGTGTGCATGGTCCATAATTCCATATGCATTTTTCGCTTCAGTATGTGTAGATCTCTCGTTTTTCACTTCAAGAATTGTTTTTAGGGGATGGGATGGTAACATAAATTCCTAATTCAAAAAATTTATAGTTTTTTTAGCGTACCGGAGATGGACTTATGGCCTTTAAGGCATCTCTCGTGCACAAACGAGAATGAGGCTAAGGCGCCACTCCTAATGCTCCACATTGTAAGATGTCTTGGTTATTAATTAGCTATCTACATACGATACTACTCCATCCAAATATAAATAGTTATCGTTTTATATACAAGTACAATCAAACTTTTAAAATTTTTACTGTCAATATCTTTTAAAATATTTAAATTACATGTAGAGTTGTCTTGAAAATATGTTTATAATATTATAATTTTATTTGGTTTTTAAAATAAAATTATAATAAAAATTAGTGATCAAAATTGTGTTTCAAAAACCGTGCTAATATTTAAAAAACAGCTATTTATTACCGACGAGAGTACCATAAGAGATAAGGTGGCAAAGAGTTCAAAAAGGAGAGGAAGAAAACCAATGTGCAAGACAGTGCTTGAGCATGCAAACCTATTAAGAAGATATAGCTAAAACAAGTTTCAGAGTCGTGTTGTGTCTAACTACACTATTCATGGGACCCACCTCGTTAACATGCCTATAGTTGCCGTCACTGTGCACGATGTCGCCGCCGCCGCTCGAGGAAGCCTCCGCCGTTGACGAACGCCTAAGCCGCTGCTCCGGGATGACGCCGCTGATGCCCAGGCCGCGCCGCTCTTGTACGCCGACGCCGTCCACCGTCTGTCCCATGTCGGCCCGAGGCGCGGCCTCATCACTTGCTGTCTTCACCGAGCGCTTCGACCCAGCCGTCGTCACCCCACTGCGCATCGGCCTAAGCCACGGCCTCATCACCCGCTGTTCACCCGCCGAAGCGTGTCGGCCCGAGCTGCCACCCCACTGCAGCCCGATGCTCATAGCCACCTTTTTTTTAGCGGAAAACAGTAGTGGAAGCCACTACTGGAAGATTTATTAGAAGAGAGAAAAAAGCACAAACACAGCCGGTGAGGAACCAGCCAAAATAAAAGGAAAAGAAAACAAATCAAAAGAGCCTAGAACCCCAAGCCACCAAATAAGGTCTTAGGTTAACATCCACCCTATGAGATTGCAGACGGATTTCGGAAAGGAACCAATCCTTCCAAACCAAAAGATTAGCAGGAACTGATCTAAAAATCTTATCATTACGCTCCTTCCAAATTCCCCAACAAGCGATCATGAAGACCTCCATGAAAAACTGATCAGCAACCGAAATTCTGAAATCCGAGATTCTTTGGAAGAAACCGGCTTGAACATCCCATTGGATATGTAAGGCACTCCAGCAAGATCTGGAGAAAGTGCAGGAAAAAAAGAGATGATCGCGAGTCTCTTCCGCTTGTTGAGAACAAAGAACACAATTATAATTATTGTCCAGGATAGGGCAATTTTTCCTCTTAAGCAAGTTTCTAGTGTAGAGACGATCCCAGCACATAAGCCAAGTGAACATTTTCAGCTTAGAAGAACATTTCGCTTTCCAAATCCAAAAGAAGGGTCTTGGAACATCAACCTGATTGAACATCCTCTTATAGAACATGCTGGGGGTATAATCACCAGAATTCCAGATATAAAACCACTTGTTTATGTTATCAGTCAAGTGAAATTTAGAATGGATCTTGCCAAGCAAATTTTGAAGCTCTTGAAAAGTTTGATCCGAAAGAGGGAGGTGGAAGTGCATAGAAACTCCGGGATGATGAAGAAAAGAAGCCACACTGAGTTTATCATTCTTAACAAAAGAGAATAGATGGGGATAGGTCGATCTCATATGCAAGTTATTCCAGACATCATCCCAGAAAAGAGTTGTGTCCCCACGACCAATGTGACAGCGGGCGATGCCTCTAAATTGATCCAAAAGAAGTAAAACATCCTTCCACCAAAATGACCCTTTTTTTGCTAAGGCTTGGGGAAGATCAGAATGATAGTGGGAGCTCCAAACCAACTGAACCCATGGAGTGTCTTTTTTGTTGAAGAAATTGTGTAAGAATTTGAGCAAGAGGGCATTATTAAAGGTCCTTAAGTTAAGAACTCCCAGACCGCCACTGTTCTTAGGCCTGCACACCTTATCCCATTTTATCAACGATTTGCTTCTGCCATTGATTTCATTTTTCCCCCATAAGGAGATCTTTCTGACCCTGTCAATTCTATTAATGACAGCAACTGGAAGCTTAAGAGAACATAACGCAAATGTGGCCATGGAGGATATGGCCGAGTTAACAAGTTGAAGCCTCCCCCCATACGAAAGCAGGGAAGAGAAGGAGGAAACTCTTCTGGAAATCCTGTTAACCAAGTTCTCAAAATCCTTAATCTGAGGTCTGAAAGGACCCATAGGCAGGCCCAAATAAGTGAAGGGGAAGGATTGAACTTTGCAGCCAAAGACACTAGCGAGAATATCAATTTCATCCGCCGACAAATTAATAGGTAGCATACCTGTAGGGTCGAGGATGCGCCTAGAGGGGGGGTGAATAGGCGATTTACAAAATTCGATCGCTCACTAATCAATTCGCTCTAATCAACCCCTATGTCAAAACCTACACAATTATAATGCGGAAGCGATAAACTCGGTTTTGACAATTAAGGCCTAAATCAACTAGGCTCACTATGTGCACTATCTAAATTGAGTCTCTATATTAGAATTGCTAAATTGAACAATCAACTAAAACTAAGCAATTCTAATTCAAGCAATCAATTGATAAATATGCAAAGGTAAATACTTGAATGTAAAGAGATAAGAGACAACCGATGTTTTTCCGTGGTGTTCGGAGACTTGCCGGTCTCCCCTAGTCCACGTTGAGGCAAGCCCACACTTGGACCGGCTCCCGCTCGAGCACCCGCCTCTTTCCACTAGCCGTGGTTTTTCACGCTTGCGCGTAGGCTCAACCCGAACCTTCACAAACTTGCCGGGGCTTCTCACACCTTGAGAGCTCCCGCGCACGACGCCTACGCCGTCTAGGAGTCGGCAACCTCCAAGAGTAATAAGCCGTTCCTCCGCTTGAACCTCACCGGGCACAACAAATATGCTCCTCGGTGATCACCAAGTGCAACACATGCACAAGGACCTCACTCAAGTGCAACACATGCACAAGAGCCTCTCAAACCCACTCCTAATTGCAACACATGCAATTAGTTTACTCTTTAGCTCAAGAATCAAATGAGAGTGTGCAACACATGCAACACCTCTCCCAAATACTCACACAAGCCAGCAACACTGCCCCAAGCCCCCCAAGGGGGTATTTATAGCCCCCACAAGAAAACTAGCCGTTGGGAGCAAATTCGGGCAGAAAACAGCAAAATCCGGTCCGACCGGCCCTCACAGAGCAACGGTCGGATTTTCGATCACAGACGGCCGGTCAGACCGCTCTCGGCGGTCGCCTGCGTGTGGCCGGTCATCTGACCCCCAAGCCGGTCCGACCGCCCAACAAAACTCGGCTCAAGACCAAAAACTCGCGTCTGGAAAATACACACCGACGGCCTCGGTCACACCGCTTGGCGGTCCGGCCGGACCGACCGGTGCAACCGCCCGACCAAAAACAGCATATCTCAGCACGGACGTCTCGAAAACATGCATCATGATGCGGCCGGTCAACACAGCCGGCCGTCCGACCGACCGGGCCGGTCGCACCGCCCGACTCCACCAAGACAAAGACCGCATCTTGGAAAACAACCACGCCGCTGGGGGCGGTCCGACCGCCCCACAAGGAAAACTCGATTTCTTTCCAAATATTTCTCCGGAAAACCAAATGCACTTCTTTGAGCCTCAAGGATGATCAACACATGATCATTTACCCGTGCAAAACACATTTGCACCAATTCAACCCATGCTCAAAGAATTCAACCCAAATTGCGAAAACACATTCCGCAACCAACTCAAGAACTATTTGCGAAACGTATTAAGCAAATCAAACTCGAGTTTATGAGATTAATCCCCCTAGCCATGTGAAGGTCAACACAAGACCCGGTCAACTTGCCAACATTCGTTGCAAGCCCCACTCACATGCTCTCGGGATTCCGGACTCATAAATCTCAGTTTATTCGCACAACGAACTTGCAAATAACACATTAAACCCATTTCATGCTTGAACACTACTCTTTGCAACACATGCAAAAGTCTAGCTCCAAGCAACATCAATTCAAGATGCATGAACTCTCTAATTGCAACACATGCAATTCTCTAGTTCCATGCAAAACCAAAACCAAACTTCACACTAAAACCAATTCACATGTATGAGCTCTTTACTTGCAACACATGCAAGCCTCTAGCTCCATACAAATACACAAACATCAAATCATGCTTGAGCTCTCTCCTTTTGCACCACATGCAAAACTTAGCTCCAAGCAACAACACAGTTTTATAAAGATGTTTTGCGAAACCAAAACATGAAGCTTCAACTAATGCAACACATGCAAAAGTGAACTTCACGCAAAAGCCAACGCACTAGCTTATCCTATTTGCAACACATGCAAATCAAAGCATTATGCGAAAACCAAATACATATGCTCTTCCTCTTTGCAACACATGCAAATCAGAGCATAAACCTACAACACCCAAGCATAAGTTTAACCCGTTCGCAACACATGCCAAATGGTTAACCCTCATGCAAAAACCAATTCAAATAAGATTTGAGCTTTGAGTGAACGCGGATTGAGATCACCAACACATGATGAAGCTCAAGCTAGGGAACGACCCCTCTTAATAGCACGGCGATAAAACCTTAGACTCAAAGACTATAAAGTCCTTAGCCTATCTAATTATACCTTCGCCGCCGCGCGCAAGCAATCCCCTTTGAGGTCTTTATGATCATCACTTTGATACTCCCCCGGGATCTCTACTCGACTCCTCTTCGGGGTCCACTCTTGACGCCCATCAACTCATGATGCCGTCCTTGTCCCGTTCTCATCATCTCATCCATCTTTGGACCTAACTCAACCATAACTCATGAAATTTGTTAGTCCAAGATGCATGGTTGTCTCAATTATCTCTTGCACTCCATTAACACATAATGGATGCCTCTAGATCAATTGAGCACAACCTAAATCAATTGAAATGATTGTAAATGTGTCTTAAGTATAATAATGCAACACATGCTTAATTATACTTAAGAACTGTTCATTTGTCCTCAATTAATCACGGAGCACCATCAACACATGATGAAGTGTTCGTAAATAATTAATTAAGACAAATGAACTCAATTTAAATTATCATTTAAATTGATACGAGTATATATTAACTACACAAGTTTTCATATACTCATGTTGATGGAAAGTAATGATCCATTATATGTAAATTGTATGGAAATGATCATTACTCTAAATCATCAACTATAGAATACACCCCACATGTATATGTGCATAAGTATGATTGACTTGGAGATAATATGCACATATTCAAATTGATCGTATTGGAGTATATCCTATATTACCATGAGTATACTTATAACTAGACAATTCAAATATATACTCAAGGATTTAGTTTCTTTGTCTTGATCCTTATATGTGTCAATAATGAATCGATCAATACAAAGAGACTTTTCAAGTTAAACTACAAACTCCCCCTAAATATGTGCATCCATGTAATATATGGATTGAGAAACATAATGCACATTTTGTGGTTAATATAATGGGGACATTCATATTTCAACTTGACTCCAAAGTATGCAACTAATACTATAATGAATACGCGTACATACCTTGGGTTTTTCATTTTTCAATGCGATGAGACTAATCAAAGATATTCTAAATAAACAAGTTAGTCTCGATATAAGATTTATCATTAACATAAGATTAGATTTGTCATTAACACCAAAACCATAACTAATGATGGTTGAACTTACAATACCAGATTTTGAAAAGTTGATTTTAAGACCAGTAGCAGCAACAAACGACTGTAATAAGCTTCTGAGAATGAAAATCTCTTTCCGAGAGCCTTTAGCAAAGATAATCGTGTCATCTGCATATTGGATAACAGGGAAATCTATCTGATTATTCAAATTGAGAGGCAAGGAAAGAACCCCCAGAAGCTTAGCTCTGTTAAGAATGATTTGCAGCAAGTCAGAAGCGATGGCAAATAAAAGAGGAGAGATGGGGTCACCTTGCCTAACTCCTCTTTTGCACTTGAAAGAAGTTCCCGGAACACCATTCAGTAAAACAGAAGTAGTAGCAGACCCTAAAATATCCTTCATCCAAGATATCCATCTGTCAGAGAAGCCAAAAGCTTTGAACATGGAGATAATGGCATTGTGTTCTATAGTGTCAAAAGCTTTAGCAAAATCAAGTTTGATAAGCACAATTTTCTCTTTGGAACAATGACAGAGATGAATATATTCAAAAGACCAGGCTAGACAATCTTGAATAGACCTTCCTTTAATAAAACCATACTGGTTCTTGTGGACAATCTTGGTAATGATAGAGTTTAGTCTGGTGGCGAGAAGCTTCGTAATCAATTTGACACTAAGATTGAGTAGAGAAATAGGTCTGTAGTCGTTGGGGCAGTTCGGATTGCTGGACTTGGGAATTAGCACAATAAAGGAATGGTTAATGGAAGCAAGAGACACAGTTCCGTTATAAAAGGCAGCACATAAGTTGTAAAAGTCCTGCTTAATAATATGCCAGCATTTCTGGTAGAATTTGCCATTGTATCCGTCAGGCCCAGGAGCACTGTCAGAGTGAATTTGCTTAACCACTTCATTAATCTCCTGGTTGGGAAAGGGAGTGTCCAGAAAATGGAGGGAATCCCTTCGAATAATAAGGTTTTGCAGATCGAAGATCATTGAGGGGTTCTCGGAGACACCCATTCTATGAAAGAAAGAACTGTAAAGCAGGTCGGCTTTGGCATTGTGATCATAAATAATATCTCCGTTTCCAGTGGAAAGGGAAGTGATCAAGTTTGATCTAAATCTTTCTGTGGCCTTACCATGAAAATATTTTGTATTTTCATCACCAAGTTGAATCCAACGAACAGTGCAATGATTCTTCCAGTAAACATTCTGAGTCTGGAGCAGGTTGGAAAGGTGAGTCTTGAGGATTTGCCTGAAATTTCTTTCTTGCGTGTATAGAGTTCTATATTCTTCAATCTTGTCCAGAATTCCAACGAAATAAGAGCATTGCGAGATCTGGCCTTTAATGAGAGACATGTTGGTTTTCCACTTCTGAAGCACTGATTGGAGATGAGATAGTTTCGCTTTGATGTTATTGACTGCACAGAAATCTCCAACCTGCTGATGGCGCCAGGAATTTAGAACAGTTTCCATAAAATCGTTTCGATGAAACCAAAAATTTTCAAATATGAAAACCATAGACTTAGGAATGTGGGTCTGAAACTAAGCTATACAAGGGATGTGATCTTACATTGTTCTAGTGAGAGGCAGCCATAAAGTTATCGGGAAAGTGAGAGTCCAATGAATGGAAGAGAAACACTAATCCAGTTGTTCAAGAAGCGGATTGCTTTGCATATTGCTCCAGGTAAACTTTCTACCTTTAAGAGGGATTTCGATAATGCCAAGAGCATTGATGATCTGATCAAAGCGGTGAGCGTCCGAGGATCTACCACCAGGTTTATTTCTGTTAAGAGGGGTTCTATATAGGTTAAAATCCCCCATAATAATCCAGTCCTCATCATCCGGAATGGAAAGGTTAGAAAGCCAATCTAAGAATTCTGATTTAGCAGGTTGCACACAAGGCCCATAAACCGAGACTAAAATCCAAGTTTTGCCATCAAATCTGGAAGTGAATTTGACCGAAAATGCGAAGGGCAAGCTGAACATTAGCTGACCAACGACCAAGGAATCAATCCAAGCAATAAGGATACCACCAGAGGCCCCAATGGAAGGAGAGAACGCAAATTGACTGAATTTTTTAGGGGCAAAGCTCTTTAAGATAGAATGATTGAATGCAGATCTTTTAGTTTCCTGAATGGAGATAATTGAACAACCAGAATTCACAATTTTGGAACGAAGTAAGTTGCATTTAATAGGATCGTTTAAACCCCTAACATTCCAGTTAAGAACGGACAAATTACGACAATTGGAACTTGATCTCATGGTGATGATGAAGATAAAGGCAGTAGCAGAAGCAATCGTCCTTAAGAGGCACAGCTGAAGAAATATCTGGGACTAAGCCCAAAAGCATTTTGAGGATGCTCAGGAAAATGTGATACTGGACCAACTCCAAACCAATCGAAAGACCTTTCCAGCGGGAGTGAAGGATCGAGGTAGTCGCCTAGAGGGGGGGTGAATAGGCGTTTATAAAATTAAATCTTAAATTACAGCGGACAAATATCGGATTATCCGGCTTGTATATCGGACTATCCGATGATGTCGGACTATCCGATGATGTCGGACTATCCGATATGCACAATCGGATTATCCGATCAGAGCGTGAGCAGACAGATTTATCACAGGTAAAGGCTGAGCAAGTGTAGGCAGCTAATAAGTAGAAGGCTAGCTACAACAGTTAATTCAAGACAAGTTTAATCAAAGCAACAAGAAAAGACCAAACCAAAGATTTGATGCACGGTTGGTTTTTCCTGAAGTTCGGATCCTTGAGGGGTTCCTACGTCTCAGTTGAGGCAGCTCGGTCACACTTGAGCTGGGGTCTCTCTCAACCCTTTTCCTCCCGGTGTTGCACAAATGCACTCGCCGGTTTCACTCCTTTGATTCCTTCCCTTGTGGAGGCGGAATCCGGCCTTCACAAACTTCCGAGGCGCACCACACAATTTCTTGGTGGCTCCCGGTGACTCCTAGCCGTCTAGGAGACCTCAATCTCCAAGAGTAACAAATGGAATGTAGATCCGCTCTTGAAAATCGCTCTAGTGCTCAATTGAACTGTCACGGTTTGAAATCTAAGCACTAGGAATCAACTTGCTTCAACTCTCAACAAATATCTCAAAGAAGACTCAAGAGAGAGCAAGAGAATAGCTAAGAGGCAATAAATGTTCAGCACAAGGTCTACTGCTTTAAATGAGGGAGAGGGTGGAGCATTTATAGCTAAGACACAAAAACTAGCCGTTCTGCACTGTGTCAGACACACATCGGACTATCCGATATGGAACATCGGACTATCCGATATGTGTAAATCTCCAGATCGACTCCACCTAAAATTCAAATTCTTTTGAACGAAAACACAGATCGGACTATCCGATGATACACATCGGACATTCCGATAAATCCAGAGAGAATTCATTTTCAAAGAGTTATCAAAAACTTTCTAAGTCCACATCGGAATGTCCGATATAAAACATCCGACAATCCGATAATTCCCGAGAGTGCCCTTTTCAAATCCTTAGAAAAATTCTCAGCCCTCATCGGACTATCCGATATCAACTATCGGATTGTCCAATAATTCCAGAGAGGACCATTTGTAAAAAGCACATACTCACAACGGAAAATCCGATATCATCGGACTATCCGATGTTTAACATCGGACAATCCGATAAAACTAGCAAGCTGAAAAACTGCGATGTGAGTGTTGTGCTTGGTGTCTTCCAACTCTAATTTTGTAAAAGTAGTTCATTTGAGCATAGAGACCATTTCTAAAGCACCTACATCCCATCCCTCTTGATAGAGCAGCAATCCTATCGACTCAAACAAATGAAAAATCTACACCGAGTCAATGCCGTTCTTCTTGTTCCTTTTTGAGAGACATCAACATTTGTAGATGCGTTTCACTTGGGACTATTACCTGCTCATAAGCTCATTGAAGCTGTTAGTCCCTTAAATGTTTGTCATTAATCATCCAAAACACAATTAGGGGCCTAGATGCACTTTCAGGGAGACTTGCAGCCAAGAATGATTGACAGGAAGCCCGTAAAATAAAGCAGGAATCATATAGGCCGGAGACCATAAACGGTTAACGGTGGCAGCAAAACATATAACAGTCAGGAAACAAGACCAATAAAAGGCCATCATCCAGATCCAAAAGTAAGGAAACAATTCTTCCAACACAACAGCAAAGATGACAACTAATTGACCATATCTAGCATGGATAACAAAATGATCATGCCTATTACAAAAGCAAGAAGCAGAGCTTATGGCAGACCCTCTGCCCCAAGGTTGATTGTTTTTAGTGAGCTTCATTCTGGAATGTCCGCCTTGAAGAGAGCGTCCAGGGCCACCTCCTCAGGGGAAAGCCCACACTTTTGAACTCCTGTCTTTTGAATAGCAGCCACAGAAATCATAGGAGTGCAGTTTTTTAGTTCATCAATATCTTGAATGGAAGGAAAGTGTTGCAAGGCAGTAGGGGCCACTGAGGTGCATTGTAAAGAATAGTAGTTACCCTGAAGCTTTTGAGAGGAGCTGGAATTTCTGAGGGTAGACTTTTTACTTCTTTTGAATAAGGAAGCTATACTTGGCTGACGGACTCCCTTATACTTCTCTTGAAGTCTTTTGCTTCGCCGAAAGCTGGAAGAAACTAACTGCTGGGTAGGGACATCAATCCAATTGGAAAGAGTCTGATCATTGTCATCAGGGTCCTTGAGTTTCGTCGCTTTTCCCTTCCGTTCATAAACCACTGATATTCTGTTGTGACAGCTCGGAATTAGAACCCTGTTGGCCTGATTCATCCGATCATCCACATGCTTTGAAGAGTCTTGCTGACTGCCTATTGGGGGATCTACCAGCAGCCTAGGTCTGAGGTGCCTAGAACTGAACTTGGGGCAATATATTTTGGGAGATGTAGAAAGATCTTAAACAGCTTACCACAGTCAAAGGATTTGACAACTTGGTGCCAAGACGAACCAGATGGGACAGTGATTCTGAAGCTAGACTCTTTCTTATGAATTCCATCGAAGATGTTAACGATCATTGTCGAGTTTGATATCCTGAATAAAGATAGTTCTCTTGCAGAATGGGAATCCAGAGACTGAAGTGATGAGGACTGAGCTGGGGGCTGGTGTGGCCACTGGGTACAGCACTTTCGTTGATGCCAAGACTGAAGTAATGAAGAATGTGCTCATAGCCACCTTGGAGACTACTAGACATAGCGAAGTTGTTTTTGCACTAAGAATGCTCCAAGTGAACTACGTGTCTTACTAAGGTGCACAACGAAAGGCGACTGGTTCACAACAGAGGTAGGCGTCATGCCGGGCCAAGCCGGTCTGGCATAGGTTTATCGTGCTTCGGATCTAAACCAAGCCAGGCCACGACGGCCCATCGTGCTCGCCGTATCGGGCCAGGTTGGCCTGGCTCATCTTCGGTGAGCCCAGGCATTGCCTATTTGCGCTTTGTGCCTACTTTGTGCCGTACCGGTCCAGATCAAGCCCATTATACTATTTCTATGAGAGAAAATGATCATGGATTAATTTCTTTCTTTATCTGTCTAAGACTTCCTTTTTCTTCGATCGAAATAAAATCCTATTGTGTTTATTCTACTCGATTTCCTTGATTCGTTTGCTCCTTCCAGTCACATGTATGCAGCCATGCATTTACTCTTTGATTTGCTCACCCATATATACAACACAAGCATGTATTCCCTTCCAATCATATGCATGCAGTTATACATTTACTCTTTGATTTGCTCACCCACACATACAACGTATGCATGTATTCCCTTCATTTTCTCTAGTCCATCCAGAGTTTTCTTCATTTATTCCTTGATTTGCTTACCCACACATACAACGCAGGTGCGCACGGGCTGTTTTGGGCTATGTCGACCCTAGCACGGCCTGAACTACCATGCCGGGCCGGGCCGGGCCGCCCATCATGCCTGATTGGCAGGTCCGACACAGCCCGAACAACCATGCCGTGCTGGCCTAGCCCGTTTAGAACAGTTCCGTGCCGGGCTATAGTTTAAACTGAACCGGATGTACCTCATGCCGGCTCAAAATGGCCAGGCACAGTGCCCACCTCTAGTTAACAACATGTAGTCCTCTGGCATGGGCATGATAGGTGACGATTGCCAAAGTAATCATAAACCCTTACTATGCTGGAGCAAGAAACATGCTGAGCAATAAAATAGCCTTGCTATTTCACTCAGCCGCACGCTATATATCATGTTGCATATCTACAGCTTGACATTACGGTGGGGGTTACGGTATCATATGGATAAAACTGGACAACTCTACAGAGTTTGACCGAACAGAGTTACGCAATACTTCAGGTTAGTGAAATTGTGCTTCTATTGTGATATGCTTTTGAACACCACTTACGTCCTTTTTGGAATGGGAATTTTTCTCAATTTCTAAGGGAAGTAAGTGGTCTTCTTTTAAATTTCTAAGTTACAATCAGGACCTTAAATTTCTACTTTCCAAATTGTTTTATCTTTGTGCAAGAATATACTTTTTCACTCAACAAAATAATTGTATGGTAAATACTTAAACCTAGAGCTCAGATCCATTGAAGCTCCCATTGTGCTATATAATCCTTGACATTGTATCTTTATGAGTATCATGTCCTGTTTAGGATAGCTTCGACTTCTCTCCTCTCGAAGTTGGATGTTGTCCCAAACAGTTGACTTATCAGCGGCCAAAAGCTGAAAGCCAGTGATCCATTTGTACTAAAAAAACCAAAAGCCAAAGCCGGCCAACAGTAGCTTCCCATGGCTTTGGTGAGCAAGGGTTCCGACTTCACCCCTAAAATTGGCTAGAAATTAGCCACCTTGTGCCAGGCATAAAAGTTTGAAGTCCCTCCCTCACACTCCCCATACTCCCACCAGACTGACTGAGTGATGGCGCTAGGGTTTATGGCCCCATGCCGCTTGGTTCCGCCAGGCCCCCCACCTCAATTATGCCACTAGCCGCCTCTGCCGCCAGTCGCCTCCGCAAACAACTCTAGCCATCTCTACCGATGTCTCCTCCTCCGGTCGACGCCCCGGATCGCATCTCTCCTGACACCGCCTTCACCTCCAGATCTCGCTGGTTGCCTCCGTCAGCTGTTCTCACCATCGTCGTTGTCCTCCCTTCACCTCCCCCTCCACTTGTCGACCTTGGTATCCACCGACAAAGCTTTCCCCGCGTCAGCTCTCCCGCTCTGTCGGCCGAGCTCACACCAACATCGGGTGGGTGACATGCGAGCATGAGTGCTGGAGCATAGAAAGAGCACCGCGCAACCCTGTCTAGTCCCCCATCTCCACCGGATTCACCTACACTCGACCTCAACGGCACTGGACATAGCCACAGTGCCACCGAACCGTTCTCTTTCCCAAGCAATGATGGATCCAACGAAAAATAGTTTAAACAACGTTATTGGATCATTTCATATGAATAGATATGCTTGAGATCAAAGCAAGAGTACGGATATCTAACATTTTGTTATATAGTACTTGGCAATTTATTAACGTATTATGTTTAACATTTAGATTTATATTTGTATATCATGTGCAAAAAAAATAAATGAAATCCACTCATATGTCTTTCAAACGGCATCAAACAAACCATCATTTCACTTATGGGCATTTTATATATTTCCTAACTTAGAACAGCCAACCAGACTACCTAAACACTAAACTGCCAAACACCAATTCTGTTCAGCCTAACCGTGCAGCTTTTCAACCATACAACCTAGCCGGAAGCCTTTTTTCAGAAAAGCTATAGAGATGCCAAACAGGGCCTCAAAAACACCCATTCTAGCCTTGATATTGAGAAGACATGAAGAAGAGAAAAGGCAACAATTCTATTTGGTAGTTCAGGATATCGCCTTCAGTTGATGACTACATCAACGTCTTGATCAATTACAGCTTGACGACCTTGGCCATCGTATTCATCTTTTTCTTTTTACACTATTATAATCTAGATCGACTGTAACAGATGGTGCAACCTTCTAGAACAAACATAGAGGTTTGTTTTAACTTTATTTAAAGGAAGCAACCGGAACGTACGCAGGAAGCCAAATCATCGCTGAATATTTTCCAGCAATGTTTGCAACAAATCTAACCACAGTTGCAATAAAAAGAATTTAATCCGTAACAAATTCATAGCACAACGCAGCAGCGAACAACAAACGGTCAGAGATTCCATACGATCTTACAAGATTGACCCCACAAAATTCATGTACTTGATCCCACGAGGAGTGCCCTGCTGTTGCCGATCCGATGCCGCCGAAGCCTCGTTGCGACAGCCGGCGCCGCCGCGGCCTCCGTTTGCACATTCCGACGTCTCAGTTGCCTCCGTTACGACAAGGCATCTCCAGAGATCTGTAGCGGAAATGTAGACAGATTGCTTGCCCTTTCAGTTAACGAAGTCAACATTTTGCTCTCAGCGAGGCTGATAGCTGAGGTGTTTCTTCTCAATTTGAGCATGGTTCCTCTGATAGGACAAGCAAACTTTCCTAGTCTATCAGGAGTAACTTCTGATGAAGCATCGGTGTGACTTTGGAATTTGCTACTGCATCTGCATTTTTGGGATAATTTTTTTTCGCCAGGTACAGAGTAATGGGAGGTGCGAAATGCTTTAGAATTCAGGATTTGATAATTTGCATGTCAGTGCATATTCGACAGAAACCTTCCCTGTCTTTTTTTCCCCCCGAAAGATAACCTTCCCTGCTTATAAGCCCTTCAGATCTTGTATATTTATGTCCTTTCAGCATAGTTCCGGTTGCTCTGCAGTTGTGTACCATTGGAGAAACTGGCTCTGGTAGAACCACAGTACGGACAGGCGTGGTTAGCTGAATTCTTCATGTCTAACAAATACTTCTGTACGGGCGGACGGCCGGTAATGCTACTGTGCTGTTCCATAGATGTAAAAACGGGAAAAATTAGTCCAGTGACACTCAATTTGTTGGTTTTTAGTAATGTGTCTATGACATGTGGGTCCATCTGAATGTATGACAGTAGACCAGGGTGTCACAAAGTGAATCACGAATTTTAAAGAGTGTCGCTGGCGCCAATCTCCCATGTAAAACGGGGCAGTATAATTTGCGAGCCACAGCTACTGCAATTGGACACGCAGCAGCAACAACAAAATTCACACATCAAGGCACCAACTAACAACTAGGCTAGAAAGAACCTAAACTGGCTCAACACAAAAAGTTACACGACCAGTTTCTTGCTCAGCTGATGCCTTTCGCCAAGTGAAGAGCTCAGCACGTGTTGCCCAGCTCATATGCACCAAAGCCAAATTAAAGAGCAAACAGAACAAAGCCAGTGAAACCATCAGCACTGAAATATAAAAAAAAAAACTAATGTATGTATTATTGTTCCTTCACAGTATCAGTTCCACATGAAGTGAAGAACTGAAGATAAACAGATGCCTTATACCATCTAATGAACAGAGGCAAGAAGCAAAGGGCATTGAGCGAACCAGTAGCACACATCACTAATACGCGGCACACCAGCGCAGTGCAAACGAACAAAGCTGACTAAATTAACCTGACAAATTCGATGATACCCTTCTCCTAAGCCCTCTCCGTCTCTCCTAATGATCTAGAATGGCTTGCGCGCTCTCCTCCTTATCAACCCTTCTACTGGCTTGCCCTTATGTACACAGTTGGGTCTATTTCCCATGAGCACGGATTGTTAGCAAAAATTCTAGCTTTTGATCAAGAGATGCCCCATCAGTCTTCCAACGAAATGTCTAGATCTTCGTTGAGGTCAAACAACAAAATCCCCTCCTCGTCGCGGTTTAGAGATGACCTGCTCTCAATCTGTGGCTCCTGCGCAACATCAAGCAAAATGACTTTCAGTTAGGACCACGAAACATAAAAATTGCAAAACTACAGGCAACTCAACTGATTGTACATGCAATAGGGGAAAAAAAGGGAGAAATAACGATACTATTTGAGCTAAGAATTCATGTGCTGTTTAAGCAAATGCATGACCAAAAGTACACGAACCAAGCACAAGAATTTACGCCACCGCCAATCGTAAGTTCGAACTACTGAAAGATAAGTACACAAATCCAATGCAGGAACTTACACTAGTATTTACAACGACTGTACTGAACAAAAAAATGCAAGAATAGTTTTGGTTTGCGGAGCTGCAGGCGACCAAACAAGCGGCAATTTTATTGCGACAAGAATAAACTGGGAGGAAAAAAACAGGTAGTGCTATTGCCACTTTAGTTCACAAGCAACCTAAGGACTTTTCGCAACTCACTAATACCATAGTGTTTCTGGCTTGCCGCTATTGCGCCCATCCTTCGCAGATCGCTCTGGAATAGGATACAGGTGAACAAACGATGATGCATGAACTGTGAACTGCCAAATGTGAGTGGAGCTCCGCTCGCTGCTTGCCCCAGAGAGTTGGCTAGCAAAGTAGCAACAGAATCTCGAAGACTAGGACAGCTCGTGAGAACTGAAAAGAAAACCCATGAATAAAATAGCTTTCTTTCACAGCAGAACAAAATAGCTAATGCGATCGGGACAACACACACATGCCACGCCATCATCAAGAATTCAAACATTTTCTTGGAGAAATCGAGCGAGCAGCTGCTGACCGATAATCAGAAAACACACTTCTGCAGAACTGCACAACTCCTTCAACGAAAGTCTCCAAAATGGTGACTGGTAATAATAATTGTATTCCCTTAATGTGTTTCAAAGGAAATAATTCGCAACCATGCACGTGGTTGAATGCTACGACCAGTCACGAGTTCGCGGTCCTGGCCTGGTCAGCCATCGTCCGGAGCAGCAACCAATGGCCGACCGCCACGTAACCGACCACTGGGCTGGATCCTGCGCGCGTCCAGTCTGGTCTAACACTGCGTGCCCCTGCGACCAACCGGTCTAGGGCAGAGGACTGAGAACCCAACCCCACCCCCCCCCCCTCCAACACCACCAAAAAAAAAAGTGACACGTGGGCCCGAGCGGTGGAACCCTGTAGACCCGGTTCAGCGCGGACATGCACGGGAAACAGCAGCGAGAAAGGGCGGAGCCAGCCAATCTTGCAAAGCAAGTCAGAGCGAACAAGAGAAGGAAAGGAAAGGAAATACTCCTAGCGGAACGCGCATATTACTCCCAGGAAGAAATCAAACCAAGCTCGAGTAAAAGGGCCGGGGAAGAAAGTGGAAGGGCGCGGGAGACACGTGGCAGCGCGCACGCACCATCATTGCAGATCCATGTAATAATCAACAGCGTACGAACGCAACATTAGTTTCCAGTTTAAAACTGCATCTCTTCAAAAATTCTAAATTACTTGAACATATATACATACACACGCACTTTTCTCTTATTAAAAAAATCCTATGTGATTAAAGTAACAAAGATGTTTCTATATTTTTCTTTTTATAGTTACAAAAATATTAAAATATAAATAAAGAATAGATAGTGATTACTTTACTATTTATTTACTTTAAAATCTATTCAATTTATATTAAGAAAAAAAAACAGAGATGTCTGACGTCACACCGTTACATGGGGCAGGAACAACATAACAAGAGCGAAAAAAAATGAGGGATCAAACTACCTCATGCCCCCCCCCACCCAAAAAAACTACTCCTCATGCCGCCGCGGCGTGGTGCAACAACGAACCCGGCGCCGAGGCGACAGCCTTCTGTACCAAATATGTGAAAGTTTTAACGAGGTAGACGAGAGGCTAGATGGGTAAATACACACAAAAACCGGAATACGAACATACAGATCCATCTAAAACCTACGGAAATGCTAAGGAAAAAAAAACTGGAAAAGAAAACGCAAAAGCGGAAAGCATTAACCAGGTACCGTAAAGTTAGAAACACAACAATTTATCAGGACTGGTGAAAGTGGAGAAACATCGAAAGATCAGTGAAGAAAACTACTGGGATTTTAACAACAAAACACAGCAACACAATTACAGGCACACGAACGGGATGAGACGAACAAGAAAAATTTTAACAGTAAAAAAAATGGAATTTTTTTTTTTACAGATTTTATAGTAAGGAAGGTCGCAACCCGTGAGCGGAAAAAAATAATTTTTTGTGCACGGCAATCACATGAAAGCACACGTAAGAAGATTGACACACAAACTCACAAAGACCTGGGAATCCAAAGCGAGACGATGCCACCAACCCAAAACGAAACAAAAGCTAAAGGCCGAAACAAATGGGAAAAAGGAAAAACAAAAGGTAAAACTCACCTCGACTTTAACCGCAGCCACCGTCTCTTTAACCGCGGCCGCCGCAGCTTGGCCCGCGCCGTCACCGGCAGCAGCTTCGGCCCGCGTGCGCTTCGAGGGCGAGCTGCACCCCTCGTCGTCGCTCGACGCGACTCCAGATCCACCCGCCTCCGACGCCTTCCGCTTCGCCGGCGACCGCGCCCCGTCCTCCCCGCTCGAGGACGCGACGGATCCGGCGGCGGAGGCGTAGCCCAGAGGGGTCTCGGGGCTAGGCGCAGCCATGGCCTCCTTCGGCGCGGCCACCTTCGCCGCCTGCGCCTTCTCGCTCGAGCGCGGCTGTGACCGCCCCCGGTCGACGCCGCTCGTCGTAGGGCCAGATCCGGCCACGTAGTACAGCGCCGTCTCCGGCATCCGCGCGGCCATCATCTCGACCTTCACCTTCGGCTTCTCCCTCGCGCGTGGCGGCGACCGTGGCACGTCCTCCCCGCTGGAAAACGTGCCGGACCCCTCGCCTGCGCCGTACTCCCGCGGTGCCCCCAGGATCGGCGGCGCTAACGACCATGCGGTCGCCGCCAGCGCGTGCGGCGGCGACCGCCGCCGCTTCGGCCATACCTCTAGCGGCGGCAGGACCACTACAGCCGGCGACGCGGCGGCGGGCCCCTCCGACGGCCGAGGTGCCCACTCCGGCCACCGCCGCAGCCTCCTGTTCCGCAGGCTGAGCAGAATATTGGCGGCCGAGACCGCCATGACCTCCTCGTCGCACCCCTCCATCGAAAAGCACCCAAGAGACCAACACGCGCACGCCGCCGCCTCGGAGCTCTGGATTCGGAGGTGCGTCTCTAGAGAGAGAGAGAGAGAGAGAGAGAGAGAGAGACGGCGAGGTGTTGTTGACTCGTTTCTCCCAGAGGAAAGAAGGGAGGTGGAGAGAGAGGAGAGGTTGCTTTTATAAACGGAGGTGCGGAGGCGAAGGCGAATTG
Organism: Guadua angustifolia; assembly: GCA_036346375.1. Lineage (NCBI taxonomy): Eukaryota > Viridiplantae > Streptophyta > Magnoliopsida > Poales > Poaceae > Guadua > Guadua angustifolia. Next base: position 2,687,883 of record CM070521.1, on the reverse strand, counting down.
CGTAAGGAGAAGGAGGCGGACTGCCGTGGCCGCGGCCTAGGCCCGGTGTTCGTGACCTTCTCTGACTGACTGTGGGCCTGTCGCCTTCGGTCTTGGTGGGTTAGGTCGAGGCCGGACGGGTGGGTAAACTGCATGCACTCGGTGTTTGTAGACTCGTCTGTCTGCCAGTTGGGCTCGTAGTTTGGTCTTTGTGAAATAGGTTGAGCTAGCATGCGGTTTGGTGGCCGCGTGGGGCCCGGCGACTTCTTGCCCCTGGGGATTCGGAGTAGGAGGAAGATGAATGACTACCTCGGTTCGTACCTACTTATTGAATGGCAGGTGGGCCCGTGCGCGTGATTAATTTCCGGGTCTTTTGCCGAGAGGTGGAGCTATTTTCCGATCAGATTTTTGGTTCTTAATCATGTGAATAAATAATTAAAAAGGCATCCGAGTCGATTAGAGCAACCCAACCCACCCCTTAAACCTCCTCCTATCCTAAATTATAAGGAGACTTAGAAAAATATAAGCTCCAACCCAACCCCTATTATAAACCCCTATTTTAGGAGAGATTTCTCACCCCTACATCTAGGGGTTTCTTTCTTCCCTATTATTTTCTTTGGCATTTTTTATTCATTCTAAAATAATAATTCATGGGTGCAAAGTAATAATAATGTTTAGATAAATAATAGGGGTGAGTAATAGGGAGTATGGGTTGGAGACAAACTTGATATAGAGTACCCCTAATTTTTATACCACCCCTAAATAAGTGATTTAGGAGGGAAATATAGGAGTTTGGGTTGGAGTTGCTCTTAGGGACGGCCGAATCCGGATGGGAGTGTGCTTTGCTTCTGTACCCTTCTTGTTCTCGTTACTCTTGTAGCAATAAACTTTTGGATAATTTGAAGAAAAAAACAGTTGGAAAAAGGGGAGTATACACGGAAAGAAGACACATAAGAAAGGATGTAAAATAAAATCATTGTGTCTCTATTTTTAGCGTATACTTCCTCGTTAGAAAATTGTAGGGATGACAGGATAGGAGTGACTGCTGGTGGTAAACATTTGTAAATTTTTATCTAGTCTTATTGTGTTAGTGCATCAATCGGAAATTGCTAACTTAAGATCATCTTTATCAAAGATTTGGTGAGGACATCTCCTCCTTATAACAAGTGGTAGCACCTTTTTCTCAAAGGCTCACTCCTTTTGATAAGTGCCATCACTTAGTTCCTTGTCCGCCCACTTCCCTTCTCCCATAAAAACCGTTTCCTCACGATAAATGGCACATGACTAGTTCATTCCCCCACTCCCCTTCCCCTCAAACTCAAAATAGTTATTGTATTTCAAATTTTTCTCACAATTTTTTATAAACAAGTATTTTTTAAACCACTTTCGAAAGTTTTTATGTTATGTTATTGTGTTGCTTTTCTGTCTACTGTAGCTTCTGTTATGTTATTGTGTTGCTTTTCTGTTTATTTAACCTGCCCATATTATTATTGAACTTTGACTCTTATTTCCTGAAACTGGATTACTTATGCGTTTTGTTCTAGGATGATACTATCCGTATCAGTTCTTTTATCAATTCATTTTTAGTAGAAGTTAAAAGCTTTTTAATGATGAGTGGTCTGGTTCTTTTTCCTATATGCAGAAATTGAGGAAGATGGCTGTAGATCGGGTTGATATATTAATTATGCTTTCAACCAATGCATTCTCGAGACTGTTCTAAGGTATGAGATGTATGGCCATCTATCATTCATTTTGCGGGTTGCTTGTTGAAGCAGTTTGTGATGATTACTTTAAATAAATCTCAATCATCAAGTCAATTTATATACGTTGTCTCTGTAGCAAAACTGCAAAAGTGGTAATTTTCGAATTCATAACAGACATAGAACATAAGTGTACATGCCATTAGCCTGTTACTGTTGGACAACAATCAACTTGCCTTTATTATGAAGTAATTAAGGCCAATTTGGATAGAACACAGTCACAAAACTAATACATCGATGTTACACAAATTAATTTATTTAACATATTCTCTCATGCCTGTTCATATACTTATCATGTTGAATTTTGTAGGTAAAACGCCTGGCATCTATGTTACTATGTATCACTTGAAGAGTGGTTGTCAAGGTTCTGGCAAGAAAAGGTAAAAGCTTTTCATATATGAGGTTTCCGCATACTGCCATCCCTAGTGAATACTTGTGAGTTATGTGCAGAAAGGTGCAACTAATGCCATGATGATGCATTTTCCCGTCTCTTGGATGATGATGGCCATGATTTAGTAGGTTAATTATGCTTGAGATATGCTTACCTGTGTTGCAGTGCAGTAAGAACACCAAATTGTGCGTCTCATTATGCATGCAATGATGTGAGTTCGTGTCTGGTCAGAGTGCCAGGGATTTCCTGCAAGGACAGTGCTTAAGCAAACACCTTTGCATCATTGCCACCATGCGAAGTGGACATGCCTATGCAGCTTGTGACAGATCATCCTTAATTATTCTCCAAAATGTAGCCATCGACACTAATTGCTGGTTTAAGTTCATATTCTATTTGTTATCTTAATCTCAGTTTGCTGCAGGACGTTGCACCTCCCATCCATACGCTTGTGATGCATTTGCACCTAATTTGTTTGTGTGCTTTCCATGTTTAATTACTTAATCTATGTTAAGTTAATTAATTACTTAACCTTTGTTCTTCGTGTCATTTATGGTTATCCAATTGAGATTAATGTAGAAACAAATATAATTATTGGTTATGGTCAGTTCATGCAGGTGCCTTCTGTCACCACCATGATCTGGTAAAAATTGGCATCATATCTAATTGTGCCCTGTATTAAAATTTAGTGGTGGGGTTGAGTAAATAAAAAATTTACTCCACATCTCCACCAATTTGCTTTATAATTACTTTAAGTAAATAAAAAATACATTAATGAACGTTCATTGATCTATTGAGTTCCGCGGACTTGGTCAAATGTTAACACAATGTTCTTGTTATTGGGTATCATATATTTATTTTATGGTTTGAACTAGCAAACATTATGCCATGTAAATCTTTTGCTTTTATAGCTTATACTCCGTAAAGCCAGTAATTCTGCCTTGCAGATTTGTCACTGTGTCATTAACATTTGACTTGGGTCAAATGTTAACACGATGTTCTTGTTATTAAGTATCATATATTTATTGAGCAGTGGTTTGAACTAGCAAACATTCTGCCATGTTAATCTTTTGGTTTTATAGCTTATACTTGCTGTAAAGTCAGTAATTAATTCTGCCTTGCTGATTTGTTACTGTGTCATTAACTGGACAGTCTTCCTTGCCATCTGCAGACGGCCAAGTTCGACTGGATAAGGTAGGTAGGTACCTTTCGTGTGCATATTGTTGGGACACTGCTCTGTAAGCTATTTCTGCTTTGAAGTGCATTGCTTCCTTTTTAGCCATTTTATCTTCTACCTTCAACCCTTCTTTCTTAGTCATATTTTATGAACGCAATCAACTTGTTTTCTCTTTTACATGCCATTATTTTATTGTACTGCAAAATATGCAATTGCCGCTTTTGGTTCTTTTGTCGAAACGATGTTTGGTTCTAAAGTTTGTAATAAGGGTTGTCCGATTCTCTCCAAGAGAGATGAAGCCGGAATTTTGTTCCATTATCTAAAAATATGCAATTGCCGCTTTGCTCTTGGTGCTATTTCCTTGCTAATTTAACAGTTTCAATATTATCTAAAAAATTGCTTTACTACATCGATTTCAGCTCTTGGGGATTGATCAGCCTGAGGACTCTGCTGTCAATTGGGACAACACTAAAGGCCCAGCAAGAGGGAATGGCCTTTCGGCTCCAGCAAAATCTGCAAGGCGTCAGGATCCAATTGGAAAGAAATCTTCCAAGAAACAGGTCTCATTTGCAGAGCGTCCTGTATCTTTTTGTCTCCTCTGGCACTATATATTGTGGAAATACAGAGGCGCAAGGAAAGAAGATAAACACCGTTGAGTCCCTTGGACCGGTGCCTGCATGTTTATATAAAGCGATAATAGCCATCGCTAGGGCGTACAGGGAAACACAGGATATTTGTGATAGTTGTTACCAAAGATACAACAGCCTATATGAGATCTAAATTTGGTAACTACTCCACAATATCCTCATACATGATATTTTACATATATGACGAAATCTGCTACCGAAGCAATATCAGTTGGCTCAGCTGGTGGTGACGCCTCAAGTGAGAAAGTTGTCAAGAACAACTCCACCAGGCAGGGCAACTTTGAGACGCACACAAAGGGCTTTGGTTCGAAGATGATGGCTAAGATGGGATTCATCGAGGGCACTGGACTTGGCAAAGATGGCCAAGCAAGCCATAGTGCAGCCCATCCAAAGCCATTCATCGTCCCAAATCTCTCGGGCTAGGCGTGGAATTTGACAGTGAAGCCAAGGCGATCAAAGCAAGGTCAGAGTCGAGGCGCAAGACGCGGCGACTGGAGATGAATGATGCCGGCTCCTTTGAGAGGCATACAAAGGGTTTTGGATCCAAAATGATAGCGAAAATGGGTTTTGTTCCGGGCGTGTGTTTCTGAAGTTTTCTAGACAGAGAAGATCGCGAAGACATCAGTGTACACAGCTTCAGAAACAAGAGCTTTTCTTGCTTAATGGAAATTAAGTGGGGAGACCATTGGCTGCTTATCTCCCAACTTTACGAAAAGCTTTAGTTGCATGACAGATCAAGCAAAGTTGAGCAGACTTGTTGCTTGTAGCAAGTTGGCTAAAGCTTAAGCAAGATAAGAGGTCACACTGACACATGCGTAGAGATCTTAAGCGAGGTTACCGAAGTCACACTGCCACATGCGGACCTGAGATATATCTTTTGTGCCCTTCCACGTAGGGGAAAAAAAAATTCCATAGAGGTATGCAAATTTAACTCTGTGCATTCTCACTCCGATAAATACCACGTATTTATCTTGTCAATCTCAACCATTCATTTAATTTTTCTCTCCTTCCATTAATAACACCCTTGATTTCTCACTCCTCCAATTAAATAACACTGTTGGTGAGGTGAGGTTGAGATTTAGCTAGATAAACACGTGGCATTCATCGGAGTGGAGATACACATGATTAAATTTACATACCTCCTCCATAGAATTTGTTTCCTCGACGTAGACGTTCTTTTGTAAAAAAAATGTTTTCCATTGTCAATTGCCATAACGATAGTGGTGCTATTACATGGTGTACTCAAGACGCAAAAACCATCAGAATCGTGATTCGTGAACAAACAATATAATCTCTTATTTCATTTTGTCGCATCGACCTAGACTTGAATCCAAATTAAATGATAAACAAAAAATAAAAGGCAACACAAATTAACCGCGACGCGAACGACGATGATCCACGCATGCACGGCCTCGGCAGCAACTCGTTATCAGTCGAGCTTCACGGTGGAGAAGAGGTAGTAGGCGAACCAGAATGACGCGCCGAGCCCGACAGCGCCGGTGGCGAGCATGATGGCGAGCGCCATGAGCAGCGAGTACCCGACGTAGAGCGCGGCGGACACGGGCCCGCTGAGGCTGTGCAGGTCGAACACGAGGTAGTAGACGGCGTAGCCGAGGATGTAGGCCGCGACGGAGCCGGACGCGAAGAAGGAGCGCCACCACCACCGCCAGTCCTCCACGCAGAGGCCCATGTACGTTAGAACCACCGACACCTCGGCGCACACCGCGACGAGCAGCCCCAGCACCACCAGAAGGAACCCGAACGCGTAGTACACCCGCCCCAGCCACAGGCTCGACATGATGAAGAAGAGCTCGATGAACAGTGTCCCGAACGGCAGCGTCCCCGCCACCGCCACGAACAGCCACGGCGAGCACTGCGCCGGCGGTACCTGGTCGAGCAGTGTAATTTCATGGTGTGATCGATGTAATTGGCATTGATATTCAGAGTTACATGCTTCGATGGAACGACCGAACGAGGAGTCGAAGCTTATACCTGGCGTGCGATCTTGTTGGTCTTGACGGGGTACTCGACGTGGCGGACGCGGGAGGCGATGAGACCGCCGAAGAGGGTGAGGGGCACGGATACGAAGAACCACATGAGGATGAGGACGACGAACAGCACGAACGGCACGGCGCCGGTGCTGCCGTTGTACCAGAGCACGCAGTTGAGCGCGGTGAACACGGCGAACCCGACGCCCGGGAAGACGCACGACGCGCGCCACGCCACGGACTTCCAACCGGCACTGTCGCCGTGCCGTAGCGTCTTCCAGAGGCGCACAGAGGTGTACCCTGCCGCGATGCCCAGTATGAAGTAGAAGCACAGCATGCCTGTGACGAGTGCGCCCCGGGACGCCGGAGACATGAACCCGAGCGCGGCGAAGAGGATGGTGACCACGCCCATGCCCAGGATGCGCACGCCGTCGCCGACCAGCACGCAGAGGAGCACTGGGTGGCTGGGCTCCCGGAACACATCACCGGAAACGAGTTTCCACCCGGCAAGCTCGTCAACGTGCGGCGCCGCCTCGCTGCCGACCTCCTCGTACTGCGCGAGGTCGCGCCGCACGGTGCGCAGCAGGATGACAAGTACGATGGCCGCGAGGAACGCGACCACCACGATGGAGTTGAGGATGGAGAACCAGTGCACCTTGGAACCGCCCATCTCCAGGTACGCGTCCCACCGTGACGGCCACTCGACGCTGCTCTCCACGAAGGCGATCTCGTAGGAGAAGACCAGCGGCCGGTTCTCCTGCACGCGCATGCCGACCACCGACGGGTTGCACCAAGTGGTCGCCTTCGACGGGAGCTCGTCGTACATCTTCTTGTCCTTGATCGCCGTTGCATCGTGTTCCACGCTGCATGGCACGACCTCGAACCCGACGACGGTGTACCCGCCGCCGTCCTTGCCGCCGGAGAAGCTGATCAGGTCGACAGCGTCGGCAGTGGCCATCAAGACCTCCATCCTGGAGGTGCCGTTCCGCTGCTTGTTGACCAGCACGGTGAACTTGAGGTGATTGTAGACGTAGTACTCGCCGTCGTCCGCTCGAACGCCGACGGGGAAGCCGGTGGACCGGAGGAGCACGTCGGGCGCGAACGGGTTCTTGACGTACCGGACGACGGGGAGCGTGTCGAGGAGGAGGTTGACCTGGTAGGCGTCGTTGATGCGAGACTTGATGAGGTCGGTGATGGCGGGGGACACCGGATCGGTGCGGCAGAGGAAGGCGGTGGTGTTCTTGAGCATTGAGAATCGGTACGGCGAGGTCTCGATGCGGTCACCGAGGAGGAGCTCGCCGAGGCTCTCGGCGGCACGGTTGACGCCGTCTTGTGGGGGGCAGAAGGGGAGGGAGTAGTAGGGGAACGGGAGCTTTGAGGACGGCGAAGTCAGGGAGTTCACCTTGGCAGCCAGTGGATCACCGGGGCTGTACCGGTGCGGGTAGCTGCCCGGGAGGTAGAAAGCGGCCGCCGGAGAGTTGCCGGAATGGAGGACGAGGATGAACATAAGGGTGGAGAGGATGGTGGGCGTGGAGGGGGAAGCCATGGCCACGGCCATGCTAGCTGGAGGAGGAAGAGGTGAGATGCTAGTTGGTGCAGGGTGAGACTGGTTGGAAGCTTAGTGTGTTGTGCAACCTGTTTTTATTCATGACAGGTGCTTTGATTACTAACCAAGAAAAGGAAAGAAGCAAATAATGATCAGTCATAAACAGAGATCGAGTTGAGAAGATGCATGAGTTTAACTTATGAAGAAGATCAGTCATAAACAGAGATCGAGTTGAGAAGATGCATGAGTTTAACTTGTGAAGAAGGGAGTAGTTTTCTTTAATTTATAGATGATATTTTAGGATCACTGTAGTTAATCAAGCATTGTCAAATGTGCTACATGGAGAGTACTTAGATCGTTCGCATGAAAACTACATTATTGGATTGGGAAAATTTTATAAATGTCGGTGAATAAGGGCCTAAGTTTTGATTTGCCATCAATTGAGCATAATCCTTCAATGCAGTTGCAATATAGACACAGATTGTGTTTTCCACTGCAATTAAGTCAACTGCTTCCAATCAAACTATTCTACAACTAATTAGTAAGCCACCAGTGTTCCTCCGGTGCTGAGCAGAGCTCATATCGGAGAACCTGATTTGCAGTGTTGTTATGGTTTTTTTTTTTTTTTTGAAATAGGGTTAGGAGCTCTGCCAATGTATTAAGAAGAAGATAAAAAGTTATAGATGTAGTTGTACAAATAGAAATGAAAGACTTGGTAGACTAAAACAACAAGCCACGTCGACTGAACATAAGGACATACTCTTTGACCTAGCAAAAGGCAACTCAGATCTCTAGCCTTAGGAGAAGCGCAACCTGTTGAAAATCATGTAATCGCAAAAGCACGTTTTCGATTCTACACGTATTGAACGATGGTATTAGCCATCATCTGAACCGTATGATAAGTGTCTATGAAAATCCTATTATTTCGGTCTTTCCATAGATTCCACATGGTGAATATAACAATATCGTCCACCTTCTTCCTACGCTCCATTGTCACAGAGGAGCAGACCTTGTTCCACCAAACTATGACACCTAGTTGTACCGAGTTAGAGTCTGGAGGCATGTAGATTACCGCCGTATGTTGGAAGACCTTCATCCATCCCTGCCTCCCAAAAGGACATAGCAGAATCAGGTGACGTGCCGATTCAAGTCGGATCCACATAAAACATAGGTTGCAGTATGTGGTCACCCCCTAGCTGCAAGCTTATTGGCCGGAAGGATCCTTTCCCGAGCAAAGAGACATGCAAAGAACTTGCATCTTCCGTTCGTGCTAGCCTTTCAGATCATGTTGTAGTTGTGATCTGGAATTGAACCTAGCTATGAGTTGGAACCTGTACACCGATTTTGCTGAGTACTTACCACTGGACATCCATTTCCAAATGACATCATCCTGTACATCGTCCCGTAGTTGCACCTGCTGAATTGCATTCCATAAGCGAACGAAGTCGTCTAGCTGCACCGCGGTTGTAACTCAATGCAGTGAACGAAGCCATCCCCTGCTGGTGAGCTCCTTCCTGACCGAACGTCCTGTCTTGCGGGCCAACTGGAAGTAGGAAGGTGCTAGCTCACGTGGAGAGACACCCCAAAGCTAGTTGGATTCCCAGAACTTTGTTGTTTCGCCATTTCCTAGCGCTAGAGTGATGCTCGCATTGAATAACCTGTGAACCGATTCATCACACGGGAGCAGGGGGTGCTAGGTTGTAATGGGTTTTGGCTTTGCTGGGATTTACTTCGATGACCTCTTGCTATGGCACTTCATTTTTCGGGTACACGCTCTAACCAACTCTTCTTACTAGAACTATAGAGTATAGATTGTTGCTTAAATGATAATTGGCTGCTCACACCATTCTTTTAGCAAAATGATGTTAGTATACATATCTCATTTGGGTCTTAGTTTTATTAGTACGGTCTCGGAAAGATTAACTGATCAGTGATCGGAAGAACCTGCAGTAACTAGTAAGTAGTTGACTAGGCCTTACCACCTGGTAGCCTAATCGAATGTTAATCAAGAAACTCACTACTTTCAGGAACATTAGAGCCTTTCAGGTACGTAGATCCGCTGGAGATATTGCATAATCTGGAGGGCTAGCAAGTACTCCTGTATCAAACATGGTTTATTTTTTACTTCACACAATAAACAAAAAAAAAATGTAGAACTTTAGTGGAACTGAAGAAGAGTAAAGAATGAACAAAGTCAGCATGTATCACCAGCATTACTAATCTACATGCATTTTGACTACGCAAGCTAGTTAACCTCATGAGCAAGCAAACTTTATCAATATAGAACTATAGTTGCATTTAATGGCCGTTGAGCCATCTGTAAAAATCAACCGACATAATCTTCTTACTTAAGAAAAATGATTTTTTTTAATAAAAATGTAAGCGGAAGATGCCATCCTGAACCATTTGATCAAGAGTGCGTGGCAAATTTGCATAGAGGTGAGCACTAGATCGGACTATTTTGGGCCAATACTTTAAATTTATCCAACTATAGGCATGTGCCATAGTAATGTAGCTTTCGAACTGTTAACTGATGATATCACCCTGCGCTGGAATGGCTCCCCCGCTCTAGCCCCCGCTCCAGCCCCCCACCCACCTCTACTCCCCCATCCTCAGATCCAACCCAGATCCACCCCTCTCCCGTAGCAAATCCCCCAACTCATCCTCGGATCCGGCTTCCCCGCTCCCAGATCTACCTTCTTCGAAGCAAGGCTGGCTCCATGACCCGCAGGACGAAGGCTTGCTCCAAGTTCAGAAGTCAGTTTCAAGGAAGGACCCTCCAGCGGCGGTCGCAGATCTGCAGGGCAAAGCTCGTTTCCAGACCCCAGAGCGCACCCACTCGCTTTCTCTCGGGAAGCAGGCAGATGGAGTTAAAGTGCTTCGCCAGAGCTTGAAGGATGAGGTGTCGAGGTCTGCTCAGGTCAGCTGTCAACCGAGGCATCGGGTGGGCATTGATGGTGACGAAGCAGAGCATCATTCATGGTCGAAGGCCGAGAGGGTGCCTCGCAAATCCTTCTTCTCGGTCTCTCAAAAAGGGAAACAGATTCAAGTTGAGGAGTGCGGTTTTCAAAAGCCTCATGGCAGTCCCAGTTGGAGATGGTCTGAGATCCAGCAGCTCTTGTCAAAGCCCCGAAGCAACCCGGAAGAAGTAAGCTGTGAGCTGGGTTTGCCGATGTCAAATTGTGGCGCATTCATAGCTAGAACTCCAGAAGATGATTCAAGCGGATGGTCTAGGGTCAAGCCGAAGCATTGGTGGCGGAAGAGTCAGAATCTCTCAGCATTGCAAGCTAGCCTGAAGCAACCTTTTCAACGCCTCAGCGGCTCAGAATTCTTCAAACGGAAATTGAATGGTAAATGCTTCAATTGCTTTTCACCGGATCACATTGCTGGTTTCTGCGGTGCTTCGGTGAGGTGCTGGCGCTACCTCCTCTCTGGACATAGAGCTATTCAATGCCCTAGTAGAAGAGGTGGTTTTCTTGATAGAGCTTCAGATAAAGAGATGGTGGCGCCTCAAGCTCTTCAGCCCTCAGACATCCTCCCCAAGACCTTACCAAGTGCTCCCAACAAATCATACAGTGAGGCTATTCGCCAGGGCAGGGTTATGGAAGCAAGATACCCCGGCGACCCCAGGGCAAGGCCGGCTAGAGCCTACTGTGCCATCTCGGCTACGGGGACTATCAAGCGTCGTCGCGACGAGCTCATCGACCGAACGACGGTGTGCTGGTTTGATGGGAGCAGCCACGATGTGGAAGCCTTCTCGGTGGGAGACATGATCAGGGAGCGTTTCAACCTTGGCCATGGAGACTTCCAACTGATCAAGCATTTCCCAGAGCAATTCCTGGTTATCTTCTCCGAATCAGCGTCAAGGAGGAGGGTGGTCAGCACTGCGGTGGTGCCATACTGGGGGCGCGTCTTCAACTTTGCAGCCTGGACAGAGCATCGCTATGCAACCAACGTCAACTTCGAGTTTCATGTGAAGGTGCGTGTGGAAGGTGTTCCTGTTCACTGCTGGAGTGAGGAGGTAGCAGCACGGGCATTGGGGAAGAGCTGCGCAATTCACTATGTGCAGGAGTGCACTAGGCGTAGGGAACGCACGAGGTCTTTCGATCTTTGGGCCTGGTGTTCCGACCCGTCTGACATTCCGAAGGAGGTTTCCTTGACTGTGTTGGAGCCTGACAGAGAGCTGCCACCCACCAATGTCCCTCTCCCTCAGGTGGCCTTACACTACGACGAACCAACTGACCTGAAGAGGGGCCAAGTCTTCAACCTTCGCAATCACCTGGAAGTGGTGGAAGATCTATCTTTCCTGCGTGGCCGTGGCAATTTCGGAGGCCTCCCCAACCGCAAGCAACGCCGGGAATTTGTTTGGACCTATGGGGCACCGGATGAGGTTGGGGAGAGGCGGGACAGCGTGAAGCAGGGCGGAAGTAGAGGCAGAGATATGCACCGTCGCTATGATGATCATGACGACGATGACCACAACCACGATGGCCACCGATGCACCTCCCGCAGGCATCGCAGTATGTCCTCCTGGGTTCGTGACTCAAGATGCAGAGGAGGGGTAGAAGCTTGCCATAGCGCATCTTGGCGCGGATCAACTTCCTGTCGTTACAGACAAGTTTCCTCTTCGTCCCAGCAAAAGATGACGCAAGTGACCAGCCACAGTGGACTACCAAAGAAGACTGAACAAGCTAAAGGCACGAAAAGGGTCTCCTTCGCCGAGCCTCTGGTGTCGACGCTGAAGAAGTATCAAGAGGGTGCAGATAAAGCGCGCAGCAGCCTGGAGAACCTTGTGCAGAGGTCATCCTCCAACATTGGGGCTCATCTGGGGCTACAGGTACGTCACAATAAAGTGGCCCTCAATAATGCTCAATTAGTTTTCAATTCACATTTTAATGGCAACAATGTTGGGCCGCATGTGGAAATTGTTTTTCCTAGCTCTCCTCCTCAATCAGAGCCAGTTTGTTCTAACTTGGGTGCCATAGATTCTGAAAACCAGCCTGGGTCGGCCTTTCTGAGGACTGAGGGGTCCAGCCATTTAGTGTTGCTAGAAAATTCATTTCAAGCCGAGTCGTCCGATGCTGGAATCTCAGAAAAATTACCCCTTGAAGAGCACCCAACAGAACCTTTAGATCCTGTTATCACAATTTCTGGAAACTCACCCCCAATAGCTCTTTCAGTACACCCAGAAGTTCTTCTTTCTCCATGTGCAGACGAATCTTCACCTAAAAGCCTGCTTACCGCAAAAGAGATCTCCAACAAAGGCCTGACCGTTTCACCACGATGTTTAACAAAACCAGTTGAATTACCACAAACCACCCCATTGGAAATTCTGCCAGAAACCGCAACTACACATATTTTTTTGCCTGCAGAGCATTTCGATGCATCTGAAGCTTTGCCCAAAGTTTCAATGCATCAGAACCTGCTAGAAATCCCACCATCAGAAACTTTGCCAGAAATTCCCTCAGAGCTGCTTGAACCTCAACCATCACAAACTCTGCCGGAAACTCCATCCGCACGGATGGTTGGGCATTCAGAGCAAATCACAGTAAATGATCAACTGGATTTAGATGAGTTCATCAATGTGGTATCTCACAAACCAGAAACTCCCCTCATTCACACACCCCCAACCCCAATATTTGTGAACCGGAGCACTCGATGAACCAGAGTTCAAGTCACAAAGGAATAAAATTCACTCAAAGAAAAAGCGCCAGGCTAGCAGCAAAAGCCAAATCACGATTAGGAACTAACATGGGCACAATCCAATTAGCACAGGAACTCCTAGCAACCAAGCTTAAAGACCTTTCCCCACCACAACAAAATCTCTCATAAGATAATCTTTTTGATCAGTTGGCCAGGCACTTCGAACAACCATTGAGCAAAGAGAAGGTCCAGGCGATTCTACAGTTGGTGAACCAGGGATCGAGCAAGCAAAAAGGCCGGAAGAAATCGCCCTTGGGGAACCTGCCGTCCCCCGGCAAGGGCTGCCAGAAGGCCTAAGCGGGGACGCCCCTCCTTTGGTGGAGTTTGCACTATGCTGCCTATGTTGTCAATGAGATGTGTGCAAATTGCTGGAGATATGAAGGTGTCTGGTAGGGCTCGGCTTACTTCCTATGCTGTAGCAGCATGTATGTCTTCTGGTGATGTATTACCTTATTTCGCGTGTAAGGCCAATAGGCTTGCTAGTTATCGTCGGTTTTTCATGTTTCGGTTGGAGACCAGTAGGCCTCTTGTTGTGGTGGTGGCCACTAGGCCCTTATGTTGTATTCGGTATTTCCTGTATCTGTGTGGAGTCGGATCGGATGTTGTGTTATTTGCTTGGCTATGCTTCTTAATTATCTGGCACGCAGTGCCCTTGCAAGTGGACTTTCCATGTGTTAATGTCAACAAATTGCACTGTCCTATCATGAAATGTTAGAGGCCTAAACAATTCGGCGAAAAGAGAAAGCATTAAGCGTTTAGTCCTGTCAACTGGCGCTACTGTGGTGTGTCTGCAGGAGACGAAAATTCTCAATTGGACGCCGTGTTTACTACATGAAACATTAGGACCGAGACTGGCAAACCAGACGGTCTTTTTGCCTTCCAACGGAACATCTGGTGGAATATTACTTGCGGCCTCAGATGATCTTTATGATCTCCAAAACCCTAGATCAACACCCAATACGATCACCGCAATGGCCTCGCGGTGTGATACGCTGACTTGGGACATTACCGGGGTATATGGGCCGCAGTCAGACGATGAAAAGAGAGCCTTCCTCACTGAACTAGAATCTTTGCAGCAGGTGGCTCTGCCTAAATGGCTGATCCTGGGAGACTTCAATCTTATTAGACAAGCCAGTGATAAGAACATAGGACCGACAAATAGGAGAATGATGTAACTCTTCAATCACACTATAAACAGGCTTCAGCTTTTAGAGTTGGACCTCCAAGGCCGCCGTTTCATGTGGACAAATGAGCAAGACCAACCTATTATGACGAAGATTGACCGTTTTTTAGCAACAATGGAATGGCACGACACCTTCCCAAATGCGGACCTCTGTGCAATGGCAACTATGACATCAGACCACTGTCCTCTGCTCATGCAAGGAAATGCAACCTTTGAATATTTTAGAGGTTTTTGCTTCGAAGCTTGTTGGATCACGATGCCGGGTTTCCAGGAGGTAGTAACACAATCCTGGACTCAGCCAGTACTCACATCAGATCCGATCCTGCGGTTGCATGTCAAGATGATTAGAACTGCTAAGGCTTTAAAAAGCTGGAGGAGGCAAAATTTTGCCAACATTGCTCTTCAAACAGCTTTGATACAAGTCACGACCTCCATCCTGGAAAGTGCCCAAGAAAGACGTCCACTAGTGCCAATTGAGCTTGAACTTCGAAAAATTCTTAAGCTCAAGTTGCTCGGGTTGGCAGCATTACAGAAATCTAGAGCGAGACAACACTCAAGGTTAACCAAAATCCGCTTGGGGGACTCCAACACACGGTTTTTCCACTTGATGGCCAGTGCAAGACGGAGGAAAAACTTGATCCGTGTGATTCAAAAAGAAGACAATATGATGTACTCTCAACAGGACAAGTTAAAAGAAACTTGCCAATATTTCACAAGGGTTTTGGGCCAACACGGAACAAGGGACAAAGCGCTCAACTGGAACACCTTGGGCTACATGGAGAGAGACCTCACCGATCTTGAGAGTGAGATCTTTGAAGAGGAGATGATTAACACCATTCAGGAACTCCCCAATCAAAAAGCGCCGGGTCCTGATGGATATATAGGTCTATTTTACAAAACTTGCCTGCAAACCATCAAAATTGACCTTCTTGAAGCTATTAGGGCCTTCTTCAACCTGCTTCATAAACACCTGCACAAGTTAAATGTGGCAAACATTGTTCTTCTGCCCAAAGTGGAGAATGCACCAGACCGATCGTTTGCATCGATCACCTCATAAATAGCTTCATGAAGATCATCACCAAAATTCTGGCAAATAGGCTTGCGCCCAAGCTAGATGAATTAGTCTCTGTCTCGCAAAACGCCTTCATAAAAAAGAGATGCATACATGATAACTTCTTATACGTGCAAAGAGTTATCCGAAAACTGCACAGAGACAGAAAGCCAGCGCTCTTCATAAAACTGGACATCTCAAAAGCATTCGATTCCTTAAACTGGACCTTCCTCCTGGAGATGCTCCAGGTTCGTCGGTTTGGCTGTAAATGGCGAGAATGGGTTGCGGCGATACTCAGGATTGCCTCTTCAAAGGTTTTCATCAATGGTCAGCCGACGGCATCAATTAATCATGTGCGCGGGGTTCGACAAGGAGATCCTTTATCTCCCCTCCTGTTCATCTTAGCAATTGATCCCCTTCAAAACTTGTTGGAGTTGGCAGCGAGCCGAGGTATTCTCAAACCGGTATTGCCGGCTGCGGCAAAACTAAGATGCTCCCTCTACGCGGATGATGCTGGTATATTTTTAAATGCAGATGGCGATGAGCTGAGAGCGCTTAGCAGCATTCTTGATATTTTTGGAAGATGCTCAGGCCTGAAAATCAATATCTCCAAAACAGAAATCTATCCAATCAGATGCCAACACGATCATCTTCAAGAATTGTTAAATGTTTTCCCTGGCAAAATTTCAACCTTCCCAGGGAAGTACCTCGGCCTTCCATTGCATATAAGGGAATTAAGGAGAATTGAGATACAACCTTTGATTGACAGAATTGGAAACAGACTGGCAGGTTGGAAAGGCAAGCTACTTTCCAAAGCAAGGAGAGAGACCCTTGTAAATTCCGTGTTAACATCACAACCTATTTACCACCTCACGGTTTTCCCCGCACAAAAGTGGCTGATTCGATGCATTGATAAGCTCAGAAGAAGTTTTCTTTGGAGAGGAAGTGAACCAGAAAACTGTAACGGGGGCCACTGTTTGATCAACTGGTCGGTGACCTGTCTGCCAAAAAGCAAAGGGGGTTTTGAGATCAAAGACCTGGACCGCTTCGCCAGGGCTCTTAGGCTTCGTTGGCTATGGTTCAGATGGAAATGCAATGAAAGAGCCTGGGCGGGGCTCGACCTACCGTGTGACAGTTCTGATGTTGCACTCTTCAATGCTTCAACGATTGTCACGGTAGGAAACGGTAAATTAGCTGACTTTTGGAGATCAAGTTGGGTACAAGGGCAAGCACCGAAAAACATTGCGCCGAGTTTGTTCCAAATAGCGAGAAGAAAAAACATCTCGGTTCACAAGGCTTTGTCTAACAACTATTGGATCCGCTTCTGCACTCCTGTGAACTCGGAAGTTGAAGTCAAGGAGTTTGTTGCGCTCTTTGAAGAGATTCAACTAATTCATAAAGATGAATCAAGGGAAGATCAGATAAGTTGGAGGTGGACCCCCGATGGACAATACTCAGCAAAGACTGCCTACCTAGTGCAATTCCACTCATCTCATCAGAAGATGAAGATCTCGCCTGATATGGAAGGCGCATGCTGAACCCAAATGTCGTTTCTTTGCGTGGACGTTGCTTCACAACAAAATTTTAACAGCAGACAACATGCTCAGGAAGGGGTGGCCATGTAATACCATCTGTAGTCTTTGCAACACGTCTTCGAAAACTCCAACCCACCTTTGTAAAGATTGCCCTTTTGCGATACAAGTATGGGGTTGTCTCTTACGCTGGGGGAATCTGGATCGATGTCAGAATTTAAGCTTCAGTGGCTCGATATATAAATGGTAGCGGAAAATGAGATCCCAATATGATAAAGAATTTCGACGACACTTGGATGGGTTACTCATTTATTTCTGGTGGAATCTCTGGCAAGAAAGAAATCAACGTATTTTCCAGGGGATAACTAAAACACCCGAACAGGTGGCCGGTTTGATCAAGGATTCCGTGCTCAACCGGGGCTTCGCCATGTCTCTCAGGACCACGATTTAGTTTTTTTGGTTTCTATTTTTTCCCTCCCTCGTGTCTTGGTAGTTTTTCTTCTTATTGTCTTCGTAGGGGTTTTTTTCTTCTCCCTTTTTGGTCCTGGGTGATCTCTGTTGGGAGGGTTGTTGTAGTGGTACTTCTCCGTGGGTGCTGTGACGTTTTTCCGGGTTTTTTCCTTAAAAAACTGGCCTATTTTTCTTTTTCTTTCTCCTTCTAAATAAAAATTTACAGCAATTCTCTTGCTGTTCGTTCAAAAAAAAAACTATAGGCTCGAGGATAAATCCACCGCCCACCAAGTGAATAACATAGCAATCTGAAATTATCAATAAACGCAGTCTAAGGACCAAAAGAGTGCGCGCATTTAGAATTTTTTTAAATAATACACAAAAATAAAAAATTACAAAAATAATAACCCGAAAAAATAACAAAAGTAGGCTACTGTCGCTACTCAAAATGATGACAAAGTTCTATCGTCATTCAGAATATCAATTTAATGATGTCTACACCACGTAGGATCTTAGTCGTCAGTTTGATTAGCGACAAAGTTTTGTCACCAGTTGAAATCACGACATCTTTGTCACTAATTTAACTGGCGACAGAACTCTGTCGTCACTTGAAATAGCGACAGAACTCTAATAATTTATCTAGCTGTAGTTTAGCTATGCTTAATGACGACATGCCACGGAGTAGTTTCAACGACGTGGAAGGTGCACACATCAACTTCCTCGAGCTTGTTGTCCTAGCAAAAAAAACTCTTCGAGCCCTCTTCAAATAGGTAGCAACTGTTTTTGTATAGAACACCACACACTTTGATGGCCAATGAATTACTTATATTCATATGTGATGATAGTGCTTGCTTATAAATAATGTACGATATTTTCTTTCTAATTCATTTTCATTATCATTAATCGGCTAAGTAAAAGTACTAAAATCGTTCGTAGCTTAGTACAATCAAGTCCATTCTTTGCGAAAGATAAAAACAGTGGAGACATTGTTGCTCTTCGTGATTCCATTACCGATTCTGTGATCGGTAATAGAGCATAAGAATATGTACTTTCACCTCCTACATGTGACTTTGGCTGTTGCAAAATGCTGCTCAATTATTTGTAACTTAGTTCAATAAATCGTTTTATCACTATTTCTGCGAAAAAAATAAAGATCAATCGTATTTACACTGAATTAACACAAAAATATACCTTCTACCATCAGGGTATTTAAGATATATCTAAGAGATACAAATACATCTATTTATACGATTCAGCCACTGTACAACCAACCAAAACACACCTTTCCAATGCTTATCCTTCCACGCGAATTGGGTCCCACCACAGTAAGAGCCAAACGGTCTTTGGTGTTTCCTCCCAGCCTCGGCGGTCGGGGACCCACCACTGGTGCGCCACGTCACCACGAGACTCGACCCCACCCCAATCCTCGTAAACCTCCTCCCTCTCTTTTCCCTCCACACGCGCGCACGCACTTCACCCTCTCCTCTCACCGCGAAAATGGCGGCCTCCTCGACGGCCACGACCCCTCCTCCCTTGGCCGCGCCAGGTACCCAAAGCCGCCTGGGCGCCTTCCACCGCCTCTCGCCTTCGCCCTCCTTGCGCCCTCTGGCGACTTCCTCCTCCCCGGCCGTCTCCGCGTCCCCTGCCTCCATCGCCCCCAAACCCAAGCCCAGGGTTCGTACGTTTCGGCTTGGTTTTGCGTTAATCCCTGGTGTTCTGGTTGCGCACTGCGATGATTCCTCTGCCTCTGACCACATGTTGGCTTCGATTGTGCTTGGGTTTTGTTAGGGGCTGGGCCTTCGATGCCGGGCAGCGGAGGGGGCGGCGCCGGCGCGGGGGGAGGCGCCGCTGAAGGTAATGATCTCGGGCGCGCCGGCTTCGGGGAAGGGCACGCAGTGCCGCATGATCGTCGAGAAGGTGAAATAGGAAACGGACTATTGTTTTTCTTTATTTATGCCAATGCAAATTCGTCACTGCCAATTGTGCGGTGAGCCAAACCTGAATTTGTCGAGGAATAAATTGTTGGCTGTGTGTGGCGGGTTGGGTTGCATGAATGCTGAGCCTAAATTCGTTGGTTCGATTTTTTCTGCGATATCGATTTCACACGAAACAGTTGTAAACTGAGTTGGTGTTAATGCCAATAATTTTTTTTACGCGTTAGAGATGAGCAAGGAGTCCTGGTTTACCGAATGAAGCCTCCTGAAACTATGGACATGGTATTGAATCGACACAAATCTTTTACCTGGACTTGTCCAATTTGCATAATAATATAAACCGTTACACAAGGCTATGCATGCGCCTGAAAATAGTTCCGTTTGACATATTGATCAGTTTCACATTCCTGATATCCTCTGTAAAATTAGGCTTTTCTACTCATTTTATTTATTTATTACTCTTGTTTTGGGTGGTACCATACGTTTATGTTGTACAAGAATCCTCTAAGAGTGTTATTCTTTTTTGCTTTTGTTTTAGTATGGTTTAGTTCACATATCTACTGGGGATCTTCTACGAGCTGAAGTATCTTCTGGCACAGAAATAGGCAAGAAAGCAAAAGAATATATGGACAATGGCATGCTTGTCCCGGATCAAGTTGTGACAGATGTATGTGGCTTAATTGTGAGGTATGATCCTTGTAGCTGGTAAAATCTATGAACTGTCTAATTGGTTGCTATTTCAAATAGATGGTGGTATCACGACTATCACAACCAGATGTACAAGAAAGAGGGTGGCTTCTTGATGGTTACCCAAGGAGTTATGCTCAAGCACAAAGTCTTGAAAGTATGAAAATAAGACCGGATATATTCGTTGTACTGGAAGTAAGTCACTGTTAACCATTTGGTGGCATTGATTATCTGTTGACACATGTTTCAATTTCTTTAAAAAAAATCTATAATATCTTGATTTTTTGGATTGCATTCCCACCTTGCTGGTCATGCTTATATCAAATTTTCAATAGGCATATCTATTATTCTTCTGTAATGCTAGGTTTGTTTGTATAATTTTGATAGATCAAAAGGTCCAGACAGAAAGGATGTGTCAACTTTGAATATTTCCTGTTGACATTCTTTTCCATTATGAGCTTCGTTATGCCAGATTACATTGGCTGTGGCAGTAAGTCAGTGATTGAAAATGGAATTAATAATAAGACCTTATTTACAATTTTGCAACATTTATGCCAGCAAATTGATTATTTGGACCCTTGTCACAAATTGAAAATAAGATTCATGCTTTACTAAGTTATCTTGCAGGACCTCATCCCATGTTTTTGTGCATTTCCGTGTCTTTCTATACTTTTTTGCTTCCGTTATACAAGTGTGCATGCCTCTGTGACATTTAAAATGGCAGCAATATAAAAATTCAGTTATACATTCTCTGAGTGAGTGCTGAGTGTTGAATTTGTATGTAAGGTTGCATCATGCTCATAATTCTTCTTTTTTTGTGTAACTACAGTGTTTGGATCTTGGAAGCAACTAATACCGTACATTTTTAGTTCTCCTTCTCTTACCTAACATTGTGTACCACAGATGCCTTTGACCTCATGCATTTCAATTTTGTTGTTAAATTCAGGTTCCTGATGACGTTCTAATCGACAGATGTGTTGGAAGAAGGCTGGATCCTGTTACCGGTAAAATTTACCATGTAAAAAACTACCTCCCAGAGAATGAGGAAATTACTGCCAGGCTTATTACACGCTCTGACGATACATTTGAGAAGGTTATGTTGTTGTCCACTTAAGAAATTTTATGCTTGTTTTGTCATATTCCACAAGATCTGAAGAAGTATTTATCTTATTCAATGTAAGATGCTAACTTGAGATCTTGGGGCTGCATTTGAGAAATTGATTTGTAGACAGTCCTCTATGTTTTGTTAATCACCAGCTTGGACCCAAATCTGGAATAATTATGTAGAATAGTTTGGTCGGTGCTGGTTGCCTAGAAGCATTGCTGTAATTCAGTTTTATTAGTTACTATTGGTGTTGTCTGTTGTAGATCTCAACTGCTGAGTAATTGTTTGTTTTTTCCGTCATTGTTCCAGAGCTCAGCTATGGGTTTGTACTATAACCGTATCCTCTTCTTAATGATATGATGTGCAGTTTTCCTGTGTATTCTCGAGAAAAAAAAATAGTTTGGAGGCTCCTGCTATTTTGCTAACGTCTATTTATTTGTAAGTTGAAGTGTTATCTATCTAGGTTGAACTTGGGGTGTATTATTAGTATTTTCTAGCTTGTTCTTTGTATATCACTTAGACTCCCTATTTCAGTTAGCTGTACATCCTTTATTAGTGATAATGAAATAGATATACTATTCTTCTGCCTTTCATAAAAAAAGTCGTATTGTAAGATTCTGTTTGTAAACTGTAAGGCACTTCAGAAAAAAAATCTTTTAACTTGCTGTTTAAAAGTTTATTGGCATTTACAAAGGACATCTTGGAACTATACAAGATAGTAATTTGTATAGCATGGACATTTTTGTGTAAGGACTCAAACCATCCCATTTTACCTACCGTACCGCTATAGTTCAAACCCCTTTCTTTTATGATGTAGTTGTGTAATGCTGACATCTTTTTCCATGCTTTTACATTTTAAACCCTAAGATTTTTCTTTCTTCTGCAGGTTAAATCACGTCTTGAGACTTACAAACACAATTCTGAAGCTGTTGTTCCGACATACTCAGATTTGCTAAACCAGGTTCTTGTGTATTCCTAGTCATTATCAGAGCACTGATCCAAACTTTAAATTGGAAGTAATGGTTGCTGCAATGTGGAAGAATGTAGATTGATGGAAATCGCCCAGTGGAAGACGTTTTTCATAAAATAGATTCCCTGTTACAGAAGATTTGTGAGAATGCTTCAGCAAACAAGTTGGCCAAAACAAATGGTCAGAGCATAAAATGAAGTTCCCCTACTAATTTCTTATGTTGTACACAAACAATAGCAGCTAACTCCACAACATCAACTAGCCTGTCAATTTGATGAAAGACCAGTTTTCATGTTATGCTTTGACAATAACCACCACGTGCTACTAACTATTAGTGATGGAAGAATAATGATATACCAAGCATCAGTACATCTCATTATAAGATGTAATGCCACTTCAATAGGATCTACAATCATGAAAATACTTGTCCATTGCTATGTTTTTTGATAGTCTGTTAGTGATGTTCATGCCAACATATTAAGAAATCACAGCAAAATTAAAGGTAGAAATTAGTATATGACATTGAGGATAGGAAGTTTACTTTTTAAAATTAAACAAATATACGATGAAGGGACAATTTGAAATATTCAGTAGACCTATGTTTGTTGGGAAAATTTGCTTAACGAAATGACATGCAAAGCTTGTGTGTGTTCTCTAAAATTTTTTTGCTGTGTAACACCGAAAGCGCAACTTATGATTCACTGGCTCATTTGATAATTTTGGGGAGATAGAAAAAACTCAGAAAGGAAAAAATTCCCTGACTGGCCTATGGGACCCAGCTGAGTACGAGTCCCACGGGTCAACAACTTCATCCTTCATCATGCTGCGGGTGTTTGTCATCAGCATGCCCCGCTCCGAGAACTGGATTAGGTTGACTTAGTCGATGTGGAAATACTCATGGTGACCTCAAGGCTTATGAGCTCATCGATGAGCATGGCACCAACATTGTGCCTGGTGCACCGATGACAGCCTGGATGTCGGCAGCCACATGGCTGTGGAGATCATCACAGACACAGTCCCACATGTTGAAGAGGAGGCCTCAGCAGCTGGCGTGCTTGAGGTAGGAGGGGTTAAGGGTCCATGGGGGTGAAGGA
Organism: Guadua angustifolia; assembly: GCA_036346375.1. Lineage (NCBI taxonomy): Eukaryota > Viridiplantae > Streptophyta > Magnoliopsida > Poales > Poaceae > Guadua > Guadua angustifolia. The sequence continues at coordinate 2,664,689 of CM070521.1, read as the reverse complement.
GTGTGGCGAGAGTGTCCATTGGTTGGTGGCGATCTCCAGAGGTGCAGTGGGACCAGAAGGGTATTGATGTTTTTTCCTACTGCTTATCTCTCTTAGCTAAAAGGGTATTGATGTCTTTTCCTACCGCTTTTCTCTTGTAGTTTTCGTAATTTGAATTTTTAATTCACCAAACTAATTGGAATGCTACATGGCAAATGAATCAGTGAATCATAATGGTATAGTGCAAAGACAGCCATTTTTGGTGTCATATTGTTCTAGCCACGCTTTCTTGGTGTTACACATTGAATTTTCTCTTTTTTATTTGTACCCATGAACTGTAGGGAGTTGATATTAATTTTCTCTTTTTTATTTGAACCCATGAACCATATGGATTAGGGGTTGATATTTTTATATTGGCTTTCCCAGTTCTCATTTTTTTTTTCACTTTTTGTAACTATTAAAATGAATGCATTCTCCAATTATTCATAAGAAGTGCTCAAAATCTTAATTGAACAGGAAAACCACCAGGTTCAGTGGATACAACAGCTTCAAAAAATGTATGTATAAGATAGTACTCCATTTTATTTTATCTGTTTTTTTAGAGTGAGGTGCATCCACTTAGATCTGTATTGTTCATATATGTTTAAATACTTTCTCCCAGGAGTGGCGTGGAATTCCAACGAGATTAAATAACATTCCACATTCCAGGGAAATCAGGAACTACTTCTATAACGATGTAGTACAAGCTACAAAATGTGCTATTGAAGATAAAAAGACCCGGTTGCAGGTTACTACTTATCATTTCCATTTATTGTAAATTTCTACCCAAGGTTGGAATCACAGCAGTAACTATTCATTGAGGCACCTGAAGTTTGTTCTCTTGTGTAGTATAATTAGTCTACTATGGAATTATTTGAACTTCTTGGGATTAATTGTAGCGTCTAGGCAATCTGGTATTTTCACTTGTTTTCGTTTCAAGTACCACTTTTGTAAAATAAAATAAAAAAGCTGACTGCTGTCTTCATTTCTGTAAACATGCAGATAGATATCAACATTCCTGAGCTTAACCCTGAAATGGTAAGAGTACATATGCTTATGTAAATTTTGTGCTGGTGTCAACTGTCAACCGAATCGTTTTTATCTTCAGGATGTTTATCGGATAGGAACCCTCATGGAGCTTGTAAGAGAACTTTCTCTTTCATTTGCTGATGATGGAAAGCATGTCAAGGTGCTTATCTTTGCTACACATGCAGATATCATTGGGCCCTCTCTCTCTCTCTCTCTCTCTCTCTCTCTCATTTTCGTTGACAGTATGATACAACGTGAGACTATTTACTTATCAGGTTTGTGTTCAAGGCTCCATGGGGGAAGGTGCATTTGCTGGTATTCCACTTCAGCTGGCTGGAAGCAGAAAAATTCTGGAATTCATGGACTGGGGTGACTATGGGGCGAAGGGTACCTTCATTAATATTGGAGCAGTAGGTATGTTGTCCAGTTAACCAATACTTTGGATAGCATCGAATTAAAAGAACCACTCATTACATGGTTGCATCTTAAAGAAAACTGAAATCGATATTAGGCTAGGAGTATGACCTACGAATGCTACGCTAAAGTTAGTATTTTGAATGAAATCTCAGCTCATAGTATCAATGATGTTTATAGCATTATGATATATTTAATATATTGGAGTGTCAACAACTATTCTTTCCTACAATTCAATTCTGTAACTACTAAATTATTGCATAAAAACCACAAAACTTGGACAGCAACATCCTTCTTATTTTGTGAAACTACAGGTGCTAATGAGGTTGATAAAGAAGATGATATGTTTATTCTCATTGCTCCCCAAAATGCTGTTGGAAACTGCATAATTGGCGTAAATATTCTGTCTTGGTCTTTTTTGTAGTTATATAACATATATCCTTCTAGATCTTCAATGCCATCTTAGAAAATTTGTAGGATATGAGAGCCATGACTGATGCTGCTGGTGACAGGCCTGTGATTCTTGTAAATCCTCGCCTAAAGGTTTGATGCAAATTAATTCTCTTTCTTTATCTCTTGTCTTCCCACTTATGGTTGCCATGTCCTGCCTGTCTTACATCTGAAGAGGTTTTTGTTATATATTGCGAACATGTTTGGACGAGGGGTTGGAGCAGGTGTTAGTTTAAATTTTAACTAAATCCCAACAAAATCCTCATCATCCAAACAGGGCCAGGCCAGCAAAGAGAACTATTCTGATTATGTTAGAAACTTTCATCTGACTGCAACTGAATAAAATTTGCTGCTTCCACAAGGATAATCAGCATGGAATTACTGAGCATACAGAAAGAAGGAATACAATGAGTACAATGACATTTCTTCTCTTATATTTTGAAATATCTATAGTTTCTAATTTTAGTGTTTTACAGCTGTTCAAAATTTCTCAATGATACTAAAATGCTTGTCTTTGTAATATAACAAAAAAATGACTTCTTAGCATTATTGTAGAGGCACTAACTTTAATGTTCCTGAAATTTACATTTACAGGATATGCCTGCATCAAGTGGTGTAATGCAAGTAAGTGCTTCCTGCAAATAACACTTAATAGTAGCATAATCGTCAGTATTGAATTGGTTTCTTGAATTTTCATGTTCAAGACAATGGGAAGAGACATGAGGCTAAAGTATGCTGCCTCATTTGAGACTTGTTATTCTTTCCGGCTTCTCTACTATGCTGGCTCATTCTATCCTATTATGGGTGCTTTAAGGTTTGTCTCTTTAATTTTTATTCTTCCAAATGACATACTTCTAAGTTCTCTTGCTAGTGGTATTGCCAGCTAGCTATCTATTTCAGCATTTACAGTTTTTATCGACTTAATGATACAGGATGGCTTATCCAAATAAACATGAGATTTATCGAAGGGTTGATGAACCCAATGGAAAAGAGAAATATGTTCTCATAGCTGAATTCGATGAGAAGCCATCTCCTGATGATATCACCAATGCCTTCAAAGGACGAAAAAAGTAAGAATTTAGAAAACCTTGGTATTTATCTTGAATAGCTATAGCCACAAGTATATATTTATACTACACAAGTAACTTTTATTTGTACCAAATAGTAGACCACATTTCACCATCCTCTTCTGTACAACTGTGTCACGGGCTGACCCTGCAGTCAACAAAGAGCAAAGGAAATATGTGTGCGTGGTAAGCCGACGAGGAACCGTATGCCTGCGCTTGCGCGGAGCCATGGTGACGGTGACACCCAAACACAGAGCCTGGGATAGATGGAGATGTCTTCAGGGAATACTTCTTGCTTAACTTCTTCAAAATGAGATGCTCGGCAGGCTTTAGTAGCCTCCCCTAACAACCAAGGCTATCCAATCTCTGAATACTAGCTAACCAAACTAACAAACCTGATCCTAACTTGGAGATAAAGAAAGATGCTAACTAGATAACTTGCAGCAAATCTACTCAGTTGCGACCAAGTCTGGTGCGCCGGCTCCCTGGCTGTTCGCCTGTTGGGCCTTCTGCAGTGGTTGTCACTGATAGTAGCGTCCCCGCATGACAACCTGACCTTGAGATTCAGCTTGTTCCTTTTGATATAGTGGGAAAATGTATTAATTCAGATGAGTGTCGAAACCCATATGTTGCACGGATTTTGGCACTGTGAAATTTCTCTTGGAACAGCAATTATTTGAAAACTCAAAACTTACTGATCAAGACAGTTGAGAAGAGTAAAGACAATTCCTTGCCCTTTGTGCTGGAATAATTAGTGGTGACAAGTGGTTCTTCTTCTTCAACTAACATAGTAACATTATGTCAGTCTACTCTAGACCCATGGTCAGAAACCAAACTGGCTACTTGCAGTAACTATACCTGTAGCGTTAGGGATTGAAACTCTTAGTTAAATTCGAGCTGTCTCCAGTTGGGCTAAGCTTGATCAAATAGGCCTTCATTTAAATTTCATCTGAGTTCATTAGTCCTCCCCTCGCAGGTCACTGCTTTACTCCTTCAGTCATCACGGATTCGAGTCTTGATGTCCTGTATATTCCTCCTCATCTGTGCTAGCTGCATGTGTGCCCACCCACTTGATCGTACTCTCCATCTGTCACATGTTATGATTAGATGACCATGAATCAAAGCAGCGCGACCACTCCACTGACTGGCGGCCGCACCACAAGGGCAGGGAGAAGAGGGAGAGACTGGTATATTCCTTGCACGACCCTTCAATGGGATATAAATAGCCTGACAGAACCATGCGGCTAACAAATATGCTAATCTAATGCAAGTAATCGATCCGGCTAAACAACCATTCAAACTAACAGTGCAACTGAGTTATCCATCTAGATTCCTACCGGACAAGCAGCTAGGATGTTGCTGCTGCGCTTGACTTGTGGACATGGTGGACCTTGTTGCTGCCTGCCGCCGGCCCTAGTTCCTATTGCACTAACATGCACACTGATCTGCACGGCTTGGATGAGGGCTGCCATGGTGCTTGGCTGGCTCTTGTGCGCCACCTGATGGGCCTAGCCACGCCCCCTACAGGCACTTCACAGTTTACCCAATAAAAAACATCGTCAACTTGACGAATGTCAAATGCAAATGTGGTGTTTCCGAGTAGAAGGAAGCAACTAGAGGTGGTGAAGCTGTTGTCCTCACTGCGCCATGGGCATCATAGAAATGAATTCTCTGATTACATCTTGACATTTGCAAACAATGTGTTTTTGTTTTTGTTAACTGTAGTTTTTTGTAGAAATTGTGAACTACACTTATTGCAAAATCAGAATGCATAAGTAATCTTCTCTAGCAACTGGAATTCAAGAAAACTGAGAGAAGTAAAAGGGTATTCCACAATGAGGCAAAAAACAAAAAAGAAAAAAGAAAAGCAATGCAATTATTGATATATCTGGGGAAGTTACAATGTTGCTATACTCCTGAATGAGATGTCCATATGTGAAGCAAAAAAATATATTATTTTTAAAACTTCCAATTTAGTATTTCTTTCCTCAAAATGTCAAAAAACAAGGCCTCAAGGGTTCATGGGGGAAATCTATATCAGCAAAACATTGGAGCTGCAATGGAAATGAATCAAATGATACTAACAGTGACAACTTGTGAGTTATGACAAGCATGGCATGGTATCCATGTTGGAATGTGTTTCAACTTTCAATAAGCAAAACAGTTGATAACAGAAGTGTACATGACTGTTATTATGGTAGTGTTTCAAACAGTATTCTGATTATTTCCAAAGTCACTCAATATTCGTTTTTCAAATTCAACGGACGTCAAAACCTTGCAATTGGCTATCAATGTTTTGGCCAAAGATTAGCAAGAAAATGAACTAGAGAACCAAGGGAGAAGGAAACTTTACCAAAATTTGGTAGCAAACCAAATTCTTGCCAAATTTAGCCAACGCTACCAAAATTTGGTAAGGCAAACATGGGTAACCATTGGAAGCAAGTCAAACAGGCCCTAAATGGCAAAACAATCTCTACTGACTAAATGAATTGAACCAAACAAGCGTTTCTCCTTTCATTCATCTATCCAAGAAGGTGCACCTGTGTGACTTGGTTTGGGTAAGTTAATGCTAGAAACCAAAGATTCCCTAAATATGCTGCATTAGATACCCCCAAAATCTGGTCTGTTGAGAGGCAATACATGGCAGGACTTCACCAACTCTGTTTCTCATAAATTTTGCAGTGGCACGTTGACAAAAAACAGCATATCCCATAAGCAAATGTCATCCATATCTATTCCTTTCCTAATATGGTTATGGAGTGTTTTACATTGTAGAGGATGTTGGAATGATTTATCTTTTTATTTATTTATTTTTCTTGTTCTGAATGCAGGGAAAAGGAAAACGCTTCTGGATTCTGGTAACTTACTTATGCCCCTAAGTTTGCCCTCTTTTTCTGTTGACTGGTGTTGTTATTCACATCTGAAAAAAAAATGATATTGAACTGATCATCATTATGTAGGGGTTTCTTGAGCGGTATATTGTGAGGCAAGCAGTCTACTATAGAAACATACCATCCATCTTTGTACATTTCTGCCTAATGTAAGGAAACAACGAAGTGTTAGCTTAAGATAGATTTTCTTTTGTCCGTTTTAATATGTTCACTTGTGAAGTGAAAGCTATCTTTTATTCACAGGTTTACTGGTTTAGCATATTCTCCCGGTCATTCAGCTTTCATCGAGCGCAATGGTTATTTTCCTCCTTTCGTATCTTCTCCACCATACCTGTATTGATGTATAACTGCGTATGCCATATTTCTTGAGGGATAAATAGCTCTATCAGAGGTACCTTTTTTTTTGGGGGGCCACCCGTACACCTGCTAGTGAAGATGGTTGACGGGAAATTTGTATTCTGCATATACTGTGGATGCACTTTTGCAGGCAACTTACACGTGGTTCGTATGATGTATGACATTAGGACTCTAGTTCAAGATTTGAAGTGACTGGTATTTAATTTACAGATGCAAGATTCAACATTTCAATCTAGAAATTTCATGCTTGACTTAGGCTTCAAATTTGAATCTTCAAATATGTGAAATCTGAATTTTTATTGAAATTTTGAAACAATGCAACCAGACATGTCAATTTTGAAGATCCCAAAAATTCCAAAATTCAAAATTTAATCGTAGAAAGTCTATATGTTGATTTTGGCGGCGACAGGACCTGCACTCGATGGGTGGGCATTCAGTTCAATCGGTTATTTCGGTTCGGTTTTCGAGAACTATCAACCGAACCGAATAAAGTTGAAAACCAAACCGAATTAACAAAAAAAAAAAATCAGTTCACCGAATAATCCAAGACTCCAAGTCGCCACTTGCCAAATCGATATGCAACGCTAGGGCTTAAGTGCCATGAAATATGCACAGCATAAAAATATTCTTACATACAAATTATTCTCATAGTTATTCAGTAATCATTCAAAAATATTGCGACGCTTGCATAGGATGCATCTTATCAAGAACAATTACACTCCATCTACAGTTGATTTTGTTTTCTTCCCTTTTAACGAAGACTGGACTCTCTAAGCGATGAACAATTTGTGGGGGGGGGGGGCCACATGTGAATCGAATCGAATTCGAAACAATAGAACGGGAGAGAAGAGGAGGGGGAGGGGAAAAGAAGAGAGATGGGGGAAAGCAAACTTGACTTCATGTCGATGCGCTTGATCCTGTCGTAGCGGTAGAAGAGGCGGTCGAGCTCTGAGTGGCGAGTGTCGTAGTCTAGGTTCCCCACGAACACGGTCTTCATCTTCCTCAACAAGGACCCCCCATAACCAAGATCCAAGATCACAAAACAACAAAAAAAACCCTAGCAAAGGAGCGTACATCAAATCGTGACAGCCGAGGAGCGAAGATTACGTAGGCATAAGAGGAGTTGAGAACCCTAGCCTAGCCTAGGGGAGGAGAGGGGGAGCAGAGAGAGATACCTGTGTCACTGTCGTCGTGAGGAAGACATGAGAGAGATGAGAGGTGGCTAGGGCTTTGCTTTTGCCTCATCTACTGTTGTCGTCAACCCGCCCGCACTTGTCGTCACCGCGCCCATGCCCATTGTTGTCGTGCCATCGATGGATGGAAATAGGAGCAAGAATGGCAAGAAACGGATTTGCAATTCTGATCCGTAGCTTGGCTACCATGATGGGGCGGAGATGTCGGGAGTGAGCCTCGCGCCGTCATGCAGGAAGAGCCAAAGAGGGAGAAAGACGACAGGGCGAGGGCCGAGGGGGCGTGGGGCGTGCGATCGCACAAGAGGGAGGCGGGAGGGAGGGGGACAGGGCAGGACCACGGCCGCTGGAGGGAGCCACCCAGCTGCGTGCAGGCCGAGGGGAGAGGGAAGGAGGCGGCGCACCAGCGACAACAAGGGAGGGAGGTGAGGGGGCACTAGAAGAGGAAGGAGACGAGGCCACAAGGGGTGGTGTGGGAGCGGGACTGCGGGGAAATAGGGAATGACCATTGATCGAAACCGAATGGAGTGCTAGCGCCGCTAGGCCGGGTGACTGGGCGAGGTTAGTTTGGTAGTTCGGTTTCCGATATTCAAAAACGGAACTGAGTACCGAAAATCAACTAGAGTCAAAATACAAACTGAACCGAAAACCGAAAAAACTGATTTTTCGGTTAATTCGGTTCAGTTTTTTGGTTTCAGTTAAAAATTGCCCACCCCTAGCTTTGCGCTTCACGACGGCTGCTTCTTCTGGATCCTTGGTGAAACCCTGGCTCGACAAAATCTTCAACTCTTTTTACCACGTTCCTACGAAATAGCCTCAGGGGTATTTGGATTAAGGGTATTTTATTAAAATGTTTTAAAATTTAGTTTAAATTTGAACTAAATCCCAAAATCTCTCAAGAAATTACCACTCAATGCGATATCTCTCCGGAAATAGTTACAGTTAGTTGCCGAGTGGCACAACCAAATACAAAAACTGAGAGAAAAAAGAATACTTCCTCCTTCCAAGTTTCTAAGACATATTTCTTTTTGGCATGTAGATCAAAAAGATATTGAAAATGACTAGATTACCCTTAATTATTATCGTTGAACACTATATTCAATGTAAGCATGTAGAGAATATAAAGTACAGGTGAATATTTATTAGGAGTATAAAGGAAACTTCACACTAATTTTGTATTGTGATATAAAATATGCTCTATATTTATATATATATATAACTATTTAAAAATACATCTTATAAATTTGGACGGACGGAGTAATATCGTGCAAGTAAAGTACATAAAATGAGCATCAACAGAGGGCAGACGACGCGAAGGATAAGGGAGATTTGAAATAAGTGGGTGAAGATGGGTTGGAATATTTGCCTTTTCTGTCATGCCGGTCGGCGGCCCAGTTGCTTTTGCTTCGCCAACACCGGTGGATGATGTTGTTGTTGCCGCCATGGAGGTTCCCTGGAGGAGGGTGAGGGAGGACCGAGGACCAATGCTTTGCTTTGGTGGCCATGCTTGAGATGTGTTTTTTGTTGCTTGCATTCGAATCTTTTTTGAGGAGAACTGGACACTTGCAAATGTTTTGAGTCTGTTTGCTTTCTCACTATCTTGACTACTGAGGGGTTAAGGGCAGGCAGTTTCTGTAGGGGGGTGTAACAAGATAGTGTTGAGGATGGTTAGTTAGCTCCCTAAATCATCTCTGTCTGGAGTGCTTGCTTAGGATTGTGGTATGTTTTAGCAGCTCGCACTGACTCTTTTTGATTTGAACATTCACGGTGATCATGGACATTCTTCTTTCCACTACCATGATCATTGACAATCGCATCATCCTTGCTAGATCCGGAATCTTTAGCAAGGTTGGTGAAGGAAGTCAAGCCACGTTCATCGACTCAAGGATATGGTGGTAATAACTATTTCTCCTAATCTATACAGTGTAAAAGTTGGAAACTTTTGTAATTTAACTTCGTGTTATTAATGTAAAGCAGAGAAATTTTTTTTCAAAAAAACCTGTAGCTTAAAACAATTTCCCTCAAAAAAAGTGAAAACAGCAAAACACCCCAATTTTCATTATAAGCTTAAAACCACCCACCCAAATTGCAAATTCTTCCCCTAATATAACTATTTCTATCGACTACAATGTAAAATTAAAAAAAAGAACAGTGGAATAACAGTGGTTAATATATGTATGTATTGCAGTTTCTTAACCAGGGTAACAACGCTACAGTTAGATTGTACTCTTCAGAAGATAGTACATTCTTGTGAGGAAGCTGTGACTAGACTGATAAACACATTTGCATGTGTAGGGGTACTGAGTAAACAGAATCTCTTATCAGCTCTTTTTCTTTACTCTGCCGCTTCAGCAGCTGCTATCTCTGAATCCAAGAGAGAGATGAACTGTTGACTCACATGCTTGGCAACAGATATCATATCAAAAATGACGCTCGGATCCAGCCCTGCACCTCCCCTCTTGGTCAACCCACAAATTTGACCATGCCTATTAACTGAAACTGAAACTGCAGAACTCATCTGGGATTCTTCCTCCAAGGTAGCATCCACAATGTAGTGCTTACCAACCTAGCATAAGAAACATGTGCTTCATAATCAGAAAAGACTAAAATGTGCTTACAAACATAAGAAACAAAAGTACAAGAAAATAATGCAGCAAATTATTTAATTTAATTCAAGTTCAAAATGAGAGCGGTCCGTAACATTGATGCCACTCAAGACAGTTTGAATCATACTTGGCAGTTGAAATGTCAGAATGCAGATGCAACTATAAATATAAAAGTAAATTTTTGGCAATGTGCTAATTGACTAAAGTGAAGCGAAAAACAGACCAACTTCCAGAGACCATCATCTTCCCTATGAAGTTTGTTTACTATAAAGCTACAACATTTCTAAACAATTCAATACTATTATCGACATATTATTTATTATGGTTAGTCATATGAGAGCATACTTCAGGAAATTCTTCCTGACACAAAAGAATAAGAGTAACACAAAAGAAAAAGAAACATATTACCTTCGTCAATGTAACTATAACAGGCACACTGGAAGTGTCAAATTGCAAAAATTCTTCATCACTGACATCAACCTCAGGTTCCTCATCGGTTGCAGCACTAAGAGAAACGTTAACTTTTGGTATACCTGTATCACTCAAAGCAACCTGCAGTAAGTATATAGAATGTTAGCATAACAACAATAGATGACCATGCGCACGAGGGTACCAGACACCACTGGAAAACGACCAGTAACAGCGGGTTCCTGGATTCACCAGCAACAGCTCGAATTTGGTGGTCAACAGGCAAAACATCACTGATTCATCCAAGCTTTACAAGTTAAGAGTCCTTCACATTTTTGGCCCCCGACACAATTTTTTTCTTGCAAATCAGGCATCCTACAAACGAATTAGCAAAACTAGCCCCATCCCTAACCACGGAAGCAGCAACAGGGGGCATGTGTCACCTACTGTGCTCCCATACTGCGGCACCACGGCAGCACAGTCCACCATGGCAGGTAGGATGGGCCCACAGTGGCAGAAGAGCTGCGCCGTGCGGCGAGCTCAGCAATAGGTGATGTGGTCAGTTGGCTCGGCAGGCCAGATTCACAAATAGTAAGTGAATCAATTAATTAAGTGATTAATTAGCGAGTAATTAAGTAAAGTGATTATTGATTAATTAATTATTAATTGAATCTGATTGGCAAATTCCTACAAAGGAAAGAGAGCTCGACAGGAACCTACCACGGTCCCATGGCATGGTAGGCCAGACTTGCTGAGGTGGAAGCCACTACCGCGCTACCAACACCTTGCCGTGGTACGGGAACATGGCAGGTGGCACATGTAGCCTGCCGCTGCTTCCACGATCGTGGATAGGGTTAGTTTTGGAAGAAAAAAAAGTATGAGGGCCAAAAAAGCCAAGGCTTCTTACAAAGTAACACCAATTTATAGTTTTATAGCTAACTTATTGATTCCAATCTTGCTTTGTGTTCCACATTTAGAAAGTCACAATGTTTCAAATAGAAACACTTGAAAATCTACCAATGAATGCCACAAGGGTCTTGTCCACCTAACCTCTTGTTTAGACAGATGAGTAGCTGTATTTCCAAAAGAATTCTGGCAGAGTAAATATTTTGGTGGTTTGCATAAAACACATCCGTGTGGGAGCCAGCAGACACTGGTACATCTGACCTCTAGGAACTAGGATCGGCATGGTTTTCCATTCGTAGATTTGTTCTGCTTCAATGCCCGTGATTGACACAAAAGCGAGCTACCCAGTTATTCGTTTCAACACAACTCGTCTTGTAAAGATAAGCTCTGCTAGCATAGAAAAAAATGTAGTTAAATCTAATGAAAAAGTCCACCCCCGTCAACTCTCTGAAAAGCCTAACTTTCAACCTTAACTACGAAACCAGATGTTTAACACCATAACTGATGTAAGAAACTAAGAATCTATGAACAACAAGATGGGAATTGGTAGAGATGTTTAACACCATAACTGATGTAAGAATCTATAAACGACAAGATGGGAATTGGTAGACTCTGTTCAATTAATGACTTTGATGGCACGTTGATCAGACACCACCATGGAATGTAATCAGGGGGTTATTTGCATTGTCTTGAAGTGAGGGGGTAAAGTTAGGTTTCATAGTCGCAGGTGAAAGTTCCAACTGTTTGTATAGTTTTGGGCTAATGTGCATTACTTCCTAAAATCTCAACAGAAATACAAGAAAAAGATGCTGCATGACAAAAGTTAATTTCAAAATGCAGGTTACATTTTCCTTTCACAAGAAAATTATGTTGTATTTGTTAATATCTGATATGATTCCTATTGTCAAGGAAAATATCATCTTTACTAGTAATTTACGCAGCTACACAACAGGTTCACAGATACAAATAAATGGTATTTTGGCTCTTTTTCTACAAGTAGGTTCAATGAGCATATATGTAGAAAAAGAGCCAAAAGCCCAAAATACCATTTATTTTTATGTGTCACAGACTCACAGATACAAATAAATGCAAGTAGTCAGAACTTACACAAAGTAGCTGGAGTATGTAATGTAACAACAAAGAATCAGATAAGAATATAATGCCAAGTTGATGTGGTTCTCATACAAACACAATCATGGCTTTATCTTCGCTTTTTAACAAGACCGAGGGTATGAGGGTTAAACATCTGTTGAAGGGAGGTCGGACAACGATGACTTGAGGTAGGTAAAGGAGGGCACTGATTGGGGGAGGAATAGATCTAGAATAGCCAGTCAAGGGAAAGACCACATCAGGACTTTATGGATTAGGAGGCTTTGCTTAATTCATCTTTGCTTGATCTCAATGGTAACATGTGGCTCCTCTTTCTTATAAAGTTCTAGGCCCTAACAACTTATCTAATAAGAAGGGATGAATCTGATTCAAACAACAGATCCAACTAAACTTATAGCTAAAGAAACCTAACTAAGAGACAACCCCAACTAGATGCCACGAGCTACAGCAACTGCAGTACTGTTCACGCTGTGATCAGTGCGTGTGAACAGTATTTTCTGCAGATGACAGAGGGGGTATAAAGAAAATCATTGCATTAGTTTCTTTTTAAAAAATCTGTAATTTGGATCTTCCAATCTCCAGATTCATTATACTGGTATATATGGCAACCGAGATGCTTTTTCACCGATACATGTTCTGACTTGAAGTTCCTGGCTCCACTAAACACTTCTAACAAAAGATACAACTTAAAAATACAAGGGAGATATTATCTGAAGCAATAGAAACCACCAATTACCTTTATTGCAGCAGCTAGTGCATCAAGCAAATTACCGTCAGAACTGACCACAAGTCCATCAATGTACAGATCCCAGCAGACTTTTCCCTCAACAACAATTAGGGACGTTAAATCAATTGCAGCCCCTGAAATATAGTTTGTTGCATTGGAGTCAATGAGATGGCAATAACTGTTGCTGGCAAGAGTGATCATCTACTCTATTCCTCTAGAAAGAAAACAAAATAAAAACAACTTGACACATAACATAATGAGAATCAACTTTCCATTAAGGATTTCTTGGATCTAAGCATGAAGAGGACCTCAGAAACTGAGGTGAAATTGGCTAAATCGCTAATCTCTAAATGGAATCTTCCCTTAACCCGAGGAATTTAAGAACAGTCACTAGGGCACCTACAATCAGGGTTTCACTTTCAGTGTGGGAGCAATTCCCACCAGTCCACCTGTACCGGTTTCCACCACTTGAAAACTGCCTGAAATTTTTAAATGAATCTTAAGTTCAATTTTGGTTAATAACTTGTAACTGTCTAAACACAGGTGTATCAATTTGAACGTGATTTGCTATCCCCACTTATTTCCTACCAACTAATTAACCACGATCTTTGCTATACCCACCAGGAAGTGATGACAAAAACAAAGAGAATACAGACGTGCTGGTTTTTTTAAGAAGGAAGGTGTTGAAGTCATTGCTAGTAATCTGGCTAATCTTCTTGCAGTTTATATGGGAGTTACTGCATGCTATGCTTACGAAAGAGAAGATGGTTGCTGAGTGATCGCAATTTTGAATGGAATGCCTTGCATGCATGCATATGTCAACAGAATATCAGAATCAGAAAGGCACTTCTTTCTGAAAAAACAGATTTTAAATTCAAATTTCAAACTTATGAACTTCAACCGTTTTACCAAATCCCGGTCGGGACTGGGAAACTCAGTAACCTCCAGTTAAGGGCAGTTTTCGGCTGAGATTTGGAAACCTGTTACTATGACATAAAGGGCAACTGGCAGAAACAATGGTACATGTTTATTTTTTTGCCTATATCCTCCATAAATCAGTCATATCATCAGATAATCCACCTCCAATTAAATAGGCACAATAATGACAACTGATAGCAATGCACAGGTGATGGGCTGAGAATGTTAATGGAATCGACATGCCTAAGCTAACAAGAACTCGGCAATCTTCCATCTTAGTTAGTGTATGTCATGTGGGATCTGCATCATATTAGGCGTCGTCGCCCAGTACCAGGTCCTGCGGCACCTACTTAATTAGTTATTAGCTGGCTTGATAAGATTGAATTTTGTGTTCAAGTTTAAGTAGGAAAGAAGAGTCCAGTTCGATTAAGAGTTCAGTTCAGTTAGAGATGATTGTTAGGAGAACCGATCCTATATAAGGATATGGCATATTGCATAATGAATCAAACAGAGTATTAATCTATCTTCTCCTGTTTCTTCCCTCTCCCCTATCCCCCTGCACTTCCCTCCTCCATGCGCATGCTTCTGCTTCTACCATAACCAATCTACCAGCATGGCACCAGGTCGTGCATATTGGCCTAAGCCGCATGTGTCTCACGCCTACAACCTACGATCAGGTACCGGTTGTGATAGTGTATCTTAGCGAATTTGCTTTCAGATTGATGCATCCAAATTCCGAACTGCAATTCACTGGATAGCACAAGTTTAATCTAATAAAGTCATAGCCATGTAGTTGTACTTTCAATTGTATTGAAACCTATTGTGAAAAAATAGCTTAAATAAATGTTCAAATAGCAGGCATAATTGAAATCAGACAAGAAAACAATGGAACCAGACTCTACATCAAGTTATTAGTTAACATAGTAACAGAAATTAGGATTATAAAACTATAGGAAATCAGTGTGCATTGTAATCACAACAAAAGCTTCATCAAACACTGGGATTATTCAATTAAGGCTTCAAAGAAAAAAAGATTTACTGTTTTCAAAAAGAAAAAAAGATTTACAGTATCTATTTCTTAAGGTTGGCCACAACTATAAACAACACCATAGACTCCAGCAAGAACCAAAATAAGATAAGAGACATCTGTTAAAAAAAGGATATGAGAAACAGCCAATTGTGAACAACAAAATTATATATCACCTGCCCCACTTTTACCACCCAGCAAGCATCTTTGCAGTGCAACAGAGAGATCAGCAGACAATTCTTCAGAACCTCTACCCTAGAAAAATCAAATTGATGCAAATAAGTCAAGCATTAGCAAAAAATATAAAACTTTTAAACAGGATGCAGTCAGAAAGAGAACAAAAGTTATATGAAGTCCAGGGGTTTAATCACAAAATATATTCTCTATCTAGCTGTGTTTTAAAAGTGAAGGCTGTTCAGTCTGCTTTTTCTCCCGCATAGCAGTCTACCGCTCTGCGGCACATGCCCCTTATTTGTTGGTGCTGTTGAGAATAGTAAAGATGGCCAGAAAAAAAAATATAGCTTGTAATCTACCGGCTTGTAGTTATAGTTAGCTTTGCTGTTTTAGAAATTCGAACATGAATACTTGACCTAATAGCATTTACATTTTTTGGGCAAACACTAATCACATGCTTTTGTTACATGGTGCATAACAGGAACAATTTTTGTGCTTCGTTGCTTATTTATGTTGTTTTAATGCATATGCTTACATAGTTGCATTTACCATATATTCGATGAAATTCATAAATTGTTCACATAAATGTCTGGTTTCAATAGTTAATTTGCACGGAATGCTGACAGCATACAGCACAGACACCGAGTGGTGAGTTGACTGCTCACCTTCATTGCTATTTATAATATTGCTCTCCAGTTATGAAAAAATATAATTCAAAGTTGATCTCAATTTGAGAACAACAGCTCAAAAGGGAGTTGATCTCAATTTGAGAGCAACAGCTCAAAAGGGAGTGCTAAGTTAAGCAGAATCAAGGAACTGTTTATTGAAACAATACGCAATATGGGTGCAGCAATATGGATAGAACGATATGAAATTTCCCAAAAACAAGGATACGACGATACAATGGTGTATATATATTTAAAAATATAAAGACATAGAAACTATGAGAGAGTGAAAATACGAAGCGGTATCAAGACTCCAAGAAGCAGCGGTAAAGAGGGAGGGAGCAGTGACTGTGATGGAATCCAGTTCCAGCTAGTGATGGTATGGGAGATGTGTTTGTGCTGTGCGTGCAAGGCAGGGAGGTGTGTTTGTGCTGCATGATTTGTGTGCGGCACTAAGGAGAATTAAGGATGATCTGTGTTAGATGATGGATTGGTTAGTGGTCTTGCAGTGGGCTGATGATAACCCCCAAGTGAAGGTTTTCTGGCCTGGTGCATCAGCAAGTATCAAACAGGTGTTGGTATACAATACCAGTACAGCAACTCAATTAAGTATCGTGGTATCCTAGGAAACAATGACACATCATATTTTTTACATGTCCAGTTGGAGAGCGTATTGAATATTTGAGTGAATTTCACATAACTATATCTATATGTATGTTGAAATAACTATCAAGGAACTACACATTTAAGAAACACATTTCAAGGAACTGCAGATTTATAGCTCTTTTGTTTCATTGAGCTACATATTTAAGAACTCCAACAGGCTTAACCCACTCAACCGCCTCACATGCATCTCATTTTGCATACATATTATTGCCTGATGGCTAGGGTGTCACACTCTAGTAAAGACTTCGCACATCTTGTGGGTGTGGTGTGCCGAGAGGTGCAAGAGGCGCCATCGGGCCTTTTTTAGCTGTTACACGCACGCAAAACTCAATGCCATGTGTCCGACATATCCAACATATGGATGGGCCAGTGAGAACTGAGACACTGCCAAGTGACCCCAGCTTGCCAATACCATTACATGTCACAGGAGTTCTTAAATCTGTAGTTCTCCGCAAAACTGTACACCTAAATCTGTAGTTCCATGAAATTGGTTCTTACATATGTAGTTCTGGATCAGAACTTCTGATAGTTATGCCAATATGTCTCATCTCTCTATCAAAACAAAAAAAGAAAGATGATAGAGGTGCAAGAAAGAGAACCACAAGAACTAGCTATTGTTCTGTTCAAGAACTAAATATGCCAAAGAAAAAAAATGCATTTCATATTAAGTATTGAACTCTTGCACCATATCAAGAACCCTTGAGGTTAGGAGATGTAGGATCATGTCAAAACTCGTAAACCGAATAAAATAATGATGGGCTTAGCCAATCAACTGGTATAAAGACTTATCAATAGCACCAGAAAAAGGCCCACCAGGAATAAACTATTTGAGATATGTTTCTTCATACTCATCCTAAGGACCTCTTTACTCTTCACAGCCAACGTATTCATTGTTTCTTCATATTCATTGTTAATGCATCAATATTCAATGATAAATTTCGGCAAATTGTATACTCATGTCTATTATGTAAAAGATCTACACAATTGAAACAAGATTGACATACATTGGACATTTGGACTAGTAATGTAATAGGCTATTGGGTATTTTCAGTTTGATCAAAGCACAACACATTACCAACCTCAAACATAGGCGCAGCGGTTGGACTACAATCAATAAAAATGGAAACTTTTCCTTTGTCAGGATGAAGAATGCTTGGTTTCCCCAACTCAGCCTGCAGATTAATTCAGAGTGAACAAATACAGTGAAGTAAAAGTAAAACAGAGGAATAAGTAGAACAGAATATGTCAAGCAAGTTTATTTCCTTATTCTGGGGCAAATTCAGGGACATCTAGTATCGATACATACTCTGACATAATATTTCTTATCATTTCGAAGCACATTACACATACAACAACAACAACCCAGCCTTTTGTCCCAAACAAGCTAGGGTAGGCTAGGAATGAAACCCAATCAAAGTTACACATACACTGGAACAAAATTATCAATGTGATTCATATTGCACCAGTAAATTGGCAGCGACAGGCGACAGCGATATTAATTTGGCGGCATATCTCTATGATGCTCAATGATAACCAACTGATTTATAAAATTAATGAGAACAAGAAACGTCGCTTAACCTGGTTTCTGTTTGCAAGGAATTCTAAAACAGATAAGTTTAATAAAAGATTTCTTCCTTAGGACAGAACTTATCATACACAAGACATTAGCCTTTTTAAGGCTTACCCAAAATCCTTTTTACCAGCAAAGTGCAAGAAACCGTACCTTGACACTAACGATGACTTCGGTCGCCCCCAGTCTAACACGCGCCGAGCCGCTCGCCTACAACCCCCGCCAATCCGAAACAAGATGAAGCCTCAGCAGTTAGAAGTAGTTCAACGGAACGCGTGCGGATCAAACAAGAGGAAATCCAAAGACCTGAGGAATGACGCTGGTCTCGACGGAGACTGCCCGGAACTGGAGCCGCGTGCGGCCGTCGGCGCGGAGGTCCTGAGCGATACCGCCGCGGATGAAGAGCTTCTCCCCCTCCGAGAGCCCCACCATGGTCCTGGACACAGCACAAGTAAATCAACCCCTCCTCGGAGGCATTTCATCGAACATCTAGAGTGCAGCATCAGACAGGAAAGAGAAATGGAAAAGAAGGAATCCAAAGAGAAAACGTTAGTGGCTACCGCCCGGTCGAGAAGCGGGGCCCTTGCGGGAGTAGTAGGTGTGTTCGTCCGAGGGGAGTGCGGTCGCCGAGTGGGGAGAGGAGAGGAGGGAAGAATACGCACGGAGCAAGGTTGCGGTGGAGGAAGAGAGGTAGGGGTTGGCAGGTCCGGGCTGCTTCGACGGCCTTACCGGCGAGAGGAGAAGGAAGCGGCGGCGGGCGGCGGCGGGCGGCGGGCGGCGGCGGCAGAGGACGAAAGGAGGCCAACCGAGCGGGGAAAATAGAATGGGCCTGCACTGCTCGAAATGTTTGCTTTGCAGGCCTATTCCACTTGCGTTTTTCCAGCGCCGTGTGTCGCAATGGTTTCTAGGCTCAAACACGAATTTACAGAAGCAAAGAAATAGGGGTGAAAACGGACCGATATTTTCCGCTCTATCCGTAATTAAATCCGGACGAGATCAGATTTAAGAAGAAATTTGACTATCTGATCGGATCTAAATACTTGAATTCAGATTCAACATTAGGTTTAGAGCAATCAATATCCGACAAATATAGGATAGAATCAGGATATGGATCGGATTTGAAGTAGTTAATATCCGGCAAATAGGGCAAGCATTTGGATATCAATTTTTTTTTCTATTCACAGCAACTATATTGGCCTAGCCCAAAGAGGCAAAGAACTTAGCCGTTGCCCCAGCCCATTCATTATATGTGTTCCTTGGCAGTCCGTTGGCCTAGCCTATTCTCTACTCTGGTTCGTGAAAGTGGCTTTTGGCCTAGGTAGACTAGGGGTGAAAGCTTTTATGTATTTTTCACAGTATTTCATTTATCTTGATAATTAGTTAGTTCTATTGACACTTAAGTAGCATATTCTTTCTACGATATCTATTAGGTTTTGTTGAAATATATATATTGTTATTTATGGTTATGTACTCGTATAGTTTGATTTCAAATATATTATTTTATATGTGTATGCATTATCTATATATCTTTATCTGTTTCTAACTTGAATTCGTACTATATCCATATTCTGAATAAACATGATTTGTAACCGTATCTGGCTATCCCGTCTTTTTTTAAAAAAAAAATACCCGTTTTCACCCTAACCTTTGACGACGGAGATAAAAGAATTGCGACCAGCCATTAGATCAGCCTCACATGGACGGCACCTTCTCCCCTAGCAACGGTGCCGTCCCCCTCACAGTCAGAAAACTTCGAAAGAAATTCAAAAAGTTTGCAATGGTTTAAAAAACTTTGATTTGAAACTTTAAATGATAAAAACTTTTGATTTTGAAAACTTACAAATGATTCAACAAACCTTCGATTCGATTCAAAGGGGCGGCACCCCTTCCCGGCAGCGGCGGCGGTGATGTCTCCCTCACCGGTGGCGGTAGTCCGGGCTCACAACAATTATAGTTTGGGAATTTGGGAAGGAAAAGAAAGAAAAGGGGAATGAATGCAGCGAAGACGAGGGGAAGGCGACGAAAGAGGCGGCGGGAGAGAGACCACAAAGAGAAATGGAAGATAAGAGAGACGAATGCAAGGTAACCTGACAAACAGAGGTTCTCCTATGGCGTGGTAGGGGCACTGTGCATATCTTCTTGTAGATGTTTTTAAGTTATCTCTTTCGCCAAAATAGTACCGTTTAATCTCCGAATAGTTACAGAATGACTAAATGCTAGAGGAAAAGGCGAAATATCGATTTCACGCGTACATGTACCTTTGATAACGTCGCAACTCGCAAGGAGGCCGGAGCTTTATGGTTTCCGTAGGCCTCTAAATGAGTTGAACTCCACTAAACACCGTAACAAGCAACAATTCAGTATGTAATAATTTTCAATAATAAAAATGCTTAAACTCGAGTTCGGCTCAAGTAAATTTGGTAAAAATTAACATATATTAATATTTAACAAATGATTCGTATATTTATCAGATTAGCGAGCTATTCGAGCTCGGCTCTGTGAAGCTCGCGAGCTCGATGTCAAGCTCGAGTTTATTTTGTTTGGAGCTCGAATTTAACTCAAATCGAGCCTGAGCATCTCATGAGCCTCGAGCTTTTTTTACAAGTTTAGGGTTTTGTTTGTTTAAGCTTTTTCATCAGCTTAAAAGCTAAAAGGCCAAAACCTAAATAAATAGGTGGCTTTTTTAATTGGGTTTTTTTAAAAAAAACTACAAATCTCCGTATAACTAAAAACTAAAAGCCATCAGAAATGTGCTTTTTTGATTTATTGAGTGTTGGTTTAGATTAATGCCACTGAAGTTAAGATAAAATTATCAACCTCTATTATGTATAAAAGTCGATTGTTTTTAAGCCGTTTAAACTCAAAAACTGATTTTAAGATATAAGATAAAAAGTTTAAGCTATTTTTACAGGTCTATATTTGTGGAATCATGAAAAAGTAATGCGCTTTCCAGATGACATCAACCGCAGATAATTATGCATATCAGGTGTGGGGCCACGTTAACGGGGGAAGGAAATGCCAAATGTCGTTGCTTGATACTTTATTCTGTCTCTCGTCTCACAACCCGGGAAAGAGCGGCCGACGACGCCGAAGACGGTGAGGTGGAGCGGCGGCTAGAGATCGGCCAGGTCGAGTGCGGCGGCTGGATAGAGTGCATGACTTCCTTGGTCCAAAATCCGCTATGTACCCAGCCCAGTGTAGGCAGGTTGCATACGGATAAGGCCAGTTACAGTGAGAATTTCATTATCATTTAATGATGTAATACATCAATAAAAATAATAATATGATAAAGAAATTATGAGAAGAGAAAGAAGACGAGTTTCATCTAGTTGAAACCGAGTGCACACCGTTTTCAACATATTGGAAACTGAATGAAACTGCACTGAGAGCGCATCGTTTCATCCCACATATTCCCACGTACTGAAACTGAATGAAAATGCACTAAATGGAACATTTGATCACAACACCATGTAACAATTAAATGCTATGGCTAGCCTATAAAACCGCGAAATGAAACTGTACATTAGGGCATTTCCAATGGAGAGTTTCTTCTACTTGTTTCAAAGATATCCATGTCACTAAGAAACACTAATTTATACAAAAGTTACAATGCATTGTTTCTTAACATGATTTTATCATCTAATATTTAATTATTACTTTCTCATCACCCTAGATATGCATAAGAAACCACCATACCTACAATACAGTTTCTTATGGTTTCTTAGCCAAAGCATTTAATGAAGAAACCATTTCTAGTTTAAAAAACTCTAACCTTCTCTCTTTGCATTAATTCATTGCCACATAAGCTTTTTATCCTATATGGCATGCTAAGAAACAATCTAAGAAATAGCATTGTAAATGCCCTTAGGAGACCTTATTTCATTTATTAACCCAAACACTTTTAAATGATGTGGCACTCTTGGAAACCGTAAAATGAAATTTGCCACTGAAAATGGCCTAATACCACTAGTATTCTCTTTTTTGTTTTATGTAAAAGTGTTAACATAATCCGGTAAACATTAAATACTACTGTAACTCACTTTAGATGATTATTATGAGGTTAATCCCAGCACATCTCTACTATATAAAGTGAGAGTTTCTTCTCTCGTCACTTCATCAAAATTACATACCTTTGCCACTGCTCTTTAATTACTCACATTTGCCACTATTAGTGCTCTTTGCAAATAAACTTTTATCTCAAATCGAGTTTCTGTTGCAACGCACGGGCGCATAGCTATCTATTGAATTTAGATCTTTTCCATAGGAAAACTACAACTTAGACCCTATAATGTAGTTTCAAGAATGAAACCTTCCGTCATACGGAAATTTGCAGAAGGTACCTTAAAATCCTTCTGATTATTATGGTTTACTCTTGTAGACTTTATATAATTACTAGAAATTATTGTTCTGTTGCTTTAATTCGTCTGTAACTTATAATTCCAAGTGCAAAAACTTTTGCATACGAAAATTTGCAAATTGCACCTTTAAACTTTTCTTATTATTACGTTTTAGTCTTTTAGATTTTTGCCAAGTATTGTTTTCTACCGTTTTAATTCGTCTACAAAAGCGATTGTTATTCCGTTGCAACGTACGGACACTCGACTAGTATCTCTATATAGGCCATATAGGACAGACACTACATTGACAGCGTGGGTATTATATTTACCATCTTTAAGGGTCGACGCCATCCACACTATATATACAGAAAATATCTAGAACCACCTTCCGATACATGTCCGTGCTGTGTGCCCTCTATGGGCCTCGCACATATGCTCGTGCAACAACGATTGATGTTTTGATGTCATATCTGTAACACCATAAGTTCAAGAACCGCTCTATGCCTACGTGACTAAGAGGCGAATCCGCTGGTAGAAGAGGATGACATGGGAGGTGATAATACTAAAAAAAACTTGTGTGTCTTGGCTGATGGCGTGTAACAAGAAGTAAGTAGTGCCAGCTCTGTGCCAAGAAAAAGAAAGGAATGCACGGAAAAGGTGGTTGCATGCAAGAATGTTCAGTTGCGTGTAAATCAAAAGCACGTATGTAGGCGTCCATGTCCTTCACTTACGCAGGAAGTACCCTTCTAGTGTCCATCCTCTCCCGGGCAAATTATTGATCAGCAACTTCTCCAGCAATTCCTCAGCAAATAAGAATCAAGCAAGCTACAATCACGAAGCAATATCATTTGTTCTGTAATAAAATAAGTATGTCTAAGAAACAAATATACTTATTGTTCAAGACGACGTGTACACGCCCGTGTCATTGGACGTTATACGTTGGTTGAATCTTATGCTTTAGTAGACTCATCTACACGCGTTTGTTGTTGAAAGTGCACGTGTCTAAGGGCCTGCTTGTTTTAGCTTTTGATTTTGGATTAGGATCCTAAAAGTAGAATAAAAAGCAAACAGCTCGATTCTAGAATCTGATTCTCAGAATCCAGCCCACCCATATACACTAATCCACAATCTACTTCGTATATACTTCTGTATTTCAGTTTTTGGAGAACCAGCTTTTTTACAACCACAATCCAGAATCAGTTTTCAGAGAATCCAAAGCTGAAATAAAAAAGCCCTAAGCTAGTGGTGTACTGGTGTCCTCGTCAAAACTGCATATAGGTGATTACGTGGTCTCTGTATAAGAATCAAAACTTCCTGACATAACGGGGTATTTCTATAATTTTCCTAATTCCTAGTTCTGAGAAGGGGGATATACATTAATAATTATGTTTTTCCCCCTAGAGATATACGCATGAATTAGCTCCAGAAATTGATGGGCAATGCTCATAATCATTTGATGCATGTTTGACGGGACTGCATGTGGAACAACATATATATTCTCAGTAAGTTAGCGCATCTCCTGTCCGTCACATGCTCGATGCTCAATTCTGAGATGATTGGCAGCCTTGCATTGATGCATCATAGAATACGGTGCTCTGGCCTCTGAAGAACATGGTCGCGCATCCTTCGCCTTCAGGAATGCAGGGCACCCGAGGGCTCGACTACTATGGTCCATACTGTCCTAATGAGCGAAGACCACCAAATAAGCAATGGCCTAGTCATCATTATAATTTTCAATAATATTTCCGGTAAAAAAAAAAAACTCTGCGGAAATGGATGCGGTCTTTGAAATATAGTTTTGATCACTAATCTTACTATAATATATTTATAAAATATAATAAAATTATAATATTATAAAAGTATTATTCGAAACAAATATATCTATGCATATGATTTTTATGTATCCAATCTCTAAATATTAAAAAAGATATAGTTAAACAAAATTTGAACAGTTTAACTCGTTTCAAAATGACATATTTTTTTTAACAAGTGGAGAGAGTTCCGGATAGCAGAGTACAAAATTAGGAGAGGCGAATGCATTGTATGTGTGTTGTACTCTTGTGCTGCAGGTAGGTTATAACATCCGATTCAGATCCATATATATCTGAATTCATATACATATTTGACTAAAAGAATGGGTGATTTTTATTGTAGCTAGCGTCAGTTCCTCTGTGTGAAGGTACTAGAAGTAAGCAATATGCGAGCCAGGCAAAGCTCAACGCTGGCTCACGTGGCGCCGAATGCAAGCGTGTGTGTGTGCGTGTGGAGGCGTGTATATGTGAGGTTGCGTTTACACTTGTAGTTCGGCGGTTGTTCTTCTTCTCTAGTGAATATCAGAGCTCTGGCTAATTTTTTTTTTAAAAAAAAGAAGTAAGCAATACTACTGTTCGTTTTTACCGTTTCTTCTTACTCCCGATGGATCCACCCACGTACGAGCTGCACAAGACAAGCAGGTCACAGACTCACAAGTAGACAGCTGGAGCTCGCGAATCCATCCGGAGAAATGAGACGCCGCATACCAGCTCAGCCATGGACCAGCCGCAGCCACGGCTCCCGAGATCCGGCGGGCCAAGTGGAGCCCACGCGCCGGTGGGGCGCGACCGTGCAGCGCAGTGGGATCCCAGTATCCCACTCGCATTCAGAAACCCAAAGCTAAGAAGTGGAGGGTAGGAGGGTGTGGAAAATTTCGAACGCGCTCCGGTGCGTCCTGTGTTCCTATCGCGGTGCCAGCGGGTTCTCCTCGAGCCGGCCGGCTGCGGCCTTCCCATTTCGGACTCCCCAACGCTGCGAGAGAGAGAGAGAGAGAGAGATGACGGTGTCCGGGGGCAGCGGCGGCGGCTTCTTGCTGCTGCTGGTGGTGGTGGTCTTGCCGAGGAGCTGTACGGTTCTGCTTGCGGATGCGGCGAGGGTGGCTTTTGCCGATGTGGCGTCGCCGCCCGCGCCGTCGCCGGCAGCGGACGCTCCCTTTCTTCCTGATGTGGCATCCCCTCCTACAGGTGAGCATATATCCGTTCGTTTTTTAATGGGGGAAATTGGGGAAAAAAATGTTACCTTCGTAACCGTGCAGCCCAACTGTGGGTGCTTTGTGCATCTTTTCTTGCGTATTTGTGATGTCTTAGATTTGGGTGCGCCGGTGATGCTCTGCAGAGTGCAGCAGCGTTGGCTGAATATGCAACACTATCTTTCTTCTCACTGGGGCTGGGGCTGATATATGAAAATTTGGAATGAGTGTTTGGCTTTCTTGATTGCAAGACAGGCTTTTCTTTGTTATTTTACTTTGCTTCCTTTGTGAATTTTTCTTCGCCTTTGGACTTGTTTCTGAACTGCGGTTTTTTCGCTGGCAAGGTCAAGAATGGAACTTCTATGTGTGTGTTTCATTAGTTCCCCCCACAAGAATTGAGTACAAATGAGAAGCCTGTTTCCTCTCGCTACGATTTTACTTGAAACGAGGAGTCTTTGCCTGTTTTGCCATTTTTGTTCGGATTTTCTTGATTCCCCCTTGCATCCTGTTGTAGTGTATTGTTTGGTCAATGTCCAATGGTCCATTACTCATTAGTACAGAAAGTGGTTAGATGGTGCCAATTCCAGTTATGCCTTTTTCAGTGTCTTACAATTTAACTGACCAATATTTGCATGTCTATGGATCAATATTTTTCAAGTTCGAACGTAATCTATTACAAAAGAAAATGCCTGAATTTTTTCTTATCTGTCATGTATTGTTCTTGAGTGCAGCACCAAGGATCCTAACTAAGGAAGATAACCATTACCAAAAGCAGGTCCTCATTGCAGTCATACTGGCACTTGTTGCGGTCATTGTGATGGTTGTATCAGCAATTTATGCGTGGACCTTCTGGAGAAAAGCTCGCGAAGCTCTGGACTCCAAGGACATGAAAATCTCAAGTAAGGTCTTTTTGTCACAGATTTCACAAAGCCTTGCTATTTGCCTTGGTATAATTTTCAGTAGCGTGTCCTGATTGGTGTTTTACACGGGATGCTGCAGATGCTACTAAGA
The DNA here is from genome assembly GCA_036346375.1 of Guadua angustifolia. Classification (NCBI taxonomy): domain Eukaryota; kingdom Viridiplantae; phylum Streptophyta; class Magnoliopsida; order Poales; family Poaceae; genus Guadua; species Guadua angustifolia. The sequence continues at coordinate 2,638,147 of CM070521.1, read as the reverse complement.
GGCACACATTGTTACCTGTGCTGGGAAAACTGAATTCAATGAAAATGTCCACAAAACAAGTGATTGCAATGATGGACTTCTCAGTCTTAGAGTCTGCTACTGGCAAGTTCAGTGAGAATAATATCTTGGGAAAAGGAGGTTTCGGTTGTGTATATAGAGCTTCTCTTGATAGAGGTGTTGTTGCAGCTGTTAAGAAACTGAATTGTTGTAGGCAGGAAGTGGAGAAAGAATTTGAGGTGACTGCAAAATGCATGGGTATTTTGTTTTTCAAAGTTTTCATATTAGTTGGAAACTCTTGGTTGATTGTGTGCGCGTGTGGTTGTTAGAATGAGCTGGATTTTCTTGGCAAAATTCGACATCCCAATGTGATCTCTGTGGTGGGGTATTGCATTCATGAAGATACAAGGCTGCTTGTTTATGAGCTAATGCAAAATGGTTCTCTGGAAACACAATTACATGGTGAATTCTAGATTATCAGTATGATGAATTTACATTTACGTTAATATCGATGATAGTGAAAGGAAAATATTTGACCTTTTTTCCCTTACTTATGTAGGGTGTTCTCGTGGATCATCTTTAAGTTGGTACATTCGCTTGAAAATTGCTCTTGATGCAGCAAGGTTCAAATTCTAAACTCTTGGATTTCTTGTGTTTTTTCCAAGTTACAATAAGGATACCGAACACTAATCCAGGTCAATTTTGTAATCACAGAGGATTGGAACACCTTCATGAGCACTGCAATCCATTGATTATTCACAGAGATATAAAATCATCCAATATACTTCTTGACTCAGATTTCAACGCGAAGGTTAAATTTTAAGTTTTCCTAACTTGTGGTTTCATATATTTCGATGTTCAGAACCTCCAATATGTCTTTTCACTCTTTTCGTTTCTATATCTCTATAGATATCAGATTTTGGGCTTGCTATACATGGTGGGAACCACAACAAAGAAGACATAAAGCCTTCAGGAACTGTTGGTTATGTTGCACCAGAGTATCTTCTAGATGGTACACGCATTTGCTTTAGTACATTAAGATACCAACACTTGGATAGCTCTGAAATCTGTAAGTTAAGCGGTGTTATATATAAATTTGTAGGTCAATTAACCGAGAAGAGCGACGTGTATGCTTTTGGAGTGGTTCTTCTTGAACTGTTACTCGGAAGGAAACCAGTGGAAAAGATTGGAGAGTGTCATTGTCAATCTATTGTATCATGGGTATGCTCTGTGACCTCTGTATTTTATGCAACTGTACGTTTAGTGAACTTTTTCTGATCATGCCTAAGGTTTTAGCAGACTATTATCGTTTTTTTTTCTAGCAATGAATAAATGTATTCTGTATTTAGTCAAACTAATCGTGAACATGTGCATTTATGCAGTGAAACTCCTTTTGCTCTTAATTTTAGTTGATCTATTTAATTTTAGTTGATCTATGAAAAAACAAACAAACTCAATTTTCTTCAAACAGAGTTTCATTTCTCATTTCTTATTTCTAACACCGACATGATGTTGTTAAACCAAACTATTGTGTAGAAACACAAAACAATATAAGCTCCTACAAGAAAGAGTGCATAATGCTCCAGTTAACACAATTGCTTGAATATTATCTTGTCATGAGTATCGCTTGGTATTATTTGATATTGATGTGACATTTGCTCATCTCATTAGAATTTCTCCTTTGAAATGTTTGAATATCATTCAATAACCACAAAGTTTTCTTTTGCAGGCCATGCCTCAGATAACTGATAGAACAAAGCTGCCAAATATAATTGATCCAATTATTAGAAACACCATGGATTTGAGACATCTGTATCAAGTAACTAATACCTTCCAAATTTGGTTTACTGTTCCACATTGTAAGCATTTCCTTCTCTAAACACTTTCTTGTTTGTCTAGGTTGCTGCTGTAGCTGTTCTTTGCGTCCAGCCAGAACCAAGCTACAGACCACTAATCACAGATGTTCTTCACTCGCTTGTTCCCCTTGTTCCTGTGGAGCTTGGGGGAACACTGAGGGTAGTAGATCAACCCCGTCAGATGGGCTAAAGAAATGGAACCTTCTCTGAACAAGCATACTCTATCTGATGGCTAGATGAAATTCTTCTGTGCTACTCATCTTCAAGGATTGTGAAAGTTTCAAGCTCAAACAAGGAGGGTAAATTGAGGAGAGTACCTTACATATTTAGGGGAACTCTTTGTTCCGTCGGCATTGTTGAACACAAAATGAGCGCTGGCTATGCAGGCTTGACATGTTACTGCCAACATTTTCTAGAGCCTCTCATAGAGGCACTTCAGTCTACCATTGATTTCGGAAGAAGTTTAGCTTTGCTGGTGCTGCTTTACTCCCATGGATCATTTTGTCAGAATGGCAGTGGTTAGGCGATTTAATGTAAATTCCACGGACAGTAGATTTTATGTAAGTTCCAGTGGGTGGGCATTCAAGATCTATAATTACAAAAAAAAAAAAAACATTCGTAATTAAAACTCACTCCAATATTCTCTATAGCTTTGTTGCCAGTAGATTGCATTTGATCTTAAGCTATCCAACAGTGTCGTGCTTGTTTGTTCAATTATGCTAATATACCACAACAATCCGACAATCCATGCTGCGCAATGTCTAAAGCTGCATTTGGCGTTCCAAATTCATTTGATTTCTTGTGCAGGGAGAAACCACATGTTTCCAATGTAATGAGATAAAAAAGAGGAAAACAAAAAAAATTGTAGAAAATTCTAAAGAAATTAATGAAAAAATATTCAAAATTTCTTGAAGTTTCTACAAAATAGGAAAAGTAAAATTACCTGGGATTTCTTAAAGAAACATGATTATTTAGTGCTTCCTTCCTTCAGAAATGTATGACGTTTATAAAGCATGCAGTCAAACTTCTCTAAACTTAACTGCTAATATATATACAAAACAAATTAGATTGGTCGTGCGAAAATAGTATATTAGATTTTTTTTATGAGAAATATTTCCATAATATGACGGTTTGCAATTTTTTTTGATAGCATATTCTAATAAAAAATGATAGTTGAAGTTGCATATTGGGAGATTGTATGGATGCCAAACGTCATAAACTTTTGAATAGAGGGAGTATATTAGTAATTTGAAAGCAAATACAAAAATTCTTAAATTGAAAGAGGTGACAAGGTCGCTGGAAAATAAGTAAAACAAAAGTTGCTAGATACAGATAAACTATTTTTTTTTCAAAATCGCATGTAATTTGTCGACATTATCAAAAACCTACAAGTTTAAGTTTATATTTCAATAATTTTACATATTGTTTAGTATAAATTTTCAGTGAACTCCATTTCTGTTCAACTCTGCTAGATATGATGAAATCTGACATTGGGAAATCTGCCTGTGTAATATGGCATGTAGGACCCGAATGTCATTGTCCTGCCAAATCACCTTTAGGTTATCAAAACTATTTAAAAGACCTACACATTTACCCAAATATTATTCCATACACGCCTATACAACGAAGGTTGATACTTTAAGACCATTTATAATATCTTGACCCAAAATTTACTCAAAACTCAACCCATTATGGGGCTAGCCTATACATGTATAGCACATCGTTTACCCTTTTATCCTCGTTTCATATAAAAGGATTAACCTAAATGTGCTATATTTAAACCTAACAGACATTATATGCTACTGCAACTTAATTTAGACAAACAATGTGGGACTCACATAAACCATACAACCAAGTTTGTTTTCAGCTATTCATTTAGGACTGTTTACTAAGTTGATCGACCTTTTTTCCTCGCGTTAGTCACTTTTTTTTTCTTGACCATTGGATCACCATCCCACTGCTCTCATACCTCCTCTCACACCACATACACTAGACGATTTTTTTTAAAAATAATATATATTTAATGAAAATTTACAGAAATAATATGCCAAAAATAAAAATGACAGTTCTACACACCTATCGCACATCCAATTTGCGACAAGTCTCTATCGCAATTTGGAATTGCGACAGAGAGTCTGTCACTAACCGTTGCGCGAGATACAATGCGTTTCCAAATTGCGACAAAGTCTATGTCACAATTTGGAATTGCTACAGAGACTAAATTGCGACAGAGAGCACATGCATAAATTGGATGTCTTGACAGTGTGTAGAATGTCATTTTATTTTTGCATATTATTTTTGTAATTTTTCATTAAATATATATTATTTTAAAAATAAATTCTACACTTGAGACTTCCATTCCTTCTGCCTAGGGGTGGGCATTCGGTTTTTTCGGTTTAATCGGTTCGGTTTTTTCGGTTTTAAAATAATTCGGTTTTTGAAAATCGGGAACCAATTTCTCGGATAAAAATAAAAACCTAATCGAATTAACCTAAATATTTGGTTCGGTTATTTCGGTTTTTGGTTAACCAAATATGAATAACACTAGGTAAATTAGATTTAGTCCTTCTCATATTGCAACACAAAGTATGGATAAATCCACACAATATTCATATGTAATTACAATATAAGCATAATAAAACATATAAATATACTAAACATATGCATAAAAATGTATTATAACATGTGAATTGTTTAGTGGTTTTGGGAAGAATACTATAAAAATAGTATTGTACATGGGCTATTCGGTTATTCGGTTATTTCGGTTTTTGAAAGTGAAAAACCGAACCGAACACCAAAAACCGAATTACACCAAAACAAAAACCGAACCGAAAACTGAAAACCGAAATAACCAAAATAATCAGTTAATTCGGTTCGGTTCGGTTCGGTAATTCGGTTTCGGTTTAAAAATGCCCACCCCTACTTCTGCCCTCCCAATTCCAACCCAAGCTGCCGCTGTCTCCAACAATCCAACCTCTACCACACGTCGCCTCCACCACCTCTTGTGTGCAAGTGCCGCCTCCTGTCGTCTTGGTGACACTACCTCTAGTGCTAGCGAGGCCCGCCAGCCATACCCTCAGTGTGGGCGCACACATCCTCCTACTCCATCGTCATCGCCTTTCTTCTTCTTTTCCGCCTTCTTCACCTCCGGCGATCCTTGTTGTCATCTTTGTTGACGGGTGACGACGCATCAAGCGCTCATCCCCCTCCATCGTCGTTTCTTTTTCTCCTCTTCTCCACCTTCGGTGATCCTTGCCACCAACTCCGTTAGCGGCGTCTCAAACGAGATGAACATCGGAGACGAGGAAGACACGACACTGCCCGGAGCACTAATCTTTACGCGGATCTGAATATCAGAAATTTGAATGTTTTCACGAAAAAAAAAATCAGCGGAGTTTTGTTCAGCAAATCCGTACTTAGTTTTGGCATGGGCCGTAGCTGCTTCACTGGTCCGTGGGCCTCCCCTCGAGCTCTCCTTTCCCGCCACCTTTTTTGCCTCGCCGCAATGCTTCCCGCCATTCGCAGTAGCGCTAACTATAAACGGCTTCCCAGAACGGCCGCCATCAATCCACGCGTCCCTTCCCCCACCCCACCACGCCACCACCCCGGAACATCCAGAAGAATCCCTCAAAAATGGCGTCGCCGCCGGAGGCCGGTCTCACCGACTACGAGCGCCGCCGCGAGGAGAACATCCGGCGCAACGACGCCATCCTCTCCTCGCTCCGCCGCAAGGCCGCCGAGCTCTCCGCCGCCATCCAGTCCTCCGCAAAACGCCTCAAGAAGCAGCCCCGCGCGAACCCCACCACCCCAACCAGCCCCGTAGTCCTCCGGCGCTCCCTCCGCACCCGCGGCCTTCCCCCCTCCGACTCCGCCGACTCCGCTTCCCCACCCACGCCCGCGTCCCCTCCGAAGCCCCGCAGCACCTGCCTCTCCTCCTCCCTGGCCTCCGCCATCCTTGCCGCCGCCTCGCCTCCCCCACAGGAGGCCAAAATTCGTGCGAACGATTTCGATGCCGGTAGGGAGCTGGTTCTGAGGCCCGCCGACGTGAGGAGGGTCGTGCCAGAGAGGATACTGTCGGTGCGACTGCTGCCGTTGGCGGACCGGACCGTGGTGGCGGCCGGGAACAAGTTGGGGCATATTGGGTTCTGGGACGTGGACGGAGTTGTGGAGGATGAGGATGGCGACGGTGCTGACGGCGTGTTCACGTATTTGCCCCACAGGGGCCCTGTGGGGGCAATCGTGGCGCATCCGGCTGCGCCGCGGAAGGTGATAGTTTCCTGTTCTTCTGCTCTCGTGCTGCTTTTGTGATTAGTGATAATTCAACATTTCGTATATGTGTGGGTGGGTAGTTTAACCCAACGGATAAGGCTTTGATAAGGGTAGTTTGTTAAAAACTTGCCCATAAGTTCTTTACACGCACAAGTACCCAATTAGCTCAAAAAGTCCCTAATCTTGTTCCTGTTAGTCAAGTTCACCCTTATTGATGTGAAGTTGAAGCTGTGTGTGATAAAGCAAGCAACTTTTTGTCACTTAGGTTATTGTTTATGGGGATAATGATGTTCAGCAGCATTGTTTCCTCATTTTTGCAATTTTAATTATACATGATGATGTTTCTTGGAGACTCGGATCAATTGATTAAATGAAATTACTGCTGTTGCTTAGCTCCTGATGACTGCACATTAGATTAATCCAAGGATGGCTGGTGGATACTAACGGTTCTTTGCCCGAGATGTGGCAGGGTCCAAATGAGGTGTGGGGATAGGGGAACATTCTGGTAGGGTGGGTGTCTCCAGTGCGGCTGGTGAGAGGTGAATGTACAACATGGGGTCAGGGAGGAAGAAAGCTAACTAAAGGAGCGGTTAAGGGGGACAGGTTGACGGGGGCCTTTATATCTTAATGGTGTTGTGCCTTATTATGGTTCAATAGCTCTAAGCAGCCAAGCAACCTCTTGATTAGATAATTTAGGGGCTCCTTTATCTCTGAAACATCCAATAGGTGTGGCTGCTAATCATGTGACGAGGGTGCTCTATTAGGTTGGATTAATCCCATTTTTGATATGTCTAGTGTTGACAACCATATGTGTCTTCTGACCAGGTGGGCGACAGGATGATCAAACAATATATGTGTGCTTATAGCACAATAGTGGATGACAACTTTTGTTTTGCTGAACATTTCCGTATTCAATCAGGATTTTGATTCTGTGGTGTCCTTGATATATTTGCTTGCAGATTTACAGCTGTAGCTACGCGGGTGAAATTTGTTTTATGGACCTTGAGAAGGAGAACTTTAATATGATCCAGTTGTGTGACTATCCTGTTTTCTCGCTCTGTCAAGCACCAAATAGTGCAAGCTGCCTATATTTTGGTGAGGGAAATGAACTGAAACTTTTCGATGAGCGGATAGGTAAGGTGTCAACCGAATGGAAGTTACATGACAATAGAATCAACTCAATAGATTTTCATCCGGAGAACACGTATATGCTTGCCACAAGTTCAACAGATAGAAGAGCTTGTATATGGGATGTGAGAACCATGAAAAAGAAGGATGCAGATAGTTTGAAGGTTTTGGAACACAACAGGACTGTTCAGTCAGCTTATTTCTCACCTAGTGGCCTCATGGTGGCAACAACAAGGTGCTCTTTTCCGTCACCATTTTCCTACACTTCTTAAGTTGGCTGTGATTTACATCTGTTCCTTTTTTGGGTAGAAGGGATCTCCCTGTTTGATTTAACAATGGACATGTTTCTTGAACCACCATTATATTATGGTGTGATGCAATGAAGTGATGAGTTATCATTAGGTTATTCAGCATACAATCATGTGATTTAGTCTGACTGTTTGAATACACTGCTGGGGTTTTATTGGTAGTTCAACTGATGTTTTCTTATTAGCATCTGTAAGAGCTTGGTCTGTTGATGCGGTGCTTCTTTAAATAGCTTCTGTTATGCTTGTTGACTTTTAATCTAAAGTCTATTCAATCCAATTTATTCTGGCACATCTAACTTCAGTGGATGAGTACATACTCTTTTGTTCTCTTAGCATGACTGGTACCTATCTCCAGACTCCAGGCTTAAACCTTATGCCAATGGTATTATAGATATCTCTTAGCACATTAACTGACAGCATGATGCTAGATCTTTTTCTTGGAACTAAATATTCAGAATAACTTTTACAATTTTACTGTTACTCCCTTCTGTTCTTAACTTGTCAAATCCACTTATTTCAGTGTCACCATTTGACTCCCTCTCTTAATAGTCGTTTCAATCAAATCCTCCCTTATAATTAATAATACAATCAATTATTTATTTGTTTACATATGATCCATATGATGTAGGGCAGGAAATATATAAGGAGCTGAGTTATATGATCAATGTTTATAATAGTGAGTAGCATTAAAGTAGCAACAAAATGTTTATAGTAGATATTGGATAGCGGCAATACAGAGGATACAGCATGTTTGGATATATTTACAAAAATGAAGTTAATCAGTCAATTTCGAAGTAAAATAAGTAATTTATCTTAAATTAGGATTAGTTGTTGTGCATGTCTCAAGTCATTAGGGATTCAAAATGGAATATGGCTAGAATATGCATAAAATGGACCATACAAAATCCTGAAATGTATTTGTACTGAAGCACCGGTACTCATCAGATCCGATAGAGTTCATAGCAGGCTGACATGGATCGGCAACTGTACAGAGCATGCTACAGCTACTACCCCCTGTATGCTATAGTAGTATTATATAGTTTGTGACAGGCTCTGTCTGAGATTTTTCTTTCAGAGAAAAAAGGTGCTATCCAATTAATGAAACTTGGAGAAGGGAATGTTGTATGAAACATGGTAAAAGAAGGCGAAGCTACACGAAAACTATTCTATATGTTTGTCTTCTGCTTAAACTAGCCCACCCAAAGTTTTTATGCCATAAGCAATTTAACTCAAATATCAAGTAAACATTGGATATTTTTTTTATTTTTATTGTTTCACAGGTTTATGTGCTTATAAATGAATTTATTCTTATTCTATCCAGCCTAGATGATACTGTCCGAATCTTTAGCGTGGATAACTTTGATAAGTCGCACATTGTCAAGCATAATAACCAGACAGGCAGATGGCTTTCTACATTCAAGTATGACAGCTCTTCTCACCTAGTTCCGTGATCTTGAATGAATCTTTTTCAGTTAACAAACTAAATTCACGGTTGCAGGGCAATCTGGGGCTGGAACGACACAGACCTATTTATTGGAAACATGAAAAGGGCAATAGATATTATCTCAGTTGATCTCAGTGACAGTAACTTCTCAACTTCGAACAGCGCATTTCTTCAGAGTGAATACATGACAGCCATCCCTTGCCGATTTTCTGCACACCCATATAAAGTTGGCCATCTTGCTTGTGCAAGCTCCGGTGGCAAGGTGTTTCTTTGGACCAGAGATTGAATTAGCAAGATCTCCAATGGCTGCCTTGTGACTTATTGCCGGTTCTGTTATGCCCAAAGTACTGCTAAGAGGATATTCATTTCGATGGCTGTAATTCCTAATGCTTGTTTTATATTCTGCCAACGAAATGTATAATGGTTAGCATGGTAGCACCATTCTGCCTTTTCGTATTTTATTTGGTGGAGCTATTCTGTATCCGTGGGGGCGATGTTTATGTAGTATGGTATACAGTGATAATGCAGTGTGGTTTACATCTATAATCTGGAACTTTGCAATACCGTCTACTGAGCCCCTTAAGAGTAGCTTTCAGGACGGTCTTGTATTCATGGCTGTGTGACATGGATCTTTGGCACTGTAGCGGATGTCATCTGTGTGACATAGATCTTTAGCACTGTAGCGGATGAAACGCCAAGGAAACGATCTACTTCCCCCTCGTCCCACCACTGTCTCTCTTTAGCGGATGAAAAACTACAGTAGGGGGTTAAGTATACGGACTCTGAAGTTCAGGGGTTGTTTAGATTGAATGTATTACTAGTGTTCATGTAAGTATCTCGTGTAAGGTCGGCCATTCTTCGGTCCACGATGCCTATGTAATGGTTCAATGATCTTGGATCGTCATGGAAAAAGTTATCGTACTCTTGCTGCATGATGTTATACCGTAGCATCACTTTGCTCAACATAGACACCCTGTCTTGATCGGCGAAACGCAAGAATGCGTATAACGGCTCCACGGATGTAACAACCGAGCGAAGATTGTCCCACCAGTCGAAACTTGAGAGGCAGGAGTGTCCGAATCTCCCTTCCATGGTATCAATAAAACGCGATGACATAAATTTTTTCGAGGCCATCCATTGTAAGAACTTGTCATTGCGATGAAGGAACTGTCCAAAAACATGTAGTTCGTTCCGAAGCGCGTAGCATTTCACTTGACTAACTTACCCTTGATATGTTGTTTCATCATAGCGTGAAGCTTCGAATGGTTGTATAGCTATCGAGAGATTTTCCTTGCAGTCTCAATGACAGAGGCGCGGTCAGGAAACTCACCAATTTGCTTGAGCATCAAATTAATCGTGTGGGCCACACAAAGCTGCCACAAGATGTTGCAGTGCTCCAATATGATGAGTTTGTATGCCTTCTTATAGTTAGTGCCATTGTCCGTGACAATCTGTACGACATTCTCCGAAACCACCTCGTCGACCACTAAGATAATTTCCTGCATTACATGATCCTCCATTACATGATGCATACTTCCAATAGATTTAAGGAGAAACGCAAAGAAAGCAAATAATTTGCGTAGGTATGAGGTATCCTGAGTTTGGCTCATTGCATCGACAAACTTGTGGAAGAACATGGTACTATCGCAGTATATCATGAATGAAGTTGATAACGCTCATGCGTGTTGGCCTAGTCCAAGAATCATACATTATTGTTACGCCATACGTAGGCCGATCCTTCTTGAACTTCGCCATCTCGTATGTCTGCTTCGTTATCATCTAAATATTTACTATCTATATCTCTCCCACTCGGAGAAGTGGCACCCTCACCTGCAAATAAAGACAACTGATGAAAATGTAAGCTATTAATCGGCATACAAATGGACGAAAATTTGAAATCTCACTCACCCCATTTTTGAGTTTCCTTCACAGCGCTAACAAAGTATGGATTGTCTGCTTTCCTCCCCGCAATATCAGCCGTGTGGAAGAATTTGACCCCAACCGAGCCAATCGCCTGCTTCGCACTTCTTCCCCTTTGTGTTCACTTCCCAGTGTCAATCCTTGTTTACACAGGACCGCAGGCCATACCAAGATTGTAATCCACCACGACCGTTCTTTCTTATTGTGAGAAACTCTGAAATATCCTCGGCAACACACCACTGTTCCTTCCTCTAGGCTCTAGCCCCTCTAGAAGTGCCATTACCACCTCCATGCTCATACCTGCCACTTGTTCGACTGTTAAATTCTGTTTCTGCCCTGGAGTTAGCTATGATATGCTGAAATTGGTCCTCCTCATCAGCATCACCTACATATTTTGAATATAAATTTCTCCTCGATGGGAAATCTGCAGCTGTCACTTCCTTTATGAGCATCTCGTCCCTCTTTTCCTACTTCTTATCCTTCATCCTGTCTAGGTCACGCAGAAAGTACTCGCGAATATCCTTAGGAACTTGACTGCAGTTGACAACATTCTTAATGCGCCCTGCCAAGTGATGCTTTAGTGGGGTTGCACTGCCTCCTTTCTTCTCTTGGTGGTAATACTTGCATCAAAATCCTATCCTGATTTTGTCGTCGTGCTCCCACACAACGTCGCCCTGGGCTACCATCTGCTAATGTAGAACAACAAGAAGTCAGCATGCATGCAGTGATCGGCTATGATTGATTTCATAAATGATGCATGTGACCGTAGAACATGAATCCCAATAGTATGGAAAAGCTGAATACTTCATTTTTATACATCAAGAAAGAGAAATTTCATTATTTTTTCTTCTCCATCTGAATGTCTAAAGATCTTAGACACTATGTTTTCTACTCATCAGTATTATCTAATTAGAGTGTTGCACCCAGGGATCCATCAATCAAGGGTGAATGTCTAAATCACAAGGCAGAAGCACAACAAGTTATTCCTCAATTGACATGCCTGACCTAAAATCTGCATAAGGTGTTGGATAAACTTTGCACTTTCAGAGTACAAACTGGTCACAGATTACTTACAGCTCCTGTGAAAACATCCTATTGCAGAGACATACATCAAACCATGCTTAATTGAGTAAAAACTAAATACCAATGCAACTATGATCCAAAAGCTACCGTAAGCCATCAGCCGCAAGATTTTCTTTGTGAACCCAACGATTTTCGACAATAAAGTACCGAAAATCACCATGTACTACCGATTTTAGTAAAGCCCCTAGGAAATCGGCTGCACAACCTAGTAATGAAGACCTACCGAAAATCGTCTTCATTGAACTGAAAATTGACAATATTATACTGAAAATCGATAGATCCATCACAAAAATTGTAGGCAACCCTAAAAATCAAAGCATGTGTAGAAAGACACCAACCCTAGCGATTGCTTCATTGCGCATCTTTTGAAATCTATTTGATGTACGTATCATGTAATGGAGGTTTTTATTTTATTTATTGACGCAGGAAATTGCCTCAGTGGTCGATGAGGTGGGTCCGAGGAATGTTTTGCAGATTGTTACGGACAACGGTGCCACTTATAAGAAGGCATGCAGACTCATCACACGAGAGCACCACAGCATTATATTGTGTGACAGCCTTGTATGGTCCACATGATTAATTTGATGCTCAATGGGATTGGAGAGCTCCCCAACCACGCCTCTGTGATTGAGAGTGCAGGAAAAACCTCTCGATGGCTTTACAACCATTTGAAGCTGCACGCTATGATAAATAAGCATATCGGGGGCAGGTTAGTCAAGTAGAATGCTATATGGTTCGAAATGAACTACATGTTTTCAAAGAGTTTTCTTCATTGTAAGGACAAGTTCTTACAATAGATGGCTTCAGAAGAATTTCTATCACCTCGCTTTGTTAATACCGTGGAGGGAAGGTTTGTATACCCTTGCCTCTCGATCTTGAACTGATGGGACAACCATCGATCGGTTGTTAACTCCGTAGAACTACTATATCCCGACTTATGCATGTTGTATCAACAATAGCAAACAACTAGCCCATAGATAGGGCAAAGTTGGCACAAATACCAGACGAAGTTGCTAGCTACACGAGGATTGATGATGATGTCCACCAAAAAGTACAATATAACTAACCAAGTGTACACTCAACAATACTATCCGTAGCCCTAAAGGTAATGTTTTATTTTATTGCAACTTGATTTTTTACTAACATAGCATTTATGTAGGTTCAATATAGCATATATGTGACAATGAAAGGACGATGAAACTATACTAAGTGCAAACATACATTTTCAGTAAGAAATGTTGATTTCGAATGACATATGCCATGAATATTGAGCTATGGACCTCTTGAATTGATTTGTAAATGATATTGAAATGAAAGGTTATTTGTTAAGATATTATTGCTAAATATCTATTTTACAACTTGAGATTGTCTAAAATATAGCAAAGATCATACCGAAATTCTTTCATATGTTTTCATAGTTGTACTATTATTATAAAATATGTACTTTATAACTTGATGTTGTCTTAAATGTAGGAAAAGTCAGAATTTTTTTTAATAATACATTTTTTATTCGGAATTTCAAAAATATTCCACCGAAAAAAAAATTTCAGAAATATACCTCTGTCGCACTTTGGACGTGCGACAGGGGCCTAAATAGAAAACATACACGGCGACAGTGCCCGGCGTGGACTCTGCCGCACGGCTTAACGTCGACATGTATGAAAGCGGCGCTGTCGCCGGCTTAACGTAAGCGACGAAGCGAAAAAGCCTGTCGCACGACGAACGTGCGACAGTGAGAAAATCGACCGATGGTCGTCTGCGACAAAGGGCGCGGGTTCCTGTCGCACGATGGTAGTGCGACAGGAACATATATATGAGCCACTCGCCCGGTACTGTTCTCATTTGTGCGCCCGGGAAGAGAACAGAGAGAGGAGAGGAAGGGAAGAGGAAGAGGGAGAGAGGGAAGAGAGAAGGAAGAAGGGAGATTCTGCGCCCTTTGTTTTGAGGTAAAATTTTGTTATTTTTGTTGTTTACTTTTGTTAGCGATAAATTATGATATGTTAGAAATAATTAGATCTAGAGCATTGTAGCGATAAATAGTGGTAGATTAGAAATAGTTTTAGATGTATGTTACGGATAAATGTAGGTAAATTGATAGGTCACAACTAGTTCTAATTTAGAAAATTTAGATATTTTTTATGATAGGAGTATATCGGTATATATTGAAGGAAATATAATTACTGAATGAGTATTTTTTAATATATAAGTACATCGATACTGAATGTATATATTGTTAGGAATGAATTTTACGGATAGGAGTATATGGGTACATATTGATGGAAATGTAATTTTTTTACGAGATATAACTACATCGATATGAATTATTAGGAATGTAGATGCTTTTACGGTTAGATATATATTTTCGTACCATGTAGGTATAGTTATGTTACGTCATAGTATTTTGTACTAAGATAATTAATTGTGGGTGAATGAATGGATTCACAGATATGGCGTAACGAGTTCCATTTAGGATTTATTATGGAGATGGGGTTGTAATGCATGGTTTGGAGGGTGTAGATCTAAGTAACATGCAAGATGTGGACGAAGTTTGAGTAGGGTCATGAGCTACATTTGGTTCCGTGTTGAAATGGTTGTATTATACTTTTCGGATGGAAGAAGACAGTGTGAGTTGAAGGTATTTTGCCTATTTAGTGTGCTAAACGACACTATTCTTCGGGAGTTAGTTGAGCTAAAGGAACCGCATCGTGGAGATCATATGTGAGGCGAGCAACGGGATGGAATCGAGTGCTTTTAGTGCGAGCATATGAGAGGATGTTGCCCCAGCAGCAGCTTGGACGCCGGTGAGTGTAGTCACCTCAAAATGAGCTCACTTCTGTGACACTGAAATTGGGGATCTAGCCATGAGCAACATGTTCAAAGAAAGTGGTGAACAGGTTCGATTCTGGAGGATGATGAAAATGTTGGCCAAGAAGCGTGGGGACTGGTAGACGAAGGTGAGCAAATTGAGGAAATAATGACTACGATGGAAGAGGAAGACCGTGAGTCTGAAGCAGAAAGGAAGAGGAGGACGACGATGAGTCGGATGAGGAAGATGGAGGAGGTACAGAGCCGCTTGTGCGGTAGAGTGGAGCACGCAGACAATTTGAAAATATGTTTGTCAATGAAATGAGGGAGATGCCTTGGCGATCAAAGTGATAATGAGGTTAGGCATAACAAGATGTACCCGACAAAAGAAGGCATGCAGATGCCGTGAAAGATTGGGCTCTATCATTAAGAAGGACTTTCGGTTAAGAAATCCACCCCAACCTCCTTTCTGACGTGGTGTGTGAGATCCATGGGTGTCCGTGGAGAGTGCAGCGTACAAGCCCAAATGGGGCACCCATTGGATATGTTCGAAGGTTGAGCAGCATACATGTATGACTGAGGAAACAGTGATGGCTCACAGGAACCTATCATCCGGGTATGTCGCGAACATCATGTACGCAGAGATAGTGGAGAACCTTGTAAGTTCAACCTTCATTAGTTATGATTTTGGTGTTAATGACAAATCTAATATTAAGTTTATCCCCTAATGCGATAGTGTTATTAATGACAATCTTATATCGAGACTAACATGTTTGTTTAGAATATCTTTGTTTAGTCTCATCGCATTGAAAAATGGAAAACCCAAGGTATGTATGCGTATTCATTCTAGCATTAGTTGCATACTTTGGATACAAGTTAAAGTATGAATGTCCCCATTATATTAACCACAAACGTGCATCATGTTTCCCAATCCACATATTACATGGATGCACATATTTAGGGGGAGTTTGTAGTTTAACTTGAAAGTCTCTTTGTATTGATCGATTCGTTATTGACACACATAAGGATCAAGACAAAGAAACTAAATCCTTGAGTATATGTTTGAATTGCCTAGTTATAAGTATACTCATGGCAATATAGGATATACTCCAATACGATCAAATTGGATATGTGGATATTATGTCCAAGTCAATTATATCTATGCACATATACATGTGGAGTTTATTCTATAGTTGATGACTTAGGGTAATGATCATTTCCATACAATTTACATATAATGGATCATTACTTTTCATCAACATGAGTATATGAAAACTTGTGTAGTTAATATATACTCATATCAATTTAAATGATAATTTAAATTGAGTTCATTTGTCTTAATTAATTATTAACGAACACTTCATCATGTGTTGATGGTGTTCCGTGATTAATTGAGGACAGATGAATAGTTCTTAAGTATAATAAAGCATGAGTTGCATTATTGTACTTAAGACACACTTAAATCATTTCTATTGATTTAGGGTTGTGCTCAATTGATCTAGAGGCATCCATTATGTGTTAATGGAGTGCAAGAGATAATTGAGACAACCATGCATCTTGGACTAACTATTTTATGAGTTGTGTTTGAGTTAGGTCCAAAGATGGATGAGATGGTGAGAACGGGACAAGGACGGCATCATGAGTTGATGGGCGTCAAGAGTGGATCCCGAAGTGGAGTCGAGTGGATATCCCGGGGGAATATCAAAGTAAAGATCATAAAGACCCCAAAGGGGATTGCTTGTGTGCGGCGGCGAAGGTATAATTAGATAGGCTAAGGACTTTGTAGTCTTTGAGTCTAAGGTTTTAATCGCCGTGCTATTAAGAGGGGTTGTCTCCTAGTTTGAGCTTCATCATGTGTTGGTGATCTCAATCCGCGTTCACTCAAGCTCAAATCATTTGGATTTGGTTTTTGCATGAGAGTTAACCATTTGGCATGTGTTGCGAATGGGTTAAACTTATGCTTGGTTGCATTTGGTTTTCGCATAATGCTTTGATTTGCATGTGTTGCAAGAAGTGATAAGCTAGTGCGTTGGCTTTTGCGTGAAGTTCACTTTTGCATGTGTTGCATTAGTTGAAGCTTCATGCTTTGTTCGCAAAACAATCTTTCAAAAACCGTGTGGTTGCTTGGAGCTAAGTTTTGCATGTGTTGCAAAAGGAGAGAGCTCAAGCATGATTTTATGTTGTGTGTTTGTATGGAGCTAGAGGCTTGCATGTGTTGCAAGTAGAGAGCTCATATATGAGATTTGGTTTTGGTGTTAGTTCGATTTGGTGTTGCATGGAACTAGAGAATTGCATGTGTTGCAATTAGAGAGTTCATGCACCTTGATTTGATGTTGCTTGGAGCTAGACTTTTGCATGTGTTGCAAAGAGTAGTGCTCAAGCATGAAATTGTGTTTATTGAGTTATTTGCAAGTTCGTTGTGCGAATAAACTGAGGTTTATGAGTCCGAAATTCTGAGAGCATGTGAGTAGGGCTTGCAACGGGTGTTGGCAAGTTGACTGGGTCTCGTGTTGACATTCACATGGCTAGGGGAATTAATCTCATAATCTCGGGTTTGATTTGCTTAAAATGTTTTGCAAATGGATTTGGAGTTGATTGCGAAATGTGTTTTTGCAAGTTGATTTTGGTGATATTTAAAAATATCTATGGGTGCTTAAATCATGAAAATGGGTGGAGATTGTAGCCCTCGTGATAAGCTTCGCATAGAATCAAAAATCACCCAAATCGGAGTTCGAGTAAAAAGTTATGAGTGTTTTTGTTGCTGATTTTTGTATGGGCGGTTGGACCGCCCGGTCCGGCCGGACCGGCCGGGCGGTCGGACCGACCCGTGTCCGTCGGACCGCCGAAGGTCTGCAACCGCCCCGTCTTGGCTTGATTTTTCGAGCGCGTGTTTTTCGTTCGTTTAGGCAGATGTGGCCGGCGGTGGCGGTCGATGACCGCCCGTCTTGCGTCTTGACAAGCCGTGGCGGTCCAACCGCCATGTAATCGGTCATTTTTCCGACCGTTGGCTTGTGAGGTCCGGTCGGACCGGGTTTTTGCTGATTTCGCCCATTTTGCCCCCAAACGGCTAGTTTTCTTGTGGGGCTATAAATACACCCCTTGGGGGGCTTGGGCAGGGGGTTGGCTGTGTGTGGGAGTGTTTTGCATGTGTTGCTCTTTCTCCCTTTGCCTCTTGAGCTTAAGAGTGAGCTAATTGCATGTGTTGCAATTAGGAGTGGTTTGAGTGAGCTCTTGTGCATGTGTTGCACTTGAGTGAAGTCCTTGTGCATGTGTTGCACTTGGTGATCGCCGAAGCGCATGTGTTGTGCTCGGTGAAGGTCAAGCGGAGGAGCGGCCTATTCTCTTGGAGGTTGCCGACTCCTAGGCAGCGTGGCGTCGTCTTGTGAGCTCTCAAGGTGTGAAAGCCCGGCAAGTTTGTGAAGGTTCGGGTTGAGCCTCGCCATAGCGTGAAAAACCACGACTAGTGGAAAGAGGCGGTGCTCGGCGGGAGCCGGTCCAAGTGTGGGCTTGCCTCAATGTGGACTAGGGGAGACCGGCAAGTCTCCGAACACCACGGAAAAACATCGTTTGTCTCTTGTCTTTTTACATTCAAGTATTTACCTTTTGCATATTAATCAATTGCTTGATTGTAGAATTGCTTAGTATTAATTGTTTGATCAATTTAGCAATTCTAGTTTAGAGACATAATTTAGTTAGTGCACTAGTGAGCCTAGTTGATTTAGGCTTTAATTGTCAAAACCTATTTATCGCTTCCGCATATATATTTGATTAGGTTTTGACATAGGGGTTGATTAGAGCGAATTGTTTAGTGAGCGTTCGAATTTCGTAAAACGCCTATTCACCCCCCCTCTAGGCGCATCCTCGACCCCACAAACCTGAGTTTTGAGCCCCGTGCTATTATCCGAGCGATCGAGAACAGATATCAGTACACAATTAGCTACGGGAAGGCGTGGAGGGCGGCGAAGGCACTAGAAGCGAGGTTTGGGAAGTTTGAAGACTCGTACCACAACCTCCCCCCTTTGCTTCGATTGTATTCAGGGGAAGAAATCACGGGACCTACTATGATTATCAAGATTGTCCGTCGGACAAGTGGCCAACTAAAATGCATCCGAGGAGAGTGTTCTTCGCATTCGGCGCTTGCATTAAGGCATTCTCACATCGCGGCCGTTGTTGTGCGTGGACGGCACATTCTTGACCGGAAATCTGAGGGCAAATCTTGGCGGTGTGGGTGTCGATGGGAACAACTAGATTACGCTGTTGCCTTTGCCTTCGAGAAAGCGAGAACTACGAGAGTTGGTCGTGGTTCCTCTGAAACCTAAAGATCGGGGTGGTCAAAACTCGTCCAGTTGTGCGTCTTTGCATAGCGACAGCATCTTTGGGTTGTTTAGTGCTATCAACCACCGCAAGCGGGGAAGATGAGCCATTAGATGGCGACTTGCGATTCGATGGTGCATGAGGCATTTGGGTGCAAACTTCTATAAGCAATTCAAGAACAAGCGGTGATGAACATGTTCAAAAGACTATGTAACTCCAACCAGGGCGGAAGTTCGAACTCGTGAAAAAATCTTGATGACGACAAGGAAACACAAGGAGCGAGACGAACAACGATGGCGCCCGATGGAACACAAGAGCGGTGCGAGCCTCTTTTCCCCCAGCAGAGGGGGCGAGGCGACTAACCGTAAATCGGAGGCAAAGGCCAATCAAATGTTTCTCGAACTGGATCAAGCACGAACCAAAAGAGAAGTGGTCACTGTTATATGACACACATGGTGCCAGATACGGTGTGATGACCACTAACTTTGCAGAAGTTTACAACTGGGTAATGCGAGGGATGAGGTGTCTTCCATTGGTAGGAATTGTCGAGGAGTCTTGAGGGTACAACCAAGTACTTTGTGGACAGGCATGCAGCTGCTGAGATAGTAATGAGAGATGAGAAGTTCTTGTACTCTTCGATGATCACTAAATACATGCATGAGAAGGCTCAGAAGGCGGCCAAACATAGAGCTATCAAAGTTGGTGCACGTACACTGCGCTTCGAGGTGATCTGCGAGGATAAAGGAAGGCGGAACCAACGGAGGGTTGTCACTCGGAGTGCATCTTCAGTGAGTGCAAATGCTCGTGCAACAAGCCATACCTTTTGCATAGGCCATGTTCTCATGTTATAACTGCATGTGCTTTATTTGGAATGCAACTTTGGTACATACTGTCTGAATATTACATGAAGGAAAGGGTGATGGCAACTTGGGACGAGGAGCTTTATGGTTATGGTGTTGTGGGTTCTTTCACCACAACTCCTAGTGTGGATGAAAGGTTACGGGTCCCGATTTTGATGCGAGAAGAGGGAAAGCGGCGTCGAAGAACAAGGCGTATAAGAAATGACATGGATGAGTCGAAGTCGCAAACGCGTGAAGAAATGCTCATTGTGCAACCAACCAGGACATACGTTCAAGAATTGCGGAGCACAAAACGAAGAAGAGGAAGGAGGAAAGCGGCGGTCACCCGACGGTGGGGAAGGATCGTCTCTGCGAGGGCTAACTGCGAGACCTCATCGCACCGGATGACAAGCGGTTTGCATTATCATATGTCGTACATCAAATTTAAATTTAAGCGATGTAACGTGTGTTGTATGAACTGTACTTTGTACCTAGGCATTATTGCAGTGTTGTGGCTTCATAAATTGTTGTAATGATCTTCTCCGTTTTTATGTGCGTATCTGTTTCAATATATTGTTGTCATGCTTGCGTACTTTTACGGACTCTTCGCTTACATATGTGTTTCGTTCTCACTTTCATTTTTGTAAATTGCGGTATGGCTCACCATGGAGATGACGAGTGGTCGTCGAGTTCTTTGGACCAAGACGTCGGCCGTAGTCCTTGTGCCCATAGCCACCGCTGTCCCGGATGACGGAGGGACCTGTCATTGCCGATCCTTCGACCTAGACCATTGCGCACACCGGGCCTTCGATCCGCGTTGGATCCCCAGGTAACATACCAGTATTTAAATTTGTAAACATGTTTGTTCAGGCACGATGACTACCGCAGCACTGATATCAATTACATGTTTATGTTTCTTAGGCTTCGAGCTTCGGGGCTGCTGCCCCTCGCCCGGATGGTGGAGCTCCTGGGACACCGGTTCCCGTACGACCGGTCGCTGATCACCGCTCTGGTGGATCGGTGGAGGCCGGAGACGCACACCTTCCATCTCCCTGTCGGGGAGATGGCGATCACTTTACAGGACGTCTCCTACCTCCTCGGCCTCCCGATCGCCGGCTTGTTGTGGTGCCCAGGGACGTCTCCCCGATGGCGGCCGCGATTGCTGCGAGAGGTTCGCGAGTGTACTACCACCGCCGTGTCTGGGACCTTCGACCGCACGCACGCGGACCGACCTTGAGGTGGCTTATGCAGTTTCAGTGCGTAAGTAGCATTTCGAACTAAATTGTGTACGTCTTGCTTGAAATAACAAGTGAGCTTTATGTTACTGGCGTGAGCGAATCGTCGAGCCGCCAGAGCGACGAGAGGCTCGCCGCCACCGGAGGCGTACCTCCTGGGCTGTTCTACCGACCATGTTCACGGCGTCCCATGGGGATAGCGTGTCCACGCTTTGTGCGATTCGCGAGGCGATCGCGGGCGCGCTTGACGCCGCCCACGGTACTCGTGGGGCTCGGCGTCTTTGCGCGCCACCTACAGTGCACTCTGCGTCGGGTGTACACGGTTCGCGACGCTCGATCTTCGGAGGATGTCCACTGCTGCTTCTGATTGTGGGCATACGAGAGGTTCGAGATCGGCCGGCCCAGATCGACTGCGGCACTGTGGTCGGCACGCGAGCGGCGATAGCGTCGGCGGTCGACCATGGGCACCATCCGGTGCTGCGGCGGTAATATATTGCAATCACGTGTTTGATACTTTTTGTTTAACTTTTACGAGTACTAACGGTTACGTTCTCTAGTGACTCTGAGCTAGCTGGCGCCGGATTGTCGGGGTAGCCTACCCGCAGATTTGTCGCGGCGTTTGACCACCTCACCGACGACCACGCGTCGCCGGATGCCGTCGCGACGCGAGAGGTGCTGGCGTCGTGTGACGGGTGGCTTTATCCACCCTTTGCACACGAGACGCAAGATCTTGGTTCACCGTCGGTACCTCGTGTTCGACGTCCACGTCGAGGGCTACGCTGTCCATCGTGTGATGAGGCAGTTTGGTCGACGACAGGTGTTCCCGGTGCAGGACGACCGTGCAGTCCCACCCGCGGTCCACTCGTAAGTTCCCTGTATTGATGTTTTTATAATTGTTACTGTGTAATGCTATCTAATAACGCTATACTTATTTTTCACCCACAGGCACAGTAGGAAGGGGCAGCCTGCGACCACCCCCTGGTACGCACGTATGCTGCCTTACGCTGAGGAGTGGGGAGGAGCCCTCGAGGACGTCTACGTCGAGGATGCGCCGTACGACGTAGGGACGTACCGCGCGTCATCGTGTGGTACACTCCGGACTTCGTGTGCGTTTGATGCGTGTCGACCCGATCCCCTGACACGCGTCCGTGGTGGCGGAACCGTACCCTCCATATGGACTCGGTTCGCACGCTTTGGTGCGTTATGTCATACCTTCGATATAATTAATTTTGCTAACTAATTCGTAATTTATTTTGCTAACTAATTAAGTAAATTATTTTGCGGTGACGTCTTTGCACAATCACCACGAGGAGCTTCGCAGCTTGTACACTCTACCGACGGAGGGAGAGGACGTGACGAGACAGGACGTCACCCTTTACGTCGGGAGGTTTCTGGACAGCTCGACCCGCGCCCTCGGGCTGTCGGGGTGCGGCCTCCCTACCGTCCCGCAGGGCGTGCCTCTTAGTGAGGCGGGTGCGCCAGTACGCTTCTTCACGGTCCCGCCGCAGTCGCGACAGAACGCGCAGAGGCGGTCGGGCTTTGGTGAATCTTGAAATACACTGTTCAAGTGTTACAATCGCGTATTACAATGCTCAAAACAATTCTTTATTTGGTACAGGCCCGCAGGCACACTTCTTCACGCACGCATATGGATACGCTCCTGACGACTACGACGACGAGGCGTGCCCTGAACCAGAGGACTACCGTGATTACCTCTCCACGGACGTCTTTGGGGTGGGGCATCATCATCACAACCGTCGGACCGCCACCACCGACGCAGCCTAGTCGAAGACGCGACACGCGCAGCTTCTCGGCCGGCACGCGACGCCTCGGCTAGGCGCGCAGAGGCCCCACCGCGCTCTGCGATTGGCGTACTCGCGAGACCGAGTTCGGAGGAGGAGGCCTCCCTGCGAGCAGGCCGATGAGTTTCTTTTGATTTTATTATTGCCGATATGTTATGTACTAAGTGTTTCATTTGAAATATGTTGCACTTGCATTTGTATTTTTGTAAACTTAATCTTTCATTAGCTAGCCGCTTTGCCACACACCTAGCACTTTTACTCACTGGTAGCACCTTTACCACGAAGACACGACAACAGACGCATATGGCTTTTCGGTAGCGATGTGACTACTCATTGCTAGCGACTTTACCAAGCTGACACGACAACACACGCAATGCTTTTCGGTAGCGATGTGACTACTCATTGCTAGCGACTTTACCAGTGAGACGATAACACGCCATTAAATGACAACACGCGCAACACGCCACGAAACGACAACACGCAGCAAAGAAGAGCAGTAATTGTGTGGAGTAACCCTCACCACCACTATAAAACAGTCCGAGGGTAGACATCCAACACAACCAAACCACAATGTCGTTCTCTACCGTCGCCTCTTGAAGAAGCGAGGTCATCCCCCAATATCCGGATGACATGGCGTCGACGACGGTTTCTCACGGAGTTGCCCGACCCAAATGCGATCGCAACCTCACCGGCGAAGATGATGCAATCTACCCATGGAGAGACGGCCGCCGCGCTCACTCTTGTAGGCCGCACCTACGAGGTAAAACTCTCGTGTCCACACAATCTGAGGTAACACTACCATCTCATGCATCGTTCTTTCTTTTCTCGGCTGACAACGACGGTGTTGCTTCTTCCAATGGATCGACGGGCCGAACGACGTGACTACTTAATTTCTCTACAACCGCCACGACGCCTACCCCGCTTCGCGAGAACTTCACCCGGTGGGAGGCCGCCAGATATGTCCCTTTTCTAGATCGGCCAGAGCTCGGGGCGGTGTGCAAAGGCCCAACCAATCGGTGAGTTTCATCGTCATACTCTTGTTAAACTCCCAAATTAGTAGTTCTAAACAGTTCATCGCACACGGAGTTCAAAAGGACATTCAAGTCAACGGAGGAACCTCCTCCGGGGCCACCCAAAGCCCCGACGTTTGCGTACATGGCCTTGAGGCGATGGTTGATACCGCCACGGTGATCTAGCGCATCGGCGATTCTCTGGGTGCCCTTGGCGAGGATGAGCGGTCTTGGTACTTCAACCGGTGGACCCAGAGACGCACCACCCACATCTCGAGCAACTTTGCATGGGATAACCGGGGAGCAACCCTCTTCGTGGTGCCACTACCGCCGGAAAAGCCAAACCCGAGTACGCCTACGGTGTTATGCAAGCACCAAGGCGGGCATCTTTATTGATCGCAGGCACGCTTAGGTTGTTCAAGGATAAGCCCAACACAAAGCTCTGCACCATATAGTGGAGTCGAGCCGAAACAGAGCATACGTCTCGCATGTCTCCGCCAACGCCAACACAGCAGAAGTGCAGAGGGTTCCTCTTCTCGAAGAAGGGACAAGGGAAGCGGCCGAGGTCCGCAACACGCATCAAATCATTGACTCGTTCTTGCAGACCATCCGGAACCCGTGGTATTAACATAGGGGCGCCGCGAATCGGGATGAAATGCCCATATGGGAGGCGAAATCCACATAAACAACAACCAAAATTAAAGTCTTATACACCGAGACGTCGGCATAGGCCACCCAATCGGCGGCAATACCGGAGAACTGCGGAACCCCATGGAGTTCTTTCATAGTAGGGATTGAGGTGTCCGAGGACAAATCGCAAAATTAGAACGGTCGTAATATGCGAAAATGTCTTACATCATTCATTTGTACCGGATAGGCGAACGATCATTTGTTCCACCATGACGACACAAGCTTTTCGTTAGTTAGTTAAATCCTTGTTGTAATGCCCTTGTAATATCATCTAATCTAATGCTTATTTTATCATCCGAACTTTGGTGTATGTGCCCTTATATATGTATTGTTTGAATTTTAAAAAAATTCCTCATATCTTAAAATCATTTGAAATTTTTATGGTAATATCACTGATATATCAGGAACCTCCATAAAGAGTTTCAAAATTTTTCGACGTCGTAAAAGTTTCCATGGTTTCGTGGCCGCAAGTGCTTTTTCCGATTTTCGCAATAAAACGCCGAGGCAACGTCCGGCCATACGTAAGTGGTAGCCCGCATTGCGTAGGCCGTCCTTGATTTTTTCTGTATTTTTTGGACCATGTCCTACCACTGTCATGGGACTACGAAAACCCTAAGTGACCACGATTACGCTGCGTTCGTGCGCGAGTGCCTTTTTCCGATTTTGGTAACAAAATGCCGCCAACGCCCAACCATCTCGCGCAAGAAAGTGGTATGTCACGTTCGTGGTCGCCGTGCTTTTTCCCGTCATTTTTCGCCATATTCGGCGGACCTTACGAGGCTACGAAAACCTCTAAGTGAAATGCGTATCACTAACTAAATAAAATAATTTTTCCGATTCATTACAGACAATAAGTTTTTATTTCTAATTCTTCCTGCTCAATACATCAATTATGTACAACCAATTTACAACAAAATTGTCAACAAAAATATTAAATACAAAAATTCAAGATTCTGTTCTTTTCCATGCGCGTTACGTCGTGCGTCACGACAGACTCTTGTAGCACGTTAAATGCGTGCGACAGGTGTGCCTTCGCTCCTGTCAGACGTTAATGCATCTTGACGGAGGCTGCGTCGGCCGCACTGTCGCCGCGTATTTTTCTATTTAGGACCCTGTCGCACTTCCAAAGTGCGACAGAGGTATATTTCTGAAATTTTTTTTTTCGGTGGAATATTTTTGAAATTCCGAATAAAAAATGTATTATTTAAAAAAAAATTCGGAAAAGTCATACCAAAATTTTGTCATATTTTTTTATGCATTTCTAACATGTTTTCCTGATTTTTGATACAAACCGATCGAAAATTGAACAAAATCATTTAAACCGGTTGGTTTTCGTTTTTTTCACCGATGTTTGATCACCGAATTCAAAAAAGTTTTGACTCCAATTCATTCGGTTTCTACTGATTTTCATCCAGATCCGCCCGTGGGGGTCCAACCCAGTTTGGTGTTGTAAACCCTGCTGGTGCCCATGCAACAAATAAATAATTTTACCATGATACTAAGTTCCATAAACTCAACAAAAAGTTGGTAAATTTGACAACAGTGAAATCAGAAACTAGAAGAGTATATAAAACCTTGAAAGACGGTGAAAACAAAAACATGTTATACAAGGATACCAACAACAAATGTACGGTACAAATTTTCATTCTAACGGCAAATTATGTGGTTACCAGAAAACAACCCAGACATGCAGACAACCCAAGATGATAGTCTAAAATGATGTACTATACAACCAGGCTGACGATTAATCTCATTATGCTCATTATACCGAACATGGAGCCTCCAATATGAGATGGAAGCAAACCAAACCATAATGAAGAATGAAACGATTTTACAAGGCTTAGGTTAGATCATCCTCATCATCCTCCTTTTTCTTCAGCTCATTCTTTGCCCTGAGGAGGAGTGTTGTTTTCCAAGGATCCTGAAACAAAAGCGCATGCATTAGATGCATGGTAGAAACCAAATAAAATGTGTAAACCTCATGTACAGCGGTCTCTTTCAAAGCACTTCTTAAGGTAACAATGTCAGAACAATCAGCAAAAGTCCCGTGGCAAACTAGTAAATGCAGAAACAGCTCATAATTCGTTCCATAACATTCTAATTATCAACATAACTGCACATCCTACCATAAAATAAGTTTATAGTTTTGAGTCAAATGAATGTCATACATGTTTATTTTTATACAGTTACTAAGTATGAATTTACAGGAAGCATTGTCATAGACAAGTCACACACCAGAGTGAAAAATCAATAGGTTCCAACTGAACATACCAGACGTGTCATGCCGTCAAATTCCTTGATGGCATCAGTAAATTTGGCAACATCTCCTTCATCCATAGATGCAGCAAGATCCTACAATGAAATTTCCAGTTCAGTATAAGCTCCTTCAAAGAAGAAACTGTATTTGTGTGGCCGTACAATTTGCTAAATTAGGACTGCCATTTAAGATTATATATTTCATGATCGCCAATTGAAATAATGTGCTCGTAAAGCCAGGAATGTAATGAACACAAGGAGTGACACAAGTATTGCGAAGAAAAGGCAAATAAGCATTGTATCATACAGCTAACAGTTTATATTCACGTGTCCCTGAGAAGGTTGGATCAATTTCCTGCAAAACAGAAAAATAACTTTAGAAAGATGGCAATGGCACGCAATAACTGCTCGAGATTTGAACAAAATAATATACACCTGGTATCGCTCCAATGAATTTGTGATAGCAACAGGATCACCTCTACATAATTGGCAAATGCCTGCATTAAGGAGAATGCCTCTGACACTATACTTCAAAAGATTATTGTTGATTGATTGACGAGCAATTGCTTCAAAAATCTCAGTTGCCTTTGGGTACCTAAAACATAGAAATTTGCATGAGTAATAGCACTAAAGGTTGTAGTCCTACATAACCCATTATAAGTATATAAATCATCACAGAAATCAATAAATGATATCAAAAATCAGATTAGCTAGTAATTCACTACCTAGAACAAAAAAGACAAGTTCATGATGACTACAGCATGATGCTAATATGAAAAACAAACATGTTTTCTTGAGAATTTATTTCCATAACACACGAAACCAAAAAATAGATTCTATAGCAAATAAGTATAGAAGCTAATATGCTATAAACCAAAAGTAACGGGCTAACAGCACATGCTTTAGGATTTGCGTCATTTTTCAATGTGTGGAGTACAGAAACACTCCTCAAGAGAAAATCTCTTTGATTGAAACCAAGTACTACCAAGTATACCCCGGATCCAGAATTTGGCTACACGGGACAGAACCCGAGAATTTGCCAAGTCCCAGGACTTCGCTAATCAAGGAATCTTCCTGAACAAGTTACCTGCGCTGATAAAACATATTGGTTGTTATTAACCCCTAATGGACTAACGTGATTAACACTAATCTCTGCAGATGTCAGCACGAGGGGACCGCCCAAGGGAAATGGCCAGTTTGCCCAATGGCGGGGGACCACCATCATGGCCCCTATGGATAGTGTTCCTATAAATACCATTGTAGCCGCTATTGTAAGGGACAGACCAATAAGAAGGAGAAGAGAAGGAAAAAGAAATGGCTATCATGTTTTTGTTCCCCCCTGTATAAGGCTTCATTATACAAGTTACTCTATAAGGGATTTTCTACTCTTTGTCTAATAGATTTTTAGATTTTATTGAGGCAGGTGAATAAGGTATTCAAATTAGTGAGATAATAATAATAACATCAAAGAGATAGTGAGATAACAATAACGTCAAAGAGATACTTATTCAGTTCGTGTTGCTACCACATAACACATCATCTACAAATCACTGTTAAAAACATCCCTCAAAAGATCAAGACTGTAAAACTGGAAAGACACAGAACACATAATGCAACAACTACCATAATCTAAATCCAATTAATCAGCATCATATTTATATTCAGGGCATACAAACAAAATATTGAACAAGAAGACAAACAAGAAAATGTCAACAGATATCCTATAGCAACATAGAACACTAAATGTACAAATCAAATCTTCGAGTCATAAGATAACTGGTTCTTGATTGTTAAAAAAAAAACAAATGAGAAAGCAGGGAAAAAAGGGCAAGCTACATTATGTAACACAATGTACAAATTTTGGCAATCGCAACTCTTGATGTTCAGAACATCTTATCAAACAGAATACTATCAGGTAATTATATGAACCAAATGAAGATGATCTTACTGTTCCAACTGAGCAGCAATTTCAGCAACTTTCTGCTTGATGGTATTTGATTGAGATGACTGCCCCTCACTGTCAAAAAGGTCAGCAGCCCTTTCCAGGTAATCTGTAGCCTTCTCTAAATCTTGTTCTTGCTGATATATCTCACCAATGTCCTGAAAATGCATAAAACACACCATGACCGGTCATGATTAGCTTCCCAAATAAAAAGGATGTGTTTCCTTTTGAAAAATGTCATCATCGAAGAATAATGATAAGTCATATCAAAGCATATGCATGACCAACTGAAGAAAAGATTTCCTGATCAACTAAAGTCATTCATTAATTACTCCAGGTTGACAGAAAGTAGCGAAAGATAAAATATCTTTGAACAGACAAAATTAAATGATCATTCACCTTGCTGTATCTTGCTGCCATGTTCAATCTACCAATTTCCAAGAAAAGATTAACTGCATGATTTAGTGCTTGTGCAGCTTCTGCATAAATTGGACCCAATGGTAAATAAATAATAGTTAGCTATGCATGTCGAAAACAAATAAATCAAATGACAGAGAATTAGGGATCACACATTGTGAAGGATATGCAACAGAAACGAAATTTCCCTGTTACATCTCCCAATCTTTAAATGTTCACGAGATTTGAATCTTAGACATGCAATAAATATTTATTAGAATATTCAATGCTCCAAAGCTCACACATGCTGCTCTCCTTCAAAGCAAACATGTTCTGTGACTAAATTAAAATTTCACTGGAACTAGAAAGGCTGCCAGTTATGCTTAAAAGTTGAAACCACCTTATTAATCCTTTAGGCTCCTTGTTTTACTGAACACAACAAGATTTGCAACCAATAGATCTTTGTAGGCTCCTTAATTACAAACCACCAATATAATAGTTTATGCCAGGAAGTTCCAGTCTTTGCTATATTAGAACAATTCATTTTCCAATTGACTTTTCAAGTTACTCACTACTCAGGTCAGTTTGCATTTAATAAATTTTCCTTTCAGTCTTTTTAAGTTAATGTTACTTTCTGATAGAACTGTATAAGTAAACCATCCAAAGATGATCAAGGTTGAAAGAAAACTAATGTTCTTAAATTAAAAAAAAAAGCGCAGCACAAGTGAATTGCTTGTTTTGTGCAACATGAGACAATAACACAAAGCCAGTGCATGATACTGTTTCACATGAATTATGGTGACAATGAATAAAAAATCACAGCAAATTAATGGTGGAGGAGATGCGAATTTTCACATTAAACTGTAGATGAATTACCCTGAGGTGAGAACTTTTTGTAGCAATTTGCAGCCTCCACATAAGCTGAGGCAGCTTCATGCTTGCTATCACCCTGTAGATAAAACTAACATAAGTATCTCTTCATTTCAATTGCATGATCAATCAATATGATAAACGGATAGCCCAAAAGAACCAAACCAACCAACCTTCAAATGACAGTTCGCAATCTTGATGTACACTGATGCAGCTCTGCTCCCTGAGGACAAAATTGGTTACAATCATTAAGAGAATGAGGCTGCGTGCTTTTTCATACAGGGAAGTAGTACCTAAACTATTTAGTATCAATCTCTTGAAAAACATTTCTTGAGTTTACATGCTGATAAAATGCTTAGACAATCACAAACGGCACGCTGAACAAACTGACAAATGCAGATCAAATGTCAGTAGTTGGGATTCCCAGCTTGCTACAACAACACAACGTTTCCTTGAAGTAGGACCTGACCCTGAACTAGTAAGGAAGGGCTATATACAGCAGTTGCATATTCATATTCATGGAATCAGTTCACTAGATCCCATCCAGGTCACACTGCCAAAAGGGTTTAAAATCAACCCGCACCATGCCACCGTATGTACATACATGTAATCAATTCAATAGCATCCTCAGGCGAAACCATCAAAAAAATTCTTCTTTCCAGTTTCGAATCATTTCGGCAGAATTAAACGTCATTAATCCAATCACAAGCCTTGCCCATCTAGCAATAGCACCAGATTACGCAGCACGTTTCTAGATCCAAAGCGAAGATCCCGCTGCAGCCCCCAACAGAATCGCGCAAAACCTTAACGATCCTGTCCCCCGATCGACTCGTAGATCTCACAGGAAACAGCCAAGGATCACCAAGAGAGGGGAAAGATCACCAGAAGTCGGGAGATGCCGTAAACAAATTGGGGGGAAAAACCCGCCGATCAGAGGAGCGTGGGGATGGAAAAAGCACGGAGCCCGCAACTCACAGTTCTTGGCGAGCTTGAACGAGTTGGCGGCCTTGTCGAAGAGGTCGGCGGCGTCCTCGTACTTGGAGCCGAAGAGGCCCCAGCCTGAGAGTTTCTTCTCCGCCTTCTTCTCGAGGTCGTCCCCGCGCGCCTCGTGGTCCCCCATCGCCGCCGGTTGCTGGGTCGATCGCTTCTGCTTGTCCTCCGAGCCGGGGCGGCGGCGAGGCGACAAGATTCGTGAGGACTGGAGGAAGGCGTGGGCGAGAAGATGACTCAGAGGAGGGATGTCTGTGTTTCTCCGGTTCGTCCTGCTGTTTGTTGGGTTGGGTTTGGGTCCGGTGCGTGCGGGTGGCGATGCAATGCATGAGGCACCGACGGTGCAGTTGAAGACGGAGAGTACACGTGGCAGGCTGAACAGATCGAGATGGACATGTGTGTAAAGCAACCGCAATTTTATTTCGAAGAGTGCCATGGCTTGATTGGCATAGGACCTATTTGTTTGGACTTTTTTATCGGTTTAAAAGTTAAAATACTATAATTTAAATAAATGAGTAGTTTTTTATCTGAACTTTTCAAAAGCTATAAACCTCTATATAACTAAAAACTAAAAGCCACTGGAGAGAGACTTTTTTGGCTTATTGATGGTTGATTTTAAACTAATAACACTAAAGTTAGGTAAAATTATCCACCTCTATCACGTATAAAAGCCGTGAGTTTTTAAGCTGTTTAAGCCAAAAAGCTTAAGCCTAAATAAATAGGGCCATAGTTTAGTTTTATCGAAATCCGTTGAGTTGGTGGAGTAGGGTATTTCTAACTATAGAAATTTATAAAGCTAGTGCTGTGGGTACAGTATAAATGTTTAGATGGATCATCTTGTTTATATTTTAGACTAGAAATATAAATTTAATTCACTTTATTTTAGCCTACAAGTTTCAGATCTGAAGAGAAACTAGAATCTAGAGTTCTGTCAATCAGGGTCTAGATGCCGGGGCGTGGCGGCCGCCACGCGCTCAGTCGGTAAAAATCGGATTGCTAGAAAAATCAGTTTAAGGTTTTGTTCTGGGCTTCTCGTAAAGAAAGGTCTAATATCAGAAATGAGTTTGGAATTTTCTGAGACAGGTTATTCAAGGAAAAAGAGATTGGATGGAATTTCGGAATTTCCACGATGTCCCTTTGCCACAGAACCGGGGCTAGATGTAATATCAGGAATTTCTTAGAGTGTTTGATCGCGTAAAGTGGATCCGGGTGTAATTTCGTTATTTTGGGCCGGCCTATGTGGGAAAGGCGAATCTCATTTTTTGTGGGGGCCTTTCTGCAAAGAAGGGCTTGGTTGTAATCTCGGGGATTCCCGAGTTCACTACGAATAAAATCAGGTGCTAAAAACGAACTTATATGTAATTTTGGACTGTTGTGCAGCTATCTATAATTCTTAGCTTTTAGGGGACTATTTACACATTATTATCGCGGTGATTATGAACAAAACACTAATATATATAATATAATCAAAAGCATGCGCGGATGTCAATATATCCCATAATCTTCACTGTTATGTAGCTATCTATAATTCTTAGCTTTTAGGGGCCTATTTACACATTATTACTGTAGTGATTATGAACAATGATAAAAATAGATGAAAACATACTAAGAGTTTGTTTATTTTTGCTATAGGTTCTTTGAAAACTGATTTTAGGTTGCGACCGTAGAGAAACTAATTCTAGATTCTGAGATGATATTTAGTAGATAATTAATTAGAACTTTTAGTGACATTCTCATATTTGTATATCTCAGAATCCACATTATCATGTATGAAGTGAATCGTGGATTCTAATATATATGATGGATTGGTTGGATTGTACAAATCGATTTCTAGAATCAGACCACTTGTTTTTTATTTAGATTTTGAAGTTAGAATATAGAATCCACAGCTAAGAATGTGAAATAACAATATATTATTTGCTAATGTATCAAAAAATGTAGAGGGGAAAAACTGTTTTCCTTCCCAAATTTTGAAATGGCCGAGGTAGCTTTTGCTTCCCGGACATGTAACGTAAACCCTCCGTTTAACCACAATTCTCAAAATCCTAAACCCTAACCTCCTCTCCCCACCCCATGGCGCCGCCGCCGCAGCAGCTGGTGCTCGCGGCCTCCTCCGCTGACGCCGGCGTGGCCGCGTGGGATCTCCGCACGGGCGCCGAGGCCATCCGCCACCGCCCCTGCGCCTCCCGTCCCCGCGCCCTTGCCGCCGTCGCCGACCGCTTCCTCGCCGCAGCCCAGGTCCCCGCCGGCAACTCCGCCCCCATTCACTTCTACCACTGGGACAAGGTAAGCCCCCACCGCAAAGCCCAAACCACGTACTTGAACCCCGGACCCTAACCCTGAGCTTGTTTTCTTGGTTCCAATCTGCAGCCCCAGATGGCCGTCAAGAGCTTCCCAGCCGAGCCGATCCGCGCGCTCATCGCTGACCCGGAGGGGAGCTACCTCATCGGCGGTGGGGTCTCTGGCGATATATTCTTTTGGGAGGTGAGGGAATTGTGGTTTCTTGTTGCTTTGGTGAAATAATCACCTCTATCTTTTTTTTTTTTTGAGGAAGAAACTATTGCCGTTCTTGGTTTCTAGTCGCTTTGTTTGAGGGTGATGTGAAATGCTTGCTTGGTGCTGGTCAGCGAGGGGAAGGTTAAAGTTGGGATTTTTTGTAGCTTGTGATGTGTTTTGTAGTGAATTGATTCTAATAGATTACTTTGCGGTAATGTCCAATTGTTTGGTGGGACTGGGAGCTGCCTGCTGCTGTATTTTTAGGCTATACACGTATATTTGTGGGAGTAAATTAAGTTTGGGTTATTTAGTCAGTTTCGTTTTTAATAAAAATTGAATTGAAGGTTGTGTTCTCGTCTGTCTTAAAAAATAATTGAGTTATTTAGCTTATAAATATGTTTTCCAGTGAACTAATTGATTTGCTTGCAGCCAGTGCTGGCTCTTTGAGTGGTCGTTTTATAGCTTGTGGTGTTCTTCTGTGTTTTATGGTGAAGGAATGCAACTTTTAGATGCTAAAATTTTGACCATTACAGTAATTCAGCATATTTCTTACTGTTTTTTATGTTGAATGTGTCTATTTTGTGTTAATTTGATTGAGCACATAAACTGCGATATTCAGGAGCAAGTAACTGTGCCACTGTCATCACTTCCATGTGCTAAAGAATTTACATATTGAGTACTAAAATGCTGAAACTGAGGCCTTGGAAGCTCTGTTGTTAAAATATAGAGCATTTGCATATATGCCACCATGGTTGTCACGGTGTCATCAAAGCGTCGCCTTGGCGTTGTGGCACACCGGATTGAACACCGTGGATGCTCGCCTAGCTTTGGCCATCTAGGCGGCACTTAGGAATTTGCGGCGTCCACAACGAGCTGCTGGACGGGCGCCTTGGCTAGCTAGCAGAGGCCTTCCCCCTTCACTCCCTCCAGTGAGCTCTCCTCCCTCCTCCACTCCCTCCAACGAGCTCCCTTCCCTCCGGCAAGCTCCCTTCCCTCCTCCGTTCCCTCTAGCGAGCTCCTCTCCCTCCTCCACTTCCTCCAGCGATCTCCCCTCCCTTCCCCATTCCCTCCGGTGAGCTCCCCTCCTTTCTCCTCTTCATTTGCTCCTGATGTGCTCAGCTAGTCAGCTCATCCTTGCCGTACCTCACCTTGAGGGCGCCATGGCGCCCACCTAGACGCCATGGTGTCCTAGTGCTTCTCAGGTGCTGTGGTCGCCATGTATGCCGCTGCAAACTTTTAGGGTTAATAAAAATAGTAATTATCCTGTTAATTCTCAAGGGTTGCATATTTTAAATAATGATTTTAGTGTTAAAAACCTATATGACTCCTAACCAAATTAGGATAATATTTAATCTACACATTTTAAGAACTAAAACAGCACAATTATGAATTTTCACATTAAATTCTATTTTTTCTATAATTTTGGATGCATGGGTCGATAACTCGATATACAATAGGTAAGTGAGAGGTATGTTTTGGCTCTTGCTATTTTTCTGCTCATGTTTCTTGCTGAGGTTGTCTAGCTTCAACACCGTCTTGGGTTTTGATATGCATGCTATGTTTGTCAAACTGAATTATTGTTGTTGGATTCGACCACTGTAGCATTCGTTTTTGTTTGCACATGACCAAATCTTTCCCATTCAATCCAAACACCTTGATCTTTTCATTGGAATTGCATTAGTCTCTCACTACTTTGAACATCTCTTACATGTGGGCCACTAGCCATCTGCTATTGTTATTTGAACGAAGTTGTGCATCTCCTCCAAGATATGGTCTACATCGTCTTTTACTATTACTTCTCTGTTCCATATTCTTGTACTCAACAATCTCACCTCTTGACCTTTCTATAATTGGTATAAATAGTAATTGCTATCTTAGATATATCTGAACCATCATAATTGACGGTTTCATTGAATGTATTATATGGGTTAGATGTTCTCCATATTTTGGACCAATATTGCAATATCTGGCTTTTCTATTTTGTTCAGATTATTGTAAGAATCCTTCTCTTTTTTCTCCTAGAATTAAGGTGAGGCCTTTTATGAGGAATCCAATTAATACAACCTGCGCAATCACACGGCTAGCCTTTTTTTTTTTACCAAATCTGCTGTGATACCAAAATTGAAGGATGTAATTAGTTTTACCTTGACATACTATTTAATTTTTTGGTCATATTACATGATTAAGGGGAGATGTATTGGTTTTAATTTCTGCCATTCTGGAATCACTAGTTACTTCTGCTATACCATTAGATTTCCTAACATATTAATTGTGCAACATTTGCTAAACAAAGGAAGTTTTGAGATAAAGATGCATATGAGAGAACATAACTTTTGCATGCTTAAGTACTCTGAAACGTGCATTTCACAATACGTAATTACTTCTATAATGCTTCTCCAGATCTTCTGGAACACAAACATCACTTTTAAGTATTTTTTTTGGTTTTTTTGCATCAAGCTTCTGTGTTTGAATATGATTAGGATTGTTTCTTATTTTGTTGTGTGCTCTTCCATTATACAGCGCAGCAGTGCTTATCCAGCCGAAATACTTGGTGCATATATTTTTTTGGTGTTATTGGCGTGCGACTTTGTTTAGGTCTCCATCACATGTGGTAGGTAACATACAGGATATTATCTGCATACATTAGCTAAATTTTGATAAATATGTACATAGAACTTTAAATATGACATATGGTCTCTAGATTTCAATTTGTCTCGGAACAGTTACGTTTGATATGGTCAAGTCTTATTGGAGGATCTGCTAGGGTCGACATAATATATTTCTTTGTATTTTCTCTAATTAATGTGGGAATTTCTAGTTTTTTTTTTGTTTCTTTTTTTCCGATTGATGTGTGAATTTATATCTTTTTGCACTCCCAGGATTAATGTGCGGGCTTCTAGTGGAGCCTCCAATTAGTATAAATAGAGATAAGATGCCAATTCAACAACTGATGGCATTTTTGAAAACCACATCGTTTGGAATGGCATTTTACTGATTTTTCCTTAAATACATCTTCTTGAACTTTGAAGCTTTGCAGCTATTTCATGTGTAGTTTCAACTTTCTATAATGTACGTGTACTTTCATTCTTGTGTGTTTAAAATTTTGCCTCTTTTGTACTTGGTGTCATTTTGTGTGTCACGGCAGTCCAAAATTGGGTTGTTAGTTGTCTGCTTGCTGGTATTCTATGTGCCTATTGGTTGGATTCTGTATAGAAATTTAACTTATTGGTAATATGTGATATTTATCTGATTCCTTCAGCAAATTCATACTTCATGGTTAGTGCTGAGTTTTTTTTTCCAGCTTACAATATGTTTTCTTTGGTGGCTCTGTGTGTAGGTGGCTAGTGGAGAGTTACTTGTCCAATGGCATGCACACTATCGTGCTGTTAGGTGCCTTGCCCTTTTTGACTTGTTGCTTGTCTCAGGGTCTGAAGATGGGAGCATCAAAGTTTGGGATCTTCTCACGTATGTATGTTGATTATGGTAAAATCAAGTGAACTATTTTGGTATATAACATTGGGTTTGGTGGTGTTGACTGTAGGATGCTTGATGAGAAGTCAAGGTTGGAGGCGAAGACACCCTACTTATATAGCTTCAATCAGCATGCACTGCCAGTAACTGACATTGCTTGTTTCCATGGAGCAATTGCCGTATCATCTTCAGAGGATCGCACCTGTAAAGTGCGTATTATGTTTGTAATTTGTCTTTTGAGTTGTATGCTGTGCAGAAGTGCACTCGTCTATATGTTCCAGTCATTCTTGCCAGCATCCTTGTTTATAATTTTTAGCTTTGGCATCTTGGGCTGATTAAGCTACTCAATACATATTTGTTCCTTTTCCCCCAGATTTGGAGTCTATCCGAGGGTAGGATGCTAAGAAGCATTTCATTTCCTTCTATTATTGATTCTGTCGCACTAGACCCAAGAAGTCATATTTTCTATGCTGGCGGTAGAGATGGAAAGATATATGTTACTGCTATGGGTGTTGATGTCACCTCTCATGCCAGTGAAGATTCATCTATTATTGGGGCTTTGGACGACCACAGGTTTGCCTACTGCCCTAGTCTTTCATGAGATTCCTCTCTTTTATTGTGATGTAAACAGCTTTAAGATGTAGATTAGAAATTCTCATGTCTTGTATGACTACTGGCTACAAATTTGTCTTGTACGGTTAGGCTTTAACTAGGGCTGCATAAGTCTAAACTAGATGTGCCATTTTCTTATTTAAAAAAAATCAAAATAGCATAATTTGGTTGTTGTATTTTTCTGTTGAATGTGCATTGCTGATTTATTAGTCTATTGTTACTAACGTGCAATTCGTATGCTTGATAGTTGATATGCAAATGTGCTTGCCAATATTTAAGTATTACCTCAGATTGTGTGTTGCTGATTTTGAGTTTAGATTATAGTCTACTGTTACTAACGTGCAATTCATATGCTTGATATGCAAATGTGCTTGCCGATATTTAAGTATTGCCTCAGAAAAGCTTGAGTAAGGTGTTTGTGATTCACCACCAATTTTTCGTTGGAGACCTTAGAACAACAGTTTAAATCTAAAGTTGGTTGAGGAGCACCTGGAATTAGATGGCTAGTAGGAGATGGAGAGGAAGAGGATTGGAGGTGGCAAAATAGGAATAGATTTAGGTTCGGGATGTGAACTGTTGCAATATCAATTGGAAAGGGCTCGCATTGATGACCTTTGAACTGGTGGGGATATGACTGGGAGCCACTGCAACTGTTGGGATGGGAAGGGATTAGAATTACATAACTGCCAAATTGGCAATGCAGGACAGCCGTCGTGGCAGAGCATTTAGTTTTTATTTGGGAAAATTGCATAACCACTCCACCACACAGACACCACCTTTGATTTTGAGAGGAGCGAGAGCACAGGAAGACAGAAACTAATGGAAAGAAAAGAAGTTTATTAAAAGCTATAATTACAAATGTGTGGGACTGTATATTAGTGACTCTTAAATTAATTGTTTTTACAAATAAAATCAGTGGTAAGGAGGATTATGCAAATGAAAGGAGCTTATTGAGCTGAATGAAAAGCCACAAAATAAGATGCAGGTTTTTTTATTACTGATGACCTATGACTGTTGTTCTGGATGAAATAGTCAAATGAGTGCCAATTTGTCGATTCTTTTCTTATTGTGGACACAACTTTTGTAGTTATAAATATGTAAGGACTTTGCCGTGCTATGTTTTATGCATCTATATTACATAGTATTGACATGGACCTATGTGTCTTGGTGTTTGTGCAGTTGTTGGGATTGAATTTTATGAACTATGGAAGATACGATGTAGGATTTGTGTAATCCATCTATACACAAGTACACAACTTGTTCCAAACTGATTGCTTGCAGCAGTTATGATTTGCATACTCGAAAGGGATTTTTTCCCAATGTACAGACTAACTTTTGTGATGTGTTCCATAAACTATAGCCGTGTGCAACAGTGTTACTGGGACACCCTTCTCCAAAAAAATTTGCCGAATCGGACACGTCGAATCTGAGTTAGATTCCAACACACATGTCTGATTCCGAGTAGCATTTCCCGTGTCCAAAAAATTTTACCGAATTGGACACTCCGAATCCAAGTTGGATTCTGACTCTTGTGTCCTGTCCAAGTAACAATGGTGTGCAATAGGTGCCTAGACCAGTGGCCAAGGCAAGACAATCTAGTACGTTGCCTGCAAACATAGTAGAGGGTAGCTGAATGTTATAAATGTAAATGATGTTTTGACCATAGTTACTATAAACACGGTTCATTCAAGTTACAGTACAGGATTCGGGTATGTGGTTCGCCACTTTTTCTTCTAATTTCCACTGCAACACGAACCTTGTACCCTAAACCGGTTCGCATTCGACGAATCCAGTTTGCGATTCGCGGGGGTTTACAACAAATCCGGTAACTATGGTTTTGACATTACAAAAGTTTAAGGAGTTTCCCGGTGTGCCCTTTAATTACCACGCAGATTTGTTGTGGGGGGCAATTATATATATGAAAAGTTATTCATATGAATGTTACATTATGTAACTTGCCATTAGGGGGTTTACAAGTGTTTGATCTTGAAATCTCTGCATCTCCTAAGATCTCCCTTGTGTATATTCACTAAGTTCATATGCTGGAATAAACTTCCATGAGTTGAACATTCTGATGTTGACCAATGTATTTACACCTACAAAGTACGAGTGAATGTGGCATGGTTGTCGATTGCACACAGTTCCATAAAAAAAGTACGCAATATGTGATTGAATTCTAGCTCTTTCTTTTTGTGATCAATATATCCGGCTGGTTGTTTGGCTTGATTTTTGTTTCATTCTTATGACTAATACTTCAGATACTAGTTTGGATTTCTTCTTTACTAGAGATATGTACTGTGGACTGTGATTAGCAGTACAAGTTCAATGGGTACCTTTTTTCTAGAGAAAGATTTTAACAACTTGTACTGTTTATTCTGAGTCACCTATATGCAAGTTTTCTGTTGTTTGTGTGGCAAGACTTCTTACACTGATCCCAATGATTTGTGCAATTGATTCAGCAAGGCAGTGACCAGCTTAGCATCAAGCACAAATGGACTTTTGCTGGTCTCTGGATCAGAAGATGGTAATGTTCGAGTTTGGGATACCAGAAGTCAGCAAGTAACCCGAAAATTCAAACACTCCCAAGGTTCATAAGCTACCCCCCCCCCTTTTTTTTTGCGAACTCATTGTAAAGCAGTGCAAGAGTTTGAACTTGGTTTGTAACTACTTCTGAACATGCTTAATTGACTGGAAAGTAGAAGCAATACTCTCGGAAAAACCAAACGAGATGATATGAAATGTAGGAACCTTCATAGATTAGCAGAGGTCTCATTTGTTGCCTTTCTGGAATTGGGTTTAGGTTTAACTCTGTTGGCGCCATCTCAAGACAGATATTAATGCAGTAGAAGTTTGCATTTGTATGTGGGTATGAAAAATTGCACAGTTTGTTCCTGCACACATTGATGTTCAAGAATACTTCACCTGGAATGAAATCTATCAATCCACTCTACTTCAAGTAGGATATGCCATATTTATTTTATAAGCCCAAATAACTGTCTCTTTATGAAGTCTTGATTGTAATCGAGGAAAATAACTGTAGCTCTTTAGGAAGCCTTGCTAGTTATTATTTATTAATAGATATAAAGTCAGACCTATGTTTTGTATTATGGAATTAATCTGCCTACCGATCTGGTAAAACTCGATGCCCAAATCCAACCTTTTTATATCCAAAACAAAATAACCAAATCAAGATGTTGAAATGTGTTCCTGTCTTGTACATTCGATTGGTTTGATAGTTCGTAGTTCATGCTGACGAACCCATCCTTCTATGCCCTTCCTGTGCACGAAGGCCCTTGACAACCTGCAGAGCCATGGAATGGTCGTAGTGCATGATGGTCTTGGACAAAACTACCAGCTTTGTCCTATTAGCTGTAGCAGGGATGACATAGATTGAGAAGGATCGATACTGTGGATAACAATTGTGTCTATGATTGGTATCCCCCCCCCCCCCCCG
This sequence comes from Guadua angustifolia, assembly GCA_036346375.1. Lineage (NCBI taxonomy): Eukaryota > Viridiplantae > Streptophyta > Magnoliopsida > Poales > Poaceae > Guadua > Guadua angustifolia. The sequence continues at coordinate 2,596,960 of CM070521.1, read as the reverse complement.
CGTGCACCTACGAGGTCACCGTACCATGTTCAGCAGAAAGAGTGATAAATTCCCCACAACACCTGTGAGAATTCAACTGATGTAACTGTTTTTGAGAGGTCATGTGCACACACCCTTATTACTCGTGAAGTTTTTCAAAGGCGGAGCACTGAAACATTGCAGAAGTTTAAAATAGTCTGAATTGATTGTTCTAAAGAACTAGACTGAGTTGTACTACAACGTTTGTTGTATTTCCTTTTTTGTTCTGTATTTAGTTTCTGGATCATGTTTTAGGGAGGTACAGGATTTTGAGATTTTGCTAACATGCTTGTCTAACAGGTCCAGTCACTAATGTTCTCATAGTGACGCCACAAAGAGTAAATCTGCCGCCCCTGCAACCATTGCGTAAAGTTTGCTCAGCAAATGGAGAAGTTGAACCACGGGCTGTAATTTTGCCCCACCCTAAAAAAGATGTTCACATTGCTGGAAATCTCAGCTCCAACCTTCTAGAGCGCTGCTTGGAAGAACTCCAGGTCAGCTGATTTTTTATTGCCTTCGACATTCGATGCAACACATTTCTTTTTTACTTTCCATTTCCATGTTTCCTTTTGTTGTATCTTATCATTCTGCTTTGATCTGGCAGCACGGCAGTCCTTCCAGAATGTTTCATTCTGGGGCGAGCACTTCGAATAATGCACCAAACCAACAGGGGACAGAATGGAGAAGTAAATACTTAGAATTACAGGACCTTTTTGTGCATGAGGTTCTCGGTCAGATGTCATCATCAAAGGACACATGATACCATGCAATTGGATATTATAGGCCATTACTGTCAATTAGGTGAGAAGTGCATAACAATTTTGCCTATTATTTCGTTAGAGTCGAATGAAGGACGCCCAGATGTGTTAATGGATGCCCACCTTGTAAGCTGAAAAGATGTCAGATGGTTTACTTGATTTTTACCCTTGTTCAATACTTGTAGCTTCATGTAGCTTTTGTTCAATACTTGTTGTTTCATGTACTTATGAATTTTTGTGGTACAATGGTAGTGAGCCATCCACCTCTTTCGTGGTGATTTTTTTTTCCAGAAGTACAATGCACCTTTTGTATAGATGATTTAGTTTTTTTTTACCCCAATTTAATACTTCTTGTTTCATGTAGCTTATGAAACTTTGTGGTAGTGAGTGAAACTTTGCTAGAAGTATATTGCACCTTTTGTATATGTTCTCGTGCTATTTTTGCCATGGATATTTATGTTTTTGGATCATTGTGCAGGAGACATGTGGTGATCAATTATAGTCAGCAAATGAGTTGGTTGGTATTCAACTAGAAAACCTAGGAAATTCTATTGGATGTCAAAGATGAGGTCTTTGAAGGAAACTGATACCTTTGGATGTATTTTGTGATATGTCGGTTGACTTGTGGAGAGCATTGTCAGAAGTAGAAAGATCCCAAAATGGAGCAAAGGTGGTGAAATTAGTTGGAATATCTTGAAATGTAATTTGACTGAGTAAACAGAATTGAAGAAAGTTTTGCAGAGGATTAGTATAATGCAGTAATGACTTATGTATTTGATCGGCTAATATCAAATAGATCTTTTTATCCAATTATGAAGTACTAGCACAGGTAAACTGGCTTGTTTGCTAGGTTTTGTTGTCGATCTTGCAGCTGAATCAATTAGACTAATAAACTGTCTCACTACGGAGTGGTTCACCGACAAAAATTGTAGGGAACTGCTTCGGACATTCCTGTACTGTTGATTTTTCGCAAATAACCACCTGTGCAGGCAGCCGGTTTACCTTATGATGCCTAGGAGAAACGTGTTTCATTTCAATTTAGAAGAATAGAAACGTAATTCGAGCCGACACGACTCGATCCTAGATGGTGCATGTGTGATAATTGTAGTCGGTATACCGTACGTACTTTCACTTATTTTTAAATTTTGTGTGATAAAATATATTTTGCATGCCAAAATATGAAGTATAGGTGGTACATTGCCAACTTTAAAAGTATAGGTGGTAAGAATTAAGAGGAAATGTGATGTATCAAGGTGGTTGATAACTAATTAAGATCGCATAAACATGATATTATAACATAAACATAAGATATAGATCTAGAGCTCTCTCCTCTTTATTGATATATAATATGCCTCTGTGCCCCTATTTATATATAGGACAGGAGTGGATTCTTCTTGCAGGAGAAGAAAGCCGGATCCAGTTCCTAATGTACTGGGGCAGTGAAAGCTTGTAGTAATCCGTTTAGGAAAGTATCTACACATGGATGAAATAGAATATTTCACAACACCCCCTCTTGGATATGTTTTCAACTATATGCTTATGCCTTATTAAAAACTCATTCCGAAAACCCAGTGGAAAAAAAACGGATAGACAAAAGTAAATAGCTTGTGTGTCTCGTGTCATTGTACATATTGCCTCATTAAAAAACTTTAATTGAGAAACCTAGTGGGACAGAACTCAATTAAGGAAAGAAGAATACAACATATTATCCGAAAAAGTAATTATATATAAAGTTCAAATATCTCCCCCCTAAAGACTCAACTCTATCAGTTTTTTCATACTCGTGCCTCTCACATGCTTATAATGAGGAAGTTGGTAAGGCTTTCATAAACAAATCAACTAGATTTTCACTAGTGTGAATCTTCCATATTTCAACATTCCTTATCTCCTACTGCTCATGGGAATATAAATATTTAGGAGATATATGTTTTGTAATGTTCATTTTGACATAATTGCTATTCATTTGTTCAATGCATCCTATATTATCCTCATGGATAATCGTAGGGATTTTATCCACATCTACACCATATGACTCTTAAACATGATGAATAAATCTTCTACGCTAGATGTGCTCACGTGTCACCTTATAGTGCAATTATCTCGTAATGATTAGTTGACATAGCAACTATTGATTGCTTTGCTGATTTTCAAAAAATCGTAGTTCTTTCACTTAGAAAGACATATCTAGCCTCAGATTTAGCATAATAGGGATCATATAAATAGCAAGTATTAGAGTAACCACTTATTTCGATAGCTTACCTTTTGGGTAAAAAGAGTCCGAAAATTATTGTACCTTTTAGGTATCTGAGAATGTGTTTAATTTTAGTCTAATGCCTTTTCGTAGGCTCAGATGAATATATTGTCAACCAATTCACTACAAAAGCAATATATCAGGCCTGATAAAATTGGTAAGTTATACAAGTGCATCAATGGCACTCAAATATGAAGTCTCCGATCCCAACACATCCTCATTTCTTGTTTGGGACTACATGGGTCTCTCTTTATATATAATGTCCTAACGACCATTGGTGTACTAAGTGGTTTTGCTTCATCATAAACAAATTTCTCGAATTTATTTTTGGTGTATGTAGTTTGATGCAAGAATATGCCATGAGACAGGTTCTCAACTGTAACTCGAGACAAAATTTGGTTGCACCCAAATCTTTCTTCTCGAAATCTGTATGTATGTATGTATGTATGTGCTAGCTTTGATGATGTCCTTATTGATAACAATGATGTTCAAATCATATACATATACTAACATGTTACAAAATCCTATTATAGATATCTTTATGAATACACAGGGACTTACATCGACATTGACATAGTATTTCAGTAGAAGAAATTTACTCAGTTGATTGTACCACATACATTCAAACTGCTTTAATTTATTTAACGATATTTACAATTTCATATTATACATGTTGCAATTGTCATTCTTGCTCATACGTGGGATATTCAACTCTAGAATCTTTATATAGATTTCCAAATCAAGTGACTCATACAAATATGCAGTTACAACATCTATGAGTTTCATATTCTAATTTATGCATACTGCCATATATATTAGGTAACTAAATGTTGATCCATCAATTACAGGAGAATAAGTTTTATCGTAATCAATATCAGGTCTCTGTATTAAACCATGTGTTACTAAGCTCACTTTATACCTTGCCACTTTGTTCTATTTATTCCTCTTTCTTACAGACACCAATTTTGTGACTAACGGGAATGCTATCTTAAAAGAGTCTTAACAACTTGTTCAAATACCTTTTTTTTAGCGAGTTTAGTTTAGCCTCAGTTGCATCTTTCCATTTATACTAATCAAGGTGACTTTTGCATTCAGCAATAGTTTCAGGTTGACATCCAAATTCTTAATATGGAAAGCAACCTTACAGGCAAAGCACCAGCTATTAGCATATACATGTTTCAAGTATATTTCTTTAGTATCCACGTAATTTGTGGTATACTCTTTATTCAAATCAATTGGAACTACATTTAAGTCAATTAGCTCTCCGTGATTTTCCAATACAATAGAGTCTCTGACTTCAATTTCCGTAGTCCTAGTATTATTTATTATGCATGCGATTTCACTGGGTTTTATTTTATTTCTCCTTAGATTAACAACTATCACATTTCTCCTATAATGGACATTCTCATCTTTTAGACTCTATGGACCAGTATCTCTTGTGTGATTTTCATTCATATTTGGTTTATGGAGTTTCTTTCCTTGTTTAAGTCATCTCTTTTCAAACATCTCCGCAGTTTAAAATCTTTAGAACCAGGAGGTCTCTCCCTCTTCTTGTGCAAGGAAGGGGATTTCGAGGTAGAACCCAAATCCTAGGATGGCTCTACTCTTTCCGATGCATTTATAGTTGGAATGTGCGACTAAGTAACTCCTTATGATCCGTGAATGGATCTAGTAGCTTATTTACAAAGTATTGCAAATCAATGGTCCTCTTGACCTCTTGTTCTGCTTCTTTAGTGCATGGATCTATATTATGAAGACTATTATCCTGCCATGATAGTTCCCGACAATCAAAATTAGGATCCTTTTCCACCCATAATGCTGGAAATAGGTCTTTATTAAATATTAATCAGTGTATCTCACTTTTAAGAGATCCCCTGTGATATGTTTAAGATATTTCAAAATTGATGGAGATTCAGATCACACATAAATTCCATATTTATTGTAAGGGCCCATTAACGGATACTGAGGTGGTGAGATCGATGCATACACACCACAACCAATTTTTGAACATGGGAATATATGGTTCTTTCCAATGTACTAACTAAAAATGTAAATACTCATGATAAACAGATAGTCCGGGTTGTATCAATACAATACCAACTTATAGTGGGTAACTTACAACTCATTAGTAAAGATCTTGCAACATGGTGACGACAACGACAGCATCCTGAGCATTGCTAGTCTAGCTGATTGACAATGGATACATCTGGTGTTTCGCCAAGGTGAGATCGTCGATGACATCCCACGCTCACGATGCGACATCTCGCCCGCTCTCATGGCACGATAGAGATAGCCTCTAGTGAGCCATGTCATGGTGTGGACTTGAAAGTGTTTTGTCGTGTTATGATGAGGCACATGATGGCGGCATGCATATGGTGTGTCCCGTTGCCTACCAGCGATTATGCACAATGCACAGTATGACATCAGTCATGCCACGGCGCCGCTTGATGTCTAGATTTATTCGGCGGCCACACCAAGGCACAACACGGTTGCTGATCATGCCAAAGTGTGAGTTGACTGATGTAGAATCCAACGCATGCCAAGGCAAGAAACAACACTGATTGCACTAAGGTGTGAAATGATGGCCGGGGTTTAGTTGATGCTAATCCCACCCAAGGTGGGACATCGGCTGGATTAGAAGACTAGAAAATTAGGGAGAGGCCAAATTAATTTGGCAACTGAATAGTCTGAGAAAGATCAAGCAACAATGTATGAATCGTAAATGGCCTTGGCTTGGGAGCTGGAGAACTCTCGTACTGACAACGTGTTACACCAATCAAGCTTGCATAAACATGACCTCGGAATAACGACACAGGATGTAGATCCATAACTATCTCCTCTTTATTGATTTTTTTTATGTGCATACAATGTGTCCTTACGCCCGTACTTATGTATAGGAGGGGAGACTTTTCTTTTAGGAAAATAAAGTTGGGACTCTAAGTACTAATTAGAAACCTTGTAGAAGTCTATTTAGAAAATATCCTTGGAATACAATATTGGTGTGTGACACTACCAACGGTGCAATCTCAAAATAATAATCGGTATCAGGTTTTCAGACTCCTGGTAACAGCCTGGAAACAGGCCAATTCGCACGGAATTTTAAGCTGGCGTTTTCTTTGCATTCTTTTTAAATTTTATTTTTTTTCCTTTGAATATTTGTGAAGTCTACGTTTGAGACATTAAATCATCCGCAAAATGCAGAGTTAGGAGAAAAGTAACCTAGCTAAATGTCTTTTCCAAGAAACGGTATAGGCAATCAGTTTATGATTTTCTGATACAGTCGATGTCATATGAGCTTGAGTAAAATTCTCGGACACACATCCTCTGTCGCTGTGGGCCCCACGTGCAGGGCAATACTGCCCTCTGCCGTAACGGTAGGTGATATTTTTCCAAAATTCTCGTATATCGCTTATTGCAAAGAAAAAAAAATTACTGTCGAAAAACAGCCGCACTATCTATGGACGCTGTGTGTGGATCGATCTTATTATTGCTTGCCAATGCCAAAGCTAGCCTCCAAACATTACAAGACACCCAGACAATGTCAGGTGTACACAACCCCATCCATCCATCACAACGTCCCAATTTCTACGTCACCTCGGCTGGATGCCGCCCCTCACCCTCAGCCTCTCCCTCGCGAACTCGCCGGAGACCGGAGCTCGCCGGTGCCGCGGCGTCGCCGCCCCGAGGCCCTGTGCCTCGTGATCGTGAGCCTTGGCCGCCGGGCCAGGTTTCAGGGGAGACTCCTGATCCTGCTGCGGCTCACCGGCGGCTTCCTGGGGAGCCTCCTCCTCCACCTTGCTGCTCCAGCAGTACTCCACCACGCGCTGCTGGTAGCACTTCATCGCCACCACAAGGATGAACACTGCACAAACACCATGTATAGACGCATCAGCGACCACAACAAGCAGTTTTAACCACTGGTTCACGACATTAATTAGCGGCCGGCTGATTGATGCGTTGGTTAATTACCAGCCCAGACACGAGCGATCGTGGAGGAGACATTCCAGACGAGGGTGAAGACAGCAGCCACGACTGCCTTCTTGTGGGAGCAAGACTCCCATGCATCCCTGAACCTCTCCAGCCAAAATTTGCCTGCCACGGGGAGCAAAGCAATCCAGTACATTTACACAACGACAGATAAATTCTGAGCTTCTAGAAAAATAAATTCTGAGGTCATGGCCTTAATTTCCTCTTTTTATTTGTTTCTTGATTTCTGCTTCTTCCTCTTCATTTTTTGAGAAAGGACTAAGAATTATGTTGTCCTCCTTCGTGGTCAGGGCTGATATCATGTTCGACTAATTGCTGCTTGCTTACGGCCTTGTTTGTCGAATTCCTAGCATCTTCCCTTTTTTTTGTGGCATTGCTTTATTCATCAGATGGATCTGGACACTATGATTAATTAAGGACAAATAAAGTAGGGTCTAAGTGCCCTGATCGATGTCATGAAAAGAAAGGATTTGAGGGAACCGAGCATATAGCTAATCATGCGGTTTGTTTTATTCAGAACTCCTTTTTCTTTTGGAAAGCTAAAGAAATACACCATTAGTGTCACTGTTGGTCCGCAGCATTGACTATTTAGATGATATAATTCTGTGTACTTTGCTACGTATGTTTGATTGTCTGCTATTAACAGGAACTTTGGTTATATAAAACAAAATAAAAAGAGAACTTGAGAAAGGAACAAACTCACCTAGAAAGACATCTATGCACATTGAGGTTTGGACAGTGACAAACTATCTACCATCTTCACCAAGTAAAGTAAAGAGACTTTGAGCCTGTTTGAAGAAACTGTAGCTTTTCTAAAAAGCTATTTTTTTTAATTTTTTGGCTAAAAATCAGTTATAGCTTTTTATAAGAGATTGTCCGATAAATAGCTAATTTTTCTCAACAATAAGCTATAAAAACTGGTTCAACCCAACTTTTAGCTTTTGCTAGTTATATATGGTTTCAATGCTTATGCCAAAAGTTGCTTAAAAACTAAGCTGTTTAGAAAGGCTTGCTGGCTTTTCGAAATTTGAAGCTGACTTAAAGTCTCCAAACAGGGTCTTCATGACTTTGATAGACTTGTTAACCACTTGTGGTGCAACTTTCGTCACAATCAACTTCATCACATGATTCTTCCATTTTATTGTGTCTTTAATTGATATAGATGACACAAATTTGCTAAATTTAACTCAATGCAAGCATTAAAGAAGTTAATTCACTTTATTTTAGTCTATAAACTTTAGATCCATTTTATTTTGTCTTTAATTGATTCTTCCATTTTATTATGTCTTTAATTGATATAGGTAGGTCATCTTATTTACATTTTAGACTAAAAATATAAACTTAATTCACTTTATTTTAGTTTATAAACTTTAGATCCAAAGTGAAGCTAAGATCTAAATCTCTGTTTTGGCGGTTGAGAAGCAGGTCCTCACAGTAAGATGCTTATCATGTAACAGTTTCTCTGCAATCCCCAATGTCATATTCTCAACCGGCTGCCTGAGTGATGTGACTGCGAGGTAAACTAATGACTATTTTATTTTTAACTCTACTCTACAATGGACTAGGCTTACTGTACTACTCCATAGGTTTATGTTTAATCCAGTTAAGAGAGAGCCAAAGCTCCGGTCCAAGCGGAGAAGTCCAAGAGTAGTTAAGTTCGGACAAACAACTCTGTATTTCTGTTGTCGTACTGTCTCTGATCACAAATAGTTATCCTTTTAGATACTATTATGGTTTTCAAAACACAACTTTAACCACTAATTTTTATTATAATATACTTATAAAATCCAATAAAATTGTAATATTATAAAAGTACTTCTCGAGACACATCTACATATATGATTTTCATTTATCCAATTTAAATATTTAAAAGATATTAATAATCACAATTTTAAAAATTTAACTGTAACCATGTCTAAAACAATAACTATTTATGATTATGAGGAGTATCTCACAAGGTGACAACCGTATTAATACCTATGTGATGATATACTACTAATCCCAACGAACCTAAGCATCGGAGTCAAAACGACATCAGCTCGTATATCTACAACCAAGGCAGAGTAGGTAGGCATAATGACCCCACTATCACTTGCTTGCAACACCTCGGAAGAGTTTTTGCTTTTTTTCTTCTTCCGGATAATTTTTTAAAATCTAGCCCTTGTGTGAATATAGTTTGTAAAACTTGTTCTGTTTCTGACCCAGTAGTAGTACCACACGGCATATGTTATCTTTTGCGCTTTTATACCGAGACAGCATAGTTCATCACAACAGTAGCATCTCTAGGCTTGACATGTCACCTGCCAGACTGCCACACAGTAGAAGCTTGGTAGCAGGGACCTGTCAAGTATGCCTACCTCAGTAGGTCGAGTGCTTGATTAATTAAGTGACTGATCCGAATCCAACGCACTGCGTTAGCCTGGGTCAAAAGTTGAGAGACTTAGGGCCTGTGTGGTAAAGTTTTAGATTCTAATTTTATCTTAGATCTAAAACTTATATATTAAAATCAAGTGAATTAAGTTTATATTTTTGTCTAAAATGTAAACAAGATGATCTATCTAAACACTCTTAGGGTGTGTTTGGTACGGCTCTAGCTTCATTAGATCCGTGGATCTAGTGGAGCTGAGTATTTCTAGCTCCATTAGATCTGTGGAGTTGGAGCTATTGGTACATTAAGAATGTTTTAGATAGGTCATCTTGTTTACATTTTAGACTAAAAATATAAACTTAATTCACTTTATTTTAGCCTATAAATTTCAGATCTCAGGTGGAGTTGAGATCTAGAGCTCTACCAAACAGGGTCTTAATGTACTCACAGCTTCAGCTCCACAGATCTAATGAAATTAGAAATACCTGGAGCTGAAATTCTACCAAATACACCCTTAATTTCTCGCCAGAGGACTAGGAGAGAAAGGGTTCTTTGCATTTATATGTTTCTGTAGTCTCCTTCTGTTACAAAGAGAGGCCATTTCCAAACACATACAATGTACTTGTATATTATTATATATACTTTTAATCATTTTTACTATTATATAATTAAATTTTCTTTTCAAATATGTGTCGAAAACCGTGTTAACATTTAAAACAACAAGCTGGGCAAAATAGAGGTGGTATTAGTTACTACTCATAATCCCACCCACGGACAGTCATTAACTGGAGTTTTGTCACTAAATTAATCCTTCATGACGCCAGTGATGACTGATGAGACTGGCATTAGGGTAAGGATAATAACAAAACCAACTGCTTACTCTATTTTCTGTCTATATCATCTAGAGTAAGCACTAAAATCAGCTTGTACAATAGCAATCTCTAAAAGTTGATTCTAGATATGGTGCATTAATTATTTCTTCTCTCTTGTATATAACTAATGTATCTATACTTCCGTGTAATGCTTACTACTAAATAAGAGCCAACCCTTCTCCCTCTCTTCTTTTCTTACTTTTCTATATAGGATAAAAGTAACATAGATATATTAAAAATAATTTGAGATGATGTTGTTGTATATGTCCTTGGCCGCTGGTAAGATTGTTGTACCTCCCACCTTGAAAAGAAAAAGAAACTAGGAGGGTGTGGGTCACTTGGGACAGCATCCATCAATTCCGTGTATACTTTAGCTTGAGCCAGCGCATCAATGGCAATCAAGCCCATGCCCACCACGCGACATCTCGCACGTGCGAAAGGTTTGGAAATAACCGTGCATGCTCCCCCTCCAATGCAGAAGTTACCTCTGGCTAACCTACCTTTCCTACTACACCCAAAGTTACCAATTTAATCCACTTTCCACCGTCAGTCACAAAACCTAGGTCTTAATTGCGCTTTAAATTTATTAGCTGATGCGTGCGTTGTTCCTAACAGAAGTCACTAGTTCACCTTTTACCATCAGTAACAAAACCCTAGGTCTAACTACATTCGCTTCCTTAGTTTAGTACTAGATGGTGTAGGTTGAAGAGTGAAAACTGGTCATGATTCTCCTTGGAAGCGGTAAAAAGTAAAGGTCAAATCTACCGTCTCTTTTGCCAATAGAATATGCGGGTTTCCTAGGGTGTAAATATATTTTAATGGGGTAACATATAAATACATCACCTTGATCAGCCATGTACATTTTTCCTACTTCAACCTGAATTTTATGGCACCTAAGAATCAGTTTCAATCAACAAAATTGTGCATGGCCTCTTGGACTAGTTTTGGAACAACCTGATTTGGCTCTAGCTTAGAGCATAATCCAGAAGCACAAAAGGGGTACCCTTCAGATAAGGGATTGCTCACAAGTAGAAACACAGGTAGTAACAGGTATCCATATGTTTAGTTGTTTGAATGGAATCATCTCGTCTTGGACGATGTGATATAAATTTAAGGAATATTCTCTATAAATATCGAACTATTCCATTCACCAAAAACAATGGAACCAAACGGTACAGAACCATCCATCCCATTCAAGCTCATCCTACCAACCAAACACACCCAAATGTACCATCCCAAATACCAATGTCCCTCACTTTAATAGAACTCTTCTGTCCTGCTCCACAATTTACCTTGTTCATTAATTCAATTGTCTCTCTACCTATGCACATCACATGCTCCAGAGCGGTGGGGGTTCAGCAAAAAAAGTGTACCAATTAATGTTGCAGAAGAGAAAACTTGGATCCACCAACCATAATTTTTTTTAAAAAAAAAACTATCTTTGCTTACGAACAAAAGGTATAAAATCCCAAATGATGAATCATGACTCGCTGACAAGCGGGTTCCACTGACAGTGGAAATTCAATTCTGTGGGGGCCATTTATCGTTGACTGAGGTAGCTTGTTCTCGCGTGTTTGTGTGCATAGCGTATTTGTTATAGAGAAAACGTAAACAAATTTAGAGGTAAAAACGGCAGCTTTCACTTACCATATCTTGCGAGCTGCGTGGAGTAAGCCGAGCATACCTTCGGAATGATGAAGACCCCGAAGAACACTGCAAAAAAAAAGCCCAGATCACAGGCGCAGAAAGTCAGTGACTGCCAGTGTTGCTATGCATCTTTTCTTCTCCCTGCACCTTTGTCTGTACAGGTAAACAGTTCTTGATGCTTGTGGTCCCAACAAATATGGCCAAAGCTAAGCCTGTTCATCAGTGATCGTTACAGCAATTTCATCTTAAAAAATGCAAGGCATCCGTTTCCCTTCAACTTTTGACCATGGCTATGATCTAACCACCTTCATGTTTGGAGGAGATTGGCGTCACTGACACTCTTTAAAATTCGTGATTCACTTTATGACACCTTGGTCTATTGTTATAGACTCAGATGGACCCGCATATCATAGATACATCACTAAAAACCAATGAATTGAGTGTCGCTGGACTAATTTTTCCCATGTTTGGTTAACTTCTTGGTGAAATGAAGAGAGAGAGATGTAGGCGATACATGTATGCTTTGTTCCAGTGGTACTTACCCAGTTTGGCCAGGGTCCAGAGGGTGACAAAGTTGCCACACCGGGCCATCGCAAACAGCAGCAGTGCCAGCTGCAGAGCACAATGTGTCCATCTGTTAGTACAAATCTAGAGATGTGTCCATGAATGCATGTGTGCCAGTGACTAGTATAGTGTTTTTTTGCCTAACATTTACAGAAGCAAACAATGTCTTCTTTTTTACCTTCATGGTTGTTGCTGGCTCACCAGAGAAGAGAGACCTTAGATTCAGGAGCACCTCGTTGATGTAAGGCAGCACAAGCCTCAGCAGCCAGATGGCCTCCTCCTCCCCAACCAGGTACCTCTCACCATGCCTCTCATCATCACACTCCACATTTTCACCTCTGCATTTGGTTAAGCAATGGACAAAAAAGAATTTACTCCGCATGTTTTGTGTGTGATTATGCAGGTAATTTGGAGAAACTTGTTACCTGTTAAGGATGGACTTGCGAAGGAACCTTTGGCCAAGGTAGACTAGGCCTATGTATGAAGCTGCTGTGATTGTGCTGCGCAATTTAGGAATTTGAAAGGAAGGTTAGCTAAGTTTGACTCTTAAGATAATAACTGTTTCGTAGCTCCAGAGTAACTGTGGATTAAATACTGAATGATGACTTACTTGAAGTTTAAGTCTTTGGCATAAGAGGAGGAGATCAGTAAGAAAGTCCCTAATCCAAACACAAGTGCAGACTTTGACGCATCCCTCCACATCACCAAGTCCACTGGAAAAACAACCGTCAATTCCAATTTCTTAACATAAAAAAGCACCAAATCGGTAAACTTGAAGACCATAAAAACACTAACCAAAGTTCTGCATTCTCCCATTGCTTCTGCTAGGTGCTGATGGCCTTCCCTGAATCTCCTCATACTCTTCCACTTCAGGACCAAAAAACTCGATGCCTCAGAAAATGACCAAAGAAGAAGTTGAAGACCAAGAACACAACATGAGCAGCCGACAGGCAAATGGCACTCACCAGGAGTAGTATTGACGGGCTCTTGCTTTGGAATCCGGCGACTGATTACCGGTGAAGCTTGCTTCTCTGAATAAACAAAGAAAAATAATACAAAATTGAAGTAACCAGTTAACCGTAACTCAGGAAAAGCTAAAATTCCATTCAAGTTTATGCAATTTTTTTTTAAAAAAAAATCATCAAAGTTACCTGGAGAAGATTTTGCTGGCTCTGCATTCGTCATGCGGTGAATTACTACCGGAGTCGGCTTCTTCTCCACTGCATTTTTGGAGGATTTGAAGGAGTCGGTGAAATAGACCAAAATTCACCTGAATTAGCACAAGTTTTTCATCCAGGGAGGAGGGAATGCACCTGGAGGAGGGGTCATGGGCTCTGGGTTCATCGCCCGGAGATCGACCACCGCATCTAGTTTCTTCTCTGGATCATGCAGGACCAGGAAATTCTTGTCATCATGGCGACACAAATTGCAAAATTGAAGAGAACCAAGAACATAAATGGTATTCTACCTGGAGGAGGCTTCACCGGCTCTGGATTGGCCGCTCTCTCATCTTCCACCGGGGTTATGACAGGCATAATCCCTCCTACATTACCCAAATAATCATACCATTACAGACAATAACAATTCCTCAAAGGAAAAGAATGAGAAATTTGCTGAATTTGCCCTCACCTTTTGTCGGTGGTTCAAGATCTTGAGCATCCACTGCAATATTACAGCAAATCAAGATCACAGTTACAAATTGATCCATCAAGAAATAAATCTGACAGCAAAAATGGAAGAGCTGTTTCTTGCCTTGATGCAGAGCTGTTGATTTTACGGTTTCTTCCTCACCAATGGCCATGTGATCTTGATCCAGCACCTCCTTCTCCTCCACCTCCTCTGCTTCCAACTCTTCTTCCAATTCCACCACCTCCTCCTCATCCTCCTCTGTTTCCTCCTCGAAGTTCTTGGATTCCTCCAATTGCGCCTTCCCCACCTCCACCACCACCACCTCCTTCACCTCGCCAACGGCAGCGGCCACCTTCTTCTCCGGCGTGGACACCCTCACCACCGCCCGCCTGGCCACCACCCCCACCGACACCGCCGCGTCGGACCTTGACTTGCGGAGCTCCCCGATTGCCGTGACAGACTCCGACGCCTTCCAATTCCTCCTCTTCTTGGCTGCGCCAGTCGCGGTCTCGCTCTGGTTCCGGCGCAGGCGGCGGTACACCCGCAGGTCCTCCTCGTCGGCGTCGTCGCTGCCGGCGCTGAAGACCTTGACACCGCCCTTCACCTCGTCCATCCTCATGCGCGTCTCCCACACCGACGCCCCCGCCGCCGCCGCACTTCTCCTCGGCATCGAGAGGCGCCTTCTTGTACTAGTTGTACTAGCCATGAAGCCCTGCTGCTGCTGCATTGGGCCCTGCCGCTCGGTTTTGTTTGTGCTTTGGGCTCGGTTGCTTGCCGGAGGCTCTTCTCTGCCCTGCCGCCTTTTGACGCACCCTCCACTGCTCTGTTCTTCTGGTAGTGATGTTCCCCTCCAAATTCTTTCTCCTCTGCTCTGCTCCTCCTGGCTTCTCACTGCCTTGTGTTGCACTCAAGCACTCTATTCTTCCCCTCCTATCTCTCTCTCTCTAACAGTGATGGTCACTTGGGTAGAGAGAGAGAGTGACAGTGGGAGAGGGGAGTGAGACATTAGCAACAGGATTTGCAGGGTGCGCAGTTGTGAATATGAGGTCCCTTCACTTCTTTTTGTGGAGGGTGCGGTCGGAAGGTGGTTAGCTTTTGGTTTGGTGGTAGGTGAGCCCCTCCTCTGCTCTGGTCCGGTGATGCCGTGCGATGAAGTGACGAAATCCCTGTGTATCTTTACTATATATAAAGTGAGAGTTTCTTTCCACGTCATTTCATCAAAATTATCCACCTTTGTCGCTGCTCTTTAATTACCCACCTTTGCCCGTATCACTTCATCAAAATTACCCACCTTTGCCACTACTCTTTAATCACTCATCTTTACCCGCACCACTTCATCAAAATTATCCACCTTTACCATTGCTCTTTAATTACCTATATTTGCCATTGTTAGTGCTCTTTGCAAATAAACTTTTTATCGCAAATTGAGTTTCCGTTGCAACGCACGGGTACATAACTAGTTTTCTTTTATCTTTGACTTTCTTAGTTAAATTGTAAGTCTTTCCGACGATCCTAGAAACACTTAAATGTGTCACATACAGTGCCTCGTTACCGTAGCCATCTACTGTACCTCTTTACCGTAGCAATTCACTGGCACCACAGCGGCAGCTTTCAGACATGTGTGGTAAGTAGCAGCCATCATCCATCCGCCGAGCTCAGACCATCTCCAATGGTGCCACTTCAGCTAGCTATAAGGGTGCCATCTCAGCATTTTGCTTAGGTGGAAGAGAGAAAATGAGGAGAGAGATATAGACTGGCTACTAATGTATAGTCTGGCTATAACTGATTCCAAGGCACTTATTATCTATTACATGTGGGCCAATATTTAATTTTATAGATAATGCTATAGCTAATCCATTGAAAAGGTTGTCTATATGCTATCTATAGATGATATGGATATTTTTTATAGCTAGTACTATTGGAGATGCTCTCAAGCACCGCGATGGATCCTTCGAATATATTCGCCGATAGCATGTGCTACGATAAGGAAGCGTAGGAAATGAGAGAAGCGGGTAGATATATAATTATTTTTTTTTTCTGCAGCGACTGGGGGCAAGTGTCGCTGGCTTTGGGATCTTGGCTGCCTGCCTTGCCTTGCTTGGTTGGCGAGGAGAGACGACCGAGAAGAGAAGGGAAGGTATAGCCGTCCCGTCGTCACATGAGATGAGACAGAGAGAGAAGGGAGGGGTGGTGGTGGTGGGCTAATGAATCGGGTTGCATTTGTTTCCGTGCATGCGCACTCAATTGATGTCTCGCCGTGTGACATGGTGACTGGACTGACCTGACCTCGTGTTTGCATCGAATGCGTTAACCGCGGTTGCGGCTACACGGATGGAATGTCAAAATCGTCACTTTTCTAATCGTATATTCGTATATATACCTTGTAGGAGTACTCCTGTTTTGACATTCTAATCGTGTTTTGCAAGAGCATTTGACTGTTATTGCCTTGAAAAGTCACGAGTGTGCAATTTTGAGCTCTTTACTGTACATTAAATTGAGAGTGGTATTACTCCTAATACAAGTTACACAAATCTTAAAACAAATAAATAGATAAATAATTACTATCTTCCTTTTAATCATACTTTAATATTGTGTAATTTTCAAATAGGGATGTACCTACGGACTATTCATTTTTTTTATCAAATGGATTAGATTAACTAGTATTGATTTATACTTTTTATATTAGTAGAGTAGTAGGAATGCACTCAACAAATCAATAACTAGATCTAATTTCTAGTTTATCATATACTACTAGTATAATGCGTTGTAATTTTTTTCTCAATTTCACCACCTCTAATAAATGGGCAAACTGCGAATTACGTGCATAAAATAATGACGAGTTCAAGTGACGCATGTGCTTGGTTAACACTTCACAGTTTAAGCGCAGCTTCTCAAACATTAATTTACTCCCTCACACAATTTTGGATATTATTTATTGTCTTTCTATGTGTTGTAGAGAACTTCTGTGTGGTTGTTTTCTACCCACGTCGTAGAGACTTAATTTTGTTATTTCAATAATATTAGCAGTGTACTATTTGTTCAACCGTTTCGTATCTGAAGTTGCAAATTTCAAACCTTGCCCCACAAATTCGCCTATGTGCAACCAACTACCAAGTTAGGATATGATAAAAATACCTTTATGATATGTGGGAATAAAAAAATGATTGGGCATGATGTCGACGGTGGGAAAATCATCCATCAAAAACATTCGAGGGCTGAAGCATCTAGGCCTTAATTCAAAACTTGTTGTACTAAGGACATCTCCAATGGTGCCACTTTAGCTAGCTATAAGGGTGTCATCTCAGCATTTTACTTAGGTGGAAGAGAGAAAATGAGGAGAGAGATACAGACCGGATACTAATGTATAGCCAGGCTATAACTGATTCCAAGACACTTATTATCTATTACATGTGGGCCAATATTTAATTTTATAGATAATGCTATAGCTAATCCATTGGAGAGGTTGTCTATATGCTATCTATAGATGACCATGGACATTTCTTATAGCTAGTACCATTGGAGATGCCCTAACAGTTGTTTTGAGAATATCAAAAAGTGATTGGTCCTCATCTCAAAATGTGTAAAGGAGTATCACAAAGCCATGATTGAAGTAAAGATAAAGATAAGGTATAAAGATTAAGGTTTTATTTTTTAGCATTTTGACGATCTCGGTGTTGAAAAGAGATCGGGCTGCTAGGAATAGTCGTTGTACTATCAAGAGGAATTTGATCAGTAGCTTGAATTCTAAAAGTGCATCTAATGGCTCAAAAAAAAGGATAGCTCACAATTGCATTAAAAATTCTTTTTGAAATACTGTCTTCAGGGTTCAAGCGGCACTACCGAAACTTATGCACGGTACTGCATGCCAGGATTAGCAAACCAGAGGAATTGATGATTAGAGAAAGGGAGCATCAAGGTATGCCTACTTTACCTTTTCCTCTACTTTACTTTTATGGAGCCTTGCATTGGCTGTTTACCATGGAAGCGGTGAAGCAGCACAGGATATGGCAACGGGTTCTTCTTCTTCTTCTTCTTCTTCTATGCATGTTCACTCACCCCTTTTTGGGTTCCTTTCTTGGATGGTGGATCTACATCACCCAATCCAAAAGGCTACCTTGCAAAAATTCACACATGTAGAGCATAGGGATATCGATATCCATCTTTATGAAAATATGTAAAGTATTTAATTTTTTTGTTAGAGATATTTTTAGATTCCTCAATATCCATATCTTCCAACAAATCTTATCTTTCCAAATCTCAGATTCTTTTTGGCTATATATACTAACCCCTGTGTACATATAAAGATTGAACCAAATAATGCATTTGTCTTCCGTAATTTTTTCCGTAAGGGTTTTCCACGTAAAAATCTTGTCTCCTTTTTGTGCATATGTTTGCATCTAAAACCTAACAAGTGATATTAGGGCCTTAACAAGTGGTATCAAAGCTACGGTTTTCAGATCCAATCGCTGCCCGGGATGAGGCGACTCCCAGGGCGGCACTCGCACGACACCGCCCACCGCCGGTCCGTCTACCTCGGCTTCACCCTAGCCTCCCACGCCGTCTTTAAGTTTGCGCAGTACACCAGCGCGCGCACCATC
This sequence comes from Guadua angustifolia, assembly GCA_036346375.1. NCBI lineage: Eukaryota > Viridiplantae > Streptophyta > Magnoliopsida > Poales > Poaceae > Guadua > Guadua angustifolia. Next base: position 2,578,268 of record CM070521.1, on the reverse strand, counting down.
CTCCGCCTTGGCGGTCTCAGTCGCCTGGCCGAAGTGGCCATCTCCGCCTGTGGCCACCGCGCCTGCCTCCGACGCCCCTTGCGGTGTCTCACCGCCTTTGCCGATTCGGCCGTGCGTCGGCCCATGACGCACTCCCACGTTGTTGGATTGTGCTGCTCGCTGCGGCGCCTCACCGGATCGCGTTACCACCAGCGACCTCTCTGCAGCGCCTCTTCATCGAATTGCTGTGCCTCCTGACGAATCACGCGTGGTTCTCCATTCGGTGTCACCTCAGAGCGCTCCCAGCCACGGCCCGTGTCGAGCTTGCACCGGCCTTCCGAGCTCCGCCTTTACCTTCTTGTGTCGGCCTTCCGAGTTCTGCCTGAACTCAGCTTCCGCCATCCGAGCGCTCGTAGCCAGCCCCAACGCGACGCACCGACCAAATGTGTCATCGGCCACCGGCTCGCCTGTGCCAGCCTCTGCTCCATCCACGTGAGGCGCACCCTCCGCGCTAGCTTTTCGGCCACACGCCCGAACAGATCGAACCCGGCTTGTTGTTTGCTCATGAACTCTCATAAAGTGCTTTATTACCCTTTGAGGTTTTCTAGAAATAATTTCGTTATAGATTTTGAGTTAAGGGGAGATTTGGTGGAGATAACTCAATATCTTTAACTAACATATCTTTTGGTTTTATTCAAATAGTTTGTTAGTCCAAGTCTTCTAAATTTAGGACTCTTTGGCTATATAAGCTTACCCCTTATACTTGTAATCTTGAAGCATTATAATAGATTGTTTCCCGTGGTTTTTTCTGTAAGGATTTTTCCACGTTAAATTTTGTCTCCAGTTATTTTGTTATATCGTGCTATCCTTAACGAGTTGTATCAGAGCCCTAACATTTTTCTTTCCAAAAAAATGATATTTGTATTGGCCTTTGTGCAATAATTTAATGGGTTATGAGACAATAATCTTTGATACAACATAGTAATCATCATCTACAATTTATTCATACTTTAATATTTATGCAACTGTCACAAAGAAAGGCATGGAAGGTTTTTTTTTTTTCAAATTATAAGCACCTCCCTCCATCCAAAAGCTGCCTTCGGAATTGTTAAATTGGCAACGACGACGATGTAATATAGTAATAGAGAAATGCACAAATAGTGATGAGGTAGGATATTGACATTGGAGGGTGGGGAAGGTGTGGAGGTGAAACTTCTATATCTAATTTTTCACACATTTGTAGGCGCTGTTGCATTTCTATATGATATATTTTCCCATATTGCTATTACTAATAACCATTTTTCGTCCCAAAGACTGGTTCAAATTTCGATTCAAAATTTAGTAAAGATTGACTGGTCGAGTCTTTTTTTTTTTTAAGCATTCTGGTACCGGAAAATGAAACCGTGAGGACAATAAGTTTCATAGCGCGGACTCCCTCCATTTCTGAATATATATTATTCTAGCTTTAAAATTTAGTTTTCAAATACATGTCATTATATAATTTCGAGACATATTTTAACTGTTTTTCCTTTGCATACCCTTATCATTCATTATTTCCAATGTTATTTATTATCGTAGATTAGAGTAACACATTATCCAAGAGCAATAAGTGAGCTAATGAATAAGAACAATTGTCATATCTTAGTTGAAGTGCAAAATCCTAAAAAAATCACCTATTCAGAAACTGAGAGTATCTTACAAGGTTACAAGGAGGAAATGGATTATGTTTAAGCATACACACGTGCTTTACAAATCCCCAAACAACGTTGGGCCATAGAACTCGTTCGGAACATATAGAGATTTCACAGAAATTTACTAGGAAACAAGGCACCCAGTAGAACGAATAATGGGTGTTATATTTCATCCGTAGAAATCGTATGATCGAAACAAGCTCTCATATGGTTTTGTAATTAGGGATGACTAGGACGTGTGTACTGTTGCCAGGAAAGCATCCAACTTGGTGTTCTCAAAGCGAGACAAGAACTTGATGCAAATCGGTGGCCGCGCGTTGAAGAACGTAAGCATGGACGACAGCAGCGACCCGAGCCCGTCCCCGCAGATGAGCCCCGACGCCACCGCCGGCGACAGCAGCCGCGCGCCGCTCTCGTCGAAGTACCCCTTCCAGACGTACAGCGCCAGGCTTCCCACGGCCATGCCGACGGGCATCTTGGGCGGCACGAAGAACGCCACGGCCACGCCGACGGTGCTCGGGATGTAGGGGAGCACGCGCCACCGCCTCCGCTCGGCCGCCTCGCGCGTCGCGCTGAGCGCCAGCGCCAGCGCGAAGAAGAGGGTGCAGAGGAGGAGGCTGTGCTCTGGCAGCCCGTGCCGGCCGACGCTGAGCATGGCGATGCCGCGGTACACCTTGGCGAAGGGGGCGTCGGCGACGTTGTCGACACCCATGTTGTACACCTTGTAGAAGACCCAGAAGATGACCGGGTTGATGACGCAGCCAAGCGCCGTGCCGGCGACCTGACCGACGAGCATGGCGCGCGGCGAGGTTAGCGTCAGGTACCCCGTCTTGAAGTCCTGCATGAAGTCGGACGCGCCGGAGACGGCGGACACGATGATCCCGCACGCGGCGAGACCCGCGACAACACCGCCGCTCTCGTGGCCCACCCACGAGCTGAATACGAGCATGACGATCTTGCCGTAGGTGCTTGACAGGTTCATGTCGGTGACGCCGACGCCGTACGCGTTGCAGAAGGTGAACACCGGCGTGATGAGGTAGGCGAGCGCGATGTGGTGATACCTGAGCTGCGGGTAGAGGTGGGGGACGGCGATGGTGGAGACTGCCGCCAGGACGGCGTAGGCGGCGACGGCGACCCTGCCGGGGATCCTGTCCCGGAGGAACACCTGCGCCCTCCGGCGGTCGTCGAAGGTCTGGATGGTCCGCTCGGTGGCGCTGATGCAATGGAACGGTAGCGCCGGCCCAGCGAGAGTGATCGCGCGGCTGCGCCGCTCGCGCATCGTGTAGGCCGTCCGGACCAGCGCGCAGAGGAAGGTGAAGAGGCCGTCGGCGAGGATCATGGACACACCGACGAACACCCTGTAGCCCATGATGCCGCAGAGATTGTTGGCGTCAAGGTTCTTGGGGAACCACTGCCCCTTCTTCGTTTCGATGTACGGCCACAGGATCCCCCACGAGAAGATGGAGCCGGCGAGCATGGAGACGGTGATCATCGGTGGGCAGATCATGCCGACGCCGACATTGGTCGTCGAGAAGTCAAAGTAGAATCTGATTTGTTGGTACCAAAAAGCATGGGCACTTGCATTACTTCACATTACCTCACAATGGCAGAGGATACGAATCAAAAAATCAGTAGGATTTTTTTTTTTTGAAAAGATCGGCAAGAGCTCTGGCATGCAATTAAGAATGTTAAAACAAAGAACAACAGTTAATGTTTAAACAATAGAATCTCCGTACAACAAAAATCAGTAGGATTAATCCATATGTCGCTTACCCGCTACGATATGCCATCATGCCGAATGTTGGGAAGACTTGGAAGCCGCAGTTCTTCCCACCAGCGAAGAACCACTGGCATAGAGGCCACAGGACGGTGGCTCCCAAGGATTTGAACAGCGTCAACACCTGTTGCCTGCGGTCAGAGAATCAAATGACTGAATGAGACAGCTCCTAATTAGCCTGATAAAAAAAAGGTCTTGACATTTTTATCATCTTATGTGTGTTGCCCATCTCTCACTTGATCCTCTTACCTTGCCTGTTTGGCGCCATTGGGAGTATGGAAGCTGTTGATGAGGTGAGCCGTGGCTGTGCCGCTCGGGTAAGTAAGCCGGTGTCGGATGATCATGACCTTCCTGAGCGGCACGATGATGAACAAGCCGGCGAAGTTGACGAGGAAGAGGAAGGCGATCAGCCGTCCTATATTTGGCTCCTCGACGTTCTTCTCATCGCCGCCGACATGCCCGTTGGCCGACCTCCCGCTCATCCCGAGAACGTACGACCCAAATCCACCTGACAGACACCGCCACATTTAGACGAATTAATTAATTGCATCTCCCAAGAGTAAGATGCATGTATGATCAACTGGACGCTTGTTGCGCTGGTTCATTAATTTGAACTTAATTAGTGTGGTTAGCTCGAGACATGCATACCACTAAATGCAATGCTGGAGCAGGCGACGACGCAAGTTTGGATGACAGTGTTCTCCTGGCGAGTGAATGGGAGGTGCGACACGCCGAATATGTCGAATACGCGAATCCAAGCCCTCGCGAGGAAGAACCCTAGAAGGCCGGCGGGGATGCCGAGTGACGGGAGGAACCCTGAGGTGAGGTTCAGCTTCATCGCGACGATGCTGACGACTGTTCCAAGGACAAGGCTCACAGCCATTGACCTCGTCGTGATCGTCTCCGACAGTGTCGGCAGGGGCTCCGCCTCAAAGGCACGCTCCGTCGATGCACCGTCGTGCACATCGCCGGCAGTCTCCATTGCTGAGGCTTCCTAGTTTGATTGTGTTATGGAGTATATGTTGTGGCGGACGGTCGAATATAACGAACGTTCATATTGAATTTAGTATACCGTAAAAGAGCTCTAGTTTTAAGCTGTTTGTTGTTAGCTAACGCGCTACGCTAAGTATAGTCCTTTGTCGTTCTCTTCAACGTCAACTTGTTTTTTTAGCAGCTTCGTTGGTTACCATTTCATCAGTGACGTACAGCAAGCCACTTCTACATGGAGCATTTTCGTCAGTTGCTGAAACAAACTGGCAACAGTACTGGCCAAAAAGTTACATTAATACGGTCTAAAAATAAGAAAACGACACTAAATAAAAGCATGGTCTGTGAATTAATGTATATATATACCATTGGATCGAGTGACAGCAAGCCAGTTCCACATGAAGCATTTTCAGTTGTGCTATATATATATATGTGAAAACAAAACTGCAGGCCGGTAATAAGGCGGTAACTCGAAGCCAACATAATTACGGTTTGATAAGCGCGTTGCGCTGTCAACACGACCAAGAGTCACACAAATGACTGAACCCTTAGTGCTGCAGTTTCCAGCACTGCCATCGGCAATTTTACTGCCTTAATTTGCTTCATGTTTGAACCCCAAACTCCCCTGAACCCTTCGCCCCTATTCCATTAACCCACCTCCGCTGCTGCTGAGTGCTGACCACCACCTAAGGGAAGAAGCACAACTGACACTTACCTTACCGCCACTAACGTTGCTAGTTGCTACGTACTACGCAGTACGCTCCACCATGGAAGTTGCCTTCTCCTATGCCGCTATATACGCTGAATGCCCCGCTAGTCGCCGTCACCTAATATGTCACCTCCGGCAGTCGTCACCTATAATCTAGTACTAAAGAATAACGTAGCCTCTAATCCTCTCGTACGCCTTTTACTCCGGATGAGTTGGTTTTTGACTTCTTAGTTGCTTAGGTTCTCCATGACCTCCTCCTAAGTTTATATAGTCTCCCTAATTCTCCTAGTATTAAGAATCCCTCTTCTGTTAGAAATCCTAACCCTCTCCTATTAGAAATCCTAATCCTATTAGGATTCATCTAGCACACATTTCTAAATCCTAAAAGGCTATATATGAGTCACCATATTTAACAACCTTGACCTCAACTCTTATCCATTAAAGTTACCATGCTCCTTCAAGAACTCGCTCCAAATCGGCTCTGCATTTATTTTTTTCTTCCCACCTTTGGGAGTTCCCACACCACAGGGGCTTATGCACATCACCGCAATATGTGTGTTGGTGTTCAGGTTTGATTTCTCAAACCCTCCACCTGAGATCTTTTTTTTCGTATAGTTTGGTTAACCACACTTCCTATTTCTATAGCCATCCATACTATAGGTTTGTACTGCCTCTGAATTCGACCTACTCGTGATACTGCGTGGTTGGTCTTGCCACATCTTCTTTCTTCCAATAGCTTGCACATTTGCCTTTACATCTATTAGATTTTGAAACCGTTTTTGTAGTACCACACAGATGATATGGTTTCCTTCTGCTGATCATGATTTTTTCCAGACCTCCTATTGGTTGCCTTTCCTTCAGGTTTACCCATCAATCGGTATCCTCCATTGCTCTAGATACTTTTCATGATCACCTGCCTTTTGCAAGTAACTCGCATAACTCCACCTCGAAGTGATACCTCATAACTTTTAATTCAAGTGACCTTACAGATATTATATTCTTCTTTATATTGGAAACATACTAAGCTCTCATTAATGTGCGATGTACTCCATCATACATCTCCAATGTAACTGTTTCCATCTCAGTAATTACATACTCCTTGCAATCAGTCAAGTGAACAGTTCCATGCATTAGGCGTAGAGATCATTCGTCAAACATCTCCCTCACCGAACATATATAGAAATAACGACATAAATCTAATATCCATCCAAGAGGGAAATGGTGACGACACCCAAAACGATGACATTTGTTCCGGTTCTCCTTCATCGTGACCACTATTTTGAACTCCTTTTGTCTTAGGGTCCATGCGCGCACCTATGCAATGCTGGCTGTACTACTGCTTATTGCAAAGTACTAATGGATAACTTCGCAATCGGATCATGCAGCCATTAATTAAAGTAAACCGATTTTTTTCCTCTCGATAATACTGTGTGGGTAATAAAACAGTACATGCCCAGTCAGCCCAGTTGGACATGGAACGGTGGGATAAAAATGTGACAAATTAAGAAACTTTTTGCATATGCATATCACGCCGCTTATACTTTCGTCATCGCTTCACATAGAAAAAGTTAATGTGAAGTTGTTACGTTTAGACCCAACATACATTATATGCTATTGCAATTTAGTTTAGACAAACAATGTTGGACTAATCTCACCACCAGACTACATGGACCATATGGCCTTCATATTAATAAGCTGGGGTATTACAGCACTTGCGTGCGTGCGCATGTGATGTGCGTGCATATACATCTTCCTTGTAATTGAGAAAAACATGGCCAACAATAAGAAAATCAGACCTACTGTTATTAGTGTGCAACCATATGGCTTTTCTTCTCTATTCCTATGGTTTTAATTCCCATGAGATTCAAGAAGCATGGTATCCCTATTATGTGTGTTTCTTGTTTTCTGCATTTCACGTGGGCCCTTAGTCAGAAGCAAAATGTTTATGTCCATGACCATCGCGCGAGTGCCGTGTACGTGCAGATCAATCATCAAGTAGTAATTACGATATTTGAGAACACGGTATTGCAATCTCAATTCTAGTGTGTTTCCTACCAGATGAGGGCAAATCAATTCATAAGGCCGATGAAAAGCTAAAACATTGTTTAGAATGCAAGAATTTCACGAAACAGGTCATAATAATAAGGAAAAATCCTCCTTTGCCCTTTCTGTCAAGTTATTTTCTCGTCCTCCTTTGCCCTTTCTGTCAGATTTACTTCAATGCACAATCATCATGTCTGGACCTTAACCTCGGTTTACGGTCCCTGCGCTGGGCTGGTAAAGTGGAATTCCTTCACTGGCTGTCTGATCTCTCGATCCAAGATGGGGAGGACTTAATCCTCATGGGGGATTTCAACTTGTACAGATCCTCTTCTGGTAGAAACAAGCCGGGCGGTAGAACCCATGATGCTCAGGTTTTTAATCAGATCATTTCCTCCCTTAACCTCATTGAGATCCCCCTCAAAGGTCTGAAATATACCTGGAGTAACATGCAAAGTGATCCTCTTCTGGAACAGCTGGATTGGTGCTTCACCTCTCCCCATTGGACTCAATCCTTTTCGGCTACCTGGTGGCTCCCGTTATCTAGAACTACTTTGGATCATATCCCTTGTATTGCTCAGATTCAGACCCATATTCCTAAGTCCCCGGTTTTCAGATTTGAAAACTATTGGTGGGATCGGGCCGACATTATGCAAATCATCCATCAGTCTTGGAATCAACACTGCGATGAGGCTTTCTGCGCTGCGACGAAGCTCAAAACTCAATTCACCCGTCTTCAACACAAGCTTTTAAAATGGAAAAAGAGCATGTCTCTCATCAAAAGGCACATGTCCAATTGCTCTTTCTACATTGGTATCCTCGACAGGATTGAGCAGTTCAGATCTTTGTCCACCGCTGAGAGGAACTTCAGGATCATCATTAAAACTCACCTGGCCAACTTGCTGAACTCTCAAAATACTTATTAGAGAAATCGCTGCACCATCCGTTGTATTCAATTTGGTGATGAAAACACAAAATTCTTCCACAGCAAGGCTACTGAGAGATACCGTCACAACCTCATCACTTCCCTCACTAATGAGCGTGGAGACATTCTTTACGACCACCAAGCCAAAGCCAACTTGCTTCTTTCTATATTTCATGACAGAATGGGAAGATCGGCCAATCTTGTTTCGTTGTTTGACTTTCAAAATCTCATCCCCCGTCGAAATGATCTCCAATGGATCACCGATCCCTTTTCCTCCCAGGAGATTGATGATGTTGTGGCGCACCTGCATTCGGACAGTGCTCCGGGCCCGGATGGCTTCAATGGAAAATTTTACAAAAAGTGCTAGCACATTATCCGATAAGAGTTTTACAACCTTTGCCAGGACTTTCATAATGGTTCCATTTACCTGGCGCCCATCAACCAGTCATACATTGTCCTCATCCCCAAGTCCAATAACCCGGAAACTCCCAATGACTTCAGACCCATTTCGCTTATCAATCTGTCGATCAAATTGATTACTAAACTGCTGGCGAATAGGCTTAACTCAATCATGGACACCCTCGTTCACAAGAATCAATATGGGTTCATTAGGGGAAGATCCATTCAAGACTGTCTGGCCTGGACTTATGAATACATCCATCTCTGTCAACGATCCAGACAAAAGATTGTCCTCATTAAACTGGACTTCGCCAAAGCTTTTGATACCATTGAGCACAAAATTGCCATGATCACGGCTTTGGGTTTTCCGATTAAATGGATTGCCTGGATCCCTGATATCATTGGTTTAGTCTCTTCTTCGGTTTTGCTGAATGGTGTGCCTGGTTTTCCCTTTGACTGCAAAAGGGGGCTGAGGCAGGGTGATCCCATCTCGCCTCTTCTATTTGCTATTTCCGTTGATTTGATCCAATACATCCTCAATAGGGCGAGGCTGGCTGGGATCCTGTCACTCCCCATCAGTCTGGAACAGCAGGTTGATTATCCCATTGTTCAATATGCCGATGACACGATCATTTTTGTCAAAGGAGATCAAAAAGAACTGTTTACTCTCAAATGCTTGTTACAGTCCTTCTCTGCTGCCACGGGCCTCAACATCAACTTCTCTAAATCAGCCATGTATCCTATAAACATGTTGGACAACGAAATAGATCCCCTGGCCGGTCTTTTTGGGTGCAAGGTTGACAAATTCCCTTTCCATTACCTGGGTCTCCCCATGGGAGTTTCTAGGCCTCGTATCAAGGATTTCGAAAATCTTGTCAATAGAATTCACAGAAGGATTTCTTCGTTTTCTTCCCTCCTCTCATATGGAGGGAGACTGCAACTTGTTAACTCGGTTATCTCCTCTATGGCTACCTTTGCTATGTGCACTCTGCGGCTCCCAGCTGCGATTGTCCACAGGATGGATCAGGCCAAAAGGATCTGTCTGTGGGGTAAAAATGAGATCAATAGCCGAAGTAAATCTCTCGTTAAGTGGGAAAAGATTTGTAAGCCTAAGGACAAAAGGGGCATGGGGGTGATCAATTTGAGAGTCCAGAATAATGCCCTCCTGCTCAAATTTTTGCATAAATTTTTCAATAAAAAAGACATCCCCTGGGTTCAATTGATCTTGTCCTCTCACTATCAATCCATTCTCCCTCAAGTTGCGCCTGCCAAAGGCTCTTTCTGGTGGAAAGATGTCTCAAGTCTCCTTGATCAATTCAGAGGGATCGCTCAGTGTAATGTTGGCCGTGGGGATACAGTGCTCTTCTGGGATGATGTGTGGAACAACATGCACATGAAATCGGAATTTCCACGGCTTTTCTCTTTTGTCAGGAACATTCATTCGGATGTGGCTTCTTTCATTCATAATCCAGCAGTTTCCATCAACTTCCATTTGCCGCTTTCTATTCAAGCTTTTCACTAGCTTCTTCTCCTGCATTCTAAGATCAATGATCTCGACATATTGAACAACAACCTGGATGAATGGTCTTACATTTGGAACTCAAAGGAATTCATTCCTAGTTTGTGCTACAAGAGGGTTTTCACCCATTTATCTGTTCCCCATCCGATCAAGTGGATTTGGAAAGCTAAATGTTCCACCAAAATTAAAATTTTCTATTGGCTTCTTTGCTGGGATCGCCTTAACACAAGGAGTCTCCTCAGGAGGAAGAATTGCTATATCACCGACATGAACTGTGTTCTCTGCAATCAACCAGTTGAAGAAACTAGAGACCACCTTTTTTTCTCTTGCTCCTTCAGCACCAGATGCTGGAATGCTCTCCAAATTGCCTGGAACTCGGACAACCATATTTGTCAAAATATCTCCGATGTCGTCACTGCCGAGGAAGCGCCCCTATGCATGGATGCAATCATGATAGCGGCCTGGGGCATTTGGAAGCAACGTAATGACAAAATTTTCCGTTCCGTGCTAGCAAGCTTCTTGTCTTGGAAGGATTGGTTTCTTTCTGAAATCCGATTGCAATCCTTTAGATTGGATGTGGCCTTTAGGGAGGCTCTGTTAGCGTGGGGTTGGAGACTTGTTTAATTCCCTTCTTCCTCTTCTCTTTTCCTTTTCCCTCTTCCTTCCCGTTTTTTTGTTTCTTTTTGGTTTGCTCTCTCCCCTATTGCCGGTTTCTCACCGGCCTTGTTTCTGTTTATGTTCTTTTGGTTCTTGCAATATATCTTCCTGGCAAGGGTCTCCCCTGTTCTTTCGTACTCAAAAAAAAATAATAAGGAAAAATCGCTGCATTCCTCACAAGGCCTGGGGGAGCGCGCGCACATAATGACTAACAAAAACAAAGCCTTTGGCTCTCTTGAGCCAAGCGACGTTACTAGCTTTATGGGGGCAGCCTTATATCGCCCGACTATTGACTAATGCCTGCAGATTCCACAACCAAACAATTGCATTAAAGTAGGTAAGCTATCACAATTTGGCACATATGATGACTTCACATATGTAATGTAAGAGGACAGGCAGGTTTGAGTAACTTGCCTGTGCTAGATCCCCAAATTTTGACACCAATGATTAAGTCTCAGTCCTGCTGATATTATATGTCAGTCAGTATGGCATTTGCTTTCTGCTTTGCCTTTGTTGTAATGCATTGGGCAACGCTGCTGACGTCTAAAGCTTGTCCTTCGCTATGGAAAGCAAAATGATTGTCATGTGCTCATATCCATGAACCATGGTGAGGTAACAAAGCACTATGATGACAAAGTTACCCAAAGTAATTTTATGGTCCCTTCCTGTATTTGGGACAAAACAACGGGGCAGGAGACCGGTAGTTTTGTAAATTTAATGTGTTGTTACCTAAATATAAAACAGTGTTTATACCCTTTTTTGTGTAGCAAGAACATTTCACTCCAGAGCAATGGACTAGAGTTATGTGCAGCAACGCAACAAAAGCACCGGTGATAGGGCAAAGTTTAGTGTTAGATGTAACTATTAAACTTTACACTATTGATAGGGCCACATTTCTTGCTAGCATAACAAAGAATAGCACTGATAATTAAAAAAAACAAAGACCAAAGATTAATACGGTGATAGGATTAAGAAATTCATTAATAATAGGCAACACACGCACCTAGAAAGTATCATGTGTAAGTTTTGTGGAATAAGTTGCGATAATAAAAAAACAAAATTACACGTGATAGTCTTCAAAAGTTCATATAACAGTAAATGTGGTAGTCATACAAGTAGGGCTGTAAACGAACCGAGCTCGAGTGAGCCTGACCCTTCAAGCTCGAACTCGGTAAAGCTCGAGTCGAGCTCGGTAAGCTTGGTAAGCTCGAGTAAGCTCGGTAACAAATTCGAGTAAACTCGGCTCGAGTTCGAGGTTAAGCTCAACTCAAGGAAGTTTGGTTCAAATTCGAGTAGGCTCACAATCTATTTGAGTTCGGCTCGGTTAAACTCACGAGTTCGAGATCAAGCTTGAGTTTGACTCATTTGGAGCTCGAATCGAGACTCTCGCAAGTTGAGCTAGAGTAGCTCATGAGTCTCGAGCATTTTTTACAGCCCTAAATACAAGTAGAAAACTAGGCCGATCACAAGTAATCACTCGTAAGTTGTAAGTCGTAGAATTTGTTATGAATAGCACTTATATTCAACATGAGGCCAATGAGCAACCCTCCCCCTCCTCAAACTCATGGTGGATCGACAACATTGAGATTTGGAGAGATAAAAACTATGCTGACCTCTAATCTGTGTCTTCGTGAAGAAGTTTGCTAACTGAAGCTCGAAAGATTGCTAGTTGCCTTGTATAAATATTGACTTGTATAGACTTTCCTTCTATACCTTCTTGTATATGTATATATACTAGCCCATTAACCTCATGTTGAATAATAAGTGCTATTTATAACATGGTATCAGAACAGCAGCATTGGCCTCCTTAGGAATAAGGAGTCATGTCAGGGAGAGCAGGACGAGACGGACATGATAGCTCACCAGTAAGAAACCCACAGACGCTGACCACATATATGAAGGCGCATATGAAGAACCTAATCTTTGATAATTAAGACCATCGAAAATAACCAGACAACGAGGAACAGAAATGGTGCCTGAAGAAGAACCCGGAGATGACAATTTTTTTTTCAGAACCGAAACCGAATTAGAAAGTAGCGGACCTGAAGCCAATTAAGAAAAAGAGCTCCAATTGGATTTCAAATCCGATCGCCTCTCTGGTCAAGAGGAGGCGAGCAAGAGGAAGAGGATGGGCGGCGGCAGGCGGTCGGTGGCTGGCTAGCCCGCGATAGAAGGCCGGTGGTCGGTCAGAGAAGCTCTGGCGTCCACACGAAGAAGCGTCGGGCTCACGGGGCGAAGAGGCCATGGGGGCGAGCGGCCGGCGGTGATCGGCAAGCGATCTGACGGCCGGAAGAAACGCAGCGGCGTCGACAGGCGACGAGAAGGCTAGGCTCAGCGGCATTGAGTGAGCGGGAGCGACCGGGAAGCCGAGCTCGATGGCGTGGCGGGCTTCAGCCGATAGTGAGGAGATCGAGCTCGGCGGCGAGGAAGTCGGGCTTGACCAGTGGATGTCGCAGAGGAGAGTTTTCAGAATTTGCCACCTTTAAAATTCGTTTTTTTCGATATTTGACACCCTGGCCCACTGTCATAGACTCAGATGAACCCACATATCATATACAGGAGCTGAAAGGCACACGAATTAGGTGTCATTTTCTGAAATTTCACCGGGAAGAGATGGCCAACGGTAGGAGCCGGCCAAGCAAGGATGACGCAACTACACGGTCAGAGAGAGAACCTTAACCCTAAACCTTTGTTTTGATACCATGTTATGAATAGCACTTATATTCAACAAAAAGCCAATAGATCAGAGTGTGTGTGTGTGTGTGTGTATAAGAGTACAAAAGGTAAATCTATATAAAACAATACCTATACAAAGCAACTAGCGATCTCTTATATAAGGTAACCAGGATATTATATAACAGAATTTATGTTGGACTGTAACTAGTACGTAAGGCAATTTCTCATGTCTTTATCTTGCATGTACATTATATAGAATTACAGATACATACTTCTACGCCTTAACTCTTTACCATATCTGCATCCATATCCTCTCTCCAAAGAGTCTTTGGCTTGTTTCAGTATTCTCAAATAGCAGGGCAACATCGGATATAATCAGCGAGTAACAAGTCAGGTAAGTTGACAGAAGGGACAGGTAAAACATACTGAGAAATATAATACTAGTTATATAACAACATACCTTTATTTTTTACAACAAAAGCTACAAACCTAATCACTTAAACATATATCAAATTATCAACAAACATTTCTATTGATAAAATTTTATTTTTAACATTAGGCCAAACATTAGCTACTGTAATGGAACAGATAAACAAAATTGTATGGATACCACTGATCAATACTAGTACCCAAAAGGGAGACTATTATTTTGTTAGATCTGTACAGCTTGTAGCCAGGGACATTTCTTCAATAATCCCTCTGTTAGAAATATAACTGCAGACACAGAATGTTGAATGAGTCACCAAAAAAATGAAAAGGATTTATCCCAAAGTGAAGTGCAAATATAACTTGTGGAAAACTAAACCGTCATTCTGTAATTTGTACCAAGAAAATGTTTTGAAAGACTGCAAAATGCTCAGATGATTACCGATGCATTCTGTGGCTTTCTTGGTGCAGCTGAGGTTTACTTCAATCTATGATCAATAATAACCGGTGCAACGTATCCAGCATGCTTCGGTTAGAGAGAGAGAGAGAGCATTTGCTGGGAGTAGGCAGCAGAGCAAGAACCAGTTTTTCTCCTTTATTGGAAAGACTATTGTCGTTGTTAGTTCATCGGGTAAAAAAGGTCATCATTTTGCACTGGCAGTTTGTGCTGGTGATTGAAGTGTGATATCTAACTCTTTGATTGAATTATTGAGCTTAGCTTTCTCATTTTCCGATTCCTTCTTAGCCTTTTCCGTTTCTGCTTCCTTCAGAGCTTTCTTCTTTTCAAGATCTAATTGTTTGCAATTCTCTTCATGGGCACGCGTGAACAATCTAACGAAGTTTTGGAGTGTTGTGACCACTACAAAAACACAGGGAAAAAACATTTTTTGAATCACAAATAAAAAATGTACCTATTTTCAGAACTAAACTGAAGGAAAAAAATGTACTAGAACTTCCCCTCAAAGTCATAACTAAACTAGCCAACGCACTCTAGTCAAATTGAAGGAAAATCTATCCCAGGCACAAGCCCGGACGAAATTCTATGCCGATAGGAAGCTAAACTAAACTAAACCTATTTTCAGAACAACCGAAGGAAACTGAAATATCATGCAAGTTTCACCTTGCTCAAATGGACAACGCACTGGATCTTCTCCAAAATAAAGTGCTAATGCATCTGCGTTCCTGCCCTGCAGGGATCAAAATTACATATAATTTTATCATAAAGAAGAGAAGATTAAAGTGCATAGATGATTGGATGCCAAATTTATCATTGTTCTTCTACAGAAGGGACTACAATTTATCACTGGTCCATTGTAGCACCAGAAAGAAATCCTTTCTAACTTTACTTTTTTTAATTGACATCCCTATCAAACTTCCACTGATGAGTCAACGGAGGTTCCATGTTAGGACATTAAAACATGGTGTGCGAATCATCAATTCCACAAACAAAACTAATGACATATAATAGAAAAGTAAATAGTCTGGTCAAATTTTAGCAAAAGCAATGAATTAAAAACAGAAAATAATAAAGCACTGAAATCCACATACACAAACAATAAAAAATATTACAAATATTTAATAATTATAAAAAATTAACCAAAAGCAGCAGATTCAAAAAGTTTAAATACATAATAGAATAATCACTAAAAACAGCAGATTCAAAAAGTTCAAATACATAATAGAATAATCACTAAAATCTTTTGGCTGTGGTATCAATAAAATTTACCTTCTAAAAACAAAACAAAATTAGCAACCTACAACTCCGAAAATACAAATAAATAAGAAATTCAAAGACGAATTGTACAAATATGCAAAAGAAAAATAAAACACTGAAAAATTGTACTTGTTAAACAGAAATGTTGATTAATAATAATGAGTAATTATTTTTAAAAATAAATAGTACAATATTCCACAGGATAAAAAAATTAATTCACCGTAAGTTTATCAAATTAAATTGATATTTGATAGAAGCTCAAATATATAATAAGATTGAGACGAAGTATGTAAGTAAAATAAATAAATAAATTCAGGAAGATCAGCATAAACTGGAAAATAAGGTAAAATAGAAAGGCATGAATTTAAACATGAGAGTGCAAAAACAGAAGCGTACTGAACGCAATATAATAAGTACAAAATGATAACAAGATGATAGAAACCATGAAAAATGCAAGAAACTGAAAGCTTCCGAAAATTTATTTAGATAGAAAACCATAAAAGTATGAAGTAGATAGCATACAAGAAAATACAAGTGGAACTGTAGAAAAAAGTCAATGTTTTTTATTTCAAATTAATCCCTAACCTTTGATTACTTTTCTATTTTATAATTATTTAATATTTGAATTACTTCCCAATTTTTAACCTTTTGTGTTTTCAAGTTTTTCGAAACAACTTTGTTCAGCTATTTTGAGTATTAGACTATTAGTTACACTTTTGTCCTTCCAATATTTGTTATTCAATTTCATTTCTCCATTTTTTTAGCATCAGAAAATACTAGCAATATCCAAGTACAAAATAACAATGTTATCGTCACCTTTTCTTTAGCAACATCATATACATTGTGTAGTACTTAGCAATCGTATGTGTAGTAAAACGTGACTTGCTATAATTTAATAGCGTTGTAGCTACAAAATATGTTACCACAATCGATTTTTCTAACCATATCTTATCTTGAGAATGGCAACCCATTTGTTATTAAATGTACTTAATCTAACTGCTATAGATATCACATGATGTTGCTAAAGAAATTTCAGATAAACTTGTTATTTTGATATTTTCTAAGTAATATTGCCTAGTGCTACTAGTAATCTAATTTTTGCACTATTTTCATAACTACAATTTTCATTTTGATGTTCTATTCTATAATCTTTGTATCAAATTATGATTTTTTTTTCTACTTCTATTATTTTATGAAAATTTCTAAACTTTTGGGTTTCTCATTAATTTTTCTTAATCTTTCCTGTTGGTTCCTTGCGGATTTGATGACTGGGGTCTTTGGTGGTCCTGTTGAGGCCATCATTTTCTTGTTTGTATTTTATATTTTATTATTATTATTTTGGTTGTCAAAGGCTTGAACCTGTTGATGCCTAAGAATCCAAAAGAAAATCTACATGCAAACGATTGATAGATGCAATAATAGATTTCATGTCTTGAGTCAACTGGAAGACCTCAAATGAGAAACAGAATAGATGCTTTGATACCATATGTAAAGCTTGCTCTCAGTGGGACAGGCCTATGTACACATAGGCATAGAAAATCACACAGGATTTCGAACTTGCTTCGCCCAAATGGTTAATTCAGAGTTGCTACATTTGGTTCAGTTAGGTCCATATGCTGTCAGAGTTTATCCAAACTCTTCATGTGGGACTAATTCGAGTACTACAACAGAGTGCACAGACACACACAAGCCACGACTAATAGGCCAGGGTGTAACACCGCAGACATGAAATTTGCTCAGAGAGAGACGCATACCACATTAGAATAAAGTGCAGTCAAGGCTCTAACTTCAGCTTCAGCACCACAGAGAAAATCCTTCAGTGTCTGTTAAATACGGTACTTAGTTTAGTGGAATCATGATCATGATGGTGGTAAACTGGTGATACATTCATGAAATAATCCTGCATGTTAAACAGCAAGGTGGTACCTTGGTGCATACAATATTGTAGTCAAACAGTTGTAGTTGCTAGTTACTAAAGCATGCTCAGAAAAATACAAAAGTTGTAGTTACCTTGCGAAAGCTCTCTGACACAGGACCATCATTTTCAGATGTTGTTAATTCTTGCTCAACTTTCTCAAGTCCTTTGTTTATGGCCTGCATTTCCTCTGCTAAAGACTTCAGTTGTATCTGGATCAAATCAGTTCTCTTGGAACTCAATCAATGTACCATTCATTATCAATATTCAAAGTGACCAAAACATCAAATATTGAGAATATACCTTAGCTGCCAACTCCAAGCTAGCCAGATCTTTAGAGAAGTCAAGAAGTTCTGGAAGTTTCTCAGAAAGCACCTGCAATGACATGTTAAATTGAGTAATGCACAGTTCAAGCATATCAACTATGGTTGACTTTCTAGGCGGAGAGCCTAACAGAATTTCTAAGTTGTAAAGCCCTTTATCACAATGACACAGAAGGCTTATTTGGAGGGGAATTCGCTCCACTTCATATTTAGGAACCTTGGATGCTAGGTTTCTCATAAAAGCTAAGCTTTAAGCTAAAAGTCGCACAAAAAGCAATTAAAAAAATAGAGTATCCCAACTCAGCACACCTGAGAAGGATGGCAAGTTGAACACTGCATAGTGAAGATGGTTGCTTGCATATTTTGTCATGGGCGTGGGCCCCACAGGCCACGGCATCTGCATAGGAATTATTGTAGTGTGGTACTGTTGCTGGGAAGAAAGAGGTCCAGGACAACACAGCTGCCGGCTGGAAGGTGATGATATAGAATAGGGAAAAATAGACCAAAGATAAGAGTTGACTTTTTATGAGGACAAGTATTATTCCTTCTTGCTTGATTTTCATAAGTTACAATGCATAGCCTTTTATAGGGGCTAAAGCTTGACTTGTCGCCTAAGACCTAAGACCCAACCTCTTATCTCTAACAATCCAACTCAAACTACTAAGGATAACTTCCTAATCAAACTAGTAGGTCAAAACTGAACAAACTAACAGGTCGTGTTACTGGTGGCTCGAGCTAAATCAACCATGGTATTGTAGCAATAATTCCTACGCAGACGCCGCCACCAGTGGTGTCCACGCCCATGACATATTTGGTCATGCTTTAGAAAGAAAGAACCTTTGCAGCACCAAAAGTGCATGAAGGCACAAGAAACTAGATATGAACCTTGGATTCACAGATTGCAGCAGTGGTAGGATAAGGAAACCAACTGGTAAATGTTCCATTAAAGCAGATTAAATCTGAGAAGTCGACAATTTGAAACCAGGTTCATGTAAAGTTAATAACGTTCCAGGTTTCTCATTGCCATACAAATTCTGATTGTCCCAAGTTTTCAACAATATGTCATGCAAGTTCATGACAAGTTCGCTATTTTGCATGGCTTTTACACTGGTATTATTAGAAATAACTTCAAAGGTTTGTTACGGAAGCAAATAGTTTTACATGCATAACATCCAGGGCAAGAAAGTTTATCCATGAAAATTGTAGGGTAGCTCGGGAATTTGAGCTGCCCAGACAAGATCATAACCAGATAACAGACAGGATTTTTATACTAGAACAGAAAAACGTTCCATATTTCTTTTCAGTATGTTATCCTATCCATGCCTACATATGGACATTGTACAATGGAATATTGTTTTCTGACAAGAGATACAAAATAGTACTAAATTATCTACTCATATATGAACCTGAGGTATACCTTGGATAAATAATGCATTAAGGTCATCTTATTGTTACGTGCACGGGTGTCACTTAGTTTGAGTAAGCTATCCAACCTGAACCCAACAGCAGAACCTACAAAAAACAAAGAACTGTAGTGCAGCCAGGAAAAATAAGAGCAATCAACAATCAGAAGAAATAAAACACAACATATTGTCTTAACAAGCTAACAACGTTAAGATAAGATGGTCAGCAACAAAACCCTGCCATCAGAGGTTGTACTTTATTTCTCTAAGATGATAATATAAGACAAATCACATGAACAAAAAAAAATAAAACAAAGCAACTATGCAAAATGATTAACACGTTGAAACACAGAGGATGATTAATGATGGAAGTTTTTTAGTACATCAGTGTTGTGTCTGACATTCCAACTAATTTATTCAGAATATTGTTGCAACCCATTAGGCAAAATTTCACACCTCATCTGTATAAAACACATAAATTAATGATTTGTTTTGCATTTAGAAGTAGATGGGCTTTATATACAGTACAAACATGACCAAATTGGTGCATGCTGCTCTATATTACTAGTACATACACAGTCGTGGCTCCAAAAAAACATTGGGAATCCAGTGCATACTGGTTTGCCTCATGTGCACCAGATCTAGGATTCTAGGAGATATACCAGATGGTAAAGTTTTTTTTTTTTTGGATGGAAATGCCACAGTTGTTACTTGTGATGTACTTCTTATCTATATGCAAGTATGTTCTTTGGTGCTTGGATACCATTGGATGAAGGAGCAGTATATTCGAAGAATTGCTTTCACCAATGATTGGTATACTTTTCCTTGGAAGAATACATATTAGGAGATTGAAGCCTGGACAGACAACAATACTTAGAGGATCGTCAATAGTGTGACAATGTTCAAGCTAAATTTGAAGCACAACAGCGAGAGCAAAAGAAGAAAGCAATGGAAGAAGCTAACAAGCAGGAAGAAGAAAAGATGGCCGAAGAAGCAAAGAAGAAAGCTGAAAAGGAGTCCATTATTTCATGTCATAAACAGCAAGGAGAGTTGTCTGCTCATAATGGCAACACCGACATCAATGTTCTAAATAACGGTAAACATTAATGAACGATCACCCTATCTTTTAGTGTTTATACGGTAAGCGGCCTTGTAACCGGTTTTACTAATTAAAATTTAGAGAAATAGATACATGTGTTTGTAGTAACAAAATAAGCATCTAATTCATCTTTCATGTGTACAAGATAGAACTACCAGACTATCAACAATTGTTCACAACGGTGACATGATACGAACGTAATTAAAGAATCATAATTAAATGAATGAACAGCTCAAATGGCAATGAAAAGCAAAGCTAACATTCATCTCATATATGTCATAATATTCCATATCATATGGCAACTTGTTAAATGTTAACGGCCATTAAACCGAATAAATGGCCCAGTAAAACAGAACCTTGAAATGTCCATAAACGTAACTAGCAAGGGTCCTTTACCGTTTTAATGGCAGTTTACAAGGCCTTAACGGCTGTTGTTTAAAACACTGACCGACATCGAGACACCGCTGGGTGGTATGTGTATGATGACCAACAAGGTTAGAGTTGATGACACTACAATTCTTGCAATGTGGCAATGAACAAATGTGTTCAAATCAGTGTGCAATATCAATGGCATAGTTTACAAGTTCATCACTGATGGTGGAACCTACAACAATATCATAAGCAAAGATTTGGTGCAAGCTTTGGGATTGACGACATGGCGACATTCGGAACCGTACAATGCAAAATGGTTACACAACGTTGGTAAGCTGAAGATTACTCACCGTGCCAAAGTTTCTTTTTCAATGGGTGATTGTCAAGACAAGGCGGATTGTGACGTAGTGTCGATGCATGCATATCACTTGTTATTGGGACAACCGTGGCAATTTGATCACAACACTACACATCACGAGAGGTCTAATAAGTACTCTGTGGTACATGAGGGCACATCATACACACTGTGTCCTATGCCGGTGAATGCAATTCATGCTGGGGAGCTCATCATTAAACACAAGACTATAAAGAATACCCCAAAACCAAGAATGGTTTCGCTTGAAGGGGGAGGGGATGATGCGGCTCCAATTGCCAACACTACTTCAATTGGTGATCTTAAGCCTCAATCAAGACTCATATCTTAATTGGGTGCTATTTTGAGCAAGAAAGA
The DNA here is from genome assembly GCA_036346375.1 of Guadua angustifolia. Classification (NCBI taxonomy): domain Eukaryota; kingdom Viridiplantae; phylum Streptophyta; class Magnoliopsida; order Poales; family Poaceae; genus Guadua; species Guadua angustifolia. The sequence continues at coordinate 2,556,927 of CM070521.1, read as the reverse complement.
GCAAAATCAACGAGGGGGATGAGAGGGAGGTGAGGGTGACCGGCTAAGGGAGAAAGAAGTTAACCCTAGCTAAGGAGATGTGATTAGTGCATGGGTGCATGGAACTGTTGAGCTTAGCGCATGGGCGACTCGTAGTTGTGCAGGTGTATGAAGAACAATAGCATGTGTGGAAGCCGTGTGGAGATCACCACGGCACTTGGGTGCATGTAGGTAAGGCCACGTGGGTCAAAGCACATGGCTGCGTGATAATGGGCTACATGAGAGAGGCCGAGATCCAAGCCGCATCGTGCGTAGTGCACATGGGCAACAAGAGTGGTATGTTGTGTCCGCATTGTGTAGATCGCGTGGAGTGCATTCAATTTGGAAGCCATGTGGGCCGCATATGCATGGTGCTGCCTGGTGAGCATGGACTCCACATGGGCAACGTGCATGTGCGTGTACATATGTATGGCATATGACTAGCGCACCGAATCAGAGTGGAAGTCAAGCTGAAGCCAAAAAGGAAGGGAAGAAAGGAAAAGGAAAGAAAGAAAAAGGAAAGAAGCCAAATTTGGTTTGGAGAGAGAAAAGGAAAGAGGATTTTGATTGCACATGAAAAAGAGGAAAAACAATTCGGATTGCTAGACTAGCCCGACCTAAAAAGACCATAACTCCCATGTTCGAAGCCGGATTGCAGCATTCTAACTCTTCATGGAAAACTTAGGACATCACCTACAATTCACTCAATTATGACAAGTCCATATTCTGCTTCTTTTTATGTTTAAATTGGTCAAAAAGTTTCAACCTGCTAGTTAGCCAAAATTAGTTAAACTATTGTAATTTTCTTTTCTTTTTTTTGTGTGTGTTTAGAGTCCAGTATTAAATATGATATAAAGGCTAGGAGCTAGAGTAGGATTTGGCCCCTAACCGAATCAAAGATGGAGTCGGTCACCTTTGGCTGCACCCCAGATAGAGTCCCCTACATATTTGTCTACCCCCTTTATAGAATATAGAGAGTTGAAGTTATGATTTTGATATATGAAATAGAAAGAAGCTTTAGGGCATGATTGTGTATGCAAGTTGATGGGATTGTTTTGCCGTGAGAGATAGGGGGGTGTTTGGCACCAGCTCCAGCTTCACCAAAATTCGTAGAGTTGGTGGAGCAGGGTATTCATAGCTTCAGAAATTTATGGAGCTGGAGTTGTGGTACATTAAGAGTGTTTAGGTAGAGTCATCTTGTTTACATTTTATATTTAAAATATAAACTTAATTCATTTTATTTTAACCTACAAGCTCCAGATCTAAGGTGGAATTAGGATCTAGAGCTCTGCCAAACAGGGCCCAGGAGAGAGAGATTGTTTATTTGCGCAATTTTAAAACTTCTTGTTTTCAAGACTGAAGACTTTGTCTTGCAATTCCATCTTCAGATCGGTTTGCAAGATTTGTGTATGTGGTACAGCGAAAGATTAGGCCTCTCACGCATCAATTAGCGACCTTTTTTAAGTTGGGCTAATCTAACAATCTGAGTTGGTTTCTTCTCCAATCAAGTTGTTTTCCCTCTTTTTCCATGTACAATCAAACTCTCATGTCCTTTCTCTCACCAAACCAGTTTTGGCTCCTTTCCTTTTTCTTTCCTCCTCTTTCTTTCTTCCCTTTTCCTTCCTTTATTCTCCCGCGCGCATGCCCTACCCTTTTTGGCTTTGGTTTGACTTCCACTTTGATTTGGTGCCGTGGCCACATGCCAAACATATGTACACGCACGTGCATGTGGCCCATGCAGCCCAAGCCTTGTACACGGCCCATGCTGCGTCCATGCTCACCATGTAAGGCCATGCATATGCAGTCCACACGGCTTCCAAACCGAATGCACTCCATGTGATCTAAGTAATGCAGGCACAACATACCTCTCTTACTAACCATGCACACTACGCGCCATACGGCCTGGCGCTCAGCCTTCCCTCACGCAACCCACCGTCACACGGCCATGTGCTTTGGCCCACGCACGCGGCCATGCCTTCATGTGCCCGAGTGCCTTGGTGATCTCCACACGGCTTCCACACATGCCTACGTTCTTCATGCACCTACACAACTCCAGCCGCCCACACGCTAAGTTTAATGGTCCCATGCACCCGTGCACAAATCCCATCTCCTTAGCTAGGACTAGCTCCTTTCTCCTTGTCCAGACACCCTCACCTCCCTCTTAGCCCCCCTCTTTGATTTGCTCTTTCTTGCTCAAAACAGCACCCAATTGAGATATGAGTCTTGGTTGTGGCTTAGGATCACCAATTGAAGTAGTGTTGCAATTGGAGCCACATCACACCAATTACTAATTAGGCTTCACATCATGATGAAAATGCACCGCTACAATCATTTGAGTTACAAAGTTCCAACACCAAGTTATGATGGCACTACTAAGAGTCCACCAAACCTTCGGAAGCTAAGATTAGGGATTTGACAACACTTAGCCGCATATCTCTAAGAGAACTTATGTCGAAGTAGATATTTCTACAGAGGGTGAAATGTCATTTGCTACAGTACCAATTTTGGTTCCTCATTGCAAAGGCATTCTGTTGGGGAGTATATACCCGTGACTCCCTAGGGCACTTTATCTCCTACCCGGAGGTAGGGTAAATGGTAGAGTTGCCTAACCTAACGAGCGCTTCATGAAGGGCCCTTCCCTCTAAGGCGCTTCGCCTCGTTCCCGTCTGAGGCACATGGCTCAACACCTGCCCCCCTAGGCACCCATGGAGATGGATGGGCACTCTCGTCTCGCTTGGGATTGACTGACAAGTGGGGCCGCCAAATCCCGTGGTTCCTATGAGGTCAGGCCCTAAAAGAGGGCCTAACCCTCGGGACCCCATGTGGGACCCCAGATTCTGAGGCCTACCCCTAGGGACTAGGGAGCGATGATGTGGGATCCACTGCCACATCCTAGGAATGATGAAGATGCCCAGGCTTAAGTCACCCTACTAAGAGTAGGATAGTATTTGTGTACTAGATCGAGCACCTATAAAAGCTCATTGGAACCCTCTCACTTGTATCTAGAACTTTAATGGAATACAAAACATACACAAGCTGGTGTGACAGTCACTCCCAGTAAAGGAGGCACCCCCCTCTACTTCAAGCCTAGAGGCACACCAACAAGAGTAGGGTGCCTTTATTAGTGTCGAACCTGTATAAATGACTATGTATCCATTACTCTCGCTGGCGACAGCCTGTCTGACAGCCAACATCCACCTCTCTTATACCCTGTTTTCCAACATACGATACGACACATTCCTTTTAGCTTATGTATAGTATTTAAATAAGAGGGAGAGATGCTGGCACCAGATGCAACCTTGTGTTCTAAAAAGTAAGCGTATTTATCAATAAATTAAACAAATGGTAGTTCACAAATGCCTCCTAAACAAGAAGTATCAAGTTTACAATTTTGATTACCCCTGGCAGTGCCTTGGTTCAATGCATTTCCCAAAGAAAGAATTGTCTGCATAATCCTTTTCAACTTCACTGAACCCCTTATCTGTGAACATTACGGCAAAAATAAGAAATGCGTGATCTTAATTATGTAATATGGAATTTTGAATTGACATTAAACGCTCACCTCTTCTGCAGATGAGTTTACAATGTTCAGGTTCCGCTTAAGGTCAGAAACCTGAAAAAAAAACTAATAGTTAGCAAAAAAAATCCAAATACTAAAAGGCCAAGCAAAAGAAAAGAATTCCTTGAAGCAAGAAAAGGAATCAGTTGTCTCACCTGAGAACGGAACTGAATCTTAAATGAGAAAACTCTCAGCTTAGAGTCCACACGGGGTACTTTCATAAGCTCCATAAAGAACTGCAGCACAAAGCAGAAAAGTGTATCTCAGAATTAACTAATCAATACACCATTCAGAAGTGTGTTTGACGAGTTTACAATTATGGACTACATGAAATATATAGTATAATGGGGAATGCCTTCACACCGAAGAAGCTAGTATATACAACACAAGTTTTACTAAGATGTGAAGTTGTAAAACATACTGAAAGGAAGCTAGTCACCTGTTCGCATTCTCCAAGTACTTGCTTATCTCCTTTGTAACCCTGATAATAATATTCAGAGCATTAGTGGTTACAAGAAACAGAGTGATAATTGAAGGAACCTTTTTAAAAATGAACGCTGTACTTGAAACTAAGTAAGCCGATTACCTTCAGAAGTTCTATTTCCTCTTTAGTTGGAGTAAACTTAATAAGGTTGTCCACCTGATCAGCATCTAGGGCAGTATCATCCAGAGCAAGAATAGCACTCTGAGCTCAAATGGAAAATGGATCGGTGTTATTAAAAAAGAGATGAAAGTAATTGTCTGACCAAAGGAACACATTGCCATATGTTTCTTAGTTTATTTCAGGTCATTTCTATTAGAAATGGATAAATATTTGACATGATACAGCTGCCACGCCCACAGGCTTTGTCAGGTTGAGTAGGAACTGGTTAATCACTATTCCACTCTCTCACCATTTAAAAAACTATATAAGGAAGATTGTCACAAGTATATACTCCCTTCGTCAAAAAATATAAGACGTATTTTGACTTTGCACAAGCATTAAGGTTACGTTGAAATTGAGAAAGGTATGAGAGAAAATGACTTAGATGCCCCCACTTAATTGTCTTAGAAGATGAGGATAGTACTTTGTGTGGGTGGTAATGAATAAATACATATGATTGAGAGAATAAATAGGGGTATAGAAGAAAATGCCTCATTAAATCTACATGCAAGTCTTATATTTATGGACAACCGTTTAAAAAAAAAGCCTTATAAACTTGGACGGGGGGAGTATATGGTTTTGTCATATAGCTAACAGCATCAATACCTTCAGATAATGACAAATTATTTATATGGAACATGCTAAGCATTTATTGTTCATCAGCTTACCATTAGGTCAGGCAGGGGCATTTTTACTTTTGTAAGCATGATTCCACAATTGTTAGCCCGGCGAAGATCAATCTGTCATAGAAAACACTTGAAGTGAGAAAAAAAACAGTAACATAAAGTAAAATAATGAGGCATAAATAGTAGCTACAAGTGTCTGTAATGACATATGCAAAACCAACCAAGATAATGGAGGGCAAGGAGGAAAAAAAGAGCTGGGGAGCCACACACTGACACACCAAACTTTAAGTACCTTAATGAATTGAATCTGTTCTACCATGCATCTGCTACTGTTATGTGCACGGTTGGGTATGGGTCCAAGGACTGAGGGTAGGGCGCTCGCCCTTCATTGGCAGACCAGGAGCTCTTCTCTCGTCCATCAAGACTTTTGAGGCCTGGTTGAAGAAGAGAGGGAAACTAGAGAACTTTGTTTATTTCTTCGCTTGCCAACGACAGCAGCCTCCTTAAATAGGCCCCCCTAACAGTGCTTGACCTAACTTAGAGATAGAATAGCTAACAAACTAAACAAATATGGCTTTATCTCAATGACTAGCTTATCCTATTGCCGCGTGCATTGACACACCAAGTCTCCTATGAACTAACTTAAGTAAACAATAGATATTATAGCTAACCAATCAACTAAACAATCTCATCCCCTGACCAGCTGCTGCCACGCACCATGCCTTATGCCCAAACAGATACATGCAGTTATCAAGAGACGAACTGATGAAGTGGTGAAATACTGACTTAAAGCTTAAGCTGCTCCAAACATATCATCCTGAGATAGCTTATGTAAGTCGCATAAGCAAATAGTTGCTTATGTCCCATTATCCATCTTTCTGAGTGTTGGGCAGTAGCTTATATTGCCTTGTATAGAGATTGCTAGTATCTGATACCGCCTTGTATAGATATTGCCTTATATAGGCTTTACTTTGTACCCTCATGTACATGTATATATTCTAACCTATTGGCTCCATGATGAATACAAGTGCTATTCATAACGAGGAACCAGAGCAAGGTTTTTAGAGTTAAGGTTTTTATCGGCGTTACACTTGCGCTAGCCACCACCTTCTCTTTGTTGCCCAATCGCCACCACTCTTCCTATGGCTCTTCTCGCTGTCACATCAGCTTTCCTTCACCCTCAAATCCGCTCCTTGGAGGCATCAAAATTCGCCCCCTCACGCCGCCACCGCACTCTGCTCTTCAGTTCACATCGCAACGCTCCAACCGCTTCGCCCGCCTGCGACACCTCACCGCTTCTACCCGCCCGCCTCTCCCCTCCAGCTGAATTGTGAGCTATGGCTCTTTTGACAGCAGAGGTTACTTGGCTATGGTAGTTACTTAAGGATTTTGGTGTTTCTATTTCTACATCGAGTCCTCGTTTATCTAACAGTACAAATGCTATTAGCATTGCTCAAGATTCGGTGAAGCATAAGCTCACCGAGCATATCGGAGTTAATGCTTCCTACATACGGTCACAGATACAGGATCAAGTCGTGACTCTTCAATATGTGCCTTCGGGACTGCAGATGGTAGACTTCTTCACGAAGGCACAAGCTCGAGCTCAGCACAACTTTTATCTCTCCAAACTCAGTGTTGCTGATCCATCATGAGTTTTGGGGGAAAGGGGTGTTACAGTATCTTATATTGCCTTGTACAAAGATTGCTAGTATCCTATATTGACTTGTATAGAGATTGCTAGTATCTGGTATTGTCTTGTATAGATATTATCTTACATAGGCCTTCCTTTTGTACCCTCATGTACATATATATTCTGGCCTATTGTCCTCATGATGAATACAAGTGCTATTCATAACACTGAGAACCTGACTAATGAGGATGTAACAAAAGCCAAATAACTCCCTAGTGGACCGTAAGTATTGCAGTGCTCTACATATGAGATTAATGGTTGCTTTCATAAGCTGTATAACCAACTGTTAGCATAGAGCATATAGGTCCCACTTATGCAGCTATAGCATAAGCATACTTAAATTGAGAACTAAACATTCATTTCACTGATTCTATTGGCTGCAATTTTTATAAGTTTGGTTTAACGATTACGAATGAAATATTAGGATGAAGGAATAGCACGTCAATTCACTTTACTGGTGAGTTTTAGCAACCATAAAGGTATCATGACAAATTAAAAGAAATTCATTTAGCTACCATAGTAGACATATAAGAATGCAAGCGCAGAGATGTGAACAGATCACAAAGACTACACTGAGACTTATCAATGTAGAAGTCTATCCAATATAACAGAAAATAAAAGAGGTACTGTATTATACTGCTATAATGAGGAAAGTTATTCATTACTAATAATCCAAAAACAAAAAAAAAGGAAGAAATCCCGTAAATAGTGAAAATAGGAGCTAGCATAACAGACCACATGAAAAATCTATTCACGCAAGTAACCAATATAACAAAAAACAAGGAGCATGAAAGGTGCTCTACCATATAAGAAGGATACAAAGGTACCAAAGAGAGAATAATAATTTTCATTTTCAACTAAAACAAGTTGCCACAACTCGCAAGGAATCATAGTTGCCAATATGCATTGGAGAATGAAATATGCACGAAAGGAATGCAGATCAAAATGATAGCAGACTAACTGGAGCAATTTGTGTACAAAAAAATATGCTACATAATTTGCTCAAACAACTCACCAGATGAATTTTCTCTGATTTCGGCCCAGAAGCACGACTGCCTGACTTATCTGAACGCCTAGCATCTGAATTTGGCAGGACAGCTGAGAACAGATTTTCTAGTTCTGACATGTCAAACACTGGGCCACTGCGTTAGTCATCCAAAAGATGCATTAGCATATAAAATCACAAGGCACATGACCATTAATGAGTGCAGTTGTTGTGTTAGAGAGGTACTTTGAAGCTTCATCAGCTTTCTGTGCCTCCGCCCAGAGACTACCCTGCATCGCTCTTGTTACTTTCACCCAGTGTAGTGGCTTCAAATTGGACCTTCTGGACACGGCCTGACCAGATTGAAGGCTCTTGGACATTGGACCTGAAGGAGGTGCAGGTCCACGCCCCTTTGTACCAAGCAATTTAGCATTACCACTAGGAGGTGCTGGCGGAGGTGTAACATTGCCAGAAGCTCCTTTGCATCCACCTCCATGATCGTTGCCATCCTTTGAGAAACTTGGAGCGTGAGGTAGTGGTGTTGCAGGAGGATATGGCAATGATTTGTCCATGGTATTGGATGCTTGTTTTGATGAATGACAGGGTGGTGGTGGTGGGGGAAGTGGTGTAGAAGTCGTACCAGGTGGTGGAGGTGGAGGTGGTGCTAAAGATTTACTAGCAGATGATGTTGGGGCAGGTGGTGGATGTGGTGCAGAAGGTCGAACAGGAGATGACATAGAAGCAAGATGTGGAGGTGGAGGTGGTGCCGCAGGTCGAACAGGAGATGAAGTAGAAGCAAGTAGTGGAGGTGGAGGTGGAGGGGGTGCAGCAGGTCGAACAGCACATGAATTAGAAGCAAGTGGTGGAGGTGGAGGTGGTGGTGCAAGAGGTCTACTTGGAGAACGGTTAGGTGTAGGTGGAGGAGGTGGGGGTGAAGGAGGCCCAGGCAGTCTAACAGGTGATGATGTAGAAGGTGGAGGTGGAGGCGGAGTCGGAGGCAGTGCAGGAGATCTAACAGGAGAAGACCTAGGAGTGGATGGAGGTGGAGGTGGTGGTGGTGGTGCCGGATGCCTGAATGAAGTTGTAGTGGCAAGCATGGAATCTGGAGGCAGACAATGAATATTAGCAGAACAGGAAATTGGCGATAGAGTGGGCAATGGGGGTGGAAGGGGAGCAGGTGAAACTGGTGATGATTCTTCTGCAATATTTGAGGACTGCAGATGAGGAGATGGGTGGGGCAGTGATGAAAGGCCTGGAACAGGGAAAGAACTTTAATTACAAAAGGAGATTCTACAATACCAAAATATTGTAACATGCAATGCAACTGAACCTGACTGCTTCTGAGGTGGTTGAGTCAAGTCTTTTGCCTCAGACATCATAATAGCATCAGATAGCATCGGCAACACCAGTGCTGATGGCAGAGGAGGCGGTGGTGGTGTACCCTTTGTTACAACAGGAATACCTGCCACAATATCAAAACTTAAAATAGCATGATGGTAACAGTAGGCTATGGGTGTACTACAAAAGAATACTGTTGAGCTAGACCTGTCGTTGGATGCTGTCCTGATGATGGTTTTGACGGAATTTTGACCATGGCACTCGAAAGATTTGACACCTTGGGCGAGATTACAGCTGAAGCACAGTTCTCAGAGCCTCCAAATGCAGCATGGTCTTCCAACAGAGCTGTAATTCCAAGGGCTGAAGGTGCACTATGAAATCTTGGGCAAGCTGAAAGTGATCTAGGACTAGAGTTGCTAGAGAGAGAAGAACTTGACCTAGAAACTGGAAACCGCTGTGACATAATAGTAGTGGGTGAAGAATGCTGTACTGAACTATATTGCTCATCAAACTTAGCATTTCGATCCTTTAGAACTGTCTCGGTAGAGTTTATGGTAGAGTGAACGGTCTTTTCCAATGAAGATGGCCATTCGGTGTTGGTGTCAACTACATGTGTTATCTCCTTATGAAATAGTGAGCTTATCTTGTCATGGACAATCGACATTCCTGATTTTCCAGAAATAGTGTCCGGCTCCAACAGGGTCAATCTCTGTACACCATCACTTTCTTGCTTGTTCACATAGATTGTCGAGTGTTCAGCATTGCTTGATTTGTCTTGAACATTGTCAGATTGTTTGATGGTTGGAGAAATCGAACCAAGCTCCAATGGCCTTGCCTCTGTTATAACGCTCGAGTCTTTCTTGCTTGGAGACGCCAACCCCTGCCTCATCTGTATATTTTCTGATGAAGTAAGCTGCTGGAAAAGCTGGACTGCAGCATCCCCTTTCGGATCTAACCAGTCCACATTGCTGAACATCTCTTGAACCTTGGCAAATGCTTCGACTGGGAGGCCCTCCTTCTCTCCTATACCTGCCACCTCCATGGGATCTAATTGATTTGCAGTGTCCATTTCTGAAAGAAGAACCTTTAACCACATAGTACAAAGAAAAATGGTCAATTTCTGCACAATTTTATAAAGAATAAGTTGACGGCAACAAGGACTACATACCTCGGCTCTGAATTCCTTTGGGAATCGATCTTTAGCATCCCACAATATGTCAATCTCATCTCGATTTAGCATCAGAATGTTAGATCTGATAAATGCTGTATTGAACATGACTCTGAACATCATCTCTTCTTGTTCTTGGTCAGCATCCAGGCTAATGCATTCAAGCACAACATCACCTTGAATATGGCAGTGGATGTCAATCTTAATCAATTCACAGTCTGCCTGAGTAATAAGAAAGGAAATGAGAATGTCATGTTAATAAAGATTGTCTAAAGGATGTCTTTCAGTAAATATATGCTCCCTTGCTCTGCACATTTAATAGCAAAAGTAGTTAGGTAAATGGTAAAAACAACGTGATGAATTTGACAGTTCTCAAATCAGAGAGTAGTCAAAAACTTACCTGCTTGTAAAGTCGGGCGTATTTACTCCTCTTTGGTGTTGAGAAAAGCACCTTGGGGTTGTTATTTGTAGCAAGTAGAGGATCCTGTCCATAAATACGGAATATTGGTCTACATCCACCCTCCCCGTTAAAGCCTGGAATGTTTCTTAATATCAAGCAGTCTAAGGTAAGTGCTCGATCACCCGGTGGCCACTCTGAGCTCACATTCCTCCGAGATATATAGTGTAAGTATCTTATCTGAGAAGGCATAGGATTTAGTGGTGAGAGCATCTGAATCAGCTCACGAGGTGCTTGCCTGTAGATCATATCTAATGTCCTCTGCTCACTGATGAACTGCTTTCTATACAACAGCAGTCCTGCTAACATAAATGCAAGTACAGCCCAGCCACCCCGTTCACAATGCATTATCAAGACATTCTGCTGGCCCAAAGAGAGCCAACTCTCTCCTGACCTTAAAAAATGGTGAATCACTTCAATTGTAAGGAGTGGGCATCCCTCGTATTGTCTTGGATAGTCCATCACTATCATGTCATAGCTCGATAAGATATTTGCCAGCACACTTTGACTTTCTCCCTCCCGAAAGTTGAACACCATAAACGAAGCATCAGCAAAGTGGCTTCGAAGTTGTGAGACAATGTCCCCAATGTAGCCTTTGTACTTATCATCATCAAAGACATCGGTTGTGAAGCAAGAATCAAATACTACAAAAGGACAAGAAATTGATGACAGCGTTTTAGCACCAAGACAATAACACTTCTCCACATCCATTTGAAAAGCATAAATGAAATCTTAATCATGAGAAAAGAAATGAAACAATAATCTTCAAAAATGTAAAACAGTATATTTATCCATCGTCATTATAGAAAAAATAATTGCAATCATAATGTAGGTGTAACATAGAAGACAACACAAATTAATGACACCTACTTCAAACAGAAGCAAAGTGGTACAAGGATGGAAATAAAGGCCAGACTTTACTAATGTTAATTCCAAAAAATAATTAAACCTGCAGCAGACAAAATACTAAACATAGGAAAACAAAATAATCACAACAGTTTCGGTGACATTTACTTTAAGAAAATAACAGAACAGTACAACAGAAAATAACAGAACATTTACTTTAAGAAAATGCCAAGGAAACTAAATTTGCTGAATCAACACACATGTATACTTGAAAATTGAAATGTCTATGTGGGGTGGACACAATTCGAGGGGCAAATGTATAGTAAGAAACCAAAAAGGAATATTATCACAATGTTATAATACAAGGAAAAGCATTTTCTGAACCAATTAGGTTCAACAACTGCTAGCCACCAAACAAGCACTACGGTACCAAAATAAGCACTGTACCAAGTGCTCAAACGGTCATCTCAAAAAAAAAAATTTGCTCAGGCGGTTGTATCAGCTAAAATTGGTTGCATTCTTTAACTTGATACATTATTTTGAAGACAACATTTGATCAATCTTATTTTTTAAAACATTTTAAAAGATTCCTCAATGATATTGCTGAATGATGCACCTGTTTTCAAAAATTATTGCACTCGATTAGAATAGTTTGTGGTCACCCTCTTGGCCAAACAGGCAGCTACCACCAGTCCGTTTCTGAAAATATCCTGAGGCCGCCTCACAGAAACCCTCCTCAACATTGTATACAATTAGCATCAATGGAACCTGCTTTTCCTAATTTTCCATTTACAGTGAAACTTTGCTCATCATAACACACATGGTGAATACACTAAAAAGGCTAGCTTAGCAAGTCATACGAAAAGAGCCATAGCAGCACATTTCCTGAATGTTTCACATGAACAGATCCTAAATATTAGATGAGGCACTAAGGTGCAGTTGGATAATCTAAATTATGTCGGCGGTTGTCAGTCTGAACTTCTTTCCTTTGCATTCAAATGGTTTGCAGAATTTTAACTAAGATGTACTTTCCTCGTAATTTATCTAGTGTACCAAAGATCCTACATGATACAATTCTTGCTTGGAACAATTTTCCATGCACCTAAACGGAGCCTGAACATTAAAATAAATAGTAAATCTTTTCCAGGGGTATATACCTAGCTAATAGCAATGATAATGCCATCAAAAACATATCATTAACAGATGACTTGACTTATGCTACACTGGAAGAATGATAAAGTACAAACATTAAAACATTCAGTAAATTCCCCTACATCCTAGACATGTACTTTTGCACAGAATTGTAAATTTTTATCATGGGACACTTCAAATCACATTGTGCATTTACCAAGAACAAGTAGCTCTACTTAACAATGTGACACCGCAACAATGGTCCGATATTAGACCAAGATTCTACACAAGACCTCGTTTTCTTAGTTAGGCTCCAGTAAATAAAATGATAAGGAACTTATCTCACAAAAAAAAAATTAACTCATATAGTCCTATAGTATGACACATCAGATGTTTCATCAACTACAAATAGCATCCGTTGTCGAATATAATTAGCAACACACTAGCAATTGCATATTACAAATCTTTGCACTGGCAGATTACAAATTAAACCCGATAAACTGCAAAAGTGTCGTCCAGCTAAAATTTCCTGAAGGGCTTTCAACCAAAGAAGACGAATCCTGAACAGCTAATGCAAGAAAAACCACAGAACCAATTCTGTAGTGCTGCACTACCACAACGGGATGTAAGAAATGCAAAATTTATCTCCAAACAATTAAAGAATGGCTACCACAAATAAACCACCGAGATCAAACTGCGCGCAACGAAAATACAATCCTCTAATTAAGTATCACATTGTCGCCGGGGTAGTCACGAAGGCACGCACCGTAGACGCGCTCGGTGATCTCAAGGAGCCCGTCGGGCGGCTTGCGGTAGAAGAACTTGCGGAAGAGCGCCATGCCGCCTCCGGATCCGTGCCCCGCGAAACCCTACGGCTACGAGCCTCGAGCCGCCATGGATCCGAGGGTGGCGAACGTGAAGGGATCCTCCCTGCTCGCCGCGGCGCGAAGGGATCGCGAATGCGAGCCCGTTGCTTCGCCCCGGCGCTAGGGTTTGCAGCCTTCCGCCTCTTACCCTCCCGCTCGCCTTCCAGGTGCGCGCGCGCCACTCCCTCCCTCTCTTTTCTTTTTCCCTCTCGATTTATTAAAGCTTTTTCGGCCGGGGCGTTTGATCCTTCGGAGTGAGCTAGATTTGGCGAAGTGGCGTTCTCCTGTCGCGGAACGATGTGACGTGGCAGTTTATCGTTGGGTTTGAGTGCCCAGGGAGCGATGTTATGGCTACCCAGTTATGATCTACCCGCGCGCTCGCTCCCTCGCTGGTCCGGTGGGACAGGAGTGCCAGTGGGAGGTGGGGAAGCATTTATCGGACGCAGGAAGAGGCGTGTGGTTGGAATGTAGCGTACGTTTGGCGTAGCTCTCAATATCTCTCTTTTCTTGGTACGGACACTACTGGCTAGTGGCAAGTTCAGCTGTTATATATTAGTGACGTTAGTTAGGGTTGCTTTCCCGGACGACAACGACGACGAGTACAACGATGATTGGTGATTTTGTTGGAGTCAATTTTAATTCTAGGGGGATCCATCACGTGCCGTCGCGTGTTGCATCAGCATGCATGTCATGTGGGTGGTCACTGGCTGGCTGGTGAGCGAGGCTACTGAAAAGAAATTACTCCTCCATCGATTGTCAACTTTGATCACCGTTATTTCTTATACAATTTTTTTACAAAATTATTATATTATAAAAATATCATCCATGATTAATATAATCATATCGTTTCCGCATGCTTATAGGTTGGTAGATGCAAAGGAGGGGAGCAAGAAGACACGCCACCGCCACCCTACAGCACTTGATCCGTACTGGCCACCAGCAGAGATGATCGCTTGCAGCAACGACGGCGGCGTGGCTGGTGTGCCATGGGTCGCAGTGGCAATTAAGGGAGACGGAGGGTTCACTGATAGGGCGTCGGCGAGGTCGCAACAATGTAATGGGATGTGGTTGTGTGGCCTCAAGTCGTCATAGCAAGGGGGCACTTGAGTCGCGGCCTCAACGGTGGGGTTACCGAGTTTTTGGTGAAGTTTGCAGGGAGGTACTGTATTGTGGATGCGCATGCACCGGCCGGCAAGGCCAACCGCCGCCTGCGCCACTGTACGTAACCCCTAGTGCCTTCATGCCACGACACTATGCATACACGTACGCAAATGGGGATGGCCAGGATCAGATGGAGCTAGCCATGCACACTATCTTCTTCTCCGGCTTGTGTGTGTCGAGCACTGGCTTCTTCTCTGCAGGTTCTATCTGTTGGAGTTAATTAGCCCTCATGGCTTTCTTTGGTACACAAGAAAGTGATTGCGAGGCTTTGGCGTAGCGTCGCTAACTGCCTGGCTCTTCTTTTCTTCTCGTTTTAGTATCATCTTGCTAATGACTCAAAACTGCTTAAATACAACCGATGACTTGGGCAGCTAACAAACTCAGCCCATACTCACGCCATGCACTCCTAAAGCCACGACCGCTAACACACACGTCCAAGACTTTCATTGGCGCATACAACGCCTCTAACGAGCCTACAACAGACAACTAAGCAACTATTAAGGTGACACGTGGCAAACTTAATGTGTCACAACTTATTATGCAACAAGATTAACTCAACATTAATTCTCCCCCTTAATCTTCTTGCATCTTCTTCACAAGTCAGAAGGTCCATCTTCTAACACATCTTCAAGAATTTGTGCCTTCACACAATCACACTCGGCATGGGTTAGCAACACAAGCTCACCTTTAAAAATAGCATTTCAAACTCGAAATGAGTTTGAGCCAGATTTTTCTCATGTATTTTGGTTCAAAATGGCATTTCAAACTCGTATATACAGGGGACGCCCATAGATTACAAATTCGTTGACATACTGACTGGAAAATTTATGGTGGTTTCATACGATTACACACCTTAACATGTTCTTCCTGAGCTCTATCTTTGAACTAAATCCCTTGCTCATTTGTTGTTCTTCCACATTTCCCTGTACAGCAAAGAACAGCAATCGCTACAACCCCACAATACACAGAAACAGAAGCTCTCTGCTTGCCACCCACAATCCAGTGTAATACATCTTGCTGCCTGCTCTCTCTCTCTCTCTAATCTCTATCCTTGTCCAATTAAGGCTACGACTAGGAGAATGTATGATCCTTCAATACTGACAGATCAAAACCATACATGAGATTACAAAGATATTCCATAGGAGCTGGCAACTTGTAACAGCTTGGTGCGAACCTGAGCTGCTATAAAATGGAGAAGGGCATCCTGCAGAGGGACTGTCCACAGAAAGTATAAGTACTGAGAATCTACATGGATGTAAACACAAACGGCATAATAGCACAAGTAGCTAATTGAAGTTATCAACAAATTAATCACCAATCGTGTGACGACACACTCGTCGGCTGCAATAAGCACTTGTCAGGTTGGCGTACTATATAAATTTGATCCCCCACACTGTCTTCTCCATATGTATCCTGGTTACGGTGCCATGTCCACAAGGCATATGTTGAATTCACAACCTGCATGAATTCACGTGAGCTGATAAATTACAAGAAAGAACATCTGAGAATACATTTCCTACTGTGTTGCACACATCAGCTGATGGTCAAGGCTCAATAGTAAGTGAAGTAACACCGTAGTAGTGGTATGAGTGTAATACGACTGATGTTGTATGATCCTACAAACAGAGTGAGGAGAAGAAATAAGTGAAGTAACTTACCTCAAGAATCCCATGGCCGAAACTGCTCTCCCTGAAAGCGCTCCATTCCGGTTGTTGCTCCCAGCAAAACTTCCCCTCGGCAGGACCAGAAGAGAAGTTCAGATGACAGACTCCACCAAATTCAGGTGGGCTGGCACCTGGTGAGGGGCACTTTCCAGGGTCATCCGCATGATCAACGCTGATTTTCTCAATGTTCCCGCCATCACCGATGGTAATGTATACTGGTCCGCAGGGGTCCAATGTGTAGTTGAATACACGGTTCATCCTTTCATATGCGTGTACCTTTAGCAGTCGAATGTAGAATCAAAGAAATCAATGACCAGAATCCAGGGCCATACCTGACATTCTACGCCTGTGCTAAACTTGAGAATAGGGCCGATTCTAACCTCCTATATTAGGGGTATTGGTAAACACTGCCGCAAATAGTTCTTGTACTGGAAAGCAAACACCACACGAAAGTAGGGGTGAAAACGGATCAGATACAGGTGGATATTGCTCTTCTCTATACTAACCCATAATTTTTCTTGGATTCGGAAACAGATACGGGCTAGCTGGATATAGATACAAATCTAAATTATTTGGGATATGGACACGGGATGGATACATGACGAATTCGGGTCGGAAACGATTAAAAATATACGAATAATGCTGGCACATATAGATCAATATATGTTGAATCAAACTATGAGTATATGACCATAATAGCAAGTTATATATCAATCAAACTCAATAGATATCATACAAAGAATATGCTACTTGATGATCAACAAAACCAACTAATTGTTAAGATAAATGAGTTGTCATGGAAAAACATTTAGAAGCTTTCACCTCTAGGCTATCCAGACCAAAGGCCACTTCCGTAAACCAGAGTAGAGAAAGGGTTGTGCTAACAAATTGCCAGGGAGAATGGGCTGTCATGGAAAACGTGTAATGAATGACTGGGCCAACAGCCAAGTTCGCTGGGCTGGGCCAATATAGTTGCCAGATATCCGAATAGAAAAACCCGATATCCGGATCTCGTCCAGTATTTGCTAGATATTAACGGCTCCGAATCCGGTCCCAAATCCGGATTCAAGTATTTAGATCCCGTCCCGGATCTGACCGAATAGTCAGATCCCTTTCCAAATCCGGTCCCGATCGGATCCGGCTCAGGATCGGGCGGGAAATATCAGGCTTTTTCACCCCTACATGAAAAGCAGACATAACAGATATATTTCAAATTAATGTACAGACACGCATCTAATCCTGACCAAAGGCGTATGCTTACATGTCCAGCGAAGACAATGTCGACACCATGTCGGTTCAAGAGTCCTTCCATTTCCTGCCTCATGCACTCGCATTCCTGGTAGTGCGAGGAATAGCTGTTATACCAAGGCGAGTGCCACGCAGCGACAACCCAAGGGGTGATTCGTCGGTCAACTGTCCGCAGATCCTTCTCTAACCACGAGTACTGAGCTCCTACAGACAATGTTCGTGCCAAATTTTACCACTGTCAACGTGAGTATGTTAAAAAAAAAGGAAAAGGTATAGCCGGTTGACAAAATGGGAACTTAATTAAACAAATTATTTCTGTGCGGCACGTTGCTGATAATGTTATGTAAGAAATGTAACCCGTACTGAGAAACGGTTTACTTGCCATCAATCGATCGAGTAGGCGCCATCAAGATGATCAATAGCGGCTAATGAATTACCTGTGTGGTTGTAGTCGACGTAGGCGCCGATCATGATGAAATGGATACCGCCGGCGTCGAACGAGTAGTAGAACTTGGTGTTGGAGCCGGACTCCTCGGCTGGAACAGCGAAGCGCGCCAGGTAGGAGGCGAACGTCACCGCGCCGCCGTGCCCCTGCGGCTCGATTTCGTGGTTCCCTTCGATCACCATCATCGGGATATTCGACACAAGCGGCTCCATGAATCTAAAAAAAGCCCACAAACACATTCACAATGCAATCACAAGAAACAAGATACAGAGCACCACCACACAGTACGAAATCTAAGAAATAGAAATTAATCGAATTTAACCATTGCAATTGATCAAAGGAAAGGAGGTAATAAGTAGTGATAGGATTGGGAATTACTAGCAATCAAGTGGTTAATTTATTACCTTCCCCAACCGTCCCATCGCGGCTGGTAGGACTCCCGGAGTGGAGCATAAGGGAAGGAGCAGGAGAAGCATGGAACGCCTCTGCCTCCGGTGGTCCGGTACTGGTTGGCGTAGGTCATGTCGCCGACCATGACGATTAGGGAGGGGCCGTTCCGGGCGAGGTGGTATACAGTCGAGGTGGAGTTGTCGGTGAGGCCCAGGTCACCCACCAGCGCGACGCGGCGAGGGTAGGCGCCCGGCGCCGGCGCGGGCAGCGTCTCGAAGGAGCGCTCGTGGCTGAGGCCGCCTCTGAGGGAGCTGTCGCCGCAGCGGTAGTAATAGCGGGTGGATGGCCTCAGGCCGACGAGGCGGACGTGGTGGATCACGGCGGAGGTGTAGTTGAGGAGGCCCGGGTAGGGGTACAGCTGGCTGTATACCTCGGCCGAGCCCGTCGCCACGTGCGGGTAGCCGACGGCCGCGGAGATGGCGGCGGCGGCGGAGGGGTTCTCGCCGTACCAGACCTCGCTGCGGAAAGTGGTCGGGTCGAGCGGGGTGAGGTGGGAGCCAACCTGGGCGGTGCCGGTGACCCAGGAGACCCAGAGCGAGGTGGGGTTGGCGGAGGCGGCAAGCGCGATCTGCTCCGGGGACGGCGGGGGCGCGCGGGGGGCCAGGCGGGGGTCGGAGAGCGGCACATCCTCGCTGCCCCGTCGGAGCGAGGGGTCGAACACGCGGGTGGCCGGCTTGAACGGGCCGTCCAGCGTCGTCGGAATGCCGCCGCCATCAGCGATTAGGAATGAGAGGCATGGTAGTAGCAAGAGGTGGGCGACGAGGAGGCAACGACGACGGTGCTGGTGGAGATTGCCGGCGGCGACGGTGTTGGTGGCCATGGCAGGCATGAATGGGAGCTGGGAGGGATATTTCCCTGGATAGTCGTTGCCAACTGTTGGGGGATAGAGTGGATGGTCTCAACACACGGGACACCTGGCTCAACTATGGATCAAAGTATGTCAGTGATCTTGTAATCTGTAAAATAAAATAGATAAAGGTATTTGCTTAATCGAGTTGATCAGCTTAAACCAAAATTGAATAAAATAAGTATTCACAGCCGATTAGGTTTAACAAAACAGCAAAATAGATCTAAACAGCTATTTAGCTAATTAGATAATAAGTAGAGATTTGTTTCCTCCGAAAAAGGTGATGCACAACAAGATTAGTATGAAAAGTAGCATAGTATAATTGGCTTAAATCGATGATGATCAAAATCGACGAAGCGTAACTTTATTGATAAAAACTAATTACAAATAAATATTCTAAATCTAAAAAGTTATTCCTAGTAGAGAGAAAGTAAATAAAAGTATATGCGATTTGATTGATTGGCTTATTGTTTTTTTGGCTTACCTCATGATCCCTTTTATTGCATGCAGGCCGATTGTGTCCTTCTTCGGCTCTTCAGAATCCACAATTCGTATCGGCCGCTGTCTCTTGAAGATAGATTCCGTTTTGAACCAATATCAGTCAGAAATATACAAAATTATCTTTGATCTAATAAATCAGTTATATCCTTTTAAATTCTGATGCCAACATATTGGTTCAGTATGTTTGTCTTTGTTAGGCTAGTGTTAGGTTCTTTGGCTAACTTAATGGCACGCTAAACTTTCTTAGGCATACCCCACATGTCAAAGTCTAATTATTTTGGGTAAATCTTGCCATATTTTTGGCCATCAGTTGGCTCACTACAGAAGCTGTGGGCATGTGGCACAAAAATTCGGTAAAACATGGCAACAAACCAAACATATCTTAGTTCTTTATGCTTCATTTGACATTACAATTGCTTTTTAAAAGCATTTATTTATTTGTCTTTTTGGATGTCACAGCTAGTTGAAAGGAGGCATCTTTTTGTACTATAACAAGCAAATACTCCGTATATTAAGCCCCATGGAGTTCTCGGACGCCCGGCGTAGCCACATCGAATTCGGGCCGACATGGCCGCGCGCCCTCGACCCTGTGTACGGCTTGCTTACGTGTGAGCCACCGCTTGACTCAACTGTTGATACGACTTATATATTTTGACGTCATTATTTGGCAAAAACGTCCGTGCGGCGCGGTGGTATGACGCTTGCCTCGCATGCATGAGGGATCGGCTTCGATTCTCGGCAAACTGATATCTACACCAAATCTCGCACCAGCACATGGCAGCGGCGGCAGTCTCGGCCAACGGCAACGCAGCCTTGGCTTCGAACACGCTGGCGCCTAGGTGGCTCACGTCGGTCTCCTTTCTTCACCCTGATTTACTATATGCTTAGTGAACGTGGTAATTGGTTTCCTTGCAGGGCAGCGTGTCCGTGGTGTCGCTGCTATTGTCGGTGGCGTGGAGACCGCCATGGTAGGGGCGGAGGCGAAGCTAAGCGGTGGGCGTCTTTTTTTTTTCTTTTCTTTCCTTTTTCTTTTCCTTCTTTTTTTCTCCTGCAATTTGTACTATTTTGCTTTGCACTGTGTTTTTCTTTGTATATTTTAACTAAATAAAGGTGATATTTTTGGACTGGTTCGTGCGGTAGTCACCACTAATAGTAGCTTCTTTAAGCTTTTAGATTCAATGCTTCTGTCAGTTCTCTGTTAATGTATTGGTAAATTGTGTTTTTCTTGATCAAGAGCATTCCACATGTAATCCTTCAATTTGTATGATCTGGAAAATCCTCACCAAAATCATGCTTAAATTCTAGAGCTGTTTACCACCCATAGCGCTATACTGGCCACCGACTTGTTTTGACACCACTGGATATCTAATTGGGTTATTGTTTATTGGAGATTAATAACATTTCATTGTTCAGTAGTCTCAACCAATGGATATGCTATATATATCCATAAGATAATGCACATGTTCTTTCATTACCCTTTTCCTAATTCACAGCTTAAGATTAGATTCTGTTTATTAACTGATGGAAAACTCCTATAGTGACAGAAAGGAAACAAGTATTGATATTGTTCTCAGATAAAACAGACTTGGCTTATCTTGGAAACGGTCTTTAGGGTCTGGGTTAACTATTTAGTCTTTTGACATTTGTCTCCTAAATTTTATGATTGAAATTCCTAATGTTTTTTCTTGTTGATTCAAATCCTGTTACGCTGTAAAATTTGTGTCAGTGTCACCAGGGTTTCTGTTTTTTCCGTGTAGTGCTTGTTAGCTGATATTCTCAGTTTGTCCTTTCTCAAAAAGTACAGAACAATTATTAGCGATAATGTTTTATGATGTTTTTCTTTAAGCCTATTGTTAGTATTTGGACCTGGCTTGAATAAACTTCCTACCAAATTGCCAATAGATGATGGTAATCAAGATGAAACAAATTTAGCCGAAAATTTTCAAGTTGAAACATATTATCAACATCTTGCTTTTATAGGTACTCTATAGTATCTACTGGTGGAACAGCATCCAGCCTAGAAACAGCAAGAGTTAACGTGAAAAAGTTGAAGAAATTACACATTTCCCTGAAATGGTATAACATGTTGTTAGTAACTGGTGCTTTTAGTGTTACTAACTATGTGCCCATGCGTTACAATGGAAACTTAATTTGCAATAAAAAAATTTATTTGCAAAGAGTACTAACCTTATCTAAATAATAATGTTCACTCTGAATGTACAATGGTTAAATGTTTAAATCAATTCATCGAAATATACAAATTCCAAGTGCCTCTTTACAAACTCAAGCTTAAAATTATCTTTAATTTCACAAACTTAAATAATAACATCACAGCACTTGGAATTGTAAATTTGTAACGCCATAATTCGAGATCGATCGATCGACCGAGAAAGGCATCACCTGCTGCCCTATGAGAGCAAAGGCGTTTAAAGGCCTGTTTGTTTCAGTTTTGGATTCTCTAAAAGCTAATTCTGGATTGTGGTTGTAGAGAAGCTGATTCTCTAAAAGCTGGAATCCAAAAGCACATATGAAGTGGATTGCAGATTCTAGTGTATATGGGTGGGCTGAATTGTGAGAATCATATTCTAGAATCAGGCTATTTGTTTCTGATTCTGCTTTTGGGGCCAGAATCCAGAATAAAAAAACTAAAACAAATAGGGTCTAAGAGGTAAACGTCATCTGTATGCGGCTGCCACCATCAGCGGCGTGCGTGGCTCGTACGCCTTACTCCGGTCATACCACAGCCCCACCCCATGAACCAACTCCATCGCCTCCCCCCTGCAAGTGCCTTTTTCAACCTATTGACATCATCCACCGCGGCGAGCTCTAGCAGCGCCACTAGCCTATCTCGCCACCCACCACCGACGACCTGCCCTTGTGCCGCATCGATGAGATCAGAAAGGTCGCCCATTACCTCTGCTCAATGGAGCTCAACACATCTGCAAGAGAGGTAGAAGTGGTGGGGTCATATAAATTCAGCAACCGATGAGATATCTATGGAATACAGATTAAGAAATCATCGAATAAGGACGGCAACAAAAGGGAAATAGGCAAGAAGAGACCCAACTCCATGAATCGGAGCTCTACTTCCTTCGGAAGGGAATCAATCAATCCAATCCGAAAAGTACTAAGAGTAATCATCACCGATTCGAATGCCAGATCAATGGGAGAAAGGAAAGCAATAAATGAGTCATGTATATTCATTTACCTTCCGCGACGGGATGATCCAATCCAATCTACTAAGGTGGTCATTGTCTGCTTTTCACTCAGCCGCGCGGGTGCGCACACGTGTCGAGGTGAGGGTGGAGAATGGATGTACTACCATCAACTCCTGATTAGAATTAGTAGAGATGTTGAGTATTGACTATTGACATTATATAAAGAGGTATATGAAATGTTGTCGGCTGATTCCTTAAAAAAATGCTGTTAGCTGTAATGAGTATAATTCTTTGTTCATGTTCATTTATCGTTTGGCTATTTCAGCTTGATGGAAGAGTCAAAGCATTGTGCCCAAGTATACATGGTGGTATTTTTGCTCGAAGAGACCAGAAGCATCATTTGAAGTCATTAAAGGAGCATGGAATTGGCAAGTTATATTAATTTGTCCATTCTATATTATCTCATGTCAACATTGCATACGCCTTGCAAATGTTGCATGTTGAGGTCACAATCTTGCTGCTCACTTGGTTCGCCCATTGTACTATATGTGAAGTACTAACACACTCTTTTTCAACTAAAACTCTTTTTTGGGGCACAGGGACATTTGATGTGGTTGTGGTGAATTTGTATCCTTTCTATGACAAAGTCACCTCTGGTGCTATTTTTTTTGAGGATGGCATTGCAAATATTGATATTGGTGGACCCAGATTGATCAAAGCTGTAGCCAAGGTAACTAAGGGTGCATTTGGTTGGGTGTACGAGGGTGAACCGAACCATCCCGTACAGGATTTGGTTGTCTCTGCGTTTAGTTGGCTGAACGAAACCATTTGGTACAGGACGAGATGGTACATATTCTTGGAATATTCCAAAAAGATGCTGCGCCATCCTGTACGGGCAATTTGGCCAAACCAATCGGTCCAGAACAGGATCGTTCACTCGCACCATCCCTCAAACCAACCTCATCTCTCAATCCAATCTCATCACTTCAACCAAACATCATCTTGTACCATCCTGTATCATTTCATCCAAACAACCAAACAAAATCTTGTATCATTTCATTCAGACAACCAAAGACATTCCATGTACCATCTCATCCAGAATCATCCCATCCATCCTGTATCATCCTATCCCATTCATCCTTATACACCTAACCAAATGCATCCTAACTATCCTGTTCCTTCCAAACAATTTAGTGAGCAAAGTTTATCGAGGATTGAAATTTATGCAACATATATTCGGTGTAATATATGGTGCTAATATTGCCATTTGAAATGGTCAGTGTTTGTTAGCAACGACAATTTCTGTTCAATTTGTTGGTCTATGTTTAACAGAACCATAAGGATGTTCTTGTTGTGGTCAATCATAATGATTATCCTGCTCTACCGAAATATCTTCAAGGAAATCAAGATGACCATCAGTTCCGAAAGATGTTGGCATGGAAAGCTTTTCAGTGTGTTGCTTGATTGCTTCTTATGATTATGCTATTGCTGAGTGGTTTTGGAAGCAATCCCACAAAGGTATTGGCTCTGGAATCGATTGGAATTTTTTATTGTTTATATTGACTAACGGCTATTTGACAATGAGCACATAATGTTGTTAAAAAAATACATTTTTACCTAATCCAACATTTCATTCAGGGAGATCATCGTGTTCCACAAAATCATGAACTGATGCCACGCTACGATGATGCCCTCCGAAAATTTTGAAATTCCATATAGGTTCGCTTTTTTCGAGCAGGCTGTACCAGAAAATTCAGGAATTATATCCAAACTCTTTTTTTCCCAAGAAGACCCCTAAGAAAATCTGGAACTTTTTTTATGAGCTGCATAATTTTCACCCGCTAGACACGTGACGGCTGGTGCAGCATGTGCCGCGCCCACACATTTAGTCTTACCAAAGTTAGCGAAGATTTCTCTACCAAACTAAATTCTATAGCACAACATAAACTGGCCATAGTTTAATCAGATGGATATGCATGATCGAATAAAATAAAGCCACCTTAAGGAGCTTTCAAATGTAAGAGTTCTACAGGAGTCCCACAATATCTTACAAAAACCGGTGAAAAAATCTGTGTAAAATATATTTATGCAAAAATGCTAGTACAAAATTCCGCCGTTCAGGCTAAGCGCATGTACATGTTAACATAAGTGGTAGCCTCAAGGACAGAGATGTTCTCATCAGCTCAAGCCACCCTACACAAACTTGTTGCACAATACATGGTGGCTTTAGGTGGTGGTTTAGATATTTATAATTCAACCCCTTTATTTTGTTCATTTTAGTCCCTCTAATTAATTTTTATACAAAACCATCCCCAACCCACATGTCAGCCACCTTTTCTTTTTTAGCCCCCCACCTCTATCTCTCTCCCCTACAACTCCATCCCATCATTCCCTTCCACTACCTTCTACTCGTGCCCTACCGCTCCCTTCGCCGCTCTTTGTCAGCTAGATCACCTCCTTCGCTAGTCCTAGATGGTCGCTCTCCAAAGCTCTCTCCCGCATTGCTACTGCTCGCCATAAAGCTCCCGCCATCGCTTGTCACCCGGAGGATCATTGGTGACTAGATCCAACTGGATCTAGACGGCGGATGTTCAAATCCCACCTGATCTAGTCACCGTCAACCAAATCTGGTCGTCGTTCCCACACATTTATGGACGTCGGCCTTGCCTTACCAGCCCCTCTTTGTCGAATCCGATGGCGATCGTCTCCTTCAGCACGTGCACCTCGCCGAGCTTGGGCATGGGTGCACGTGAAAAGTCTCAAGGGGTGAACGAAGTCCATTGACCCAGCTCAACTCAGACGCCCCTGTGAGTGTCCCCCACCTCAGCATGTAGGCCACTAGTTCACTTCCATGGTGGCATTCGAGCAGGGCTATACCTGACATTTTAGGGGTCCTATGCTAAATTTAAAATTAGGCTATACAATAAAAGTTAATTATCAAATTAATTATTTGATATTATAGTTGTATTATAATTTTTTACAATACAAAAATTATGTGATACACCACACTAAAAAAACAAATTTCATGTATAACCTTTACTTAGAAAGCACCATTTTTCTAGCATTATTTGAAACAGAATCTTCGAGAATTATTAGGATTGTAGTATTTAGAAATTTAATTTAGTTAGGATTGGATAGTAGAAATATTAGGCAATGTTCAGAGATTTAATATTTAGTATTTGCGGTATGTAATATTTTAGAGATTTAATATTTAGTATTTGCGGTATGTAATATAGGTAATCGAATTACTTATTTATATTCAATGACCGTGTTACGTTAAAAATTAGTATATTTAAAAACATGGTAGGCGCCGTTACAAATCAGTAGGGTAAAATTTGACGACAATATATTGTGACATTTATATAGCGGTTAGGTGGAGAAATGATGATTTTTTCTGGTTCGACGTTGTAGGCGTTATGTCGGAGAAATTGTATTTTCAGATATTCTATGGAGATGGGGAGATAGCACATGGGCGAATGGAGTCGATTTGTCGGCATTTTCAAAGATCATCACAGGCATATCTAGGCCGAGAGATAGGACATCTGAGGGTTTGATGGAGTGGATATTTGGATGTTCGGTTTGGATGCCCAGTGTTAATTTGCGGGTTAGAAGCGATAGTAAGCCGTCTGCAGACTTTTTATGGAGAGTCGATTCCTATTAACGCGACCTCGGCATGGAGGAGCTATGTTGCGTCTGTTGTAGAGCGGGTTGGCGCTCATGTTGCCGTAGATTGGTACTGTACCTCCATCGGTGTCGGAGGTGCGTGATGTCGGGTAGATATTACGGAGGAGGAATACAGATATGCAACAACGCGATGATGAAGGTGGTGGCGAGGTTGGCGGTGGGCGACGGATCGAGGGGGCGAGAGCGGTAGTGGAGGCGCGGGGTGGCCGACGAGGGGAGGAGGTGGAGCACATAGTTCGATTGATGGAGGAGGAGGACCGTGCGGATGAGGAAGTCCACGATGGCGAACGCTCGGACGAGGAGGACAATACTCTGAGGTGCTGTCCCGGTGCGTGGACTAAATATAATTTGAAGACGACAATGAATGAAGGAAACAGAGATGCATGGGAGTATCATGAGAACGAGGTCGCGTAGGGGCCATATATAAAGACAAGGAGGCCGTGATGGATGCGGTGAAGTATCTTGGTCAATGTCTCTTGGCGGCAATTCAGGTAGTGAAGTCGACAAAAAGACTACGACGTGAAGTGCGTAGTTGATTCGTGCCATGGCGGTGCATGCATACAAGGGAAGTGGAGGACTCTGGAAATGTTCCATAGTGACGGAGCATAATCGCTAATCGGAGGAAGCGGAGCAAGAACACCGCAATCTGTCGTCCACTTGGGTGGCAAATGTGTTTTATGGTCGATCGCCGATAATCCGCTTTTCGGCCTCGATCCATTATCGAGCCATGGAGGAGAGGTTTCATACAAGATTAGCTACGGAAAGGCTTGGAGAGCAAAAAAACGACTTTGCAAATACGGTTCGGGACATACGAGGCTTCTTACGAGAATATTCCACACTTGCTCGGGGCAATATCAAGTAGGAATCTCGATGCGGTCATCGACCTTGCGGAGTTTCCGCGGATGGTGCGTCTTGGCGGGTAAGTGGGTCTTCTGCAATGGGCCTTCTTAGCCCTCGGCGCATGCATTAATGCCTTCCGGCACTGTCGCCCGGTCATTTGCATGGACGGCACATTCCTCACAGGGAAATACAAGGGCCAGATTGTAACTGCAATCGCGGTGGACGCCAACAACCATGTTCTACCCTATGGTATACCACGAGCAAGGAGATGACCCCACAGCCTTGTGTGCGCTCCCGACCGACGCACCAAACATCCGGCGTAGGCGGGGCAAGCATAAAGAGTTTCACGGATTTGGATACGACACGGCCGTTGGAGAAATGGTCCATTCTACATGACGAGGCGCTTCCGCTATGGAATAATGACAACCAACTTTGGCGGAGATTTACAACCGGGTAATGAAAGCGCGAGATGCCTCCGTTGGTGGGCATTGTTGAGGTGTGTTACTAGGCACCCAAAGATATTTCGTTGAGCGGTACAAGGCCTCCGTTGCATGTATGTCGGACAATCGCCTGTCGTACTCGACGGTTGTCTCTACGTACATGGCAAACAAGACACGGAAGGCACAGACACATCGCTTGACACCGGAGAGTGGCGTGGAATGGAGGTACCACGTGCACTACGGTGACCGGGGTCGAAGAGGTGCCCACCGGGAGAGGACTTCCCATCTGTGCATACTCCGAAGCCGCCGATCGCGAGTGCTCTGCCAAGCCACGCCTGTTGCACTTGCCGTGCTCGCACGTGATTGCCGCAGCAGGCGAGACACACCAGTCATGTCGTCCATACATCTCCCACTACTACTACAAGCAAAGTGTTCTCAACACGTGGCATAACGAGGTGTACGGGTACCGGGTCGATGGATCGTTCACGGCAGCCCCCCCTCCAGGGCATCGATGGGTACCGGACATCCGAATGTTGAAGCAGAAGGTCGGGCGTCGAAGGACACGGCGTATTAGGAACGATATGGACGAGTCTGAGGCGCTCGTCGTAATTGTGGATAATGCAATTCTATGTACCAGTTATTTGTTGTCTCCGTCAATGTATTTTCGATTCTATGTACCAGTTAATTGTTGTCCCCGTCAATGTATTTTCGATTCTATGTACCAGTTATTTGTTATCCCCGTCAATGTATTTTCGATTCTATGTACCAGTTATTTGTTGTCCCCGTCAATGTATTTTCGATTCTATGTACTAGTTATTTGTTATCCCCGTTAATGTATTTTTGATTGTATGTACCAGTTATTTGTTATCCCCGTTAATGTAATATTTGAATATGGAACATTGCATTACTTTTCATTTAATTTTTTGTAGTTGCAATGTATACCATGAATTTGCTTTCTAACCATGAATTTGCTTTGTAACCACGCAGGTACAGGCGACGATGGCGAGAGTTGGGCGTGCTGCTGACGCTACTCCCGAGCTGCTAGACCAGCACATGGACTTGACCCACCGGTCTAGGTTGTCTCTGCGATTGAGGGCGGCGGTACGGGGACATCATGGTCTCGGGTGCCGAACGAGTTTCTTCGGATCGACCCGCGCTGGGTTCCACAGTAAGCTGTCGAGTTTTCGCACTCTTTTACTTACCTGCTAATGGAATTTTAACGACGCTACACGCTACGTGCGAGTTCTGAGCTGCCGCTTACTTCGATTCTGCCAATGGTGGAGCAGACGATGGAGGGCCCGCGACGTCACTCGATTGCTAAATTCTATTATTGTAACCATTTAGAGTGATTTCCATAGATTTAATATTTGGATACATTCTTAAAATTCTTACAATGAACTTCTAACATTTGTCAAATTCAACTTAATGCCATCATTCACCTGATCATCTGGATTTTAATGCCAAATTGATCAGCTGAAATGCAATTCTTTGCAGTAGCTAATCTTGCTATCAAACTTTGAAAGTTTTCAAATTTGTAGCTCTATGTTCCAAAGATTGGTTCAATTTAAAGTTTCTTGCAAGCTTATTTTAGAGTTACGCTCTGCAGATTTCGATCATTGCATTCGTATAGACTACGTCTAGAGACGGTGCATGCCCTGATTTTAGACATCAGTTTCTTTGAATTTGAAGTATTCATTTTTCAAAATTTGGATTTCTTATGACAATCTTTTGCATAATTTTCAAAAGTTTGATTTCATTTAGTTTATAGTGGTACTAAATTATCATTAAATTAAATTAAGTGTATTCATTATTGTAATAGATTAGTAATTTCAAGATACCATTTGATTTATTAAATCTTGAGGTATCTTTCAATGTATCATCATTTGATTGATTCATGTGTCTATCTTGTGATCTTGATCTATTGGTTCTTGATATTGTTAGTGTATTGTATTTGCTCGAATTTGCATACTCATCTGATTCAATGATAATTCTTTTCATTCCATTCTTAGCGTGTATTTGAGTTTACCTGTCTTCAAGTGTACTTGAGTTTCAATATTTCTACAAGTACTATTACTTTGATTTTTACAGTACCAAATTATTAGATTTTATTCACTAATTGTATCAACCCTTAGACATTGAGTATTTCCAATTAGATTAAATTAGTTCTCACTAAATTCAATTGCTACATTCTTGGATTCTTCTCTGGAATACTTAGATTAGATTTCATTTATTGTCAATGTCTATCCTGATTCTTGCACATCTAATAACTTGACGCAGTGTTATTTCAAAGTGGATTATGCCTAATTGAATCTGAACATTAGAATCTATTGATTTCAAATAAAGATCTATGTTCAGTATTTACAATGAATGCATATGTAGAAATTTGAAATGAAGCTATTACAAGGCATTAGGAATGCTTGAGCAACTGTGGTCATTGCGCAATTTCTGATTGGTTTGGTATTCTAAGAGCAGTTGCATGAGGCTAGCCATGCGAGAAGTCGCACTGCAAGTTTGTTAGAATAGGTGTAGCAATAGGTTAGGATTGTCAATGAGGCAGCCATGAAAAGCAAGCAAGATTATTAGCATCCTCTCCTCACTCTCGATTCGCTTCGCATTGCTTCGATTAGAGACTAACGAGCTAGGTGCCATAAGCCAGTCCTCACTGAAGCCTCAGTGCCATCACTTGGCCAATGTCGCACCGTCGCGTCCGCATCCTCCATGCCTTGCTGAGTCGCCACCGCATTTCGCACGACGATGCCACCAGGCTCCAACGACCGAAGGCGACCATCACGTGACAGCGAATGCCAAGGCACCGTACATGTACGCTGATACCGACCAATGCCGCATCCGAGAACGACGGGGAACGCGGACGGCAGCATCCTGACATGCCTCACCTCAGAGCTCAACGCCATCATCGAGACGACCCCTCAAGAATGAGATCCCGATCACCTAGCGATCTCGAGCGAGAATTTGGCGCTATTCAACAGAGCCTGCAGAGGAGTCGGAGGGCACAGGTGACTGCCGGCACCATCGCGATCACTGCATCGCACGCATCCGGAGCGCCTCCTATCGGATCCTCACCGATGTCAGCACACACGAAGATGTCTGAGACGACGCTGGTCGAAGTGGCCCAAAGATGCCGCCACGAGTCATCGAGATAGAGGCCACCTGCCTAGCCCCTCGCTTACAGTCCCAAAATCCGCATCCCGAGTCCCTCACCATGGCAGTATCGCACTGGCGCCAACGGCGGCAGGGACCTCCACGGCTCAACCGGCCCGTCCGCCCCATCCAGTTACGCTCCGCCCAAGACTTCAGCTCGCGCAAATGACGCCACCAGCATGACTCAGCGCCAGGCCGCCAACGCCGCAGGTCGCACTCACCGCCAAGTGCCTAGATCGCGGAAGGCCTCTACGCATATGGCACACCTGACGTCGCACGCCGACAACCGCACTCGCACGCGACGCCGAACGCGGTATCCGCGGAATCATCCGCACATCCGAGCATCGAACCAGACAAGTCCGCGTTCGACACTCCCATGCCCCCACTCCCAAAGCTACTCCCAAGGCTATCAATGCAAAGTCC
Source organism: Guadua angustifolia (assembly GCA_036346375.1). Taxonomy (NCBI): domain Eukaryota; kingdom Viridiplantae; phylum Streptophyta; class Magnoliopsida; order Poales; family Poaceae; genus Guadua; species Guadua angustifolia. The sequence continues at coordinate 2,525,580 of CM070521.1, read as the reverse complement.
GGAGATTTCCGGCGAACTCTTACGAGCCAATGCGACCGCTGCATGAGTTCACCGACGCCTTGCGTGCCACTCTAGCTCCCGGCAGCTTCCGGGGTCTCGATACGGTACTTGCCCGGTCAAGACCTGGACTTGCACCTCGCGACCCTCATGCTTCTACGATCTAAAGCCGACGCTCCTGGCCCGATGTCCGCTCACAAGCGCAATGCCTCTGCTAGGTCCTCATGCGTTCCCAGAGGCTCTCCAGCCATCGGACTCACATCCACGACACGCCAGGCCGATTCATCCTTGCCACCATGCATCTACAGACTGCTACCCTACCATGCGAGCATGCTCGACATCTCTGACGATCGACGCGCTCGGCTCATGCACGCTCCGCGCTTAAATGACCGCACCACGGCGCTCAACTGCAACCCGAGCGCAATGCCGACTCTCGGATCCCCGGTCGGCTCCGCGCCGCCAATTACTCGCGACCTTCCGCCACTCAGCATAGCAGATCCGGCGCTTCAGCATACGCCGCACGCTTTAGATCAACGGAGCTGCCACGGTGCCCTATCAGTGAGCTCGCCGACTATGCAGTCCCGCTCGGACGCTCATTCGAGAATGGCTCACCATCGTCGCTTCAGATTCGCAGACTGTGCTCAATCGTCGACATCGTCCAGCTTCAAGATAGTGCTGGGCTCACATCAATGCGACGTCCGCACTCTCAGACGCGACTCGTGTTCTGCAAGGATCCGCATCGATGCCACGCAACGCTAGAGTGTCCATCGCTAAGGCTCATTACGCATCGCATCGGATTCGCTATTGCGAATCTGACAGGATCACGCTTCCTCGCGCTCAGTCGTTCGCCTCTCAATCCGAGCTTGTCCGAGCTTTACGAGCCTATCGTTCGTGACGATCCCATTCAGCCACATACGTGGGCTTGCCGAGCCCGACGCTTCGCCAAACGCGTCTCAGTCGGTATTTGCCGACATGACATGGTCCGTCATCTGCCGACGGTAGCGGCTCACCATGAGTGTCCCACGCCTAGTAACATTCCTCACTAGTTCATGCTTGATGAACGCTGACTTCATCCAAAGTGACGGCGCCTCTCGCCCCAATGGGTCACCGCATAGATCCGATCCGGATGGCACTCTGCACTTCGATGTGACTTGCATACGAGCGGCAGTCATCACTGGTTCCAAGCCGGCGCATTCTAGATCCGCTGCCGATGGCTCACTTGCATGGCTGGCATTCCTAGCCATTCGCATCAGGCTCCGAGTCCTTCAGTATGGTGCACCCAGCTCATCGAACCACGACTACGTGGCGATCTTGCAAGCTTCATGACCCTCCAGTCAATACGTTCACAATGCGCAATTGCGCGACACACCAGCGGATCAAACGTCGCAAGAGCGCCATCCTGCCGATCGATCTGACTTCCGCCACTGACTTTCGAGAGTCGACTTCCAATGCGAGTCAGAACGCGCTAGCTACTGACATACGCCGATCTTGCGTGCGCTATACGGCATCCTCAACATTGTATTCGCCGTTGCGCATCCTTCGGCTGTCACCTCCAATGCCGCTACAGTACTCGTTTCAACTCAGTGCTATGATGCCACATGGCACTACTTCCACTTGCACGTGGCCATTTGCGCATTCGGCATCACCGGCATCACTGCATACCGCAAAGATCAGCATTCACTCTCCGGTTGCGTTACACTTGTCCGTCTATGAATGGCTTCTTTGGCACTCCATGTGGCTAGTGCATCTGAACGATATACGGCTCATGTCACTGAATCATGCATATCGATCTGGGATGCCAGTCCGTCTGATCGCGTAAGATGTTCGGTCCTGTGTTGCTCAATGTTCACGCATGCCTGATCACCTGCATTACAGCTTGCGATTCGCGCACCAGCATGCCATTGATCCTGGCTCTCAACGCATCGAGATCGGCTCAGAAATCATGCCGCGTCAATAGGGCTAAGTGTACCGTTGGCGCTAATTGGCTGCAATGGAGGTCTCATGCGATGCATGGTGTTCTTCTTCAGAAGTTTAGGCTTCAATGGCATGTCACCAATCTGTCATTGGTCAGTCTGAGTGGCTTGAGATGGTCGCCTATGCGATGTATGCAGCTCAGTCAGTCAGCTATCATGTCCACTTCAGATGGAGTATCATTTCATGCTTCCATCTGAGCGCGTATGTCAGGAAGTCCTCGCGCAGCATATGTGTGCAGCTTTGCCAAAGTTCAGTATGCTAGAGACTATGAGGTCTACTTGAATGATGCTATTGACTCTGAGTTTAAATGGTTCTTATAAAGCCTGAATTATTGTCATCAGCAGCTTGGCATTCAATGATGTTAAATTCAGTAGTGATATAGATTGCCGCATATGAATCTATCATTTGAACATGTAGCTGACATGCATCCTAGTGTTAGAGTATGCATGCCTTCTCAGCATATAGTCTTGATACTAATGCATTAGTCCAACTGATCTATGGCTTATCTACTCAGGACTGTATATGAGATTCTTCTTAATGTATTTGATTTCTGCATGTTAGCATTATTATAAGTCTTCTTCAGTTTTGGTATGATGTATTCGTAGAATTAAACGGTCTTGATTTAGAATGCTTCATATGAGAATATGTTACATTAGATTCTTCAGTTACTCTCTTATTTAGTTCGCTTAGAATTGTATTCAGATCAATGGATTTATTGCAACCAAATGGCATTAATTTAAAAGGATCTTAGTACTAGGTCTATGCATTAATTCAAGAGAAATGATCAGTTAATTTAAAGTTTCACTTTGTCTTTATCAAATAGAATCCATAAGATCATTCATTGACTTATTTTTGGATTAAATTATGCTCATATAGATTAAATATTGTCAATGCTTCAATTGTTACTGATTTGCATATTGTCTTGTCTATGGACATAGCTTACAATGTATAAGATCATTTTATCATGTGTTACTTGTTTTATTATAATGAAAGGGATCTAATAATGAGTTTGTTTTTTTCAATGAATTGTCTATTGTAATGCAATAATTTTAGATGTATATAACTCAATGAATTTCAATTAGAAATTTATTCAATTTCATATTAGTAATGATATACTTGATTATATGTCAATAATGTAGTATATTAGCAATATTTCAATATTTGCAATTAATGTGTAGCATATGATTAACTAGAATGTGCATTTACAATGTGATTATCTAATGTCAAGCTATGACGATGTTCACAATTAGCGTTTGTTTCAATTGTAATTGCTATTATCAATCAAATTGATTTACATGATTATCAATGACCTTAAAATGAATGGAAACTTGAACTTCAGTATTAGTATGATTTGAGAATGATTTAAGTATCTACAGGTATTGACATCAATATTAAGATGCTTACTAATCGTCATTTATGATATTGATTATGGCTAATAGTTAGTCTATTGAATGTCTATAGTCAATGATACAATGAATCTTGCTAAATCTTCATCATTGAGTGATGACTTTTAGTGTAATATATAGTCTCAACATATGATATGATAATTATATTGCTTTCAAATTATTACCGATCAAGATATCTCATTTCATCATTATTCTGATCTAGCATTAACATGATCATAGTTAGACTAATCTAAGATATGTCATATTATCAGTTAACAATATCATGTGCAAGTAGAGCTTATGTCTATAGAGCATTCATTCGTATTAATGCAGTAGAGTATTCAGATACCATTTGACATTAACTGAGTCATGTTGTGAATGTATCACAAGATGCAATCAATAGATTAGTGAGCATATGCAACGTCTGATATATGCAGTGCATCTCCGTATGGCCATATATCATGCGTATGTAGATATGATCTAGTTGATACTGGAAGTAAGCACTGTGCATAGTTTACTTGCATCTAATTGTGCTCATGCTAGTTCCAATCTTTCATGACTAGAGTTCGCTCATGTCGACTATATCGCTCTGTCATGATACAGGTAGTATGGTTATGCAGTGTACAGATATTGAGTCACTGGTTCGTATGGTACCATATGATTAGTCAGTTTCATGTTTAGATTGCTTACTCTTGATGTCGTTGCTCGAAGTGGTGCTAAGACAATGGATGCTATTGACTGCATCGTTGCATTAGTTGAGATTAGGCTTTTGTCAGAGCAGTTCTGAAGTTGCCAGTACACGGGTTTGAGGCTATTGATGGATCGCAAGAGTTGACAGATCTAGTGTGACTGGTTGCTTGGTTGTGTGCATTTGCCTATAGGTCAAAGTTGATGAGGTATTAAGGAGTCGAGCGATGTGAGCATAGGTAGTAAGTGACGTTGGTGTGATTGTTGCTGGATGCTCTTGTTCGACTAATGCATCAGGTAGCGTCATCTTGCATAGCTGTTGCAGTTGTAACCTGATGCTGCAAGTGGTGCTATGAGTTGGTGTATTGCATGCGATTTCGTCAACGGTTAGGAGCCATTTGCTAGCATTGATGCTGTGTGTGTCATGATGTCTAGCTCACTACGAGTTGTTTGGTGTTGATTTGCAGTTTACGTGACTGTCGTAGTTTTGCACGACAGATTCTTGCAGATTGAGTAGGTTAGCTGATGTATTGCAAGTAGTTGGCATGAGACTTCACTTGTTTCAGTAGCTTACTCGTTAGTTCTTGACCAGGATGTACTTCTGAGAATTATGCTTGATGTCTTGTTTGGACAAGTAGGTTCGCTATAGATGTAGTACGCGTGAAGCCTAGAGTACTTATTGTCTGTTGATATTCGTTTGACATGATGACTGAGTGCATGATTCGATTCGGTTGCATGCCTAGTTTACAGCGTAGCTTGCAAGATGTTCAGGTAATATGCTTGCTGATTTGTCAGTATTGCATCTCAAGTCATAAGTCTGCTACTGGTTGATTTGCACTATTGCATGCATTGATAGTTCGATGGTTGATCCAGAGGTGTGATTTCGCCTTATGCTTGCTAGCATGCTTGGCTCGTCAGGTAGGCGTATCAACGAGTTCGTTTAGGCATTAAGCTGGAGTATTACTGGTTGCAAGTTGGCTATGTTCGGGATTCTGTCATGTGATTCTTCGATTACCATGTGTTGCATTAGGTGGATACGATGTGCTTGATAGTCGGTAGTCTTCAATAGGTAAGTATGGTTTGATCTGCATGCAATTGGCAAGGTTGACTGCTCGAGCTGTTGGATTGTGAGCACCGCAGTTCAGAGTTCGTGTATGCAGGTGAACCAGCGTATGCGATTAGTGTACTCTGAGTTTCAAGGGCCTTAAGTCTTGGGTTCGACCATGTACAGGACTAGCTCGAGCCATGAGCCCAGATCCAGAGGCATAGATGTCTGAGCCAGAGTCGTCCGACTCGTTGCACGCTATGGATAAGGCTGCAGTCGCTAGTATGGCTGCTCAATGTATTCATTCGATCCATGCTTAAGTTCTGCTTACTGCACGCTTACGCTAATTGTTAGCTTATGATGGCATTAGAATGCTTCGTGTTAACTGCTCCTATTGCATTATCGTTTGCATCTAGTTGTGAATATTAGTGCCTCAGCTGACATTGATTGTCATATGGCCAATGCTACCCATTTGCGCTATGATGGGCTTGTGCACTTAGCGACTATCCGATGTGCAAGATTAGTGGCCCAGTCAGTCGCTATAGCTCCCGGCCGTTGGACTGTCCTAGACTTGCCACCGTACTCGGCCATGCATCAGAATGCTACCGAACGTGCTAGACGCCGCCACGTGTTCAACGAGCCGGTCAGATCTGAGCAGCCTATGCAGACCAACGTATCGGACAGTGCGCTACTACGATGGATGCACGAGTGTACAGGCAGTCCACGCTAACGACTAAGTCTGCCCAATCCTAACTGGCATTGATTCGTAGTCGTCAATGACGCTATGCGGCCAGTAGCTTCCACTAGTGCAGAGGCTGCACCCACAGTGCGATCATGTAGCTTCCTGTAGTTCCACTAGCCAGACTCGGAGCGCCTGGTAGACTGAGTCGTCCAGGCCTTCGATGCCCTCGCAAGGCAGTTCCGTCCGAAGTACATGATTAGCAATTTGCCGCGTGATGCTTCATGCCGTGGTCGCGTGTAGCCTGTTGAGCACTCACGCGACTCTGGACCAGTCGCCCTGATGGACGCATCTCACATGCCACGGATGCGAGATGCTTCACTCGAGTTCACCGTATGTCCTTACAGCGCCAGGACTTTACAACATCTGACAGATCGTGACGATCCGCAGCACGAGCGGACGCATACGCCAGGCTAATGCGACTTTCTAGCTGAATTTACATTGATAGAGCATGCAGTGCCTCGTATAGGTGCACGGTACCATTCAGCGTTGACATAGCTTGGCCGATCCGGCTAGCTACACGCTCGGATTGCGAGCTACAGAGGGGCAAGTAATCGCAGTACATGCTGTGCACATGTCCTGCTCAGTTGCCGGCATGCTACTGGGCCAAGCTCCGCTGCGATGGTCAAAGTGTTCGCATTGGTCATTCGTTCGATATAACTGTCCAATGCCTGTCATGCTATTCTGGTCACCGCCAGAGTACTGTCACCATACCTACGATGTCAATGGTCATGCCCATATTGCTAGTCCAATCGTGCTGTATCAGCATGATATTGGACAGGACATAAGATTGCAATTCAGCAGGATGTACAGGTATGTCCACTGCAGCGGCAGTATGCAGATGCACGAGTTGACACAGTCCGATGCGACGGCACGACCTACTCTAGTTACACTTTCCCTAGTGCTCACGTCATAAGCGTATGCTCCTACGAGTAATAGCGTCACCAGAGGACGACACTGGCCCATGCGTCAGAAACTATCCACGTCACTATAGATCATTGCCAATGCATGACGCATATGCACCTTAAGCATGAGGAGGTAGTCCGAGCGTTGTGCCACGACCATCCCATGGCACACTGGTACCTCTGATGCAGGCAGTCGAGACGCGTGTCTAGCCGACTGGCATCCGCCGAGGCAGTGAGCCGTATGACGAAGCATTCGCGCGTACGGATGCCAACGGCTGGTCATGACCAGTCCTCGCATGCGTTCACATGAGCCAAGCTGAGTCTGCACGAGCCACTAGGTGCACCGAGGATTCCAGCGCAAATGAGTACCTATCACGATGAGCTCGACTGACAGATCTACGGTCAGACATCCGTCTGCCCACTCAGCAGCCACCAGCGTACACGCATATGACATAGTAGCATAGAATGCTATGTATTGCTGCAGACATTCTAGCTCAGCACTATAATGATCGCCTAGCCATGAGTGCTATATTGATCGTTTACATCGAAATGCACGTCTGTACAGTTGTTGCTACATACTATATCAGCGACATTTAACATTCAGAATGCAGAGCTGGTATGGCTCGAGGCTGAACTCAGCCCATTGTCAGAGGCTATCACTGCCTAAGTCAGCCAGGCCTCGATGCCGAATGTGACACGCGCAGAATGTCGTAACTCCGCTGGACAAGTGTCAATCGGGCCGATGCACCAGGGGCGCCGCAGGTCACCCAAGCCAGGCACACTTGCCTAGGCATGCCGCATATGGGCGACATCATCGCTGCAGCTTGAAGCTATGGGACAGAACGACTAACGTCAGCACACGCTGGTATACTTGAAGAGGTCCGCCGCCATACCAGGATATCTACTTTTTGCGCCAGAGTCACATCGTCCAATGCGCCATAGAAGTACGAAAAGCAAGCTACATGAGGTAGGCCCAGAGATCGACATGGGGTCGCTGAGGTCACACAGCATCTAAGCGTAATTCTGCCGCTACGACAGTAGCGAGGAGCACGTGCTTTCAGGACGAGTGACAGGCTGCCACAATGCAACGACCACACCGTAGACTGCTCCATAGGCCGACAGACGACGTACAGCATAGCTACTATAACTAGATCATAATCTGTGCGCCATAGGAACACGTGACTATATCACGATTGAGTCTATTTCATCTAGTAGCACGTAGCCGTCGCGACTCCGGAGTCGACTCGAGTCACTTGTTGACACTAGATAGTCAACGCTCATCCAGTGATAGCTCGCAGATCTGTCGACTGCAAATGTCACCATCGATCTGATCACGTCGATCAAGCGCAAAGTGCCGTTAAGTCATGCGCACAATTACCTTGTAGTATTAGACCAGCGATGCACAGGATCACGCCAGATCATTTGCAGGATTCGACGTGGCAGTCATGACTGGCAGCAGCATCGGGCCTTAACCGATCGGACTCACGCATGTGCAATCGTACGTCAATGGCCAGAACTCATGTGGTTAGCAATGCACAGTCATGCCTGCATACCACTAGAACCTACGCAAGTGGCATACCGATGGTCACAGTTCAGCCTTCAGAGTCATTCGAACGTCACTCCCATTCACAGTGCAGTTATCAGCAAGCAGCTGGCAGTCTGATCCAACGGGAGAGCACAGCCGACGTCACCAGTCCTGCAAAGGGTCAGGAACATGTCGAGCACGACATCGCAGTGCATGGGCCGCTCCACGGCCAAATCCCGACTGGGCATCAGAACGATACCGAATCGCGACACCGACAAGCACGAGTGGCACAATCTACGCAGTGATCAAGTAGACACAGGAGTACACCCAGAGCACGCAACGGTAACGCCACCGAATCTGACGATGCGATGCGAATCGTTTACGTGATTAGTTCGAGAGCGCATTTGCAAACAAGCATAATTCACGGTAGCATCATGCTCATTAAGATATTTCACTAGATTTACTCCATTGTTAACCTGCCCATTAGGTAGATAGCCTCATTATTTTAATATATATCTACTGTATGTTGTACATCATTTATGCCGTTTATATAGTATTTATCTGATTCTAAATATATTCAGAATTTCATGAGATCATGCAATTCCCGATATTATCGTGCGTTCTAAAAATTCGTCAAAATCGACGAAGTTGCATGTTCGCATGCTTGCTCAGCGACGTGCCAGCGTACGATTGATCGCCGGATGTGGCCTGCCATTCGCGAATAGCGGCATCAGTCCTTGCCGATTCATCTGTCAGTCCGTGTCGCTCAATGCTTCCGGATAATTTCCTCAGACTCGCATCTCCAGAGAGTGAAAACGCGAGCCACGTCTGCTGTCGTTGCATTCCCTGCAAGCATCGTGCACACATTCCCATCAGCCACATCGTGATTCGGGTCATGCACGATCCTCAGCTTCGGTTCTACAGCAAGCCACATTGCACGCACCTGGTCGGCATGCTGGTCGAAAGTCGGATACCATTAGCATTGCTTGCTTATTTCAGGATCACGATCGGTCGATTCGTTCACGGTCCGACGATGGCCGAGTCACACTTAACAGTCCTCACAGATCCATCTCGCCATTCCGATTCTACACAAATTTCAATCTTCAATTACATGCTAATCACAGTTTAAGCACGAAAAATTTACAGAATTCGAATTGCATAGCTTGCAATTACGTATCGCAGTCGATCAGCACGTGCTTAGCTGACAGGGGACTCGTCTATCGACGGCTTGCAGGTCGACTTGCGATACGCGGGTGCTAGACTGAAATACCATTAAGTAAATGTCAAAATTTCATACCAACGCAACTACACTGATCAACCTGATTCGTCCAGCCTACGCCAGAAACCACACTTCACGCTACAGCTACGACCGTCCAGCAGCTGACGCAGACGAGCAGCCAAGCATCCAGACCGACATGCGTGCCAGCACACGGCCCGACCAACGTAACGACACCGACTCGGCAGTGACCCACTCGGCGACAAGTAACCGAGCCGACACGCTCAGAGTCCCCCAAGCTGCCATCACCTCGCCACCTCGCATACACGTCCGTCAAGCCGCTACTCACACCGCAACAAGCTCGCCCACTGACAGCAGCTCGCCAGTAGCTCGCACGTGGCCCCCGTCCCGACCGACTCTCGGCAACGTCGATGCACCCGAAGTACTAGCCGGCACATCAGCAAAGCTCTCCGCAGGGACCGTGCAACCGCCTTGCTGCCTACAGAGTCACGCGCCTGATACCGCCTGCATGGGACCTCTACTCTCGCCCAGCCCGCAGGAGCGCGCTGCGCGCGCACTGAGCTCAGGCGCGCAGGTCCGCGACTGAGACCGGGCTCGCGCATCGGCGCGCTGCGCCGAGCACGATCGCCAGCGGGCTCCGTCGCGTCGCGCGAGGCGTGCCGTGCGGCCGAGCTCCGGGCTCTCGTATGCATGGCCAGGCCGGGTTCTGTTGCTGCCGCCAGCGATCTGTCCTTCGCCTGTGTAGAATTGTGATTCAAAATGGCATTTTAGACTCATACACAAAATTCAAATCCATATATCTTACCCCATGCTTAATTTGAATCTTTGTGTTAATTGGATTTGACTTTGCCTTTTTCATTTGGACTATTTAGATCAAAAGTCAAAAATCATATTTAAAAGATCCAAATTTGTGAAAAGCTTTGTAAAAGTATCCTATTAAGTATTCTACTATGTATTTCAAATGGTTTACAAGCCTTCAAAATGAAAAATCTATGTTAAAATCTAATTTGGCTCAAAAACGATTTGATTTGAACCAAAAGAGCCTAGATTAGTAATATGTCAAAATGATGGCATTCAAGTTGGATTTCATATCAAATCTTGGCTATAAACAATCTTGATACACCTATCTAAGCCATGAAAATCAAAATTGCTTGAAATCCAAATTGAATTGCATTTTGAGGCTTTTCGTGAAAATCAATTTCTTTTTATGCCTCAAAGCGCAAATTGCCATAACTTTGAAAATAAAATTTCTTTTGAGAAAATTCTTTTTGCAAAACCTTCTAATCAGTCCAAAGTTGGTTTCCTCCAAATTTCAAATTTTTTGGACTTCATTTGAATCGATTTCGCCAAAATTTGCAAAGACTCAAGTCTTGGTCATCAAGTCTTGATACTACCGACCTCGATCGTGATAGTATCGGGTTTATTGATACTACCGGCCATGGCGAGCGGTAGTACCGGCCCTGGTAGTCAGCCCTGGTTTTTCTCAGAGTTTTTCGAGCTTTGCTTTGGGATATCTTTTTATGAGTAATTCTTTTTTTTCAAAAATTCTTTTTGGAAAAGTCTCTTATGATCCCAAAGTTCATTTTGACAAAATTTCAAAAGTTTCTTGATTTATTTGAAGGGATTTTCAAGTGGTATCAGTTAATGAGTATTTCAATTAATTTAAAGGTGGTATTCACTTGATCTTTTTAAAAGACAAAACTTGTACAATTCAAATGCAAATAACTCCATGATTCATTTATTGAACATCTTGGGGAGTTTATTTATTGCAAGTTTTGGGCACTTAATTGCTTCCAAGTGATGTCATGTCTTTGTTTTGCTCTGATACTAAATCTTTGTGATTCTATTGATCTATTTTGAGCTTTTCTTCTTTCGATACCCGTAAGTGGTTATTGCTCTGAGAATATTGCTCTGATACCCATCGATATTATCGATAATTCTTTCAAGTGGTATCAAATGGAGCCGTTATTCATTCCATATGCTTACAAGTGTATCTTTGAGTTTATCTTGTCTTTAAGTGGTATCATTGATTTCAATTATTTCCTACAAGTGGTATTTCATTACCTCTTTGTAGCATTTTTGCGATACCCAAATTCTTGATTAAGATTTTTCCTCGCAAGCTAAAATTGTAAGTTCAACCGCCTAAGATTTCTCTGTGTGAGAGTCTTTATGTGTTGTAATTCATAAAAGAGGAAAATATCTAGTTGAGCATTGTTCTTTATCATAAATTTGAAAATGCTCATTTCTCTTGGATCTTCATGCAAAACCCTTGAGATTAATTTTACAAGTGGTATTTATTGTCTCAAGTGGTATCTATTTCTTTTGGGTTCCTCGTTCGACCCAATTAGGCAAATTATTGGATTCTTCAAAAGATTCATGTTGAGAATTTGCAAAGCCTATTAAAATGAGGAGTGAATTATTTGAAATTTGAAACACATTCAAACATCTTTTAGTTTCAAATAAACCGTGTGATACCCTTACTTCGTTTTTCACGCTCATCTTTACAAGTGGTATTTGTTTTACAAATGTGTTATGTGGGGCCGCACCTACTGCCGCCGGCACAAGGCAGGTTAGGAAGGCTAGCAATTTGGGGTCTGATTAGGAGATTTGCTTGGATTGGTATTTTGGGTTTCCTTTTCTTGAAGAAGTTCATTAGGAAAGTTGAGTAAGGCAATAGCCTATTTTTGTAAGCCGCATGGCATCAGGTTTCCTTTTTTAGAAGAATATGTTAGGAAAGAAACTAGGGCTGTGGCCTATATAAGAATGCCGCAGGGCATGAATAAAAAGCAAGCAAGAATTAATCTATTCCTTCCTCCTCCTCTGTCTAGTCTCCCTCCTGCTGTCGCCATTGATCGGAGGCGCCCAGCCGACGATCATTACTTCCTGAGGAGCCGAGGGCCAGCTCCTCCAGTGCTTCCCCTTCCACCACAGCGACGGACCTTAGGTCCTAACAGCTTGGTATCAAGGGTCACCGATCCTGTGGCCTCCGCATCCACCATGGCCGCAATTGACCGGGATAACGCTATCCTGGAGCAACTCGCCTCCATCACCCAGCAGCTCGCCAAGCTGGGCACCATCGAGACGGCGATCACCCGGTTGGAACAACAGCAGCAGCATGATCACCGCGCCATCGAGCGGCTCGAGCGCACCAACAATGCCGTCATCATCCAGGGCAACGACGGTGGGCGCGACGGCGCTCCCGGGCTGGGGCATCATGTCGATCGGCCCCCTCGCTTCCACAGGCTCGACTTCCCCAAATTCGACGGGAAGACGGACCCCCTCCTCTTCCTCAACAAATGTGAGTCCTTCTTTCACCAGCAGCGGATCATGGAGGAGGAGAAGGTTTGATGGCGCTATTCAACATGGATGGGCTCGCCAAAGATGGTACATGCGACTCCAGCGGAGGAGGGCACACCGCCTGGCGCCGCTTCTGAGTCGCTTCACCTCCGATTCGCCACCCATCCGAGCCAATCCCATGGGCGAACTTCGCAGATGCCGCCAAGACGGCACCGTCATGAGTACAGTGAGCGGTTCATGGAGCTCCTGGCGCGTGCGGGCCCCCTCACTGAGTCTCAACAGATTCAAATGTTTATGGCCGGCCTCCAAGAACCCCTCAGCATTGATGTCCAGCTCCAAAATCCAATGTCCCTGGAGGTCGCCATCACCGGCTGCGCATATGAGCGGGGAGTGGCGGTCCAGGCGGCTCGGCCGCCGCAGGGTCTTCGCCCACACCGCCACCGCCATCGCTTCGCCGCCACCAAAGACCGCTTCTACGGCGCCAAAGACAATGGTCGCGGCAATCGCCAGAGCTGCCGCCACGCCGACCGAGATGGATGAACGCCGCCGCCAAGGCCTTTGCTTCAACTGCGACGAGAAGTACGTCCGGGGCCATAATCGCTTTTGCAAGCAGCTCTTCGTCTTGGAGATGGCTTCACGACAATGACAACGACATCCCGACATCGCCATCGACACCGACGCACGGATGCCGAACTCCGCGTGATCTCCTCCACGCTATCTCCGGCGTCCGCGACAAATTTCGCGACGATGCAAAGCCGCGGTGCGGTGGTGTCACATTCGAGCCCTCCTCGACTCCGGCTCCTCCCACAACTTCCTTTCAGCCGAAGCCGCGGCACGGACGGGCGTCTCCTTTGATTCCCGATCCGGACTACAAGCGACGGTGGCCAATGGCGAAAGGCTCGTGTCTTGGGGTCTCGAGACGCCACCTTCTCCATCCACGGCGAAAGCGCTCGCGAGGAGGTCTTCGTCGCCGCTGGTTGGCTACGACCTTGTGCTCGGCACCGGGTGGTTGGCGACTCTCGGACCCATCCTGTGGGATTTCGGAACCCTCACCATGCAGTTTTGGCTCCGCGACCACAAGGTCCGTTGGCGGGGGTTGAGCAGCCCTCCACACCTCCACCAACTGGCGGCAATAGGGTCCGACCTCATGCCCGCCCTCCTCCAGGAGTTCAACGCTCTCTTCACCGAGCCGCGTGGGCTACCTCCTCCACGCCCGTGCGACCATCGCATCCACCTCCTCCCGGACGCCACCGCCGCCGTCCGCCGCATCTGCATTCCCCGCCATGCACAAGGACGAGCTGGGCGCCAATGCAAGGACATGCTCGATCGCGGTGTTATCCGTCGCAGACGCCCGCCTTCGCGTCCCGCCCCGCCGTCAAGAAGGCCGACCACTCTTGGCGCTTTTGCGCCGACTCACCGCACTCAACGAGAGGACGGTGCGGACACGCTTCAATCCCGGCCGTGGATGAGCTTCTCGACGAGCTCCACGGCGCCCAGTTCTTCACCAAGCTCGACCTCCGCTCCGGCTATCATCAAGTCCGGATGTTTCCCGGCGATATCGAGAAGACGGCTTTTCGGACCCACGACGGCCTCTATGAGTTCCTGGTCATGCCTTTCGGCCTGACCAATGCGCCGGCCACCTTCCAGGCGTTGATGAATACGGTGCTTCGACCATTCCTCCGCTGCTTGCCTTGGTGTTCTTCGACGACATCCTCATCTTCAGAAGACGTGGTCCGAGCATCTCCGGCCGTCCGCCGCCGTCTTCGCCGGCGCTCGCGACAACGAACTCGTCCTCAAGAAATCTAAGTGCTTTTTCGGTGAGTCCTCCGTCGCTTATTTGGGCCACGCCATCTCTCGCGATGGCGCCGCAATGGATGCAGCAAGGTCCGTGCCGGTCGATCGTCGACGCCACAAGACGCAGTCGCGTGCTCTCCGCGGCTTCCTCGGGTTGGCGGGTATTACCGCAAGTACGTCAAGGACTACGGGGCACTGGCCGCTCCCCTAACCGCCCTCCTTCGCAAGGACGGTTTCGCCTGGTCGCCGGCGGCCGACGCGGCCTTCCAGTCCCTCAAGGGGCCCCGACGTCGGCGCCGTATTTCCTGCCGACTTCACATTGCCCTTCGTGGTGGAGTCACGACGCCGGCAAGCGTCGCGGCGCGTTTCTTCACCAACAAAGGGGCCGTGGCATTTTTAGCCGACCAATGGCCCCATCGCCACGGGGTCTCGCGGCTTTTAACGCGAGCCGATCGGTCTCGTCGAGCCGTCGCCATTGGCGTTCTTACCTCTGGGCGCCTGCTCGCTCGCCAAGACGACCACTACAACCTTTAAGTTTTCTTTGGATCAACGCCTCGCCACAATTCCTCAACATCAATGGGTCAAGAATTGTTGGGGTTCGACTTCACCGCCGAGTACAAACCGGCCGCGCCAACATCGCCGCCGACGCTCTCTCCGTCGCGACATGGATGAGGGCACTCTCTTGGGCATTTCGCCTAGCCGACATCGTCCGCGACCTTCGGCAGGAGGCCGACCTCGACCCAGCCATCATCACGCTGTCCGCGCAGGTGGCCGACGGAACGCTCGGTCCCCCCTGGTCCGTCGTGGATGGCATCCTCTTACATGGCGGCAAATTCTACCTTCCGCCAGGCTCCACGCTCCTCCAAAAGGTGCTCCAGGGCGTCCACGACACGGCGCACGAGGGCGTCGAGAAGACTTTGAGGCGGTTTCGCCGGGACTTCCACACGCCAGGTGATCGGGCGGCCGTCCAGACCTACGTCCGCCATTGCTTGATCTGCCAGCGCAACAAGACGGAGCACCTCCACCCGGCTGGTTTGCTCCTACCCCTTCCGGTGCCATCTTCTGTATGGTCCGACATCTCCATGGACTTTGTCGAGCACCTTCCTAAGGTGGGGGGCAAGTCAGTGATACTCACGGTGGTGGACCGTTTCTCCAAGTATGCGCACTTCATTGCATTAGCGCATCCTTACTCCGCCGAGTCCGTGGCTACCGCATTCTTTGCGGACGTGGTCCGCCTTCATGGCGTTCCCACCTCCATCGTCTCCGACCGCGACTCGGTGTTCACCTCCACCTTTTGGCAGGCCCTATTTGCACTGATGGGCACCAAGCTGCACATGAGTTCTGCCTTTCACCCGCAATCAGATGGCCAGACGGAGGCGGTCAGCAAAGCAATAGCGATGTATCTGCGGTGTATGACGGTGATCGCCACGCAGCGGCTTAAATGGCTCCTTGGGCGGAATACATCTACAACACTTCCTTCCATTCGGCCCTAAAGGATACGCCATTCAAAGTGGTCTATGGCCGGGAACCTCCTGCCATTCGGTCATACGAAGCCGGGGATTGTCGGGTGCCCGCAGTGGCCGCTGCCATGGAAGACAGAGATTTGTTTTTGGCTGACGTCCGCGCTCGCTTATTGCAGGCCCAAAGTGTGGCTAAGAAGTTTTACGACCGTGGGCATCGGCCACCGCCCTTTCCGTGGGGGGGCTGGTCTGGTCAAGCGTCCGCCATCGGCTCGGCATCGCCGCCGCTTCGCCCAAAGGCAAGTCGCACCACGATACTATGGGCCTTACAAGGTTGTGGCCGTGATCAATGAGGTGGCTTACAAGCTGGCCTTGCCGCCGCAAGCGCGTCTGCATGATGTGTTCCATGTGGGTCTTCTAAAGAAGTTCATGGGTACTCCTCCGACAGAGCCCCCCGCCCTGCCACCAATGCATTTTGGGGCTGCCCAAGCCACGCCTGCCCGTGCGGTCAAGATGCGCCTTGCGCGTGGAGTTCGCCAAGTCCTCATTCAATGGGAAGATCAACCAGCTTCGGCAGCGACTTGGGAAGATGTAGACGATTTTCGTCGCCGCTACCCTACTTGGCAGCTTGAGGACAAGCTGCTTGTCGAGGGGGGGAGAGATGTTATGTGGGGCGCACCTCTCGCCACGCAAGCACAAGGCAAAGTTAGGAAGGCTAGCAATTTGGGGTCCGATTAGGAGATTTGCTTGGATTGGTATTTTGGGTTTCCTTTTCTTGAAGAAGTTCATTAGGAAAGTTGAGTAAGGCAATAGCCTATTTTTGTAAGCCGCATGGCATCAGGTTTCCTTTTTTAGAAGAATATGTTAGGAAAGAAACTAGGGCTGTGGCCTATATAAGAATGCCGCAGGGCATGAATAAAAAGCAAGCAAGAATTAATCTATTCCTTCCTCCTCCTCTGTCTAGTCTCCCTCCTGCTGTCGCCATTGATCGGAGGCGCCCAGCCGACGATCATTACTTCCTGAGGAGCCGAGGGCCAGCTCCTCCAGTGCTTCCCCTTCCACCACAGCGACGGACCTTAGGTCCTAACAAATGGTATCCACAAAATCCCGAATATGGTCTCTTTTTCGAGTTTTCTTCTTTTGGTATCAGGCCATATTTCAAATAAAAAGAGTTTTCATTTGGGATTTCATTGATTATCTCTTTCATTTGGTATCTAAAATAATTCATTGCCAAGGTGATAAGTATTCATTTAAATTCTTGTATGACCTTCATTAGATATGACCCCTAAAAGAAATTGTTAATTGCCAAAAAGGGGGAGTATAATTGAATAACCAAAAGGGGAAAATTATGATGAATCTTATTAATGCTAAATGCTTAATGCCAAAAAGGAGAAGAATGTATTCCAAGTTAATCTTTTAGTTTTTCCATTTTTGGTGTTTAATGCCAAAAGGGGGAGAATTAGGAAGCTTAATATCATTTGGCTTAAAAAGGGAGCTTAATATGATTAAGGGGGAAAATTAATTGTCATATGCATTCTAAATTGTCAATGCTTATATTGTTTACAATATGCATATGTATTCAAATGGCTTAAATTCTCTCGGTATATTAGTTTTAATCCAAATGTGCTTGTTAAGCTTGGATTTGTCATTAATCACCAAAAAGGGGGAGATTGTAAGTTCAACCTTCATTAGTTATGGTTTTGGTGTTAATGACAAATCTAATCGTGCGTTAATGACAAATCTAATATTAAGTTTATCCCCTAATGCGATTTTATTAATAATGACAAATCTTATATCGAGACTAACTTGTCTATTTAGAATATCTTTGATTAGTCTCATCGCATTAAAAAATGGAAAACCCAAGGTATGTTTGCATATTCATTCTAATATTAGTTGCATACTTTGGAGTCAAGTTAAAGTATGAATGTCCCCGTTATATTAACCACAAAATGTGCATTATGTTTCTCAATCCATATATTACATGGATGCACATATTTAGGGGGAGTTTGTAGTTTAACTTGAAAGTCTCTTTGTATTGATCAATTCGTTATTGACACACATATAGGGATCAAGACAAAGAAACTAAATCCTTGAGTATATATTTGAATTGCCTAGTTATAAGTATACTCATGGTAATATAGGATATACTCCAATACGATCAATTTGAATATGTGCATATTATCTCTAAGTCAATCATATTTATGCACATATACATGTGGGGTGTATTCTATAGTTGATGATCTAGAGTAATGATCATTTCCATACAATTTACATATAATGGATCATTACTTTCCATCAACATGAGTATATGAAAACTTGTGTAGTTAATATATACTCATATCAATTTAAATGATAATTTAAATTGAGTTCATTTGTCTTAATTAATTATTAACGAACACTTCATCATGTGTTGATGGTGCTCCGTGATTAATTAAGGACAAATGAATAGTTCTTAAGTATAATTAAGCATGTGTTGCATTATTATACTTAAGACACAATTAAATCATTTCAATTGATTTAGGTTGTGCTCAATTGATCTAGAGGCATCCATTATGTGTTAATGGAGTGCAAGAGATAATTGAGACAACCATGCATCTTGGACTAACAAGCTTCTTGAGTTATGTTTGAGTTAGGTCCAAAGATGAATGAGATAATGAGAACGGGACAAGGACGGCATCATGAGTTGATGGGCGTCAAGAGTGGATCCCGAAGATAAAGAGGAGTCGAGTGATGATCCCGGGGGAGTATCAAAGCGATGATCATAAAGACCCCAAAGGGGATTGCTTGTGCGCGGCGGCGAAGGTATAACTAGATAGGCTAAGGACTTTGTAGTCTTTGAGTCTAAGGTTTTATCGCCGTGCTATTAAGAGGGGTCGTTCCCTTTGCTTGAGCTTCATCATGTGTTGGTGATCTCATTCCGCGTTCACTCGAGCTCAAACCATTTGGATTTGGTTTTTGCATGAGGGTTAACCATTTGGCATGTGTTGCGAATGGGTTAAACTTATGTTTGGTTGTATTTGGTTTTCGCATTATGCTTTGATTTGCATGTGTTGCAAATAGGATAAGCTAGTGCGTTGGCTTTTGCGTGAAGTTCACTTTTGCATGTGTTGCATTAGTTGACGCTTCATGTTTTGGTTCACAAAACAATCTTTCTAAAAACTGTGTGGTTGCTTGGAGCTAAGTTTTGCATGTGTTGCAAAAGGAGAGAGCTCAAGCTTGGTTTTGGTGTTTATGGTTGTGTATGTGCTAGAGGCTCGCATGTGCTGTGAGTAGAGAGCACATATGGTTGATTTGGTATTTGTGTGTTTGTATGGAGCTAGAGGCTTGCATGTGTTGCGAGTAAAGAGCTCATACTTGAGATTTGGTTTTGGTGTTGCATTGAACTAGAGAACTGCATGTGTTGCAATTAGAGAGTTCATGCATCTTGATTTGATGTTGCTTAGAGCTAGACTTTTGCATGTGTTGCAAAGAGTAGTGCTCAAGCATGAAATGTGTTTATTGTGTTATTTGCAAGTTCGTTGTGCGAATAAACTGAGGTTTATGAGTCCGGAATTCCGAGAGCATGTGAGTGGGGCTTGCAACGGGTGTGGCAAGTTGACCGGGTCTTGTGTTGACCTTCACATGGCTAGGGGGATTAATCTCACAAACTCGAGTTTGTTTTGCTTAATACGTTTTGCAAATAGTTCTTGAGTTGATTGTGAAATGTGTTTTCGCGATTTGGTTTGAATTCTTTGAGCATGAGCTATGTTGGTGCAAATGTGTTTTGCACGTGTATATGATCATGTGTTGATCATCCTTGAGGCTCAAAGAGTAAAGTTTGTTTTTTCGGAGAATTGGATTTGGAGTTGAATCCCTGTTTTCTCCTGCTGGCCGGTTGCACCGGAGTTGAGAGCGGTACTACCATGAAAGCTTGTAGTACCGGGCCCAAAGGCGATAGTACCGCAAGTCTTGATACTAGGTTGTTTGCTATTGTTGCTTTTTTTGGCGAAGAGTCATTTTAGCGGTTGTGTCGAGCAGCGGTACCACTGCCTCGGGGCGGTATTATCAAGAAGGCGGTACTACCGCGCCTCAGAGGGCGGTAGTACCCCACGATGACCTGTTGCTTCGCTAGATTGGGGGTTTACTCACTGCCCTTAGAGGGCTGATAATACCGATTTGGCAGATTTTGCCCGTTTCGCCCCCCAAACGGCTAGTTTTCTTGGTGGGGGCTATATATACCCCCTTGGGGGGCTTGGGGTAAGTGTTGCTGGTATTGTTGCTATGTGTGGGAGTTGTGTGCATGTGTTGCTCTTCTCCATTTGCCTCTTGAGCTTAAGAGTGAGACTAATTGCATGTGTTGCAATTAGGAAGTGATTTGAGAGCCTCTTGTGCATGTGTTGCACTTGAGTGAGGCCTTGTGCATGTGTTGCACTTGGTGATCACCGAGGAGCGCATTTGTTGTGCCCGGTGAGGTTCAAGCGAAGGAGCGGCTTATTACTCTTGGAGGTTGCCGACTCCTAGACAGGCAGAGAGGGCGTCGTCTTGGGAGCTCTCGAGGTGTGAAAGCCCGCAAGTTTGTGAAGGTTCGGGTTGAGCCTACGCCACGAGCGTGAAAAACCACGACTAGTGGAAAGAGGCGGGTGCTCGAGCGGGAGCCGGTCCAAGTGTGGGCTTGCCTCAACGTGGACTAGGGGAGACCGGCAAGTCTCCGAACACCACGGAAAAACATCGGTTGTCCCTTGTCTCTTTACGTTCAAGTATTTATCTTTGCATATTATTGATTGCTTGAATGCATTAGAATTGCTTAGTGTAAATTGTTTATTCAATATAGCAATTCTAGTTTAGAGACATAAATTAGTTAGTGCACTAGTGAGCCTAGTTGATTTAGGCCTTAATTGTCAAAACCAAGTTTATCGCTTCCGCATATATAAATTGATTAAGGTTTTGACATAGGGGTTGATTAGAGCGAATCAAATTAGTGAGCGATCGATTTTTATAAACGCCTATTCACCCCCCTCTAGGCGCATCCTCGACCCTACACCTGCTGACCGCTCTCGTGGACCGATGGAGACCGGAGACACACACGTTCCACCTGCCGTGCGGAGAGATGGCTCCCACGCTGCAGGATGTGTCGTACCTCCTCGGCCTCCCTCGCACGGGTCTCGCAGCTTGCGCCGCACGACGCCTCGATTGGCGTGGCGCTTGAGGCGCTTCGCCTGTGGACCGAGACCCTTGCACTGGCCAGACGCGTGCCCCACAGATGATGAGAAGCACGAGTCCGTATATGCGTGGTCGCTCCAGTTCACTTTAGTACCTCGCTCATTGCAACTTAACGGATACGCGACCGAAATGCCGACAATACTGCATCAATGCCGCAGCCGAAGCTTCTCCACCCGGAGGCCGACGAGGAGGACCTGGCACGCCACCTGGAGGCGTACCTGCTGTTCCTGTTCGGTTGGTACCTGTTCCGGTCCTCGACGGGGACACGGTGGACCGCACCTAATCGAAGTTCGCCAGGTTTATCGCCGACACCCCGCGAACCGTAACACATTTCGTTAAAATCTCTTCTGACGGGATATGTCTAACTTTGCTGCCAGGCCACGATGGTGCAATGGTCGTGGGGCTCTGCTGCTCGCGGCACGCATCTGGGTCTCAGGCGAGGTCGTCTCCAAGGTAACCAAACAGCGCCGTTGACGGGCCGCATTCTACTACTACACCGTGTGGTCCCGGAGCACTTCTCCTTCTAGAGGCCCGAGGTTGACCAGCGCCAGACTCACTCGACCAGCACCACGACCAGCCCCAGATCGACCGCCCACTATGGGCCTCATCTGGGTTCAAATGACAGTATGCCCCTTGTATCTAACCCCTAATTTGGACACTTTAATAAGACGACTACTTTTTGTTCCGCAATGGTGTACGCCCACGCGTAAGAAGAAGTCGTACCCCGAGTTCATTCGGGAGTTTGACAGGCTGCACGATGAGGACGTGCGGTGGACACCGTACAGCGCACGCGACGTCCAGGTCCGAGCACCTCACGGGCTATCCGAGCTTTGCTGGCGTGACCATCAGCTCTGGCTCACCCGTAAGGTCCTCCTCTTTGACCTGTGCGTCGAGGAGTACTCACCGCACCGGGTGCTGCGGCAGTTTGGCCTCTTCCAGACTTTCCCCCTGCAGACTACTCACACTGTCTCACGTGCCGCGCACAGGTAAGTGTCCTGAGCACAATACTTACCATTCCAGCGAAATGAATGTTGTATGTAAATTGCCGTTTTTGCTTTGCAGGATGACCCGATCGGGGCATCCACTAGGCACTCCGTTCTTTGGGCGCATGATACCGTGGCTGATGCAGTGGGACGAGGTGGGCCAGGACAGGGTGGACGAGACCCGGCCGTACGACTGTGTCACGTACGACGATTACATGGACTGGTACGCGCCGCTGACTCGGCTTAGGGTTGGGTACACACCAGCAGAGTATGTCCCAGCTCCGAGATCGGTGTCGGAGACGCACCTTCACAGATGTCCCGAGGGAGAACGCTATGTAAGGGTCACCCCAAAACTCTACACGATGTTTTTATGTAAATTAACTCATATCAAGCTGGCATTACTTGCAGGCACGTCTTGCAGGGCAGATGTACGGGGAGTTCGAGTCCGTGTTGGCGGGCCTCGACGCGGACGTCGTGCTCACCCCCGTTCAGCAGCGGGAAACAATTAGTCGGTGGCGCGCCACGATGGGGCGGATGTGCCGCCTACTCACCTGCCGGGGGGGCCGAGACGTGGTGCCCCGCCAGCCAGCACCTCCCCCGCCTAGTGGAGGCGTGCCCACACCTCGCCCAGCGAGTCAGCCCACACTGCCCGACGTCACCCAGTACGTGCCCTCGTGTCCTCCTCCACAGACGCAGTGGCCACGGTGGGGTGACGCGGGCCAGTCTTCGTCTCTCGCACAGCCGCAGTGTCCAGGGTGGGGTGACGCGGCAGGTCCGCACGGTGCCGTCGACTACTCGAGCTACGACGACATTGACGAGGATGCAGGTTTCGACTTGGACCAGTTCATGTCCACCGAGGACCACGGGCCACCACCCCAGCAGACACCCGAGCCGCCGACACACTACGCTACCCCTCGGGAGCGGGGCGGGCTAGGAGGGTCGTCCGTCTGCCGTCGCCACTCACGCACTCCCACCGAAAGCAGATCAGAGGCGCCGCCGGGATCGACTTATTGTACAGCTTGTACTTTTGTAATTTATTTATCTTCACACCATGTTGTCTAACTATCTGAACTAAGTGCTCGCATTTGCGTGAGGTTATGTTTTCTTAGCCATGTCCTTCACTTATTTTTCGATTTTACAACTTCGTGCGAGCAACGTCCGCGATAGCTCGCCAATATATAATTGGCTATTAATAAACAATGAAAAAATAGCCTGCTGTGAAAATGTAAGAAGGCACACTGCCCGAAGGTAAATTTCGCTCAAATGGGGCGATAGCCTGATATGTCGAGGCACACGCCCTAAGGTAAATTTCGCCTGAAATGGGGCGATAGCCTGATATGTCGTGAGCACATCGCCTGAAGGTAAATTTCGCCCGAAATGGGGCGATAGCCCTGATATGTCGAGGCACATCGCCTCGAAGGTAAATATCGCCTCGAATGGGCGACGCCCATACCTAGGCGATATCTACCCTTTATAATCTTCGCTCTCGACGCCTAGCCAAGGCGACTCCAGCAGGAGAGAACAAGAAAGAACAAGACGAAGGGAAGGAGAGAGAACAATGTCGTTTCTCTGTCGCCTCTTCAAGAAGCGTAAGTCCTCCCGCCGAATATCCGGATGCCATGAGCGCCGACGCCCGATTCACGGAGTTGCCCGACCCAAATGCGATCGCAACCTACGGCGAAGATGATGCAATCTACCCATGGAGAGAAGGCCGCCACACACTCATCGCTGTGGCCGCACGCATAAGGTAAACCCATCAAGCGCCCACACAATACGGGTAACACTACCATCTCATGCATCGTTCTTTCTTTTCTCAAAGACGAGGGCGGTGTTGCTTCTTCCAATGGATCGACGGCCGAACGACGTGACTACTTAATTTCTCAACAAGCGCCACGACAACTACCCCACTTCGCCGAGAACTTCACCCGGGGAGAGGCCGCCAGATATGTCCCTTTTCTAGATCGACAGAGCTTAGGGCGGTGTGCAAGGGCCAACCGACGGTGAGTTTCATGCGACATACTCATGTTGAACTCACAAAGTAGTAGTTCTAAACCAGTTCATCGCACACAGAGTTCAAAAGGACACTTGCAAACATCAACAAGTCAAAGGAGGAACCTCCTCCAGGGCCACCAAAGCCCCGACGCTTATGCGTACATGGCCCGGAGGCGATGGTTGATACCGCCACGGTGATCTAGCGGACCGGAGATTCTACCGCGTGCCCTTGGCCGAGGATGAACGGTGCTCAGATTTCAACCGGTGGACCCGAGACGCACCACCCACATCTCGTGCAACTGCATGGGATAACCGGGGAGCAACCTCTCCGTGGTGCCACTACCGCCTAGAAAAGCGGACCGAGCACGTTCACGGTGTTATGCAACCACCAAAGCGGCATACTTGCATTGATCGCAGGCACGCTTCGGTTGTCCAAGCATAAGCCCAACACACACCTCCTGCACCATATAGTGGAGTGCGAGCCGAAACAGAGCAGGCGTCTCCGCATGTCTCCGCCAACGGGCAACACAACTGAGGTGCCGGAGAGTTCCTCCTCTGGAAGAAGAAGGGACAAGGGGAAGCAGCCGGCCGAGGTCCGCACCACGCAACAAATCCTCGACGCGTTGCGCGGACCATCCGGGAACCCGGGTGGTATTAACATAGGGAACACCGGGAATCGGGATGACATGCCCATATGGGAGGGCAGAAATCCACATAAACAACAACCAAAATTTAAGTCTTATACACCGAGACGTCGGCATAGGCCACCCAATGGGCGGCAATTTGGGAGAATGCGGAACCCCATGGAGTTCTTTCATAGTAGGGATTGAGCGGTGTCCGATGACACGTCGCAATATTAGAACGGGTCGTAATATGCGTAAAATGTCTTACATCATTCGGTCAGTACCCGGATAGGCGAACGATCATTTGTTCCACCACGACGAACAAGGCTTTCCTTATTAACCTCGCCATTGTTGTAATGCCCATGTAATATAATATAATCTAATCTATTGCTTATTTTATCATCCGAACTTTCTGTATGTGCCCTTATATATGTATTGTTTGAATTTTAAAAATTCCTCATATATTAAAATCATTTGAAAATTTTATGGTAATATCACCGATTTATCAGAACCTCCATAAAAGTTTCAAAATTTTCGACCTCGTAAAAGTTTTCATGGTTTCGTGGCGCGAGTGCCTTTTCCGATTTTCGCAACAAAAGGCGGGCAACGTCCGCCATCTCGCCCGACGTAAGTGGTAGCCCGCATTGCGAGGGCCGCCCTTGATTTTTTCCGTATTTTTTGACCATGTCCGCCTATCCCGCAGGCTACGAAACCGCTAAGTGGCCACGATTTCCGTGGTTTCGTGGCATGAGTGCCTTTTTCCGATTTTCGCAACAAAATGCCGGGCAACGTCCGCCATCTCGCCAGACGTAAGTGGTAGCCCACATTGCGTGGGCCGCCTTGAATTTTCCCGTATTTTTTGACCATGTCCTACCACTCCATGGGCTACGAAAACCCTAAGTGGCCACGATTTCCGTGGTTTCGTGGGTCATGAGTGCCTTTTCCGATTTTCGCAACAAAATATCGGGCAACGTTCGCCATCTTGCCCGTCACGAAAGTCGAGCTCACGCTATGTGGGCCGCCTTTGATTTTTTTCAGATTTTTTGACCGTGTCCACTTTGTCTCATGAGGCTACGAAAACACCTAAGTGGCCACGATTTACGTGGATTCGTGGCGCGAAAGTGCTTTTTCCGATTCATTACATGACAATAAGTTTTTCCTAATTCTTCCTGGTTCAATATAACAATCATTGCACAAACAATTTACAACAAAAAATTCAAAAAAAATTTCTCTGATCTGATCGCGCCAGGCTTAATTGCACACATTTTTTATTGTTTTTTACTTGCCGTTAGGTTCGGAGATTTGCCGCTTCTGTGACCGGCCGCCTGCGACAGGGGACGCCTCGCTAGGGCGAAGGAGGTAGATTTGAAATTTTTTTGCCGCGCCGCTTAGTTGTGAAAAAACGATTAAAAATAAATATTAAATAAAAAAAAATTCTACGAGAGCCACCCAGACGCTACACGTTGTACACTGCATTCCAGCGCTCGGAGTTCAGGCACGACCGCACGACGGCACGAGCATCTGAAAAAACCGGGCCCTCCGAGACAACGCGTACGACCGACCGGCAGGGCGGACCAACAAACAGGAGACCAACTCAAATCCCCTCCACAAAGACGCTGCGACGAGGGCCCAGGCTCCCTAGCCAATAACCTGCCACCACGTCACCGCGACCGCCACGCTCTCGCCTCCCATTCGCCGTGCACCCCTCGCAAGACGTGGCCGCGAAAGCCCCTAACTCCCCGGTGCCCACTCCTCGTCCCGCGAACCTGCACGCACAACCCCGTGAATATGACAAGTGGTCCCCACATGAAGCAACGCCGACCTCGGCCCCACATGTCAAGGGCTGTCGTGGCCGCACTGAAGACTCGCCGACCTTTCAAACCCAAAAGACTCGCCAGGAAAAAAAAAACGAAGACAAAGCGCTCGCAGGTATAAACTCACGCCATTCGCTTCCTCTTCCTCGCGAGCTCACAGCGGCGAAGCAGTGGTGCTGGGGCGAACCTTCTAGAAGCTTCCGCGGTGGCGCCGTCCACGCCCCATCTGCAGGGCCTCTCCCGCCGCAAGACCGCCTCCGGCTCCGCGGAGCCGCAGCCGAAGCAGCTGTCGTCGGAGGCGGCGACCAGCCTCGCCCGCGCCCTCGCGCGCGAGCGGATCAGGCGCCGCGGTGAGGCGGAGCCGGAGGAGCAGCAGGGGCTTCCGTTCTGGCAGAGGACCTGGTTCCTCGCGCTGCTGCTGGTGATGGCTGCCGCGTCGTTTGCGCTCGCCCTGCTGCTCTACCTCGGCCTCGACCTACCCGAGGCGTCGCCGGCACAGTCCCACGCCACTGCCGACCCGGACACCGTCGTCGAGGTGGGCCTTTTCGCCTTCCCTTTTTTTGCGTGAAATTTGGATGATTCGATATTAGACTGATTAGCGTTGCGCGTTTGGGATTGAGAACATTGGTGCTTAATTAATTTCCTCAGCGTTCTTCTTACTTGGTGGATCAGTGATGCGATTGTTTCTTCAATTCGTGGTTAGATTACATACGGATCTGCAATCAAGTTGATGCATGAGAGAACTAAGTTTAGGCTGCATTCCCACGACGTGCCGTATGGATCTGGGAGCGGCCAGCAGTCGGTCACCAGCTTTCCCAACGTTGACGACGCCAACAGCTACTGGGTATGAATCTCTCTCTCCAGTTTGTTATGTCAGACACTATTTGATCATGTTAGTTTGTTTTATGCTCTGAGTTGCCCATATAGGATCCTTAGATTTATTACTGCCGTTTGGGACCGATCAACCAACACTAGGATTCTATTGAGTTGAACGGGGTGATTGTTTGTTGTTCCTCTGTAATTTTAGCTTCTGCTTGTTTTCGAAGTTCAAATTGTTTCAAACTTTAATAAAATTAGTTAAAGATGTACAAATATTTAGTAATGTTTCTGAACAGCGAAACATGCTCTCTAGATTCACATTGTTCCAACTTCCAAGATGATTGATACTAGTAACCTGGAATAGCAGTGTGTTAATCTGGTTGGCTCAATGGACATGTCTTTCAACATTCCGTTTGATATGTTTTCTATCACACAAATAAGCTTATTATCTCTATAATTTTAAAATTCCTTTAATTTTATTGTTTGGGTTGAAAATTATCTAGAAAATCTAGAAATAGCTTTAACTCAATTAGAATAAGAAATTAAAACAAATGTGCATGCTCTTACCTCAAACGTGGAATGTGATGAGTTCATTTCTGCATGCAACCAAACGATGGCAAAGAATGGTTTATACTGCATTCAGTAAAATAAATATTCATGGTCTCCAACATGCAACTTTGATTATTAGATTTTTTTAACAAAATGGTTTTTTGTAAATTTTTTTTAAAATATAATATTATTTACCTATTTTTGTGACAAAGCTACTGAGATTATTTCCATGTGGGCAATATAAATATTCAAGAAGATATTATTGGTTAACAATAGAAAAGTTTGGGCTTAGAGTTGCTTTTTTTAGAGGCTTTGGACTAAGAATTGCTGGGAAGGCTAAACTAACCAGCTGAGAGTACTTCTCACCCAAGACAAATTACATTAGAAAAATGAAGTAGCACAACCTCGATAGAAGTTTTCATCACCACTCTATCCAAAACATAAAGCAAGCATTCTGAAACACAACCTAGCATCCAGAAATTATTGGATTCCAGTTTCCAGTCAGTCACTGACCAGAAATCTGTACTAGGACTGTGGCAGAGCTAGTCAGCTTCAAGAATTGCAATCCTTGTGTGGAGAAACTAATTTTGGGCGTAAAACTAAGGAGTAACAGCTTTCAGGCTGTAGGCACATTTCATCGTTCTTCCTCCATCGTGTTCGGACACATACATGTATTGATCATTATGCCTTTTGCCATGAAACTGCTGTGGCTTAAAGTTTGCACCTTAAATGTATGTTCATGAAATGGTACCGCTCAGGGGATTATTGACCATTTTTCTGGCCTTGTTTTAATGAAAACTTGCTAAATATGAAGCTTATTCCATGAACATTTAAGCAGTCATATTGAAAATCTGCATATGAAATTCCAGCATAAATTTTGGTAAGAGGAAATTGATGTATGTGTTATACTGTTATTTTTCTTCTTTTGTTTGATGGAGGAACATATTTTAGTAGTTAATACTCCCTTCGGTCACAAATATTTGTCATTTTGGACATCGACATGGTCTCCAAAACACATGTTTGACCATTAATTTCTATTATACTATATTTATAAAATCCAATAAAGTTATAATATTATGAAAGTTCTTTTTGAGACAAATCTATACATATGATTTTCATGTATCTAATTTAAATATTTTAAAAGATGTTGGTAGTCAAAGTTTCAAAGTTTGACTACACTTATGTCCAAAACAACAACTATTTGTGACTGGAGGCCTGGATGGAGTACCAATTACCATCATAACTCATGGTTAGAAATTCTGTTTCAAGCCTTTTCTTGACAACTTATTTTTATGTAATATGTTTGATAATGCAGATGGTGAGACCTCAACCAGATTCTTCAGCAAAACAAGGTGATCCTATAACACATGGAACAATTATAAGGCTTCAACATATGAGGACTAGAAAGTGGTTACACAGCCACCTGCATGCTTCTCCCATAACCGGAAATCTGGAGGTCAGGAACTTGTAACTTTCTTTTATTTTTTGCATAATGCACGCATATGTTCTTGTACATGCAGAGAACTGTTATTACTTTTAATTATACTAGGTGAATGCCCGTGTGTTGCAACAGAACACAAATAAGCCACATTGTAATTATATTGCGAATTGGTTGTGGGTAGATATTTGGGCCCACTTGTCGACATTTGTTGATGGAAAATTTTAGGGATGTTGCATTTGTTTGTTGATAGATTGTTTTTCTGTTTTTTGTTAGAGATTTTTTAGTAAGGCCTACATGTCAGCACGTAATTCTTATGTGAGGGGAGTGGAGAAGAGAGATAGATTGCTTTTGCTGTTAGAGATTTTTGAGGAAAGCCCATATGTCATAACGTATTCTTTATATGAGAGAAGGGGAGAAGAGAGGCGGACTGACGAACCAACACTAGTTTCTTTTAAAGTATTAAAGATACATTCATTCGTTTTAGCAACTTCAGTATGCGGTAAAAATTGGCGGAGTTATTCTACGGCCGCAGCGCTCCTTGTGAAACAGATATAATTTGCAAAAATGGTGCTTGTGATAATTACACAAAAGTGTGCACCATTTATTATGTTGAAGCTTTGGACTGAGTATGATGCTAATACTTTATTTGTTTTGGCTCCTAAAAGTATTTCGAATAGGATGTGGACTTCATGACAACCTTTGCCAAATAAGTTTTTTTTTTAATGGAGAGAGAATTAATGGTGCTGTCCTTAAGTAGATTACTTGCATTTAACATCATGATGTTAAATGTATATTCATCTAATCTCAGGTTAGTTGCTTTGGTGGTGAGGGTGAGTCAGATACTGGAGACTACTGGAGGTATGTGTTGCACTTGTGTTATAATTTCAGCGAGCTGTTGTTGGATCTATTCCCTTAACTAGCTGATCTCATGCATTGTACCATTCCAATATCAGGCTCGAGATCGAGGGCAGTGGGAAAAGCTGGCGTCAAGACCAGAGAATTCGGCTGCGCCATGTTGACACCGGTGGGTATCTGCACAGCCATGATAGGAAGTACACCCGCACTGCCGGTGGACAGCAGGAGGTGAGTCCATGAGACAGACATGTTGGGATGTTCCGTTTAATCCAGTGTTATCAGATAGATACTCTAGGTGTGCTACCCAAAATTCTAATGGAAGATCCCTAAAAACGTTGGTAAATTGGATTCATATTCTCTGCCTGTGCAGGTATGCGGTGTTGGTGACAAGCGCCCTGACAACGTCTGGATTGCAGCTGAAGGCGTCTACCTCCCGGTGAGCCCGCGCAAATAGATAGATGTATTGATGGATGAGAAGTGCCATCATTAACACATTTTTAATGTGGTTGGTATGATTTCGAACTACTACATGGTTGTAATCATTAGAATCTTACTGTGCCGAGTTCAGTTCACTTGAGCTGTTATTGTAATGTAACCTTGTTGTGTATGAACTAAGGAGTATACACGATGTAGGTGCTTCGTCCGTTAGAGAAGTTCCTCACGGGCTTGGCGTTTTTCTTGCGCGTCTGCCGCCCACACCACTTCCCGCCGCGGGAGCCCCGGTTATCAAAAGCATTCAATTTCGAGTAACCAGAAAATATCAAATTTTAAATCAGAACTTTCAACGCAAAAATATCGACTTTAACTCGAAATTGCAAACTCAGTTCGAAGATCTGAATGAATTTTGCACGGTTGCTAAGCTTCGCAACGAACGCAAGTAAATTAGCCATTTCAAAGGAGTTCTACTTTGTTGCTTGGTTCTCATAAGAATTTTGTTTGCGTGATTTTTGGCTCTTTGTCGTTCCGGACGTGTTGATTCATCGGTTTTGTCTGCCAGGCAGTGTTCAAGAGTTCGCTCGGCGGATTCGTGGCGGTTAGGCACCGCCAAGCGTCAAGGCCGTATTTGCGGCGCAATTGCGGGTCTCGGCGTTTTGACCCTCGGCGGCCGAGAATTAATATAATGCATATATATTATTGATTTTATTATGAATAAAATTTTTAGTTTTCTTTTCTAGTTATTTGCAAATTGCAAGACATCAAATATTAAAGTAGAATATTAAACTAAAATACTAGAAGTGACTTAGTGTATGTACCTTATTTTGAGGGCTTATTTACATGAATGAGTGAATCTTTCAATCATGGTCAAAATGGTCTCTCTCATAGTCTCATCCTCATCCAAAATCACATGTAAAGAAAAGAAATAGAATGTATATTACAAACAATGTTCAAATATATATAATATAATGTAGACATGTAGTAAACGTAAACTAGTGATTAGAAATTTAGAATGTACCTATTCGACTTGAGCAAGAATAGTGTCATCCTCATCCAAAATCAAAATGCAACTTTCTCCAAGATTAGAACCCTACAAGCCAATAGGCAA
Source organism: Guadua angustifolia (assembly GCA_036346375.1). Classification (NCBI taxonomy): domain Eukaryota; kingdom Viridiplantae; phylum Streptophyta; class Magnoliopsida; order Poales; family Poaceae; genus Guadua; species Guadua angustifolia. Next base: position 2,493,717 of record CM070521.1, on the reverse strand, counting down.
TTACAAGGAACAAGCAAATGACCACAAATAGAGTCTAACACATCATAATTCATACATACTAATAGAGTTCAAATGATAGTTCATATATTTATCCGAATTTTTCAACCAATAAAACAACCTCTTCACTTGAGAACACAACTATCATTCAATCAAGTATCAAGCCATCCATTGATCCATATCATATATTCTCAATTTCGATATTCATATGCATTTGATACAACAATTTGATTCAATCATACAAATTGTCAACAACAATTCGATACATACAACAAATTGATACAAATACAATCTGACAAATCAGTGAATCACAATTCACAAATGACAATCATACAATTCATTCACAAATGACAAATGACAATCATACAATTCACAATTCAGAATTCACAAATGACAAATCAAGAATCCACGGCCATGACAGAGGAGGATCGGTGCAGGGCGCCGACATCACATTCACAAATCACAACATCGACATCACTAACTAACATCGACATCGCGACCATGAGCTTACTCGGCGTGACCGACAAGCTCCGGTGGCGGTGGGGGCAAGCTCCGGCGACGACGGAGTGAAGAATCAAGATCGATTTCCTCGGATTAGCGGAGAGATGGAGATACTCACGAAGTCACGGTCGGTCGAGAAGCATACCAAGAGGGAGGTGAAGCGGTGACCAAAAGAGACCCAGAGCGGCGATGGTGGCGGCGACGTCCGGTGGCGGCGGAGTGAGCTTGGATCCTGGAGGCTTGGAGCGTCGACCGGCCGAGTAAAGTGGATGGATGCTGGATGGGCTAACGCCGACGACGGCACGAGACGCATGCGGCGCTGGCTTGCCGAGGCCGGCCACGAGTTCGAGGAAACCCTAGCGAGTGGAGTCTGGATGGGCGTCGGGCGAATGGGATTTGCCGATTTGGGCATGCGGATGTGAGGCGCCGAGGAAGTCGGCGATTTTGTGCGCCAGGCCGAATTGCCCTTATCGCCGCCACGGCCCCATACCGCCAAGCGCCGCCACAATCCGAATTGCGGCCACCGCCATGAGGCCGCCAAGGGGTCGTTTCGCGCTTAGGCCCGCCAACCGCAATATCACCGCAATTTCGCCGCCAAGGACCGAATTTTTGAACACTGCCAGGTGTTGGTTTGATCCTTCTATTCATTCCAATACCTTGGTTGTAAAACAAACGCTTTAATGGATTTCAAAACTATTCCTTAGTGTAACCAGGAGCGGACCTAGACCCACCGGCCCGGCCCGGCCCGGCCCAAGTGGTAGTGTAGTCTTCAAGCCCGATGGAAGACGGCCTCCCCTCGCTTGTCATAGTCGCTCGCTCCCTGCACTCGCCCTAGCCGCCGCTGCGCCGCTCCCTCGCTCGCCCTAGCCACCGGCTGTGCCGGCGAGCGTTCACCGCTCTGTGTGGGTGCGCAGCAGGTCGGATTCGGCTCCGTGTGTCCTCTCCGCCCGGCGCCGGCTCGTCCTCTCCGCCCGACACCGGTCTCCTCCTCTCCGCCCGACGCCGCCTCCTCCTCTCCGACCAAGGTATACCCCACTTTATTTGTTTCTACTTTTATCCTTGATCTGAAGATTAATTGCTAGTAGCTAGAGTGCAACTACTGCTGCTTGTTTCATCTTTCGTGTGTGATGATGGTTATAACCATTTTAGATGCAATTTGTGTCTTGGAGCTAAGAAGGCAATTTTAGATGCCAATAGAGTCAGTTCAGCTCCCCTACTTGAACTAAAATAATGTTGCGTGCTATTAGCCAGCTGAATTAATGAAACAAGTCGTTTATTTGCACGAGGAGCACGCGAAATACAGCACCAGGAATACAACACAGTGTGTTATGTCGCTTAAATTATGCATATACAGGAAAGTTGATGTCCAGGACAGAAGAAAAGGTGAATCCAGGAAATAAAAAACCTGAAGATGAACCATCAATGAGTCAAGTCAACCAGATAAAGATGAAATATGGATATGCAAAAAACGATGTGAGTGCATAGAAGCACCAGTAAATCATCAAAATTATGACTTGAAAGTCATACCATTAAGATGTTCATTATGATCCTTTTAGTTAGTATAGTATAATCAGTTTTTGATAGGGTTGCTCAGTTAGGTCTGTGTTTAGAAATGTAAGAACAAGTGCATTATGTGTATTCTCTGTTTGGTCTTAGCTTCAGGAGTTGTGTGCTAATTTAAGATCTTTCCTGGCTAGTTTTCAATCAGTATGTGCTCCTGGAGTACGCTTGCTCCTGCCTCCTGGAGTGGTGTCTTCAGGTTAAATTCTGCTCAACCATGTATCTGCAGTTATCCATCAAAACTTGCCCTTCTAAGTGATTTAGAGGAAAACACTACTATTTTCAGGATTAGACTTTTCTTGATCTTCAGGGTTGGACGTGTCCTGAAGATCATTGGTGCTTACCACTTGATTGATCATAGTGCTTTGCGGAATTTTTTGCTCACCTGCCAATCACCTGTAATGATTTAAACCCTCTTTTATCAGCTTTTTAGAGTTCAAAATGCAAAGCAAATAATAATAATAATAATAATAATAATAATAATAATGATGATGATGATGATGATGATGAACTTCTCAAATTGGTCAAGATGCTTCTTTACTGTCTTCTTGTCTCCTCACACAACAGTATGGAGGCTTTCAAAAATTTCCGCATGATCGATTTCCAGACGTCTACCATTCTTACTACGGACTTGCTGCCCTTTCCTTGTTGGAAGAGCAAGGGCTCGAACTGCTTTGCGTCAAACTGGGGATCCTCTCTGCTGCATTGTAGCTAGGAGTTGGTGTTTGTACTGTACCCAATTTATTTACAGTGTTTTGGGAAGATGGATATTGTAACCTAGTGCAGCATACAGCTGAAAACTAAGGAGGTAATTTATGCATGAAGTTAGTTGATCATTGCTGTTTTCAGTATATTTGTTTGGGTGGGCAGATCATGCAACATTATTCTGGACAATTTGATTGTGAAGAAAAGCAAGGAATGTGCTAAAACAGCTTAGTTATTCCAGTTAGTTGAACTAGTTGCTGTCAGTTGAGTTAGCTGAGCAATTTCATTGCTTGGAAAGCTACTAAAAAACTGCGCATGTAACACCAGGAAAGAAGGACTACCATAACTACATGAGCGATGCCCGCTGATGTTAACGGGTTGTTGACGTATATGAAACACTAGGTGGGAAAGCGCGCTACGCTGCGCCGGTTGAATTTCGATAGCATGCGCGGTTATGACCCGTTGGCAAATCCATAAGTTGATATAAACCTTCGATGAATCCGTGTTTTTTTGGTGACGAAAACATTGCTTTCGTTTTTTTTGGGTGCTGAAAACATTTTTTTCGGGTTTTTTTTGTTGCGTTTGTAAAAAAAACGGGTCGTTAGGACCCACCGGCGATCATGGACGAAAACACTGCTTCGCTTTTTGGGTGTCGAAAATATTTTTTCCTTTTTTGGTTATGTTCGTTAAAAAAAACGGTCGTTAGGACCCACCGCGAATCCACGTCGCTATAAATATGCGACGAATCTACATTTTTTTTAAAAAAACCCGCGGTTACGATCCGTTGGCAAATACATAAGTTGATGACGAATCTACATTTTTTTTAAAAAAACTCGCGGTTACGATCCGTTGGCAAATACATTAGTTGCTATAAAACTTCGATGAATCTGGATTTTTTTGGTGACGAAAAAAAATTTTCCGTTTTTTTTGGGTGGCGAAAAAAATTTTCCGGTTTTTCTGGTGGCGAAAACATTTTTTTCGGGAAAAACGGAGAAAGGACCTGAACGTAAGAAGCAGGGACCCGGATGTTATTTTTTTGGACCTGTTAGCTATCCCGAAAAATTAGAAAAGGGCTTGTTCGTGATTTGAAACTAACGGAGGCTTTTTCAGAAAAATCTGGGCCAGGACCCGAACGCGAAGCTTAAAAAATATTCTTGTCTCACAAAAATCGCATGAGGACTTATCCGTAATTTGAGAAATGGAAGGGCTTTTTCGCAAAAACGCCAGGCGACACGTGGCTTCCCGGTTTGGCTTGAAATCTTGCGCATATAGGTCATGTTATGATTCTATTGCGGTGTGTGCTGAAAACAAACGAAAAGAAGCTGGAGGTCCAGGCATAGTCACAAGGTTTCCGGTACAAAAGGGTCGAGGAACGGGTACGCGGGATGCAGATCGACACCTTCTAAGTTCCCGGTACAAGGGGGGATATACCTCTTAGGGACGATGGTTCGAGACTTGGAACGTGAACCAACCAATTTCGGGACGATTGATTGGGTCGATGTGTCTGCGATGAGGTACGTGATCCTAAGATATTAGGCTCTACGGACAATTTGATTAAATAGTAATTACATTAATGTTGACTAATATAATTTTTTAGATTATTACATGAGCGCTTCTTATCAGTTCACAAAGTAAAGAGAATGATGGGCTGGGCCTCCGACCGGTTAGGCCTTTTGGTCTTTGCAGCTAGCAGACTGCAGACCTAGCATCAAAGGGCAAAGGAAACCAAGAGGAAGCGAACGCATCGACCAAGGCGATAGGAAACGAACGCACCGGCGCCGCCACTCTTCCTTCCCTCCTATCTGCCATACTTGGCTGCTGCAGATCGGAGTCAAAGGCACGGCGGACGGCGGCGCTGCCCGGGCGCACGGCGGACGGCGGCGCTGCACGAGCGCACGGCCACGGCGCTCACATCGCCTGTGCACACCGTCGCAGCTCGTCGCCGTGACGCCGCTCGTGGACCAGACCTCACGCAAGTAAGTTCCTTGCTCTCCATTCGATTTGGATCTGTCATACTCCTATGGCCGCCGGCATACCTCTCCATGTCCCAGCGGCCAACCAGGACGACATCCCTAATACCGTCCCGGCAACGTCCCTAGCATCGTCCCGTGCTGATCCCGTTCCTCGATTCGGGACGACTGATCCCGGGACGTGGAACGCCGCGTCGTACCGCGTTCCCGGTGACACTGGGTCCAGGATAGGTTATTATTGTTCTGTGATATGTATGACATATTATTTTTGAGTGACAAAAATACACTTGTATTAATGAAGAATCGTTTAATATTTCACATGATTTTTATGCCTATAAATTCGTATTTCTCAACTAGTTATGATGTCAACATGCAGTTGTTACATGTACTTTACACTCAGAACAGTTAGGGGTATTATAGACATCATACTTTAAAAGCTACCAACGAGCCCTTCCAAAAGTCAGGATGCCAAATAGCCCAGCTATTGGAGATTCAACTTTTGGAGAATCAGCTTCTCTACAGCCATAATCCGGAATCAGCTTTTGGAGAATCCACAGCTAAAACAAACAGGCACGCGCACGGCACACCACCTTGAAGGGAAGGTTAGCCGTTGACGAATACTCATACCAAGGGTACCCCACAGCAAATTATACATCTATTTCAAGATCATCTCTCGATCGTACATGGCAGCAAGACTGGCAGCAATACAGAGAGCCGGAGAAGATGGGCCATTCTAGGCCACATTCTGGTCGAAGGCCTCATCGGGACGAGGGATCCCTGGCCCCGGTCAAGCCCACCGAGAGAATTCCGACCTGACCTCGGGTCAAGTGCCCCAGCCGGCTCCGACCTAGACCCGAGTCCGGCGCTCCAGCCGGCTCCGACCTAGACCCGGGTCCGACGCCCCCGCAGGCTCCGACCTGGCCTTAGGTCGGGGCCCCAACGAGCCTCAACTCCGCGACCTCCGCCACATCGACAGTCGACGACAAGCTGGTCACCTGCCCCACGGACATGACGGCCATGCTAGGGGTGGGTGGCTCCTTCCCAAGACAGCCAGGGGGCCGCCGGAATCAAGCGCCGCCCCTTCAAGACCACACGCTCGACAAAGTGACAGAGGGCAAAAGCACCTTCCCAACGAGACACAGTCCGTTGTGTCTACCAACCCAGACGTGGGATGCACAGCAACCCGTCAAATCGCCAGTCACCAGGACTCCCGGGCGTAGCATGCCCCTACCTTTTTTCTCCAAACTCCCGTGTAACCTGCCCCCTCCGCCTATATAAAGGGAGGCAGGGCCCTCTGGGAAGGGCATTCGAGGCATTCGATCCCATTCGATTCAACCCGACTCCGCTCGTATCGAGCCTGTCATCCGACCCAGACGAACACTCTCGAGCTCCCCCACTCGGACGAGCGCTAAGGGCCTGTCCTTAGCTCTCGCTTGTAATCCGGTGTAGTCCACTACACCCCGAGTAATAAAAGCCACCACCACGAACTGGACGTAGGGATATTCAGCCCGAACCAGTATACATCTTGGACTCTCGTAGCCTAACCATTCAAGGAGAGGGAGCGCGTGGCCCCTATACTTACAAATTTACTTGCCGGTTATACGAACACCGACAGCCGTCGTCTTCCTCCTCCACTTTGTTGGCGTGGTGCCGTTGAGTGGAGATCCGTTCGGATTTTTTGATTGATTCCTCCTCTTAACGGTAAGGAAACCTTAGCTTGCTTGGATTGTTGTTTCAAAGAGTGAGCTTTTTCTGCGGGATCGTCTCTTTTTGTGAGCAATCAAATTGAAATCTTTATTTCCGTCCACCCCATTAGTTGTGGAATTGTTTGTTGTGCGGTTGTTCGATTCGGTTCAGCGCGCGTGCGCAGGATCCATGATGGAAGACGCATCCACCCATGTTCAACTACACATTGTATTAGGGATTTAGGGTGTCATGTCTTTTACCCTAAACTAGTACTACTCGTAGCAGTTTATTTTCCCAAAAATGTGCGTCTTAGCTGAACCCTTATGCCCAATGTTAGGCCCTCTTGTGTGTCTAATTGTTGTACCAGGATTTGCTATTTATTTGGTGTGGCAGGTTAATTTTGATCAGCTTAGTTGGTTTGTAGGAGAGTAAGAGCACGGCTTCAATCTCAGTCAGTTTAAAATTCTAGCACTGTCCTTCGCATTGCAAAATATGGATAACATCTTGAGATAACTCATTTGGTATTTGCATTTATATTAGGCGTTGATGATTGGCTCACAAGGATGAAATGGCTTCCCGTCCAAAGTTGTCTGGTATTCAGAAGCAGGTCTTGGCACTATACAGAGGATTTCTTCGGACAACACGGCTCAAGTCCCCAGAAGAACGCCACAGGATCGAGTCTGTTGTCTCAGCAGAGTTCCGTGAGAATGCGAGGAATGTCGATCGTAGGAACTTTGTGTACATCGAGTACTTGCTGAGAAGAGGGAAGAAACAGCTTGAGCAGCTCAAGAATCCTGATATTACTGGACTATCCACCCTTGAAATAAACAAGGTGTATATAATTTTCAAATGACGTAGTTTTTTTCTCCCTTACACTGGTAAATGCTCAAAGGACCCTTTGTAGGCTGTTGCATGTAAAATATGGGATTTACTATAATTCTTTCCTTTAAAACAAGTATTGATAGCTATTCTCTATACATTTGAATGTTGAACATTCAAATAAGTGTTGTAAACAAATAAGGTACTATAAATTCATAGGCAGTTTATGTCGGAAATACTTAAAGGTTGAGGGTACTTGCTCCAGATTATCCCTTAGATTAATTGTGTTGTTTTGCATATTCCAAGACCTGATGTGCATGTTGTTTACAGTTGCATATTCCAAGACCATAATGTGATCATGTATAATATCTAGACTTGATCAAGGTAGTGACATTATATTGTTTTTCTGCTAACTGCCTTATTCTAAGACTAAGATAATCCTCTCACATGCTTGCTTTTGTTGTGGAAATTTCTAGGCTTCTTCATATCCAGAAGAAAGTGGCACTCATGCTTTTGGTGTTTCTATTGGGAGAAAATGAAACAGGAAGGACTTTCTTTCGATGGTTTCCGAGGAACATAAAAACTACCATATATCAAAGCTCTTTTGACGGTGTCCAAGGCACGTAGAAATGACCATATATCAAAGCTCTTTATCCAGTAACTTTCTGGAGTTCCTTCATTTGCCTACGCAAATTTCTAGATGAATTTCCTGACATCTCTTTGCCTTCTGGATATCAGAAGTGCAGTTCATGTATGGAAAAATTTTGATGTCAACAAGAGTAATTGGACCAGAGTTTAGTGTGAGCAGGCATTACAGTAGGGTTTGTGTGTGTGTGTGTGTGAATGGTCTGAAACAAGTGATTTTAAGTTTTAGAAAAAAAAATGCTGTTTTTTTTGTATACAATGGATTTTTTCCCATATTAAATCTATGGACTAAACATTAAATGGAATCACATTATGGTTTAACTCAGAAGGAATTATGTGAATTTTATTCAGTGCAATTTATTCTATATTGAATATGGAATTATATTGCTAAAATGGTATGTCGTAGGCTCGTAGTGTATATTTTCGCTTCTGTTATTTTTGACCAGCAGTGCAAATGTTGCAAACAATGATTTTGCTTCGAGGTTCTGCTGTAAAATTTACCGAGTTCATAGCCCATAATAGTTAAATAGTTGTTGGAACCATCTTCCAACTTCATGAGTACATGATATGTCAAATTGTCTGATCTGGGCCCTATATATACGTGAAGCTTTCTTTTCCATGTCCAATGTTTAACTCCACAGATAGAATGGCTCTTTAGTTTATTGAATTCAGGAGGTGCAGCTTTTTTCACATTTCTATCTTAATTTGGGAATTTTGAGTCTTGTTGCAAAATGGAACATATTGAGTTGGGTTGAAGAAGTGTTCCATAATCTTATAACAACTTGACAAAGAATACATGTGACGTTGAAAAGAGCCTCGTGCTGACCTGAATTAGAGCCTCGTGCTGACCTGAATTAAAGGTCAGCATGATAAAAGGTAGGTTGCTAGGTATCTTAAATCGAAACAACTTAATAGTACTCATTCTGCAGCTGCAGGGAAACTGGGCCTCTGTCACTAACTTCCTCCTTTTCAATTTTCTAATTGGACATTTCAAAGATTTATCTGTGAACATAACTGGGAGACTAAATACCTTTGCCTTAATATTGCTGCAGCTTTGTTTCAGTTATTTGTAGAAACCTAGCGATCTGACACAAACTAGTGTCTCATACTCAGCTGGTTATTTTTTCTTACCTGAAGCTTGAAGGTTTATCTTCCGCTTTCTGGAGTGTGCCTTCCCTAGCTCTGGTTGTACTATCGCATTTCATAGACTGATGTTGGTAATCGGATATTCAAATCTTTTGAACACCGGTAGCAGTTAAAGTGACTTAATGTCATTAAATTGGGGATGAAATTGCTGTAGATCGTTTTATGTGACATGATACAAATTTAGTTAGTTAACAGGCATAGTTCTAGAGCCTTCGCGTCTTCTTTATGCATATCTTTCCAATCTAAATTCACTGTCAGCATACCTTGCCATCAGTAAGTTGTCATTTCTGAACCTGTTCCTTCACTTGCTAAGAAAATTTGTTTTGCATTATGGGAACCATGTAATATCACTCTATGAAAAGCACTGCAAATAATACACCACATTACGTCCTAGCCACTAGTGAACTGTATTCTTGACTGCAAAAGTCACACTTCAGTTACTTATGATACATTTCTATGCTAGGTGATGTTTGATCTTGATGAATGTTCAGAGAATAGCGTCTTGTGATTTTGGAATAACATAACTTGTAAACAATAATAATATGAAATGCGATATGTAAGAAGTACCTTCTCAAATTTAGCCTTTTGTATATTACAGTTTCATGATTCATATAAATCTATAACTGGATGCTGACTATATAGGGAATGTTTACAAAATAATCAGTGAGAAACTAATTACTACCATACTTTCTTTGGCCTTGTTTCAGTTTTAGAATACTAGAATCTCACCTCAGAACAAAAATAGAAGCTTGCAAGCTTTTAGTGATTCGCAAAGAGGGAGGGAGGGAGAGTAATTTTGTTCTTAGATTACTTAGGATAGTAGAGCTGTAAGAATTGGGTATTGCCGCTGTGTACGTTGTGCATTGAGAGTCGTAGCCTGCAATTTAAATTCTGAGGTGAGAATGCTCCTTTGGTCTATTCGTGATGGTAATAAACAACGACATACCAAATTGTTTTGACACTAAATATGAGACGCGCTTTACTGTAAATGTTTACAGTAAACTTGGTGCTGGGTTACATGTAATACTGGACCATGTGACCCAATAATTTAGTTTCTGAAATATCCTAGTTGGTGCTGGATCACATACTGTACTCATGCTTTGTACTGTGATATGCTGTTAGTGATGTCCTTTTTTTTGAATTAATTACTTTAATGGTGTGATGAATAAATATCCATCATTTCTAACTTTTGATAGTGTTTAGATACTTCTACACTTAGTCGTATCATTGTCCGACTGATTTGCTACAACGCTATCTATGTCCCTGTTGGTCTCATCTCTATCAGAAGTGGCCTAACTCAGTATCTAATCAGCATTATCCACGCTCATCCTTTACACATGCAACGTTTGGGACGATTGACTTGTAAAGCTTACAGGTCCTCTGGAGTCTGGACTTTGCATGTCTGAAAGCAGCAGCTCGACCATAGCAATTCCAACGTTACAGCAACTGAAAGACCTCCAATGATATGTGCTTTGGAACAGTAATGATGTTGGTAGTGTAAGGCCAGCGGTGTTACTGACATGGATACGGGAGTCAGAACCTGACTTGGATTCAAGATGTTCGATTCGGCAAAATCTTTTAGACATGGGGAACTGATTAAAATCAACCTTGAGTCACTTTCCATCTGATTGTACACGTTTCTATGCATTCTTGTGTCCTCTTCTGCGTATCATTTTAACATATGCATTCTGACAGGGACTATTCATTATCGGTTTATTTGTTGATGATTGGTGTACATATGAAGATGCGTTACTTATGCGCAACTTGGAAGTTTTACTTGTCCATTCATAAATCATAGTAGACAATTTTGCTTGCGGAATGGACGGTATCTGTTTTATGTGAGTGTGCCGAATCCTTTTATTTTGGTGAGGGAAATTTTCTTTTCGGTGTTGGAAGATAATTGCTGTCTGTTAGTATGATCACATCATGGAAAGCTTTGTCCTAGTTCTGTAGTTCAGAACTTCAGATTACCTAGAAGTTGGAACTGGATATGTATCTACGAATGTCCTGTCATGTTTTGTCTCGTGAAGTCTAGATACCTTTCCTTCATTCTCAGTTGTTTGTGTCCATGCCGTGTCGAGCTTCGATTGCAGTTAACTGTCAGACTACCTGTGTGTTGATCTGCTCCTGAAAGATTAGTCGAAGTGTGAGCTACAAGGTAGGAAAGAATGAGAAAAAGAAGGGCACTGTTTTCTTTTGGAGCAGGAGAAAGTCCAAACTGCTTTTCCTGAGATTTTTTTTTTGGAAGCACTAGAAGATAACATTTTCTCTCCATTAATCCTCTTTCTTAGCATTTGTTAAGGGCAACATATCCTATGCATATAGGGCTTCCCGTATACACACCGTATACACCAACTAATAAAAATCACAAAAAAATTTGAAAAAAATTATAGATATACTTTATAGATTACTCTACCTATGTATAAAATTGTAAGTTCAAATTGATCTTAAACTTCATACATAGGTTATAGGTAGAGCAATCTATGAAATACATCTACAATTTTTTTTCAGAATTTTTTATGACTTTTATTAGTTGATGTGCGCACGAAAAACCCTGTGTGCACAGGATATGTTGCCTTTGTTAAGAGAACAAATGTAAGTAGATGTCCAATGGTGCTGTGCCGCTCCCGTCCTTAAGCTTCAACTTTTGCATGGTGAATTATGAATTTGTTGGTTGTGTCATGTGTATCCATCTGTGAAGTAAAGAAAAGCTTATGTACCAGAATTAGGATCTTGGGAGCATCGATCCTATCCCTTTCTGCAACAGATCTAGGAGGTTGCCATCAGCTTGGCCCGCCAGCAGGCGATGGTGAGGCGATCGAATTCCTGATTGGAGTTGGCTCGCTGTGGCAGGAGATCGAGGACAAGCTCGACGAGGGTAGGAGGAGGTTGCTGCAGTAGAGCTATTCATAATTAATGGCGGTCATGTGAGAACCCGGCCAGTAGAGCTCAGCTGGCGATCGAGGTGTTCATCCCTCTTCAGTGAATACGTACGAGAGCTAGCTTCTCGATCGTCAGATTTCTTCTCTGATCATATATCTCTTGTGGATAAAGCACTTACAATTATAGAAATAAGATACATTAAAAACTATACAAACTTTATGGATTGATTAGCATTGCTATATAAACATGCTGCCAAATCAACAATTCAACAACTGCACTGTTGTACCACATATCTTGATTTGCCTGCTATTTAATATTACATTTATGTCTATTTGCCTTAGGTTAAAATATAGTACTATGAAGATTTAAAAGTTTTCACAAATTTTGTTTATTTATGATATTGTTAAAAAAATTAGTACATATCTTTTTCTTATTTTTGTACTATGTTCATCTCATTCCACTAAGATACCACAATCTTGAAAATGCCATGATACTACACTTCCACAAATATCTAAAGGACTATAAACATTTCTCAATCAATGTCTGTTTGCAAAAATTACATCTCCTAGCTACTTGTAATGCATATTTTCTGTAAATTTGAACGCTCTTAGAAACTAAAGCATGATATCAAACTAACAAAAATACAGTACTAGATTCAAAGAACTTTACAAACTATGTGGGTGTAAATGCAAAACCTTATCCTTTTAGTTTGTAATTATGACATTCTAAATGTTGAAAAATAAAAGTATAGCACACCATGTTAAGAAGATTATCTTCTTATCTAAAAATTAATATCTTCTACTAGACTAATGTGAGAAAATATATAGTTTTACATTACAAGCAATCATAAACATAGTAAATCAATGCTCATGTTGTGTGTCTTGTGAAACATGTCTGCAACACTAAATTTGATGTAAAGAGTTGGACCAAATTCATAGTAATGATTCACAAACACATGCGCTATAAGCTTCGAGGACCTTGTGAAACAACCAAATAATATTGAATATGGTACCAATAGTTAGCCTAGATTCATTTCATTGAATCTTTACTTCAACCAACATGATCAATAAGTTTATTACCAACACATTAGTTGTCTTAAAAGGAAACAAACGTTCAATACGCACGCTGATGTATGCACAAGAAGCTCTAAGTGCCTCGTGGGAAAAACTTAATTACTTCAATGTGAAATAGAGAGTTAGATTAGACACTTCATGTATAATCCTATCTTTAGTTCATAAATAAGCTCAACACCAGCATATTAATCATCATATTAGAAATTAATCCACAGAAAGCACTAGGCACCTTGTGAAACAACCTAATAACCTTTAGTACGGTGATAAGAGTTAGGCCACATGATTTGCATCTCCCAAATCTACAGAGAGATAATATAAATAAGATTGGCACCGGCATATTATTGTCAGATAGGAATGTAATATGCAAACTTTGTTGACACATGTACTTCAAGATCCTCATCTAACTAGTATAGGAACCTAATGCCAATAATTCGATACAGTGAGTTAGACCATGTCATTTATTCTTTAGTTCTAATTTTACAATAAGTTTGTTTCAAGCACATTAATCGCTAAATTAATAGGAGCACTTCTATTGTGCAAGTGCATTCACGAGAGGCTTCTAAAACCAAACTTAATAGCTTCAAATCCGTGCAAAAAAGTGACCTCAAATCCAAATCCAACAAGAGGAGTTAGACATTATTCAAACAAGTTGTAAAACCGTTACTTCTATTGACATAAATAATTGTTGCAACAATAATATATTAGTCACCACATAGGAAATTAATGCATAGGACATTCTAATGCATGCACTAGAAGCTTCAAGTGTCTCATGAAACAATCTAGACCATATTAGTATCATCCAATCTTTCATTCAAATGTTTAAATAAGTTTTGGGCGACAGCATTAATTTTCACATAGAGAAATAATATTTTAGATATACAGACACATGCACAAGAAAGATGCGTGCTTCACCTAACAAACTAATTAGCTTGAATTGAATATTATGATTTAGATCAAATTCATATAATGCAATCTTTTGTTCAAAAGGCATGAATAGATCCACTACAAATTATGATCAACACAAGCTAAAATTGGACGTTACATATGTTACAAACATAATGATTGAATTGGGGATAATACGTACAATTTAGACTTTGAATTAAGCATGGCAAATCAGATGCTCGTACTTCAAAACAACAACAACAATGCATTTATTTGTTGTTACTTTAGAACAAGTCCAACTTATCCATGTACTTTTAAACAAGGACCTAAACATGAAAAATTAGTTCAGCTCTCCTCCCTGCATCTAATTTAATAATCAGTGGTTTGAAAGTACAAGGTGCAAATTTGTATTTTTTAGAAAAATCTAAATTATGTAAAGGCAATTTGATTTTTATAAAAGTAAAGAAAAATTCTTGTAACTAAATTAGGAGACATCCTAAAAACACAAAATAGATAACAATTTCGTACCTTTGCAAGCTTGTAGCTATCTGCACATGCTAGTTTCCAAAATTCATTTGTACCAATATTCATTTATTGAAAGTACAAGGTGTAAAAAAATCTAAATTATGTAAAGGCAATTTGATTTTTATAAAAGTAAAAAAATCTTGTGAATAAATTAGGAGGCATATTAAAAAACACAAAATAGATAACACTTTCGTACCTAATTTGCAAGCTTGCAACTGTCTGCACATGCTAGTTTCCAAAAATCATTTGTACCAATATTCATTTATGTTATTTTAACTATTAAGAGTAAGACATGTCAAATTTTGATCTTTGTGTGAGTATTCAAAAACAGTGCTAGAAACTAAAACCCTACAAATTATGTATTTGACACATATTAGAATATTTTTTTTGCGATTACAAGGAAGACCCACACACCATCACGCACACAAACCACATGCGTACATGCGTGAGTTTGGCTTCTTATTGCACACTAGAAAGACAAAGGATAGGAATAAATCAGCAACCTCACAAAATTCCTAGTGAAACGCATTTGCTTATGTGTAAAAGGTGTGCATCATGATTTGAACCCTTGCTAGTGGAGTTGTAGATCTACAACTTCGCTACCCCATCGAGAGATGGTTCCCATATATATTAAAAATAATTAAACAAAAAATTTAATTTGAAAAGTTTTATTAAAATTATTTAAATAAAAGGTGGAATCCTATTACATATAGTATTTTATACAATGAACTTTAACGTGCAAAATGGTAAAAATCGATACTCATTAATTAGATATATGCTTTTAAATTATTGGTTCTAACAAACTGAGTTAATTGCCTCTTAGAAAAGAGGCAAAGTAATTCAGTCATACGTTCTAGACATGCAAAAACATACAAGGCCAGTTAGCCTAGTATATATTTACTTATGTCTACATATCTAGGTCTAAATCCTATGGGGTTGTCTTCGCTAGACTAGAAAATACCAAAGGGTCACTTGAAACATAGAAATTTCATAGAAAACAACTTAATCACCGTGCCATAATACTTCCTTGTGAATAGGCACCAATCAAAACTCCAAGGGAGGTATTTCTATACATCGCTATTTGAAAGTTGTACAAATATTAAAACATGAATGAGAAGTAGATGATGATTAATTATATTACTCCTCACTTTAAGATTTATACAAATCCCTCTGTTCCAAAATATAGGACATATTAAAATTCAGAAAAGTCAAATTACATAAATTTTGATCAAAAATTAATCAAATTATGTGCATGTTTAATTTACAAAAGATATATATATCAATTGATTCATATTTCACTTATCTTTCAATTATTGTTGGTTTTATAACAATTCATAATATATTATAACAGAAATTAATGGTCAAAGTTTACTTCAAAAGACTTTTTTGAATTCTAATACACCCTATATTTTAGAACGGAGGAGGGAGT
Source organism: Guadua angustifolia (assembly GCA_036346375.1). Taxonomy (NCBI): domain Eukaryota; kingdom Viridiplantae; phylum Streptophyta; class Magnoliopsida; order Poales; family Poaceae; genus Guadua; species Guadua angustifolia. The sequence goes on along the minus strand of CM070521.1, from coordinate 2,477,896 downwards.
ATATAGGAAGAGTGATACAGAGAAGCACTACTCAAACTTGAAACTTCTACCCAATCTCTCCAAGGAAAGCATTCACTCTACATGCATGCCTCCAGGCAAGTGTGACAGAAGGATAGAGATAGAGAGAATTATAAGGAAGACACAGAAGATTACTAAGCATTAAGGGCGTGATCTCTACCACATTAATCTCCTGTGATCCTGCATGATCTTTAAATTTGGCAAGTGAACTTCCATGCATTCCTATGAGATTATCTCGACGTTTGATCCCTCCATCCCTGTATAAGTAGGCCCCAATCCCATCCGAAAACTCCTGTGCCAAGAAAGCAAAAGCGAGATGGACTCGAGCTCTCAAACCGCGTCGACGGAGGTGGTGCAGGTGGAGGAGGAGGGGGAGGAGGTGCAGGCCAAGGAGGAGAAGGAGGCCGGCCAGGAGGCGTCGGCGCTGGAGCTCGACCTCCTCGGCGTGCTCGGCTCGGAGGTGAAGGCCGCGGAGGCGGACAAAGAGAAGGCGAAGGCGAAGGAGGCGGCGCCGTCGACAGAGGAGAAGGCCACGGTGGTGGCTGCCGCGGCCGGCGGCGCGAAGCGGCGCACGTTCAAGTGCAACTACTGCCAGCGCAAGTTCTACACCTCACAGGCGCTGGGCGGCCACCAGAACGCTCACAAGCGCGAGCGCTCGCTCGCCAAGCGCGGAGCGGCGGTCGCGGCCGCCGCCGCCTTGGATCGCGGCTGCGCCGGCCTGTACGGGGTTGCCGACCCGCTCGTGCCGCACCACCTCCGGTTCCCCAACCTCTGGCCGTACTCCACCAGCAGGTCGTTCCTCGGCCGGGGCTCCGCTGCGCCGTTCTACGACGTGCACCACGTGTGGGGCGCCCAGCCGTCGACCGTGCGGGGGCTCGCCCGTCACGCCGGCGCTGACTACGGCTACGGTGCGTCGTCCAGGGCCCCGGTCTCGGTCTTCCCCGACGAGGCGATGACAGGGCTCCGTTGGGTTGGAGGCAACGGCGGTGGCCGCGGTGCCTCCGGCGGCCACAACGTTCATGAAGTGAAGAAGCATGATGAGATTCCGAGCAAGATAGACCTGACTCTCAAGCTCTAGCTCCGTAGGGTTCATTTCTTCATTAGAGCCTTAAAGCTCGTGCTGACCATGGTCAATGCTCTCTCTGCAGTCATCTAGTTGTTTGTTAGGGATTAAGTTCATTCAGTTTTTGCTTATGTCATTTCATGGTCTCAGCTGATTAATTAGGGTTCTGGTCTGGATTGGATGTTAGATGCCTATGATGTAGTAGTACAATGCTTCATTGGAATCCTTCTATACGATCGGTGGCTTCCACATTGTTCCTTGCATGGAACTAATTTTAGTTGTCTTATATCTGAATGTAATTGCTTCCTTTTTGTCGATTTCCTATTGAGTTCACTTTGGATGAATGCCAGTGCTAAAAATAACTTGTGTTACTTAAATTGAATCTTATATATAGGAGATTAATTCAAAATATTCTCAATTTGTCCGTTTGTAAAGTGAAATAAAAACAGAATTAAATAGACCAACAGTTTAATCCTATCTGCCAGTGGGTGTTTCTACAAAGAAAATTGATTTGCACTTATCTCAATCGTGTGCTTAAAATGGCTTCTGAATCAACTATAGCACAAATCAAGAAATTTATTTAAGATACAAGGAAATTTGCCAGTTATGAGATGCTATGAAATAATCAGGTATTTAAGGCTGTTAAACCCTTGCATTTCGAGTTGGATATGAAATAGCAATATTTGAAAGCTTCTGGCATCAACTCAGGAAACTAGATGAAGTGAAGACCCACCATTCATGACTACAACGTTATAGGCACCAAGTACATCATATTTTTCTGAAATAGCGTTGAGCTTAATTGTGCTTTGCATATATGTACTCCCTTCGTTATAAGGTTTATTTTGAGTGGCATAATTAAGGATTAAGGAGGCATAAAACCAAGAGAAAGACAAGAGAAAATGACCATTCTATAAATACCTTGGGAATAGAAGAAAAAATAGTTAGTGAGGTGTTACTTATGGACAAAGAAGAGAGAAGATGTGATAAATAAGGGCATGCAAGGAAAAACAACAATAAATTTATATACACGTCTTATATTGCGAAAGTAGATGTGAAAAACTATAGCCCTTAAAAAAAGAAACAGACGAATTATAATATTGTTCTTAGTGCACATCTTAATGCCGTGTAAATTCAACTTTATCATGCCATTGGGCTGTTGCCAAATTGGGTAATAAACATTTAGGCTGTCCAGATCTCAGCAGGTAATTAATAATATGAGCCAAGCTTGCAATCCAAATGATAAATAGGATTGATCGATATCATCCACCATCTAGTGCTTCGTCAGCTGTAGTCTCTCCTGGCTTTCCCTGAAAGTTTTTTTGAAGGGTTGATGATATATTAGTATATTACTGTCTTACAGATCTAATGGCAAGGAGATAATGATATAATATCCTTCCTTTCTGTGAAGGGTGTACTTGCTGAGCTGCTGCTGCTGCTGCTGCAATCTTATCTTCTTCCGTTGGCCTTTGGTGTTCAGTTTTTTGGATGGCATGTATTGATGGGGGTGTGTTTCCTTCCAATCGGAGCTTCATGCGTTTCTGACTGCTGACAGGAAACAGGTGTGAATCAATTTGGCTAAGGAAGGAAACAGTCTCTAAACAGGTCAAATAATGTGTTTATATTTAGGTCATGTTGACCGACGATCAATCAATGACTCACCGGAATATATAAAACTCAACTTATGAAAATATAAAAGTATAACATGAGACATGTGATGTAGTCATAAGCTTTCTCTTACCTTTATTGATCTTTTGCTTGTAGGCTTATATGTACAATAGGCAGCCTCTAACCCTTCTTGTACTGCAGAAGATGAGATGTCTTCCTTTGCATTACACAAGCTACATTATCCTCAGGGAAAAATATCCTGTACAATCACCCCTCCTAGTGAAACCACCGTGCAACTGAACTAAAAAAAGTTTCAAAAAATTTTGAAAAAAATCATGGATGTACATCTCAACTTACCCCACCTACATATAAAATTTCATGATCAAATTCATCTTATACTAGCAGTTACAAAAAGACAAATTTAGCATGAACAGTGATTTTTACTGTTCATCACTATTCATTTTTGCTGTTTGTTTTTTTTGTAGCTGCTAGTATAGGATGAATTTGATCATGAAATTTTACATGTAGGTGGGGTAAGTTGAGATGTATATCCATGATTTTTTTCAGAATTTTTTGAAACTTTTTTTAGTTCAGTTGCACGGTGGTTTCACGGAGGGGGGGTTGCACCGGATATGTTGCCTATCCTCAGTCCTCAAAGGGCTGTTAGGGTCTTTTCTACCTCTACACGACAACTCTTGGATATAATGATTTGTAGGATAAAGTATTTGGGATATGGAACACAAGACGGATACGTCACAGATTCGGATCGAAAACGGATAAAGATATATAGATATTGCAGCATATATAGAGTAATATATGTTGAATCAAACCATACGAGTGCATGGCTATAATAGCAAGTTATATATCAATCAAACCCAATAAGCATCATAGAAAGAATATGCTACTTGAGGATCAATAGAATCAACTTATTGTCAAGATAAATAGACTATCATGGAAAATATATAGTAAATGGACTGATTGCCCTTGCTGGATATTCGAATCGAAAAAATTCGAATTTTCAAATCGGATATCCGAATACAAAAATCTGGATATCCAGATCTTGCCTTGTATTTGTCGGATATTGACTGCTCTGAATTCGATTTCGAATCAGATCTAACCCCAGATCTGACTGGATAGTCAAATCGTAACCCGACTAAATCTGGCTCTGAATCAAGTAGGAAGTTATCTTCCACGATGGGAGATAGAATTAGATTTGCAATTCCATTCTTTAAGGAGCTAAATTTGTAAAAAATGAGCAGATGCTAAAAAATGATCAATTCGTTTCTTTGAGGGGTTTTAATTAATTTTCAAAAGACAAACGTTTTCAAAAGAAAAGAAAAGGACCCCAAAAAAAATACACACAAACGATGATTGGAGTGTATTTTTATTTATTGAATAGTAATATAATCTCCACTTTATTTCCTCACCCTTCCCACGACCCGTCCCCACCTACGCCGCCCGCGAGCCTCTCCGCCAACGCGGTCGCCGGCGCCGGAACCTCCCGCCGCTCAGGCCCCACTCCCATCTACGCCGCTCCCTCCTCCCTCGCCGTCGCAGCCGACGTCCCTGTCTCATCAGGTACGGACACAACGGCACGCGTTTCTCAAATAATTGATTTCTTCTAAAGAAAACTATTCTGAATTATTTCCTCTTTCTCCCACCGCTCCGTCCGTCAAACAAGGCGACGCAGCCGAGGCCCAATTCCGATCTCCACTCTCCGATTTGCGCGCCCACATCGGTCAGGTTCGCGAATTCACACCCCGAATCCTTCTTCCCCGCCCCGTTCCCTCCCGATCGGTACCCTTTTCATGCGGTTCCGCCGCGCGCCGATTAGCAATCTTGTCTTTGGGGCTGCCTCTCCTCAGCGGCCGAGACGTTCTCCGCCTCTTCCCTTCGTTTCCACCGTTCTCGTCCCCCTTCTCCGGCGGCCGGAGCGGTGAGCTCTTCTCCTCCCCTTCCTTCGTTTCCACCGTTCTCCAGATCTCCGCCCCCCCCCCTTCTCCGGCCGCCGGCGCGGTGGGCTCCAGCTGGAGATCGCTCGTCAACATCCTCGTGGGGGATCATTTCTCTGCTCTGAGCAACCTCATCCAAATCATTCTTTCTGGGATGGATACTCGAATCCATGCAGTTTGTTGCGTGGTGGAGTACTAATAGCAGTTTATTTTCCAAATTTTTTTGGGGGTTCAGCTGAACCCCAAGCTGAACCCCCATGCCCCACGTTAGGGCTGCCCCTGCTGAGATCCATCCTGTATAAACTCACCTATCAGCAACGAGCTGGCAAGCAAAGACAGTTTGCAAAAGCAACCTAACTTTGGGGTTATTTACGGCAGAAGTATGAACTAAGCAGAGTGCATTCAGGGCACGCTATCCTAAACCTTGAGCAATCTCGTTGCTCCTTAGTCCTTAGTGCCTCTTGGCATTTTAGCCTATTTCTGTTCATGTTCATTGTCAAGATTCCAGTAGGTGAATAGGAACACTGTATTTCTGCAGATAGAGGATGTATTGTTTGTTCTAAGCAAACAAACAATTGCGCATTAATCATTTGTTTTTTTTCATGTTGTACTCGTATGACGGCACTGGTACACAGAAACACCAAGAATCTATTCATTAAAAAATTTTCCCATACACTGATGTGCATGCCTCACACCTTATTTGCAATAGTTTTTCCTATGACTCATGATATTGTATGGCTCTTGCTTATGCTTATCATTCCTGTTAAAGCTTTGTATTCATTCTATCATGCTTTCATGTTCCCACTAATATATTTTGAATTAACCAGAAATGGCGTCATCTTCGGACCCATGGATGAAAGAGTACAATGAAGCATCCAGGCTTGCTGATGATATCAGTTCCATGATTGCCGATAGAGGTTCTCTTCCACAATCAGGCCCTGAAATTATGCGCCACACATCAGCCATTCGGAGAAAAATAACTATTCTTGGGACTAGACTGGATAGCTTGGAGGCATTGTTGTCCAGGATTCCTCCAAAGTCAATGTATGTTCTGTTGCTGCTACTTTTATCTTTATATAATACTGAAGATAGGTGGAGTCCTTACAATGATGCAATATCTGTTTACTCCAAAGTCTTGACAGTTTTGTGAAAGCTACAGAGAAACATATGAGTGTATAACAGTGTAGAATCTAAGTGATTTTTATGAACTGTTAAGCAATCCGTTGTCATGTTGATGTATCCTTAGAGTCAATATTCACCTATGCCACTTTTAATGGATGCTGGTGATGTTTTCACTCGTCAATAATCGATCTGTGGACTTTTCAGTTTTCATTGCTTGTGCTTTACCTACGTGGATCCAAGACTATACTTGAAGATGGAATATGGTACTTGAATGATCAAGCACTAAAGGGTGCCATGGATGAGTATTAGTGAATCAACCTTAGTTGATGTAGAGTGATAAGAACTTGTATTGAGAAAGTGTAGCATTTCAAGCATGAAGTTGAATATACTAGACACCTTATTAATGTGCAAATTAGGTGGCATAAGTTAAGAGTTTTGCATGTTATTTCAAAATAGAAGAAACCTAGTTCATAGTGGAAGAAGATTGCACCTTAACTCTCATGTCAGGAACAAATTCATGGGTTGCTTGCTTATGAGAAAAATTTAGTGAATTTTACTCTGTTAAGCTCAATTACTATGATGGTGTGCACTTTATAGGGCCGATGCTGCCATGCTGATTGATGCAAGTTTTGTGTGTAGTAGTGTATATGAGAACAAGTTTATTTCTATAGGATTTGCATATCATTGAAAGATTTTTTTTCTTTGTGCAAGAATTTTCGTAAAACAGTGCCTAGTGATAAGGTTTGTTGAATTTTAAAATTTATACCTGTTGTCAAAAGTTTGCACTTTTGACTGTATTTTTTTTATTTGTGCAGCACTGACAAGGAGTTGCATAAGCGCCAAGATGTGCTTTCCAATTTGAAATCTAAAGCAAAACAGATGGCAACAACTTTCAACATGTCAAATTTCGCCAACAGGTGTGTTCTTCATAATAGTAATGATTCCTAGTACGGTCTTATCCTGTATCAGTATTCAATGCTCAGCTTCTTTTTGGGTGAAAAAAATCCTTAGTGCTTTATTTATTCCAAGTTTGTTCAGATGATTATTATTGGAATCCTTTGTTTATAAATAATATATCAAATATATTTACCCATTTTAGGGAGGATTTGCTTGGTCAGAGTAAGAAGGCAGCTGATGATATGAGCAGAGTTGCTGGTTTGGATAACCAAGGGATTGTTGGCCTTCAGAGGCAAGTTATGAAAGGTACTAATGTTTGACTTATTATTGTTCTTCCAGTAGTGGTAACTATGGAATGTGAATAAAAATGTGCAAACTTGTTTCTTCACACTACTTGCATTTCGTATTGGTAGGCACACACATATATAAATAGTTGCAAACACTAGCTATTTGTGAAGTTGATAATCATTGCTTGCCTGCCTGGGCTTATTCCTTTGTCTGTCCTAACAATTTGCAGAACAAGATGAGGGTCTTGAGAAGCTGGAAGAGACAGTTCTGAGTACAAAACATATCGCATTAGCAGTCAATGAAGAACTTACCCTGCATACAAGATTGATTGTTAGTGCCCCTAAAAGAGCCATATGCATTTTTGTTTGTAAATTTGGATGATGATTGTTCTCTCCATGTTTGCAGGATGATTTAGAAGATCATGTTGATGTTACAAACTCCCGTCTTCAGGTTAGTCTTTTATCCTTCTCCTAGATCCAAACTGTTTCTTAACCACTAGAGATTTTTTACTAGTGCTTAATATTAATTGTTTCATGCTCACATGAATGGACCACTGATACGAGCCCTTTTCATTCAGCGTGTGCAAAAGAGGCTTGCAATTCTGAACAAGCGCACCAAAGGTGGCTGCTCATGCATGTGCCTGCTGCTATCCGTCGTCGCAATAGTGATTCTCGCGGTTATTGTTTGGCTTCTCGTCAAGTATCTGTAAAAAAGAAGTATCCGTAACCTTTGTTTGCATGCCACCCCGTTGAAATGTGTTGTCTTTTAAAGGTACACGGTGGTTTCCATTTCAATCTTTCTTTTCGTGAGTGGAATGGTTATATCAATATGTACAACGTGTGAGATACTGGCATTCGCCCAACAATCTGTGTGTGACACTACCACGCATGTGGCCTTTGTTGGTTTGCGATGAGAATTATAGACATTTTATGTGTGGGTATATAAGCTATAGCTACCATTTTCCAATCATTAGTGTGTGCGTTCAGGCAGCTCGTGTAACCTGCTTGGTACTGCCTGGGGCCAATTCAACTTGCGATTGTTGTGCTATGGAATCTAATTAGTTGTAGGAATCCTTTTCAATTGTAGTAGGATTGTTCTGTTTTGGCTCCAAAAAAAAGATGCTTTCAAAGTAGAACAAAACAGTGCTTTTGAAAGTGCCAAACGGAGCCTTGATATGTGCAATGTGCTTGGTTGTCGCCCATTATAGTATACCTCGTGTGTCTTGGAAACTCGGTTTCAAGCTCTGTGTTCCTGATACGCGAAAATTCACATTATGAAATTGGTTCGAGATAGCAGCTGACGATTGGAAACTCCATTTAAGTACTCGGTTTCAATCTACTTAGGGTCACGTCAGTTGCGCAAAGAATTACTAACATCACTCGTGAATTTTTAAGTATGTTCAGCTCGGATATCGCAGCTAAAAAGCAGATGGCCACTGTGTCCGTATGTCATTTCCAACCAGAGATGAATCCCAGCGAGCGATGGATTTCTCTTCTCTTGAGCACCAAACCAGACCCGGGCTCTGCATGTGCTCGGTGTTGTTCCCTGGACTGGACTGGACTGGACTGGAGGCTGGAGAACCGGATTGGAACAGGATTGGACAGTGCCTGTATATCAGACTTTCCTCCCTGCATGCCATCCATTGAGATCATGAGATGTAAGGATTCCACCCAAATCAGAGCTAGCTGGTTTTGAATTGTGATGGGTTGGCTTTTAGTCATACAAATTCATGTGGAATTGGCAGTCAATTTTGAGAATGGCTTCTGATGGTATCCAAATAGCAGTAAAATTGGAATTGTGATTCCAATTCCACGATTCCAACCCGAAATCAGAGGTCCAAACAGGGTGTTCGCAAGTTTGCATCACAAAACATGAGACCAACTAGAATTTGACAAGTACAGTATGTGTTATGTTATGAGCTACATGGCAAAAAGAACAGAGGTTCTCAGAACATAACAAACTGTACGATGTGCAGCTCAGAATTAAGCAGCTTTCTCAATCATGATTTTTCTGAAGCAGAACTGGCATGCAAAGCTGAAGATGTATCAACATAGCTCCAAGAATGGGTCAAAGAATGATTAGATTCCATGTCTGAACTCTGAAGTCAGGCTTTATTAATTTAAATGCGAAAACAAATTATATAGAATATAAAGGAGGTTCTGTAACAATACGTCCAACCACATTTCCTTTGTCACTATATGACTGGCACCAGAAATGCACGACTAACAGAAATCAAAACAAAATGGCTATACTGCTGAAACATTTGAAAAAAAAAAGAAGAGAAAAGATGAACTACAAACAAATGGAACAATGCACCCATGAAGATGAAGCACAAACATACAAATAAACCAAGGTCTTGACAATCAATACATATGGCAGATGCATCATGTATGAGGGCATTGAGGATTTCTACTTGAAAGGGTAATTTTTAAAGTAGATAGTGTTTCAAGTCATTTTAAACAGAAAACCTTACTATAACTCTCATAAAATTAATAAACCACATGTTCCATTGGCACAAGTAGTGATGGAACAAATAGGGATTAATCTAATCAGCATAAAGATGACTAATATTATTATGGAGAGGGGCGGAAGTTATGCTTATGTCTCCCATAAGCCATCTATGCAGTAAACAGAATGCACGAAAGAAATATATCAATCACAAACAAAGCCTTTAAAGGTAGATATAATTAGTCATCAAAGCACAGTGATGGGTACATCAGAAATGCCAGTACGGCAGATCTTACCACACTTATATACTGAACAAAAATAGCCCCAATAAAACAGCTCAAATGTCTTGAAACATAACAGATCCTTAAATATTAAATCAAATCAGAATCCGAGCTTGGTGCGGCGCCAGTGCCTGCGCTTGGCATTGTACCTGAAAATCACACAAAACAACAAATTTATTATCCCAAACAAAAGTAAATTGGCTACGGCCGATGCAACTGGTACTTTTCGACTCGTTCATCTCAACAAGGCTCGCCGTAATCCGACTTAGTCGCTGTTTGTTTAGACTTAGACATTTTATCGTATAGCTTACGGCTAGTTTTTTTAGGTTAAACAACTTAAAAAAGTAGTTTACTCTTATACATGAATAGTTAATTTTACCTTAACTTCAGTGGTATTGATTTAAGATCAACCCTCAATAAGCACCACTTAGTTGGCTTTAGTTGTACGGAGAATTATGCCTTTTCAAAACTAGTTAAAAAGCTACACATTTATTTAGACTTTGACCTTTTTGCTTTTAATTTAGAGAAAAAACCTAAACAAAAAGAGCCTAACTGCTTGCATTGGCTTTTAGATTGCAGGTGCATCAGCTGCAACTTACATCTAGTTCTCAATTGGCTAAGCCTTTCTTCCGAGTATTATATAAGGCGCATTTTAACTTGTACAAAGATTAAGCTCTTGCGTTGTAACTGAGAAATGTATGAGAGAATAACTTAGATATCCCCACTTAATTGTATTGAAAGATGAGAGATATATTCTGTGTGGGTGGTAATGAATAAAATACATATGGTTAAAAGAAAATAAATAGGGGTATAGAAGGAAATGTGTCATTAAATCAACATGCAAGTCTTATATTTATGAACAAGACCATTCAAAAAATAAGGCACATAAACTTGAACGAAGGGAGTAACTGTTTTCTTTGTAATCAATTTGTAAACTGATATACCTTTTTTACAAATATTGTAAACTGATATATTATTGTGTTCTACAACATACGAGATTAAATGTTTAGGGACAACCATTGCATAATGGATTTTATCTATCTTTAATCTGATTTACCACATGGAGTAATAGACTATCCGTAACATTTTTTCCAGGACAGCTTTAAATTAAGCGCATGACCATAACCGTAAACTGAGCATTCAACTAGGACATCATGTCAACCGGGAATTCACAAGGAAGACAGAGCATGATAGCCCTGTTTGGTAGAACTTCAGACCTCAGCTCCACTTTAAATCTGAAGTTTGTAAGCTAAAATAAAGTGAATTAAGTTTGTATTTTAGTCTAAAATGTAAAGAAGATGACCCACCTAAGCACTCCTAATGTACCCATAGCTTCAGCTCTACGGATTTGGTGGAATTGAAGCTGTGCCAGCCTTCCTTCGTTGCAAAATATCTATCAAATTTATCGGGATTCTTTATTTTGAAATGTTTGTAATCAAAAGTTTAGTTATTGTAGTTTTATTTCATTCTCTACCATGCTATTAACGATGTCAAATATGTTGACTGGTTGAAATACCTCACGTAACAGTGGTAAGAATATTAGCATAATCCAACTCAAGTAACTATTACTTGAATATCATGCCTTCTTATACACTTAATGACAAGTATTTTGAAACGGGGTTAACAAAGACATCCGGGAAAAAGATCTGAATAATAAAATTATCTGTCGGTGTGAAACGGTTTCTGCATCTATCTGCCAACACTTCACTTCGCTGCACTGCAAATTAGCACTCCATAATTCGTTGCAGCGGTGGATTAATTACAAGGAAAGAAAGAAGAGCGTGTGCTGAGCCAAAAGGCCCACAGATATTGGGCCGGCTTAGCGTAGGCCTACCCGTATTGGGCCGGCTCAGTTTAGGCTCACAGATATTGGGTCAGCTCATCATAGGCCCGCGGATATTGGGCCGGCTCAGCGTAGGCCCGATCTCACGCGATCGGTGCCCTTCTGTTTATTGCATTTTTAAAATGAGAGGTTATATCTGTGTTAGTAGCTCGGGTCAGGGAAATATAATTTCTTGGTAAGAAAAAATTGTTTTTTTGTTAGTACCTCGGGTCAGGGAAATCTAATTTCTTGGTAAGAAAAAATTGTTTTTTTGGCGTTTTGCACTTTTTTTTCAATCTAAAATCGCACAAGCAGTAGCGTTTGTTTCGAAGAATCTTCGTATGATCATCACAACAAACTACCTAAGGCTTTAATTAAGGGGGGTATTGGGTGGGACAACTTGGTTGGCATTGCATTTATCCTTTTGAGTTTTAAAATCTTTCATTTGCATTTTGGATTATTGCATTTCTATAGGTACAGACTTATAACAAATTGCAAAAATCTAGCAGTACAACACAAACATTTAATTCGACAACAAACACCTTTCTCAGCAGGAAGCTTTGCCCCCAATTTAGCCCATCCAGGCTATCCAATAATCCAAGTGCACCACCCAGATAAAAAAAAATGCGCATTTTTTTGTTTCGTTTCGACGGAAAGTAGGCTCCGCTCTACTGCTGTACTGGGAGGTGGATTAATTAAATCGAACAATCCGGTCGTAGATGCTGATCCAAGTTAGTAATGCTGCAATGCTTAGCCAGCCCCACGTCGTACCACACCTCGGTGGTCCGCGGTATATCTTTACATTGTTTGTACGTTATCGCCGGATATTATGCACTACGGTATAAGCCCGTGTCGTCTGCGTTGGATGATAACAACTCCAGCGGTAACCGTCGAGTTGCACAGGAACAGATCCGCATGGAGCTTCAGAGGTGCATGGTATACTAGAGTCTTTTTTGTAGAGCTCTAGATCTTAGTTTTATCTTAAATCTAAAACTTGTTGATTAAAATAAAATAAATTAAATTTATATATTTAATCCAAAATGTAAACAAGATGACCCATCTAAATACTCTTAGAGGGTGTGACACAGCTCCAGCTTTACTAAAATCCATGGAGTTGATGGATCAGAGTATTTCTAGCTCCAGAATTTTATAGAGCTGGATCTGTGGATACATTAAGAGTGTTTAGATATATCATCTTCTTTACATTTTAAACTAAAAATATAAAATTAATTTACTTTATTTTAGCATATAAGCTCCAGATCTGAGGTGAAGCTGAGATCTAAAACTCTGCCAAACAAGGTAATGTATCCACAGCTCCAGCTCCATAAATTTCTGAAGTTAGGAATACCATGCTGGGCTGGTAAAAAAGCTTGTTAAGGCTCGAATCAAAATTGTTTCAATTATAATAAAATGAATTCAAAGTTGAAATGAGTCTATTTCAAGCAAAAAAATATTAATGAGGCTCGGCTCGATTGTAGCTCGTTAGCGGGAATTTGAAATAACCACTTAAATAATAAATAAAATGGTTTTATGTTGAATTATGTTAATTTTGAAAGAAACTCAATAATAACTCGTTAAACTTGATAGCCTGCTCTACCCTGTTCCACAAACTTCACGAATTTTGATTGAGCTGGAGGTGTACCAAAGAGGCCCTAGGTTCAATCAACACACTTACTTATTTTGATACATGCGGTTTTGAATCCATCACTAGCGGGCTGATTGCCTCTGATCGCATATTCTACCCAGGTTTGGTACGGTTATTAAAACCGGATCGAATTTTCTGAATTTTGAAATGAAATTTAAGATCCATGATAGTGAGCAATTGGTCCGGGTAATAACCGGGTAATTCCTTGGCTTTAGATTTGAAACTTCAGACACCTACGCCCGGGTGAAGAAGACCAATTCCCAGCAGGAACCAGTTCTGGCCATGTGTTGAGGGTTTTCCTCCAATTACTTTTCTTAGTCTCTCATAGGCTGACGCTACATACTAACCACTGTTGTCAAAAAAACCAACTCGATCGATTAGTCGGCCGATTAATCAGTGACGGTGATTAGACCGTCACAAATAGTTTAGTCAAAGTGTAATTAGCACAGTTGAACGATTAATTGACCGCACAATTCAATTAATCACCCGTTTTCCGATTAACCATTCGTTTGTCACGTTTAAGCACAAAAATATATTATTTTTATTCACTAAGTACAATAAATTAGTTTATAATATTGTGTCATATGGTTCATAGTATGTATCTTTTGGATAAAGTATAAACAATAAAATATAAAAAACATATTTTGTAGAGTGATAATTTACAATAACTTTGGGTAACTAAAATATTTCTAATTAATTCTAAGCGTAAATAAATAGATTAATAAGAACGCATAATTATTTATTAAATTCCGGTTAATCGATTGTATTGCGATTAATCGCTTAGCGATACCACGTCCGTCCGTCAAGCGCATACCATTTTTCACAACATATACAAACTGACAGGGCTTCCTTGGATTTATTGTAACACCCTGGCCCAAATTTTGTTTATGACCCAGCCCACTACAAGGCAGGCCCACACATGCATGGTACTCCACTTACACTTTCACCCTCACTTCGTGTAAAAGGATTAACTCGAAAATGCTATATTTGGAGCCAACAAACATTATATACTACCCACACGCGCCATGCGCTATATGCACGCGCCCCTGTCCCACACGCGCTCGTGCAACGAAGATTGATGCTCTGATATCATTTGTAACACCTGACTCAAATTTCGCTCATAGCCCAGCTCACCGTAGGGCGGACCCACGTATGCATAGTACCCCACTTACACTTTCGTCCTCGTTTCGTGTAAAAGGGTTAACCCAGAATTGCTATGTTTGGGCACAACATGCATTATATACTACAACTCAATTTGTGCAAAGTAATGTGGGACTAATTTTATCACCGTTCCGTATGGACTACATGAATCATTGCATTAACGGACCGAAGTATTACATTTACGATAAGCCATATATAGGAGAGTGGTACCGCGTTGGGATTGTATTTAAAATCCCCTGTTCAGGAGAACTCCTTGTCAGATGAATGTGATTTATTTTATTTTTCATTCGGTTTAAATTTGCCGGTCAGTGTTTTATCAGAACAATAGTAATGTTTAAATTTTTAAAAATTCCTCAGATTTGATAATCATCAGAAATTTTTATGGTAACATAACTGATGTGTCAGGAACCTCAATAAAATTTTAAAATTTTCGCTCGGTGTAATTTTGCCGAGATCTCGGTTTTCTCGATAGAAAAAATTTCGGATTTGAATTTTTATTTTTGTGATTCATCCAAAATTTATCCGAAATTCATAAATCTCGCCGAGATTTCGTTCTCCTGCCACGTCCGAGATTTCAATCCTTGGGCTACCGTGGAGGTTTGCTTTGTCGTGGCCACAGCGGAGGGAGCAGGCGAGTTGGCCATGGCGCGAGCGAGCAAGTGGGAGATGAGGTAGGGAGGTCTGACCAAAGAAACCAATCTGATACTACGAACGCGACTACAACTCAGCGCTTAACCGCTGTATTGATCTGTCAAGAGTATATAT
Organism: Guadua angustifolia; assembly: GCA_036346375.1. Classification (NCBI taxonomy): domain Eukaryota; kingdom Viridiplantae; phylum Streptophyta; class Magnoliopsida; order Poales; family Poaceae; genus Guadua; species Guadua angustifolia. Next base: position 2,462,829 of record CM070521.1, on the reverse strand, counting down.
AGTACATCAGGCAACCGATTTGGTTAACGTACAAGCCAAACATATATCCTAACAAACTAGGAAACAGTCTCGTTGACAGATACTGTGCTGATCTCCGGTTTGATTCATTGCCGTGACGAGACCGGCAACGCTCGCAACGTGCTTGACTAAGGTGCCTTTGGTTGGGTGTACAAGGATGAATAGGATAGGATGGTACATGATGGATAGAATGATCCTGGATGAGATGGTACAGGGAAGGTGTTTTGTTGCCTGAATGGAATGATACAAAATTTTGTTTGGTTACTTGGATGAAACGATACAGGATGGTACGAGATGATGTTTGGTTGAAAGGATGAGATTGAATTGAGAGGTGAAGTTGGTTTAAAGAATGGTGCGAGTGAACGATTCCGTCCTGGACCGATTGGTTCGGCCAAATTTCTCGTACGGGATGGTGCAACATCTTTTTGAAATATTCTAAGAATCTGTACCATCTCATCCTGTACCAAATGGTTCCGTTCAGCTAACCAAACGTAAAAACAGAATCAAATCCTGTACAGGATGGTTCAGTTCACCCTCGTACACCTACCAAACGCATCCGGCCTGCCTGTATTTAAAAATCCCCTCTTCGGGAGAACTCATTGTCAGATGACGATCAATACCCAGCTTGTTTACTTCTTGTAGAGCCGTCGTAACGATCCAGCCTTCTACGGTTTAGAAAACAAAACCATGGCATATATATCCAACTGCTCAACATGGTTAAACAAAACAATGTTGTGCAAACGCGCATATGCATGTGACCTGTTCCCGAACACTGTCATCAGCTTTCGACACATTCAACACCAACCACTTGCTACTCTGCTGCTCATGTCCTTGGGAAAAAGAAAAAAAGAAAACGACTACTGAGCAAGGTTTTCTTTCATAGATTCCGAACTGAACTTTTTCAAGTAAAGCTGCGTACCTATTTTCTCCGAACAATCACAACAGTGTACTATTGGTTATATATTTTTAGTTTTGAACATTAGCTCCCTTAGTGTTGAGTCCCAACAGAAGAGAGAAAGAGTCGCCTTGCAAATTAAGCTCAATCAGATGGGAACAGAACATATAGTCGCCTTGCAAATTAAGCTCAAAGAGATGGGAACAGAACATATCCGGTGCTTCTCACCCTTGCGATGATTCTCATGCTTCCCTCCTAAAATATGGTGCCAGTGCCATTAATTGGCCGTAAAAAATATGAAAAAAATTAAGTTAGATAGGTTGTTAGTAATCAATTATAAGGATGCCATCCTTATAACCATCCATGACTGTTTTCTCTCTCTCTCTACTTAGAGGAAAGTAGGGGAAATGACTGATAATACTGGAAGAATTCCGTTGATTGGTGTTGTAACAGGTATCCTTGTGATTGATTTAATAGGTGTTTTCTTTTAGGTTCATACTCTGTATTCTTCCCTCCTAAAATATAGTTCCATCGGTCGTAAAAAATCTAAAAAAAATGTAAGTTATAAAGGGTATAATGTAATCAATTTTCCTACTAAAATTCAACTGAAAGGCTGACTTACATCAGATGGAAAAAAAAAGAGACAAATTTCAGTCAAATATTTGAATTTTTGTGGCATGATAGATAGATTTTGGGTCGATGCTACGAAACTCTTTCAGAATTTATTGCAATCATTTATATCATATTTTAGGAGGAAGACACTGGGAGCACTATAAAGGTGCAGAGCATCATATATGCCCTCGGGTTGTAGCGGTGGCCGGTGCAAGTCAGAGGCGGAGCTGTCCATAGGGCTGCGTGGGTTGGAGCCCACTTAACCAGGCGCTCAGCAAAAGATCCTCTCCGCGATGGTATTAGCCTATGGCCCATACACGTAGTACAGAGATAGTCACGCAGGTCAGTTCTTCCGTGTAGCACAGCGGCAAGCAGGTCGGTTCGTCTTCAAATCAAATCGCGCACGGCGTCAGTTCGTCTTCCGCGTCTCGGCATCTTCCTCTATTTTACAATATGTTGATAATTATAGTAGTTGATTTTGGATATCTCTTTTTTAAACCCCCCTCTTTAGAACTTTCTGGTTCTGGTTCCGCCACTGATGCAAGTACAGACTAGAGCTTAACCCCCCTGACAGTGGATAATGAAAACGTTTTCTAAAAAAAAGGAAACGACTAGTAGCGAAAATAGCACTCCCGTGACGACAGGAGATAAAGAGGTAACGAACGAATGATGGCCCACCGCCGGCGAAAAATGGCACCGGTGATGGTGGCGTGGTGAGGCTTCGCATGGGTGATTGGGGTGGGGAGGGGAAGAGAGAACGAGCTCCAAATGTCTGTGAGTCCAAGGAGGGGTTAATGGTGAAGAAGACTGAGCGTGAACCGGGAGAAATTTGTCTGTGTTACATCGAATTCGTTGGCAATTCACGAATTGACACTTCAATTTGTGCGGTTCATAAAATTGACACGAATCGACGAATTCTTTGCCCCAGTGACATTCCCAGCATTTTTTCAGCTTTTTTCTTCTTCTTTTTTCAAATGTCTTTAGCACTGTTTGACGGGTAAGTTTACCGTTTTGCCCCTAGCCCGTGCCATCTGTTAACGCCCGTGAGCTCCTGTGAAGACTCTTGTGCACGGCATCTTCTTCCTCTTGCCACTCTTAACACATGAGAATAAGGCACGGGAGGAAACAGAAAGGAGACGGGCGTTAACAGGGGGAAAGAGGAGGGGTAAAACGGGTATTAACAATGCGAAAATCATTTCAAAAATCCCAAAATTGTGAAAAATGCTAGGAGTGTCACTGGGGTAAAAAATTCGTCGATTCGTGTCAATTTTAGGAACCACACGAATTGGAGTGTCAATCCGTGAATTGCCAACGAATTCGGTGTCACACAGACAGGTATGTGGTGGGAAGTAGTCAAAGCTTGACATGCTAGTTTGGATAACCTTATCTTCAGGCTCTTTTTTATCTGGTTGGTAGTTTGGATCTCGTAAGGTCCGACATCTGAAATTTCACCGAAATTCATGGAAATTTGGAACCTGCGCCAGACTATGGAGCAAACAAGCAACTACTGATAGACGAGCGGGTGTGTTCCTGCAGTTGGAGCATCCGATTTTGAGTGTCCTATGGTACGTCCTAAGCCATAGTAAAACCAAAGCTCCTTCAAACTCCAACGCTATAGGCTACGGACCAAACAAGCAACTACTCATAGATGCGCGGGCCATGGGTCTACCATTAGAGTTAGGGTTGTAAACGAGCCGAGCTCGAGCGAGTTTGGCCCTCCAGACTCGAGCTTGGTAAGGCTCGAACCGAGCTCGAGCTAAGGTTTGAGTCTCAGCCTAGGCTCGAGTTCGGCTCGAGTAAGCTCGAAAATTCTGGTAAACTCGGTAGACTCAGTAACAAGTTCGAGTAAGCTCGGTTCGAGAAAGCTCAGTCCAGGCTCGAGGAAGCTCGATTTAAGGAAACTCGGTTCATACTCGAGGAAGCTTGGTAACAAGCTCGATCCAGGCTCGAGGAGGCTCGGTAACAAGTTCGGTTCAGACTCGAGGAGGCTCGATAACAAGCTCGATCCAAGCTCGCAAACTATTCGAGGTCGGCTCGGTTAAGCTCGCGAGCTCGAGCTCAAGTTCGGCTCGTTCAGAGCTTGAGCCGAGCTTAATCGAACCTCTCGCGAGCCTCGAGGTTTTTTTACTGCCCTAGTTAGAGCGTCCGATTTTTAAGCGTCCTATATGGTGTGTGTGTGTGTGTATATATATATATATATATATCCTAACCGTAGTAAAACCGAAGCTCCTTAATTATATCACCACGCTAGCATCCTTGTTCCTTTAGAGGTTTTAGGGCCTGTTTGTTTCAGCTTTGGATTCTCTAAAAGCTGATTCTGGATTGTGGTTGTAGAGAAACTGATTCTCCAAAAGCTAGAATCCAGAAGCACATATGAAGTGGATTGTGGATTCTAGTGTATATGGGTGGGTTTGGATTGTGAGAATCGATTCTAGAATCAGTTGTTTATTCGATTCTCTTTTGGGGTAAATCCGAATCCGAATCGTTTAAACAAACAGGGCCTTAGTCGGCCAGCCAGGTGAAAGAGCCCCTTTGTTAAGATGTCTAGCTCCATCTTTTCTGCTTTCTCTCAGGTATCTCGTTTCCGATCGTTAGCCTTGACAGCCGTCATTAGGCTTTATTAACGGCGAAATAATAGTAGGTGCGTATGAATACGTTACTTTACTAACGGCGAAATTATAGTTGGAGTCGATCAGCGAAAGCGACATCGGACTTTATAGTAGGTATAGTGCGTATAAATACGTTAGGAAAAGTTTGGTTGAAGCATGTACGGGAAAAGACGTAGAGCGGAGACATAACTTAAATCTCCAAATAATCCACACAAATTTGTACCTGTTTGGTTGCAAAAATACACAATTTACCAAAACACACAGATTTTGTGGCAGACAAATCATTCACCACGAGTATAATAAAATTTAGCAAGAATCCATGCCTACCTACATAAGGGGTGATGGGCAATGGTGCTCTAAAATAATACGAGAATCCGAAGTTATCGCTATTCTGGCCCGTGTATGATATTTTTTTCTTTAAATATAATCTTTTTGTGAACAGAATCGTAAAAGTAGTTCTCTCATCGATCGTGAAAGGATTTGAAATCGATACGTGGCATCTTCCGTAGACTGAGAGCGCTGCAGGAGCTACCGCGCCCTAGAGTGCTGTGGTAAAAAAACATTGATACGAAACTAGAAAAATGATGATTTCCTGTACCTCTTTGCTCCAGCTAGAGTTAATTTGGTTACAATATATGAATGCGTATGCTTCTAGATGCGTCGTCTGTCTATAAGTTCAAGCGGGGATATAAAAGCAATATTCTTGCGGACTAATAGTTTGGTAAGACTCACCACCCCAGTGTCTGTTTATTTTTAGGATCGACATAGCGTAGTTATCCGCTTATAATATTAGCAGAAGTGTGTTTTAGTGACTTGACTGCCCGAGAGAGAGAGATCCGATCTTATTTTGCAGCACATGTGCGTATCTACACCCTGGAGTTTATGATACAGTATTTTTAATATATAATTTTAATTTTCATAATTAAAATATAATTGTATTTTCTCCTACAATTCTAATATCTATGTATGATTGATCTGTACCGTTATAATCTAGTCCCACCAAAATAAGTAGTGAAATTCTTCTTTTTCTCTCTCTCTCTCTCTCTTGATTGATGTAAGAACTGCTAGATTTTTTTTGAATTATTTTGATGTTTTCTTGTCCTTTAACATAAAAGAAGATGACTTAAATATCACCGAATATTTTTTATTTATATAGGTATAGTCAGCAGTCTGCGCCCTGTTTTTTTTTTCCTTTGAAGCACGATGCAAATACGTGGCATCTTCTTCACCGGCCGATAATTTGCCCTATGTGGCGCGAGTGCTCATACATGTTTCGATGAAACAAAAAGTCTAACATTGCGATTGACAAAAAATATGTTCCGTGTTTTGGGGAATGGCATTTTTTTAATTGCTGTTTAAGTTCTTTCACACGGTGGATTTAACGAGGAGGACAATTAAACTTGCGATCGTCTCCTCAAAATGTGCAAGATGGATCTCAAAGTTTTTTTTAGGATATAAGCTGTACCCCATGTACTAAAATTAGGTAAGATTATAAAACAATAAATAAACGGACAAGAAATTGTCCTGTTCCGATTTGGACATTACCAAATAATAAAACTTAAAATAAGGGAAACACGAGAAGTTTTGAAATATCAGAAAGCCCGAGGAATCGTTGAAATATAAAAAGCACGAAATTTCCAATAGAAATATCAAGAATTCATAAAGGCAGATATAAAAATAATAAAAATGAGAAAAACAATTTGATATCATGAAAATTCAGATTATAAAATAATAAAAAAGGAATTAAGGAAGGGCAATCAATTAGAGCATCAGATTCACTGTGGGGACAACAATTCTTATTTAAATCAGGATAATAAAAAAAATCTGTCTTTATGAATTCTTATTTCAAAGCACTCCTCGTTGGCTACTGTCTATCCAAGTCATCAAACCTCATATTTCCTAGATCCACACAATGAAGTCATCCCATCAAAATCATTATTTTTCTAGCCTCATATATAATTTTTCTTGCAAATTTAACCCTTTCTTGAACACAATTACAAAAATAATCTTATCGTTGGCCGCAAAAGCACCTGTCATCTTCCATACTCGCTACCGCAATAACAGAGAGCAAGCACGGAAGATAACACGCTGCCAGTCGAGAATGATATTATTTTTACAATTATACCCAAAAAATGCAAAAAAGGTCATATCCTAGAAAATTGATGATATTCTTGAAGTGATCATTTTTCCAGCCTTATGATCTCATTTTTTTTAAAAAAAAAGTCTAGCACTCTTCCTAGCGCAATTACAAAACTAGCCTTTCTTTGCCACAGGGAGGTGCCTCCCACGCTCGACCGCGACAGGTTGCGTCCCATGCCACCCCTTCGCGGTAGGCCGTGTCACGCCGTACCTCTTGGCCGCGGCACATCATTGCCCCCGCTGCTCCAACACTCGTCCTAACAGCTGTGCTCCTCGGACATTGTCTGCCGCTCCTTTTACAGTTTATGGTAAAGACAGAGATCATGTTTACGTTTACGTTTGAAAGAGTACTAGATTTTTTTTTAAAAAAAAAGATTACTGTGCTAGGAAAAAGTGAAAATTTCTGATTTCGTGAATGTCTCTCTCTCTGGATGTGATATGCTGCAGGCCTGCAGCTGGTCAGCTCAGCTCAGCTCAATCCCACCCCCAATTTACTCCCTCGTCCCTCCACCTCCCCTAAATTTATGGCCTCCGTCGTACCTCTCCTCCGCCGCTTCCCCTTCTTCACCTCCTCCTCTCCAGCTTCTTCCTTTCCCCTCTCGCTCCAGGCTAAACCTGCCAAACACACACCGCATTAGCCAGAAACCAAGTGTGTGTGTGTGTAGAGACTAGGGGAGAGAGAGAGAGAGAGAGGGTAGGCGGCCACTTGCCACCTGCAAGCTGTCCCGCTTGAGGCCATGACACCGCCACCTTCTCAAGAACCAAGCATGACAGGCTCGCACTAGCACCAGGATCTCACCATACGCTTGCGCCTCTCTCTTGCCATGGGCCACGGTGGTGGTGTTCACGCCTCCGTCCTCCTGTTCTTGGCCGTGGCCTGCTGCGCGGCGGCGCAGGAGCCCAACACGGACGCCTACTTCGTCTCGAAGTTCTTCACAAAAATGGGCCGCGAGGCGCCGTCGGCGGGCGGCGCGGTGTGTTCTTGGTCTGGGGTGTCCTGCGACGGCGAGGGGCGGGTGGTGGCGTTCACTGCCGCCGGGATGGGGCTGGCGGGGGCCATCCCGGAGGACACGGTGGGGAAGCTCGCGAGGCTGCAGCATCTAGACCTCAGCGCAAACGGCCTCACCGCGCTCTCCAACGACCTGTGGGAGGTGGGGGCGTCGCTGCGGTGGCTCAACCTATCGCGCAACGCTATCCACGGCGAGCTCCCCAACAACGTCGGCAACTTGGCGCAGCTCCAGGTGCTGGATGTCTCGCACAACGGGTTCTCCGGCGCGCTGCCGCCGGCGCTCGGCACCATCGGCGGCCTGCAGGTCCTCAACGCAAGCGACAACAAGTTCCAGGGGCAGGTCCCGGGCCCCGTCGTTCTTGGCTGTGTGAGCCTTTTGTCCATGGATCTCTCCGGCAATGCGCTGGATGCTGACTTGCCGGACTTGTCGCCGCTCCGGTCGCTGTCATATCTCAACCTGTCTGGCAACCTGCTCCGGGGCTCCATCATTGGGGCGTTCCAGGAGCAGCTAAGGGTCATAGACCTCAGCAACAACCGATTCTCGGGGTTAAATTTTAGCAGTGGGTATGCTGGCTCGTCGTTGATGTACCTCGACTTATCAAGCAATGAGCTTCTTGGGGAATTCGGCATTGCCGGCCGGTTCCGGAACCTGAAGCATGTGAATCTTGCATTCAACCGGTTGTCCATGGGAAGTTTGCTTTCATCCATGGGTGAGATCTATGGATTGGAGTATGTCAATTTGTCAAGCACTGGGTTGCATGGGAAAATCCCCGGGGGGTTTTCTTCCCAATTGGTTGGATTGAAGGTGCTCGATTTGTCGCGGAATAATATCAGTGGGGTAGTGCCAGACTTGAGCACTCTGCGGCTGCGGGTGCTGGACCTGTCAGTAAACAACCTTACCGGGGAGATCCCAGTGGCATTGGTGATGAAGTTGGCGTCAATGGAGCGGTTCAACTTCTCATACAACAACCTCACTGTTTGTGCCTCTGACCTCTCTCCCGAGGCGTTTGCAGCTGCTTTTGCCAGGTCCAGGAATGACTGCCCCATTGCTGTGAACCCTGACCGTATGAAGAAAATTGGGGAGAAGCGTAAGGGGATGAAGTTGGCATTAGCCATCGTGCTCTCGCTCTTCTTCTCAATTCTTGGGCTACTTTGCTTGGCAGTTGCATGTCGGAGGCGGAGGAAGAGGTGTGATGCGTTGCCCGCTGTTAAGCAGGTGTCATTCAAGGAGGAGCCGGGGATGTCAGGGCCATTTGCGTTCCATACTGATTCAACAACATGGGTTGCTGATGTGAAGGTTGCAACATCTGTACCGGTTGTCATCTTTGAGAAGCCGTTGCTGAGTTTCACATTTGCTGACCTCTTGGCAGCAACATCGAACTTTGATAGGGGAACTCTGCTGGCAGAAGGGAGGTTTGGGCCGGTGTATAGGGGATTCCTCCCTGGTGGTATTCAGGTCGCTGTGAAAGTGTTAGTCCATGGTTCGGTAATGGCAGACCAAGATGCTGCAAGGGAGCTTGAGCGGCTGGGACGGATCAAACATCCTAATCTGGTTCCTTTGACTGGTTACTGCTTGGCAGGGGACCAGAGAATTGCCATCTATGAATACATGGAGAATGGCAATTTGCATAATTTACTGCATGACCTGCCGCTAGGAGTTCAGACCACTGAAGACTGGAGCACCGACACATGGGAGGACAACAATGCCGGTGTCGCCACCGAAAACATCACGCCGGAGGGCACTGCAACATGGATGTTTCGGCACAAAATCGCATTAGGTGCTGCAAGGGCACTGGCATTCCTCCACCATGGCTGCATTCCGCAGATTGTCCACCGAGATGTGAAGGCAAGCAGCATCTACTTCGACTCCACAATGGAGCCTAGGCTGTCCGATTTCGGGTTGTCAATGATCGCCGGGACTAGCACAGACGACAACCTCTTGCACCATTCCCCCGGCTATGCGCCACCAGAGTTCTCGGTCTCAGAGAACGTCGTGGCGACGGCGAAGTCCGACGTCTACAGCTTTGGTGTCGTGCTGTTTGAGCTGATCACCGGCAAGAAGCCACTGGCTGATGAATACCCTGATCAGAAGGAGACAAGCCTGGTGAACTGGGCCAGGGTAATGGTGAAGGCAAACCTGGGGTCAAGCATCATCGACTCGAAGATCCGCGACACCGGGCTGGAGAGGCAGATGGAGGAGGCACTGAGGATTGCCTACCTGTGCACCGCCGAACTGCCATCCAAGAGGCCAGCCATGCAGCAGATCGTTGGCCTGCTGAAGGACATTGAGCCTAAAGTAGCAGAGCAGAACTGAAAGTGATTAATAGTGTTTTGGGTATTCAAAAGGATGTGTTGGCAGTGAGCTCTTAGTTGTTTTGCCTTAGCGGAGCTCACTTTGCCTTGTCCTGCTCCTCTACTGAGATATATCTTTTCTTTATTTTTCTTCTCTCCCTTTTTTTTTTCTTCCACTTGTTGAGATGTTGCAATACAGCTTGCCACACCTGCTCCTTACTAACAATGTTAGTACGAGTTATGACACATGAAAGCTCTCATCAATGTGCTTGTTCTGAAAGAGAGAGCAGGCAGCTGCCCTTGTCCCAGGACTTCCAGCTCTTTGCCCACTGTTGGAGCATAGCGAACCCCTTCAATACATGGCTCACAGGCTGGACAAACTGTCAAAACAACTGCACATTCATTCATTGATATAATAGCAGCAGCTGCAAATCGTGCACTGTCCTGAAAGCGTGTTGCTCGCCATTGTTTGGAAGATTAAAGTGGTGTTCCATACCATCATTATGTTGCAACTTTTCCTCTCTCTCTCCCCTGCTAAAGGATGTGAGTTGCATTGCATGGCATGGCAGATGGCTCTCCTTTACTCAAGTTCTTTGGCACCTTTTCTGCTAAATAAAGAGGCAGGTTTGCAAACCAAACCTGCTCTTCTCCGGGTTACGCTATCTAAGCGCATTCATAATGGTTTCGTGCCATGCGCGGCCGCGAGTGTGATGGCTTTTGGAGAGGCCATCACTGCAAACAACTCGATAGCTTTCTTGACTACACATCGAAATCCCTACCGTGCATGCGCGCAGTTCTTGATCGTTGTGCTTCTGTTTTTGTGTAGATATCAATTTATCTGTGCATCGCATAAACACTTACTTTTACTAAAATTTAGGTAATTGTAAGGCGCAGAGTGCTAACAAACGTGTGTTGAATGTGTAAAGAAAGTGTCGAAGTATTGAGGGCCTGTTTGTTTCAGCTTTGGATTCTCTAAAAGCTGACTCTGGATTATGGTTGTAGAGAAGTTGATTCTCCAAAAGCTAGAATCCAAAAGTATATATGAAGTGGATTGTGAATTCTAGTGTATGTGGGTGGGCTAGATTGTGAGAATCAGATTCTAAAATCAGGGTCTGTTTGTTTCAGTTTTGGATTCTCTAAAAGCTGATTCTGGATTATGATTGTAGAAAAGTTGATTCTCCAAAATCTAGAATCCAAAAGCACATATGAAGTGGATTGTGGATTCTAGTGTATATGGGTGGGCTGGATTGTGAAAATCGGATTCTAGAATCAGACTGTTTGTTTCTGATTCTGCTTTTGGAGCTAGAATCCAGAACTAAAAGCTAAAACAAACAGGGCCTCAGACTGTTTGTTTCTAATTCTACTTTTGGGGTTAGAATCCAGAATCAAAAGCTAAAACAAAGAGGACCTGAGGAGTCTTAACCGGTGTGGCACCCGTGTTAGCTGGCTAAAAGCAAGAGTTCATTTTGCATAAGTTCATCATAGCCGCGTGACTTGTGTCAACATCATAAATTTGGGCATTTTGCGCGGATTAGCGTCGTGATTTAGGGGGGGAGGTGGACTGATGGATGGTCCATGCATCTGAAGCGCAATAATGCAAACGGTATGCCAAGAAAAGTAGGCAGGCAGGAAAGAAAATGGCCAAATTGATAGTAGTTAAGACATCAGGATCAGATCACAGTTGCGTAGTTCAATTAAATTAAAGTGGCTCCAGTAGTGCGCTTTTGTGGGAGTCTTAGGATGCCAACTAACCAGTACGTGAATGCTTCCTGTGTCACACCAGTTTATTTCATTACTCAAAGTTTAAATGCAACTTGCAGCTTGTTTTTCTTAAGCATGGAGCTTCCAACACCAAGTACTTGTGTACTGCCTTATTTCTTTTGGCTCACTGCTTGTTACTACGTTGAACCTGTGTATTTTGTATAATTTTTTTTTAAGAATCTGTCGGTTTTGTTAGAGATGAAAGTAGGGGTGGCTAGATATGTGAATTCTTCTGCTGTCCTAATTTACGTAATTGTCCCTCTTTTTTTCCCCAGTAGGGGAGCTAGTGCACTTAGAACTAGGCTGTGAAGAGGTCAAAATATTAAATCTAAATGACAACAGATAATGCATATACCGGCAGCACTAGAACTTTGGTCTTCACTAGGTTAAGTAGTGTTTTTTATTAACTCAAAATTTTAGATTCCCTAACTTGGTCTTCAATAGAGCAAGTATTATTGTTTATTACTCCCTCTAGTTACAAAACATATCATTTTGGACATCGACACAGTCCCCTAAATACAACTTTAACCAATAATTTCTATTGTAGTATATTTATAAAACCCAGTAAAATAATAGTGTTGCGAAAGCGCTTTTCGACAAAAAATCTACACACATAATTTTTATATAACTAATCTAAATATTTAAAAACATACTAATAGCCAAAGTTTTAAAATGTTGACTACACGTATCTAAAACGTTAAATTTTTATGACCACACGGAGTAACTTGAAATTTTAGATTTGTTCCAATACACTTTTTTTAAGATGTTCCTGGGTCTTGACGTTTTCAGTAGTTCTTTCTTTTTGTTGTCATTGTCACCATGTAGATGTCCGTATATTCACAAGGTATCTGTGAGCAAGGCTCTACTTGGTCAGTTGGCCTAGTTGTTGGAGGGATCTGTCTCTAAGGATCCCAACATCTCAAATCATGGCCTCCTGCTAAACTCCAAACGTGTGAAGACAAAAACATGAAGAGAACAAGAGCATATCTCCCGGCCAAAATCCAAAACCCTAACGCTGCTGTTTCAAAAGGACCAAAAAAAAAAACCCTTAACGCAGAAGCTGCAGCTGCAGGCTCACATCATCTGTCAGGCAACATTAATTCCAAAAAAATGTTGTCACAAAAGCAGCAGAGGATACCATACTAACTACTGCCCTATTGCCCACTAATTTGCTTCTCAACAAACCCACAGAACAGAAATTAACAATTCTAACGAATTCTTTCATTGCACTGTCTGTACGTACAGATGTTTCTTTCGTGAGCAATATTTCTATACTTTTCCTCCCAATACAAGTGCATTGTTTATACTTACAGACATTTGTACCATAAAATAATTCCTTCCAAGGTAGTTGATGGGTATGACAGCTGCGAATAAATTGCAGTAGTTGCTGATGGTTAGACCTCGTTGGTGAACAAGCAGTACAGTTTATTCAGAGCTACGTTAATGACTGATGTTTGTAGCAATCTCATAAAAGAAAAATCCGTACAATTTATTCAGAGATCACTTCTGAATCCACTCAAGGATGGTGTCCAACCTTGCTGATCCATGATGACTAGGCTAAGACTATCTCCAGCGGTATCCCTTCAGCCTCCAATCCCTTCGCAGACAGATCTCAAGCACTCCAATAAATTCCCTTCACGGTTCCCTTCAGAAGGGATTCGGAAAGATAATCTATTCAGAAAGAGATTCTCTCTCCAATCCCTATATAAAACTCTTCGAGGGGATGCTGCTGGAGATGATAGGAATGAATATGGGGAAAAAATGAGGGAAGAGAAGGGAATGAATGGAAATTGCTGGAGATAGTCTAAGATCGCTAAGGTCAAAACCACTTATGTGTGTTTGCCAAACCTAAACCTAAACTCCCACTCATTTTCTTTCTTTTTTTTTGATTTATAATGGGAGCAGGTGTGGAACGCTTTATTTGATTATGCTTCAGCGCACCCCAAGTGCAACTGTAAACCTGTAATCATACACCAAGAGACATCATAATTCATCCTTGCTTAAGAACATTAACAAACTTGATGGCGGCATTTGCTATTATGAATCTGGGAAAAGAGCTGTAAATGGAAGTGTACTCATCGGCACGTACGAGCATGGCCCTGTACGGATTTTCCGTGTGCAAAGTTTTTGCTAGAATGCGAACTTTGTAAGGTGCCCAAGCCCAACCATCGATCCTTGGGTGATTCATTCATCTAGAGACGCAAAGAAATTCTGAAGAACCGTAGCCGACCTATATGTAACATTTTTAACCTAAATCTAGTTGGAAAATGTTCAAGATATGGCATAGTTGTAATGATTTAATGGCAAGGCTCAATGTAACGTATGCGTGTGCTGTACTTAAGCTTTTTACCGCACTGGGTGCACAAATAATAATGGCAAGATACGGCACAGTTTTAACGAGTTAATTTGATGGCCTGTATTTTCTAACGATTTAATTAGTGACAGAAGGAATTTTCATTAATTAATTCAGTGAGAGAAGGAATTGTCTAACGATTTTTGTCCGACTGAAAGATGGTGGCGTATGCTGGCCGGTGAAGACACTGTAGAAGAACTATTTGTACGTATAGCAGTGCCAGCTCTGTGCTGTACTCAGTGGGTAGCGGTGTAAGTAATGGCTGTGAGTGTAGCTTGACGGTGCTAAAAATATCCCGATGTGGGGAACAATCATGATGCAGAGCTATTTATGCGTCTCTGGCTCGGTTGCTGTGAATGTCTGAAATCGTTGACTGGTTGCCTGGGGCCGGGAGCAGGGACAGCAAGTACTGGAAGGTAGCGGTGTAAATAGGTCGGGTATTATCTGAACTGTATCTGTATTCGGATGTAAAATTACTTTAATAGAAAACTATTTTATACTATTGCCGGGTACGGGTACAGGTAGTACCTGGGTAGGTTAGATTCGGATTTGGGTCGGGTACGGGATCGGTAATACCCTGCGAGTACGGGTCGGATTCGGGTACCCGGATATGCTTAAAGAAATTTAATTTGTATAATTTAACTTATGTGTTGGACTCTATGTGTTGAACTATATATGTGAATTTTACTTCATGTATTGGATTTTGTGTGTTTATTGAACTCCGTATGTTTGATTATGTACTATTTGAACTCTTTGTTGGACTATGTATGTTTGTTAGACTATATGGCATTATCTATTGTATTATGTGATGTCCTAGTGTGATAGTTGGATTGTTTTCATCGCATGTTTTGATCCTAAGTATTTCGTGCATTACCTGATGAAGTAACCGTTGTCTGTAAACTACTTGGAACCCGATTTCTACCCGTTCGTAGAAAATGCTACCTGCTACTGCATTCCCTACCCGATTTTTACTAATCGCGTGCCTGCACTGCATGCTGGGAGAAAAAATAATAGGGTAAGGTATAGGATGACCTACTACTCGTCGTACCCGACCCGTTTACACCCCTAACGAAAGGGATGGGGAAGGATGGGCAAAAATGGCTATACAAAAATACAGGTTCAAATATGTGATGTGTATTAATGTAAAATAGGAGGGTAATTAATTATTTGGTATCTTAAAAAAGTGGTGTTTATGGAATATCTTCTACTCATTGCACTCCGTTGGGTCACAAATAGTTATCATTTTTGGACATAGGTGCGGTCAGACCTTTGAAACTTTGACCGCCATTATATTTTTAAATATTTAAAATGGATACATGAAAATTATATGTATAAATTTGTCTTAAAAATAATTTCATAATATTACAATTTTATTGGATTTTATAAATATATCTATTATAATATTAAAGTAGGGGCAAAAGAAGCCACCATGTTCACTCTTAAGACTAGAAATTTCCATATTAATCGAAAGAAAAAAAAGATCTACATCCTTGATCATAGTAGCTTCAGATTATAATGGTCTAGATCATGGTGAGCAAGATATGCCAAAGTAAGTCGCCCATGATGTATCAGTGTATACGTGAGAAATGTACTCTAATATGATGTAAAATAATCAGCGTATTACTTGAGATTAAATAGAGATATATGTATTGCATATGTTTTGAAAAAAAGAGTTACTAATGGAGAAAGAACAGAGATATATAGCTATATAATCTATGTAAGTTAAAAGTTGCTACATTTCTATGAACCCTCGACAATTTATTATTCTCAATGATTTCCTTTGATCAAAACTTTTACTTCAATTGCTTCCCTTAAGTTGATTTTTTCCTCAAGCTTCTATTATCATTTCTAATGTTTATGATGCCTTAAAATTCTAAACAGTCTATAAAATACGTTAATATATTCTCAAGTGTATAAGTTATATGATTTGATACTATAAACTATTAAAAAATCCAGCTGCATAAATGCGCAGGTCACTCTGCTAGTTATAATATAAATTAATAGTCAAAACTATGTTTTAGAGACCATATCGATACCCAAAACGACAGCTATTTATGACCAAGAGAGTAACATATTCATTGCACCATGAAAGTTGGCTTCTTAATTATTTGCCATTTCACAGTTTTTTCGCACTTTGCCCCTTGTCAGTGCTTACGCTCCGATGTGCAATGACCAAAATACCCTTGCGCATCAGAGCCAAAAACCGCTTCTTGCTCTCTCGCTCTCTCCCGGGCCAAACAATGACATTGACGAGTCCCCGAGGGCAACGGCGCTCCGACAACGAAGAACGAGAGCAGGTGGTGAGCTCGAGCTCCGCCTCAACGAGAGGAACCCATTTGTTGTGGCAGTTTGGATCGATGGAGGTGGCTCAAGAAGCTCCGCCTTGATCAAAGTCTTAACTGTTTTTTTTCTACCCACATCCCGAAATCAGGACCAGCACAGATCAGGTCCAAGCCTGGTTTGACGAGCGGTTTTGGGTGACATGGTTGTCACATCATCAAATTTATTAAGAGTTGAAGGTGAAAGTTAAGACTCCGTGAAGAGTTGATAGACTGACTAACAATGGATTTTATTCATACTAGCTATTTGAATCCATATCTTCTGGACAGTCTGAAACTTTGAAAACAGACAGACAAATTGTTAGGAAGATCTATAGCGAGGCATTGCCTTGGCCTCAAAGACCTTATGTCCCGTTTGGTACCCTTGAATTTTATAGGAGTTTCATAGAACAGAAAACATTCACTCTCACTAGATGCGAGGTTTTCTGTAAAATTTATGTGGGAATCTCCCGCTCAAAACGGGCCTTTTGTCGATGAAATTTAAGGTTTCTTTATGGCTATGGCCTATAGGACGGATCCTTAACAGTTTAGGTTTGAAATTTGCAAATAAAGTGCATAACAAATTCTCCCAAAAAATCATTTGCCCGCTCTCGCCCCACAATTCTGCCAACTATCTGGCCTAGGGTAACTGCCATTATATGACGAAGATTACCCAAAACTTCTTTTTTTTGCGATTAACCCATAACAAATCTTGAAACGCAGCCATGCCATTAGCCAGTCCAGATTACAATTTGCATACTATACGGAGAAAGTAACCTAACAGAGGACCTAAACTAGGATGTAGTAGTAGTAACCCAAATCATGAGGCTTAATCATAGGTATCCGGAAAAAGTTATATTAACAAATTAAACCACTAACTACTCGTGCATGATTAAATGATACAAAAAAGAAGGTGGATTCTGCACATGGCAAGTAATCATAGATGTACGAACAAGGATTTGATGCTACGAAATCTAGCTGGAGGTGCTGCTTAAACTAATACACCAGATTTCGTCCCCTTTTAAAGTAAAGAGCACTAAGGTAACACAGCGAATATGGTCTTGTTTGGGACAGCTTCTACTTAAAAATAAAAGCTGATTGTTGTTTGTTCAATGGGAGGATTCTGAATAGTTTATTCTACAATCAGAAGCTACTCTCTACATATAATTAGAATCCTGCTGGAACCTAAATTCTTGTTAATTCTCGTCTGCCTAGTCTGATTCTCCCACAATCAGAAGCGGCTTCTTCCATAATGCAGAATCCATAATCTATCCCAAACTGGGCCTATAACCATTAGGCACACAAACTATATTTACAAGCAAACACATGTAAGTGAATAATTACATTGCATTAAAGTCTTCTTAAGGTAAGTTATGCTCGTCTAATGGAGAACACACACACAATATATGAGATGAGAGTGCTTCTTTTCAGTTAAAACTCGAAAATTCGTAATTAGAACAAGAATTAATCGGCCTAAATGAAGCATGTCCCCATGTCACAGAACATGCTGGTAAATATTTCTATAAAGACCCCCTTTAGTCAAAAAGAAGCAACAATTTAAATAATCTATTTGTTGAAAATATTTTAAAAAACCTCCATCATAACTTTTTTGGTATTCTTTTGTCACGTCGCCGGCAGTGATATGATTAGAGAGGGGTTATTTTTATAATATTATTAGAAAGGCGAAATGATAAAAAAAAATATCAAGAAGAAGTGACGCCCTAAAACTAAAATGCATGTCTTAAGTCAAATAATATTTGTACACATAATAACAAAAAAAACAGCCGCTGTAAAATTCTATGGACTATTTTAGTTTTAACAATAACATCTCTGTGAATTTGTGAATATTTAGACCAGTCATATCCATGAAAACTGTACGAGTAGATTTGCCTCGAATAATACTTCAACAGTATGCAAATTAATATTTCAAAGTTGTGTTCCAAAGCCGGCCCCGATATCTACAACGCTACGATTCTGTTACAGGATGAAGTACAATAAAATCTTCAGTAAAACGATGTTTGACCATCTTCAGTTAATTGAGAACAAGCCATTTTTCCTCGGAAAAAAGGTCGGTTTTTTAGGGCAGAAAACAGGTCACTGACCGGCGAAAGGCACGAGTGTGAAGTCCTAGATAAATGCAGGCCGGTTGCAGGTTCTCGTCTGATCTGGGTGAAAAGCACGAGATATACAGATCATCCGACAACACGCTTTGGAGCTCGATCTCTGTTTCTTTCTTCTTTCACGTTGCGTTTGCAAATCAACATGTTGGATCTTAATTTCGAGGAGAAGTTGTAGTAAATTACGAAGGACGAGGTCAACGAGCTACTGTTGTCTTGGTAGAGCAGCAGAAATGCTTCGTGTTTGTTTGGACTTGGTTTGAATACGAACTAATCAGGGCCGTTCCTCGTATTTCGGAGGCCCTAGTGCAAATCAAAAAATAGGGTATTTGATTTCAGCAACATAAAAATATTTTTATCTATTAATTACAAAGGCATATGTTAAGTATATAATCAAAACATTTCTTCAGTTGCAAAGATGACACATACATAATATATAATCAAAATAAATGATCTGGTTACAAATATATATAATATATCCCCTCAAAAAACTAATAATAGAAGAGAAAAAAAGAGGGGGAGAGAATGTCTAGCACATGATATATCCTGATCTCTACTATATAAAGTGAGAGTTTCTTCCCATGTCACTTCATCAAAATTACCCACTTTTACCACTGCTCTTTAATTACCCACCTTTGTCACTGCTACTTCATCAAAATTACTCACATTTACCACTGCTCTTTAATTACTCACCTTTGCCACTATTAGTGCTCTTTGTAAATAAACTTTTTATCGCAAATTGAGTTTCCGTTGCAACGCACGGGCACATGACTATCTATTGAATTTAAGTCTTCTCCATAGGAAAATTGCAACTTAGACCCTATAACGTAGTTTCAAGAATGAGGTCTTTCGTCATACGAAAATTTACAGAAGGCACCTTAAAATCTTTCTGATTATTATGGTTTACTCTTGTAGACTTTATATAATTATTAGAAATTATTATTCTGTTGCTTTAATTCGTTTGTAACTTATAGTTCCAAGTACAAAAGTTTTTGCATATGAAAATTTGCAAATTGCACCTTAAAACTTTTCTTCTTATCATGGTTTAGTCTTTTAGATTTCTGTCAAGTATTGTTTTTCTACTGTTTTAATTCATCTGTATGAGCGGTTATTGTTCCGTTGCAACGTACGGACACTCGGCTAGTATCAATGATAGAAGAGAGAAAGAGAGGGGGGACATATCCTGACATGGGCCGGGGCCCTTTTCCATCGTGGCCTCTAGGCGACGGCACCTGTTACACCGGCCCAGAAACGGCCCTGGAACTAATCATATTCTTAGGGCCTATTTGGTACGGCTCCAGCTCCACAGATCCGTGAAGTTGGAGCTGTGAGTACATTAAGAATGTTTAGATGGATCATCTTGTTTATATTTTAGGTCAAAAATATAAACTTAATTTACTTTATTTTAGCCTACAAGTTTCAGATCTCAGAAGAAGCTGAGATCTGGAGCTCTACCAAACAGGCCCTTAATATAACTTGCAGAGTTACAGTTGTCTAGGTTCGTGCTAGGTGGGCTTGGGAATTCGGCGGAGGCGCTCTCCTAATATGCTATGCGCCAGCATCAAGTGATGGGTACACAGAGGATGGTTTGTGTGTCACGTGGCTAGCTACGCCAACCTTACTGGCGCGAGAGTTGCCACGCAAAAATGGCATACAGAATCTGTTGCGTTGCGCGTCTCTGACGGTGGCGATCTATAGCCCGGCTGGGGGTACTGCTTTAACTCACCGGCCGGCCGTCGGCATCACCCTGTACGCCGGTGCGTTATTGCTGGCAGCGGTAGGCAGTACGTACGTGCACATGCTTGAGCATGATGCCATGCGAGCTCAAGAGTGCATGCCGGCACGCGATCGATGCTGCTGGCCACCGGATAATTAAGCGGTGTCCCTGCGTCCAACAAAGCTGCTTCATCTAATTTGCGCCGTTCCATTCCTAGTTTTGTACAATTCTGCCGAGAAAGAAAGTGTTGTACCATTGGTGTCGCCTTGCCGACTACCCCTTTATGTAAGACGTGGATGAGTCGAGATTTCAGATTTACCTAGACAAATCTTGGACCCTGCTTACAAGCCCGGTCTTATGTATGAAACCAATGTAAAATACTAGGTCCTAAACTTTTTCACGATGGACTGCAAAAGAATGTTTGGATGGGCTGATAAACTAATAAAATTACATCCGCTTTGGCCCATTGCAACCGAATTAAAATTATCTGTTGAGTAGACCACATTTTATTTCCAACAAATATCGAGCTCTCACTGACGACTTGCAAGTAGTTGAGTCACGTCACCGTACTGGAACTACATACATGAGGAACCCGTCGCTGCTCAAGAAGCACCTCCGCGGCGGCTTGCCGTCGCCACTCCATGGAGGAGCTCCCACTATCGCTCGCTCAAGCACACGTATGCCATGCCACCCATGCACACGTCGCGCGAGAGTGCGCCCAGTACCGCGTCCCCAGGCTGTGTCCGTGTTCCCAACCACCCTCAATTGCCTATAAAAAGGGGGAAGATGAGCTCCACGGTCACCTTTAGCTCCCCTCCCCTCCCCTCCCCCTCGGCCAATTTAGCCCGCCACCCAAGCCACTGCCATCCATAGTCGAGGTTATATATCCATCGTTGTCATGCCCTACAACCACCCAAATCTTCCAAAATTCAAGCCATGCCCCCGCCCATCTGTCCAAGTTGTTGTGTCCCCTAGCACCAAGACCTTCAGGTGACCCGAAGCCCTATAGTTCTCAGCCGAATCCCGGCTGGAGTTACGCCAATGTAGGAGAAGACCGTCGATCGCCTTCCTCATTCCATCAACACACCCATTGCTACAACGCCTCGAGCCATCCCAACCCAAGACGAGCACCCCAGGTCCCGTCTCACTAGTTCACCGCCCTCACCCCCCGGCGATATATGAAGCTTCTCCGCGGCGATGAACCCTCGTCGCCGTCGCAGCCCAAGAAGTGTCCAATTGTAGCCCATTGTCACGGACAAAGAATCACCACTCGCCCCCCTCGGGTACCCGGGTGTCCTACAAGGACGATCGCCTTGCGGGCCGTCCTGGATGAAAAACATGTGGTACTTGTGATACCCAAACAGGATATCATAAGTGTATACAAAGGGAAATTAAATTTTTACAACTGCAATTTTTTGTGCCCAAGGTAATACTGGTGTAATCTATTAACAGGTGGGAAAAAATTAGGGCTCCCAAGCAGCCCCTAAGAGAGTTAATTAATATAATATTCAAATGCTAATTGATGTACGATGAATTTTCCAATCGGTTAGAACATACTGGGGCGTGATGGTTAAAAAATGATCGTGGTTTATTTGAATGGCCGGTATTAAAGTGTACAAAATTCTTGAGTGATACATAGCAATGGTAGTGATATCTCGATCTCGATACGGTCTACCCAATTTCCCCAACTTTAAATATGCATGAGGTCTTCTAGGACATGCAATATGCATTGCATGCATGTTGGTGCACAAAACTTTCTCAAAACGATTTTGGATCGCGTATTCTTTAGTCCACGTACATGCAGGCAGTAGGAAGATAGGATTTTGGATCGCGACAGGCCGCAGGGTATTTTGTGCTTATACGGTTGTATTTTCTTTCTTAGTTGGACCAACCTTATTTAAAATTCTGACTACGCTACTGCGCATACGATGGACTTACATGGGTTGCACGTATATATGCTCATCACTATTAGAGAAACAACCTTTCATACTGACCCATCAGTCCCGATTAGCCACGAATCGGGACTAATAGTAGCAACAGTCCCGGTTCGTAGCTACTAAGCTAAAAGCATGATTTTTCGCTCACATTAGTCCCGGTTCGTGCCACGAACCGGGACAGAAGAGTGCTTTGGCAGACATATAGCACGAGCACACATTAGTCCCGATTCGTGTTACGAACCGAGACTAAAAGTAAGACTTTAGTCCCGGTTCGTGTTACGAACCGGTACTAAAGGCTCGTTTCAGCATACTTTAAAAATAATGCATATCCTAGTCTATTCAATACGTGTGGATGGGTGAGTTGGGAGTGTCCTGTGGTAGCATACAGGAGGTTCGAGTCATGGATCTTTAGCCCCGAATGGGCTGTCCCGGTTTGGCAACCGGGACTAAAGCTAGTTACCAATCGGGACTAAAAATCATTTGGGTAGTAGTGCATCCCAAGAACACATTACGTAGCAAACCACCGAACCTGTCGTCACGTGGATAACAGCATTAGGCAAGTTGAAACACCTTCCGAGAAATACTATAGGTAACTCAAATTTCTGTTTAAAATATGTGATTTAATGGCACATGTATCATTTGTGTGAAGGTACCAGCGGTACCACAGATGTGACATAAATCGTATGAGAGCAATGCCTTTGAAGAAACAACTTATGCATCTCAAAATTCACTTAATTGAGACTTGTCAAATAGAGTAATACATGTGACATGTACAATGGTGTCAAATTTTTTTGTCCAAACAAAATTAATTTCACCTGTTATTAACTCCAGGTAAGGTTTTCGTGGTTAGAAAACATCCCTATGCAATGTAGTATCCTTGTCATCATCATTCATTCATTTGGGGTGGCCATGATAAAAATTCCTTCCCATTCAAGAATTTGAAAAACAAAATACAATAAGAAAAGACCAAATAAGTAAGAAGTGTACGGGAGAATATGCCGGATGGCCGAGGAGGTGTCCATGTCCACTGCACGGTTATCGGAAGGATAATAACTTCGCTATATTTATTTTCATATTTTTTGACATGTAAATATGAATACAAATAAAGTTCAATGTAAAGAGTACATGCCAATCGAATTGAAAACGATCACGAATACTTATCGAAAGATGAAAAATCTTTAAATTGTATGCACAAAATGGAAAAAAACATAACTAATTTATTTGATCCAAAACATTTATGAAGAACATTCATAAATAAAATTCATATAAGCTAAGGTTTCTTATCTAACTCAATGTATTAATGTATAAGCTAATGCATAATGGCCCGCTAAAGTATCATGTAAATGGGCTGAGCCGAAATAGAGGATATATGCTGCGGATATTTGGCCCTTGAATATTCAAATAATCTAAATCCGTATTCGACGAATAGTTGAGCTATCCAATTCATATTCATACCCAACATTTTAAAACCCATACCATGCCGCCAGCCTCAAGTCCGTCACCGAATCTAGCTGTTGAAGCGGCCCATCCAATGGCGTCCCCAGGCCTCTCATAGAAATGCTAAGGAAGCAACGCGAAGTTTCTCTTGGGCCGAGCCCTCCAGAAGAAAAAGAAGAAGAACACGAAAGAATCCTCCGTCGCGTCGCGTTCCATCACCCGGTGAGGTGTTTACTACTACCACCCCGCTCTGGTCAATCCCAGTCAAAAGTTACTCGCCTACCCACCCATCTCGAGCCCTCCAAACCCTAGCTTCCCCCGCCCCCCCTTCATTGCTCGAACCTTCCATGGCCGACGGCGAGCCGGAGGCGCCGGCCGAGGCGGGGAAGCAGCCGCCGCCGCAGCCTCCCGAGGCGGAGACGGAGGCGAAAGAGAGGGAGCAGGCGGAGGAGAAGGCGAAGGAGATGGGGATTGAAAAGAGGGAGGATGCGGAGGCGGAGGAGAAGAAGATGGAGGCGGAGGTGAAGGTGGAGGGGAAGGAGATTGAGGACAAGGACGAGAAGGAGAAAGAGAAGGTCGAGGTCGAGGCGACGCGGCGGCCGGCCGGGGGTGGCGCGGAGGCGCCCATCCTGGCGGTGCCGGTGGTGGCCGTGCCGTGCTACATCGCGTCTCCAGGGTTCGGGGTGCGTTTTCCTTTCCTCACTCTAGGTCGCTTGGTCTTTTGGTTGCATAGTAGGAATTGGATGGGCGTTGGAACTAGTTAGGGTTTTGATGGTTTTGGGTGCATCCTGTTCAGGTCGTTCCTAGACTATAAGGATATATATTTCATTCGGACGCACTGTGTATATTGTAGGCTAGGGCAGAGTGTTGATGTAAAGAAATGGCGTATTTCGATTTGCGCTTTTGATGTGTGGACAAAGTCATAGTAGATTTTGGATCCTAGTTAGACACAGAACTGACGATACAATGTAGTCTGATGGTGTCTCATGTGATGGTTGGTACCAGAAATGGGGCTGATTTTTTTCTGCCATACCCTTCTCAGGTCGTGCTTGTGCAGTTCTTATTTGTTAATATTGTACTTGGGTTGCAATAACAAATTGCAGGAATCCAAGGAAGCTTGAGATTCGGGTGATGCTAATAGTGATGGGCCTGAACTCGTGTATTTATGTGTAGCTACATATTGCTATAAGAATTTTGTTATAGTAGTATCACTTTGCCATATTTTAAAATCATAGTGTGAGTGTCACAGTGTAGTAGGGTTGGAGTTCAGCCGTTGTACTATCAAGGAACTGGAGTTCCTTAGCTTTAATTCACATGTGGGCAAACTGATGGTTCAATTTGGATTGTAGCTTTTAAATCAGAATTGAGATAAATTGCAACTTGATGACTCGTATGTGATAAAATAGAGCAATTTGGAGTTTTGTGCTATTCTTAGGTTGTGCTTGTGCAGTTAGATTGGGCTTGTATATGTATTCATAGTGAATAATTTCCAGGTGTCCATTCTAAAAGTAGGGGATGCTATTGGTCATGTTTTGGAACTTCTGTATATGTGTGCTAGACTTTTAGGTGGTGCTTGAGTGATTTTTGTTGCAACATTGTTAGTCATCACTTTGTCACCTTATGTAATTTTACTGGCTACTGCCATGGTGGTAGGATTGGGCTTGGAACTATTACTGTCAAGGAATTGAAATTCCTTAGGATTGAACTATCTAAAGCCCGCAAATGGATTTGTGTTTTCAATTTTCAGTTCAAGTGATCCATATGAAGTTTTCTGCATGCTACAGTGGTTCTTACTAAAAATGCATTACCATGTTCCTTGGGTTTTCATGTCAACAAAGTTCAGACTACCAAATTTTGTTTTCCAGTTATGTATGGTGCTTTATTTCTGTGTGTTACTTAGATTTGTGAAAATTTATATTCTTGAAATTAGGGCCAGTTTGCGATGAGTCATCAAGCAGCTTTGGCAAGTGTTACAGCTCAGGCACAAATGCAATTGCAATCACCAACCTCATCTGCATATTCAGAAGGGCTGTCGAGTCCATTTCCACTTCCTGTAACACCGAAAGCTGTAGTGCCACTGCAGCAAGCACCATCAATAACTCAAGGAAGCGTCTGTAGACCAATGGCAGCGAAGCCATCGTCACCTGAGTCAAAACTGCATCACCATGTGGCTGTGAATATGGTGGGTGATGGCTTCAACTGGAGGAAGTATGGTCAGAAGCAAGTGAAAAGTAGTGATAATTCCAGGAGCTACTATAGATGCACCAACTCAAGTTGTTTGGCTAAAAAGAAGGTTGAGCACTGTACTGATGGCCGTGTTGTGGAAATCATATATAGAGGAACACATAATCATGAACCACCACAAAAGACAAGATTCATAAAAGAGAGAGTGCCTCATATTAATGTTCCCTCTGTAGATGATGAAACCTTGCGGCTTGTGAACACTGAAATTATAGAATCTCGTACACCGACATGTAAATTAAACCAAAGTGCTGCCTCTGAAACTTCTGAACAGCAACTCTTTTGCTCAAGTGATTGTGAAAGGGATGCGGGTAACAAACCTGACGATGAACATCCTAATGCAGAGCCCCAGCCAAAGCGAAGGTCGTTGTACTGTTGCACTATTTGCTTCAGCCATATTTTTTTTATTAGTTGTTCTTACCTTTTGTTTTCTCTTTTGTATTGTTTCTTTGAGCAGGATAGTTGAAACCACAACACCTAACTTAACTCCAGTTCTCAGAACTGTTAGAGAGCAAAAGATTATTGTGCAGGCTGGGAAGATGAGTGATGGATACAGATGGCGTAAGTATGGACAAAAAATTGTGAAGGGAAATCCAAACCCCAGGTGTGTGTT
This sequence comes from Guadua angustifolia, assembly GCA_036346375.1. Lineage (NCBI taxonomy): Eukaryota > Viridiplantae > Streptophyta > Magnoliopsida > Poales > Poaceae > Guadua > Guadua angustifolia. Next base: position 2,436,761 of record CM070521.1, on the reverse strand, counting down.
GCTATCTCTCATTTGTGCTTACTTCAGTGTATCTGTTAAACACGAATGCTACTTCTATTCTAGGTACTTTTTAATGATGTTGTGCACTTAACTTCAATTCAAGTGCAGTATTATAGAGCAGTTTTACACCTGTGCTATCAAATATTTGCTGTCTATTGTTATTTCAGAGCATCTTGAGTTCTTGACCCATTTTTGTCCGTCCTAGGGTCATTTTTAGTCTTCTTTTTGTTTACTTTTAGCTAGTGAGGTTTATGATCTCTTGTGTTTCTTTTTTTCTTCTTTTTCTTAGCCTAGATGGTCAAATTTTGACCTGATCTCGACATTTGGGTATTGGGTTATTGCATTAAGCTGGTGGCTGGCATTGCTGGTTTGTTTTCATAATTTGGATGAACATTGTGTTCCCTGATGCTTGGAACTGTCCATACAATATTTGCACAAATGACATCTAATTATGTTTGTGGAAACTGAATTCCTCATGCAACACCATCTTAAGTAATATAAATGGTATTATGTTCTGTTGGATGACATTTTCCCTTTACTTCCAGTGATATTCAATCCTTTGCTTGCAATAACTTTTGAGTATCAGAGTAATGGTACAGAAACAATATGATGTTCAAAATCCATGGCCCCAATTTTTGTCGTGGTCTCCTAGATTATACTTTAAATATTTATATTACAATATAATAGCGACACCTATAAAACTATAATTTTCTGGAAGTTCCTTTAAAGATGAATATTTAAAGATGAATATAGTGTTTATGTGATTGAGCCAGTATAATGATGAAATAATTCTTGGTGAGGCTAGCAATTTTCGACAGTAGAAGTGCATACCGGCCTTACATTCTGCCTTCCTGAAACAGAAGGAACTAATGGACAGCCAACAAGAAAGGACAGGTCCTGAACTGTAAAAAAAATAATCCTAATATGATGTTTAAGGAATATGTTTATATATTGAAAGGAAATGGATTATTGTTTCTGCCTGTGATATGTAAGAAGTGTAAGGACAAATGCCAATTAAAAAGTATCTTTCATTTGGCCCTCCCCAGTCCCCACTAGCCCTTAACGCTACAGATCATTGCACACGTGAATTATTCCCACACGTATCATTCACTGTGCCCAAACCTTCATTAAAATTATGGCACACTTTTATAGTGAGTCTCAGATATGCTAATGTTATGGGTGATGATGCTAATAAAATCTTTGTTTGAGTGTCTTTGCCATCGCAGTTCTGTTCTTTTAAAATCGTCATGTTTAACAAGTTCTATTTGGCATAAACTGTAATTTGCCGTAGTTGTATAATTGTATTGTGATCATGTGTGCTGTTCTGCTATGTATGATGGGCATTGATCTTGGTGTCAATATGACAGTGGTATCGAGTTTGTAATTTAAGAGGATAGGTATGGTACCAATACCATCTAGTACGTGGCAATTGGTTTCCTAAATGGGCACTGAAGAGGTACATCGGAAGCCCTGGTGCGAAAACTCCATTGCGCACTACATTCCTTGTGTTACCTTAACCCAAAGTGTTATGTTTTGTTGATTGGTGCTCCATTCTTAGGTTTTGCTTGAGATGAATTTGATGCATCATTTGTTCATATTTTTCATTTTTTTTCTTGTAGAATCGTTCCCATGTCCAAAGATCACAAGTTCCCCACACATCTTTGTTGTTTTAGCTGTCTTGTATAGTATTAAATACCTTTCAGATGTTGTGAATGTGTTACAAAGTTTTTCTTTCGTGAGTAATGTAGCTATACCATAAAAAAAATGATTCAAAATGTGCATGAAACCATTTTATTAAGCTTTGCATCCTTTTTCTGTACTTTGTTTATTATTCTCTGCCCATATGTCCTGTTTCAATTAAATTGCTTTCTGATCTAACATCTGCAGGAGCTATTACCGTTGCACACATGATGGTTGTCCTGTCCGGAAGCATGTTGAAAAGGCACCAGATGATGTTAATAATGTTGTAGTAACTTACGAAGGTAAGCACAACCATGATCTACCATTTAGAAGCAGCAGTGAGTTGAGAGATGGGCCAGTTTCTGTGATCACTCCAGCAGAGACAACCACGGAGCAACCCAGCGCAATGACCTCGACATCAGACCAGAATCCTCCAACCAGCTTGCAGAAGGATGCTGACAGTGAATCCATTAAGGACACAACTATAGAACTTGGAGGTGAAAAGGCGCTAGAGTCTGCACAAACCCTGCTCAGCATCAGAACTAATTCCGGTGACATGAAGAATTCCCTCCTGAAAGATACTTCTGCTGTAGTTCCTGTCCAAAACAATTGATTCTGTGAGGTTGATTCAATTGATGTATTAGTTTGTGGTATTTATTGGTTATGTGAGCTGTTGTGTTAGCTTCTGTATATGAGATGAGGGTCGTCATTCTGTGGAGCACCATTGGGTAGATGAACTTTCGTCGAAGCATCTAGGTTTGCGAAGCCATGAAACTTAACAGTTGTCCCATGTATAGATTTCCAATCCCTAGTGTCAAGCGTGTATAGGTACTGTATCGCTTACCGAGGCTAAGCAACAAGGAGACCAGAGAACGTGTGTCGGGGTGCTCTTTGGTACAATGTGTGTTTCTTGTTGGATTTATTGCACATTTTTAGCTGATCTGAGATATGGTGAATTTACTTATTGTTGTATCATCAAAATGCGCATGATGTATGCCAGTTACAGTATGAGAGCAGAGCCGCACCATTTGCCAACATGGAAGCTGACATCCTGCAGTGGGCCAGCTGAGTATCATTGCTTGTGTTAATTACTGTCAAATTCGAGTATTATTTGTGCTTCGCATGAGCTCGTTGAGGATTTTGTGGACATCTGAACTAAACTTTTGGAGTATCTTATGAGGCTCTGTTTGGACCACAGGAATTCCGTAGGAATTTTATTGGAAAGGAAACATCTCTCACTGTAAAGTTCCCAGGAATTGGAAATCTGAACCTTTCAACTTGCTGGACTTGAAAGTACTGGCACAGCCTTGACATTATTTTAATTTGCTGTTGTGTGCTCAAGGGAGCTCAATGTTGCAGCGCTCTCGTTTGATCTGGTTAAACTTGTTACTTCCTCGGACCTCATAAAAGCACACAAAAATTTGGTGGAAATGACTAAGTTCAGGTGTGTACTTTGTTTATCCTCTGTTCTGCTTTGTTATCAATGTAACATATATGCTGAATTTGCATACTACAAGGCATTCGATTATGTCAGGTGCTTTTCCTTCTCAGATCACTGCGCAGGTTTATCTACAAGGCAATCAAGATGGTTTTTTTCATCATTTTTGTGCCAATGCGAAATCGGGCGTGGCCTCGAAGACCTTCACTGCCTTATTCACGGCCTCGACGTCGATGTCAGCCAGCTTCCCCGTCTCCGATGTGATGACGGTGCAGCTCTTCGTCTCCTCCACGTACGGCAGGAACAGCCTCGCCTTCTCCCCAGAGGAGAACAGCGCCACACTGGAAAAGGTAAACACGAAACAGCGTGTGACATCAGCAATTCATCTGCAAACAATGCAAATCTGCACAGTTGCGCAGTTAACTAGAGCTGCATACACAGCAAGACCTGGTGAGTTTACCATGGCTTTTCGCGGGCGTTGGCGAGCTGGACGGCGGCGGTGTTGGTCGCCACAACCCCGGCGGAGTCGTTGATGAGGCAGGTGAGCTGACGATCATAGAAGGCACGGTGAGAGTTGCATGCCAAATGGTTCAGGACGTGTGCAAGTTGCAGAAGGCATGTGATCATGCAGGAAAGAAGAATCGAGAACCTACCTGGCCAGGAGTGGTGATGAACAAGATGTTGGTGTCCTCCCCAACAATCTCCTCGATCTCTTCCCTGTGCTTCTCATGTGGGATCACAAACAGAGGCTTCAATCCGCTGCCTTCAGAGCTGCCAACAGATCACTTGACCTCACAATGCCAAGATGGAAATGAAACGTGTGTACAACTAGCAGCAGTGAGTGAAGCGAGTGTGAGGTGAACCTGATCTCCTTGGCAATCTCTGCCCATTGTTCGAGGGGGAGAAGGCAGTCGTCGTCTCCCCTGGACTTCATGTTGGCGACGGAGTCGGAGGCGATGCCGTGGACGACGACGTACTTACCCTTCTCGACACCAACGCGGTTGTACTTGTCCTCCACGAGCGCCCTCAGCTTCTTGGAGATGGACACTTTCAGCGGCGGTATCGGCTGCCGCGGCACGTTCTTCGCCGGCCGGCCTATCCACTCCAACATGTCCTGGTACCTGAGCATGCAGGCCAACAGTTTCTGAATTCTGGGCCTTACGATATTGCACAGGCTTTTTTTTAAAAAAAACTTTCATTTTATTTTATTTAGTATTATAACTACCATGGTGAAAACTTAGGATTAGCAAGCATTTTTCATAAGTAGATTGTACAGCATAGCACGGCAATGCCAAACTAACTAGCCCTTTGTCAGTTAAGGATTCTCAAGATTAGAGATTCATGAAAATGGAGTTTGGGCTGCCAATAATTGTGTTAAGGAGAAGTGAACCGGGAAGAACATGATGACATTACATGTTGTACCCGCCGTCGGCGAGGTTGGTGGTCGGCGGCTTGAACATCTCGGTGAGGAACAGCCCCGCGCCGGCGCCGTTGACGTTGGGGTGAACGTAGCCGACCTTGTCACGAGCCGACGACATGAAGAGGAAGAGCGCGTGCCCTATCCCGGCCAACCTCGTCGACAGGATCAGATCATAGTACCTATTCTGCCAATCGCAACAGAAACCAGAGACATCTTGAGACTTGAGCTTAACTTAGTAGAGGAACCGAATAGCAGTTCTTAGGCCAAAGAACATGGCAAGGCCCATCAAGAACCTTAGAAAGAACATGACTTTGCGATCATCGTATGTCTAGTATTCCTTAGAAAAAACCTTCAATTTTCTTTGTAATTAATCTTTTCCAAATTAAACATCAATTTCACTTTCCATTCCATTAGATCTTTCTCGATTTATCGTAGAATCCAAGTAGGATATCAAAAAATTCAACTTATAAAGATTCCCTTTCACAAATGCAAAAACCTTGTACATGCAACAATTGAATTATGGAAACAGTATGTTTGTTTCACAATCTTTAAAATGTCAATTGGGCCTATATTTTCTTAGAAATATTTTTTAGGTAAAAGTTTATGGCAATAAAATGAAGAGAGAGAAGCAGGGAAAGTAAATGTGAATCGGTGGATCCGGGGCGGGCCTGACCTTGAGCACGCCGAGCTGGTGGGTGTACTCGGCGGGCTCCGGCCAGTCGTCGTCGGGGTCGTACACGTTGGCGTAGCGGACGTTCTTGCACATCTCGTAGACCTGCTTCCCCCTCGCCGACGCCACCACGTCTACCTGCACACCGGGGTACCGGTCCTTGAGCAGCTGCACCACCGGGAAGAAGAGCACGTTCTCGTAGACTCCGCCGGACACGACGCAGCAGGCGCGCCGCACGTCGCCGCGCACCTTGGACGCCAGGCTGTCCAGCTCCGGGTTGTACCCCGCCGGGAACAGCAGGAACCCGTACGGGTTCGACGGGTCGTCCGGCGGCCGCGGGTCCTCCTCCTGCTTCCCGCCGGAGAACACGCCCCCGTAGTCGAACTCCTCGTCGGGCCCGTCGTCGAACGGGTCCAGCCACGGGTTCTTCTTCTTCTTCGATGCCGAGGGCGCGCCTCCCGCGAGCCGGCCGCGGCGACCAGCTGGGAGGAGGTAACAGCATTGCCTTGGCGCCGGGAGCTTCGCCGCCGACGCCACGGCCCTCGTCGTCGGCGTGGCCATGGACGTCGACATGGTTGGTGTTTGCATGGTACTCTTCTTGCTCTTGCTCTTGCAGTGATATGCTACTAGCCTAGGATATTGTGAGATTGACACGAGCTAGCGTTTGCTTTTTTCTTTTTGTCTTGACTGGCAGGGTGAGGGAAGAGAGGAGGGAGGGAGAAGGGGTTTGGATTTGGGTCTGGATGTGTGTGGAGGAGGGATCAAGTGCCACTAGCTTGTTTTCTTGTGCTCTTTATTTTTCTTTTCGTTTCCAGATGTTGAAAGTGAAATGCTATATGCAAGGTATAATCGTAGGGTTAGAAAAAAATCATCAAAAATCGCTTGATTTTTGTCAGTATAACGCGACCCGACTTCTAAAACAGCTAAGTAAATCAATCAAATTCAAAAAAAAAAATGAAAAAAATTATGTGACGTAAACGGTCAAAAGTAGGTGAAAATCGCTCAAAAAATTGACCGTAAAAAAAAGTCCAACTAGTATGTTGATTTTCTGTAAAATCAGTCGATTTTTTTATTTTTTTCAAAAATTTTGATTTTGAAACTCTTCCATTTTTAACGATTTTTGACAATTTTTGGCTCGATATTGCTGATTTTCGAATTTCAAATAGTTTTCTCAAAATCGATATTGTTAACCCTGCGGTACATGTTGTTTGGTCCAGTCTATCTGGACTGATGCTATGCGCATGATAGTTTTTTTGAGGTACAAGCGGACGTATACAATTTATGTATACTGTAAATATATGTATGCGTGCAAGTTCTTTATATACGCTAATGAAGTGATCGAAGTCTCTACAATAAACGAAGCGGGGAAATGCATTGTCCCACTTAAGGCTCATGTGCATGTAATGTTTTTTTTATTATTTTAATAAGGTACGATAAATTCCATTCGAACTCTGGTGTACAGTGTGTTGGCCCCTTAAAAAAAAGATAATTCGTAAACAAAATACCAAATCTGTTTCTATACCAATTCATTCATGGTACTTCAAAAACACCAAATCTTTATATGATATAGTACGAATTATCCCTTAAAAACACTGCTAGTAAACAAAGTTTCGTGGTATAGCAATGCTCAGTTCTTAATGAACTTGTTGGTAAGATCCTGTGTGTGCAATACGAATCTGTTTCTTTTCACCCCTAGAGCACGTGTAAATTAGCACAAATCACAAACTTCTCATCATACTTTTGTCAATTAACAGCAAATTCCTGAGCCATACATATGCTTTAAGGACATGTTCTCGCAGTTGTTAACAGTAAAGATATAGCTCTTTATTATTAATTTCTTTATTGTCATTTAACAATGCAACTCGTTATTATTAATTCCATAATGAATATTCAATCATCTGAGACTGTGAATAGATATTCCCATTCATCCTGTTATGTGCTTCTTTGGTACCAATTAGCTTGAGCCTTTTGCAATCTCTAACCAACCTATCATATGACTTTGCAAGCATACACATATTAGCTGCGTAGTATGTTCAGTTTTGGAGCTAATTGTAGTTGTTGATTCAGCTCATTGCATTCATCCTTGCAGCCATTGAGCTGTTTTTCAAGATCACTTGAAAAAGTTTCTATGTAAAGTAATGATAAAAACTGGTCAGTGTTATTTATCGACTTTATGATATCATTTGTCCCAAGCCATGACCTTGAGATGCCATCTGTTTCTTGAGCTTAGGCTTCTACAGCTTTCTAGGTATGTTTCAGTGAAGGAGTGAGAAACTTGGTTCTCGACACAATTGGTCACAATCTCAGCCAGATGTACCATAACAGAGTTATTCAGGTGTGTATACCATCCATGTTGTTTTTCAGGATCTGAGCTCTTTGAATTTTAACACTCTCGGATGTTGTCTTCTACTTGATTAAAAGACAATTCGCCAGGTACCAAAGTTTGTGAATGATAAAATGTTAATATTTAAGCACCTTGTTCCTTTGTTGCAATGCAGCTACAATTTAAGTCAATCAATGAATAGTGTAGTTCAGCATTGTCAATTATGTGCCCTTGATGTCTGAACAATAGGGTGCCTCAAGCATGTTTGTGTGCTATTTTACATGAATATGGCCCCGTTCAGGACAGTTTATACACAGCTTCTGCTTAAAAGAAAAGCAGATTGCCTGTCGAACGGGGGGATTCTAGACAGTTTCTCCTACAATCAGAATCTCATTTGTACACAGAATCAGAATCTGTTACACACTTGATTCTGCGGATTTTAACTTAGATTCTGCGAGTTTCGCCTCCCACGAGTCGTCGCAAGCACAAGAGCTTCCGCCGTCGTCCCTAGGCCCCTCCACCACCCTCATCCGTCACCGACGCCAATCAACAATCAGCACAGACAATCAGGATTGCCGAACGACCAGATTTTTCAGTCAGCAGATTCTTCAGACAGCCGCTTCTCCAGACAGCTGACTATAATTCAGAATCTGCACAATCAGAAGCTGTCCCGAAGGAGACCTATGACAAAGTGACATGAGGGCTATTTAAATTAGGCAAGAGTGGTTCCGAGAAAATAATGTTTTTGTTAGGACACTTATGTATTTTCCTCAATTGATAATTTTTCCTATCAGTCTTTAGTATAGTTCGTATAAACTGATAGTGCTAGTTTTGTCTTTAATATAGTTTACATATAGTTCAACTTAGCCAGTGATTTTCTCTTGGAAAAAGAAGCATGGCTTTGCTGGCAAATCTAAAACTAATATGAAGTTGATCCCCAAAAAAAAACTTATATGGAGTTAAAATAGGACCAGATAAAGTAGGAAGCCACCAGTCATTTGTTTCTTATCGTACATACAACTGTTGTATTTTCTATCTTCAAACCTGGCTACAAAATGCCAATTTAATTTTCCTTGAGCAAACTATTTGCCTCATCATTTTTGTAAAACATGTATTTTGCAATTTACATAATCCAACATCTAAGAAACCAATATCCTATATATGAAAAATGTGAAGCACGAAGCTGGTCACTTCTTGATAGCATACTTGCTTGGGGTGCTTCCCAAGGGATACACTATCACAAGTTTAGGTGTAAGGAATCGAATGCCCAAGAGGGGGTGTGAATTGGGCTTCTTCAAATTTTACTTTCTAATCAATTTTATACTTGTGTCCAAATCTTAATGAAATGCGGAAGCTAGAAAATGATATTTGAACACTAGTTATTATCCTAAATGATGGCAAGCAGGACAAGCACATTGAACAAGAATTAACTAAATTAAGGTATGTAGTTCTAGAGTGATCAGTAAGCAAATTAATTCTAGGAAGCTAAATGCCAACGAATGAATAGCTCAAGATAGACTAGCTGGTTCTCACAAGTCAACACATGACAAAGGCACAACTAGCAGTGAACTCACATCAACAGTCAGGGCATACAATGCATAAAGGTTAAACACAAAATAAAGCAATGCATAAGGAGATAAGTGATACCACAAGTGACACAAGGATTTTTATCCCGTGGTTCGGAGCCACGCTCCTACTCCACGTTGAGGCAAGTCCTTACTCCTCACAAAGACCGGCTCCCTCTCAAGCACTTTGCCTCGTCTCCACTCGGGTGACTCTTCCACCACAACGGTGAGGTGAGCCCCAACCCCTTACAAGCTGCTAGCTCCAAGAGTAGATAGACCTTCCTCAGGCCCTGTCTCTTGTCTTGCTAGCACACTGCACACCTCGGGCCTTCTCACAATCTTCGCTTGAGAAGATCACCGGTACTCAACGCCTTCCACACCGTCTAGGTGTTGTTAAGCACCAAGAGTAACAAGTTCAGAACTTATTTGATCACACCGGATCAAGCTCAAGAGAGATGCACACAGGACACTCTTGATCACACACTAATCTCACTTAGGATTCTCTTAATCACACTCAAAAGATTAGTGTTTTGGACACTCCTAACACATAGGAGTTCCTCTCACACACTTTCAGCTCAAAGATACTGAATGGGTTGCCAAAAGTTAGTTTCCAACAGTCTGGAGGGGGTATAAATACCCAACACACTCAAAACTAGCCGTTGGAACCCAAAACTAGCCGTTGGGAACAGTACCAGAGAATTTACATTTGCCACGGACTGGTCCTATGCGAAATCCGATGTATGACGGACCAAAAAATTTGGTCCGTCACTGCATGTACAGTCTGCACGAAAACAACGATATCTCTCTTGTTCGAACTCGGAATTGGGTGATCTTGGACTCTATAGAAAGCTAAGAACAAGGGCTATCTATCTAGTAAGGTCTCAGCACCCATATCCCAAAGGATGAGTGCAGAACTTACAAGGAATCAAAAGACACCCAAAACCTCACATTTTTGGACACCACTAGCTTCTCTTTTTTACTAAACACTTCTAACACCCCAAGACACCTCACTAGGCTCACTTAGGAGTAAGGAGACTCAATGTGCATCACTCAAGAGCTTAGAAACGGTCCGATCAATATCGATCCGGACTCCTCTTGATAGTACATCAACTATCCTATCAATCCGGTCTTTCCACCAACACCAAGACCAGTGGAAGACTACGAAACATCCTTAGTCTTATACTAGCCATACCTTGGCATTGAGCATCTTTAGGTTCACTTCTAAGCTTCATGCTTTTTACTTGATGTGTTATGCATGATGACCGTCATAATTGTTGAAGTCTTCGTCTTGTCAACATTGACTTGATCACCTTATGAGGCTCTTCCGTCCTATTGACTTCGATTCGATCATCCTCCCGATGATCCTCTCATCAAATCGATCTTGACTCGTCCTCAACTCTTGGTGAATTCTCGTCTAGTTGATCTTGACTTAACAATCAATCCTTTATCACGCCTTGGTCATTACACATGCTCCTGGGACCTAATTCTCTTCAAAGCATCTCAAGAAAGACATTAGTCCCAAAAGCTCAATAGATTTACATGGATAAATTTGATAGTCATTAAATTTTAAGCTCAACAAGTGTTTGACAATGAAACTCAACATATATGAAACACTTGACAGAAAAATGCTCCTACTAAGTGCACCAAGATGTATATGCATTTGATTCATACACTTAGTGAGAATAATACCAAAAGTTATTTAAATTAATTGTAAGGCAAATCAATTTAAATTACTCAATTAATCTTTTATCTTCTTAATAATGTGCACATGAATGAATATGAATGAGGGAGACATGTGCATTGAAAAATATTTACAATTCCAGCAACAAAGAACATAAAGATTTCCTTCACAACACAGCAGCCAACTTCAAGAATTTTTATGAATTTTTTAGTTGCTCAAATGAGAAAGTTGTCAACACGAAAAAGATTCGTCTCGAAATTCTCTACAACTTTCATATATAAAGTTTATTTTTCTGAGTACGAAAAGACCCTAAAAAATGCAAAATATCAAGACCCTGTCAAAAGCCTATGTATGACGGACCAAATAATTTGGTCCGTCCCACACATAGAAATTTAGCTCACTTCCTGAATTTTTTATAATTTTTTCAGTTGCTCAAATGAAAAAGTTGTCAACATGAAAAAGATTCGTTTCGAAATTCTCTACAACTTTTATGTAGACACTTTATTTTTTCGAGCATGGTAAGACCTTCAAAAATGTAAAATACGAAACACTGTCAAATGTCTGCGTATGACGGACCAAATAATTTGGTCCGTCCCACACATAGAAATTCAGTTCACTTCCTGAATTTTTTATAATTTTTTGGTTGCTCAAATGAAAAAGTTGTCAACATGAAAAAGATTCGTCTCGAAATTCTCTACAACTTTTATGTAGACACTTTATTTTTTCGAGCATGAGAAGATCTTCAAAAATGTAAAATACGAAACACTGTGAAATCCCTGTGTATGACGGACCAAATAATTTGGTCCGTCCCATACATAGAAATTCAGCTCACTTTCTGAATTTTTATAATTTTTTCGGTTGCTCCAATGAAAAAGTTATGAACATGAAAAAGATTCATCTCGAAATTCTCTATAACTTTCATGTAGACACTTTATTTTTTTGAGCATGAGAAGACCTTCAAAAATATAAAATACGAAACACTGTCAAATGTCTGTGTATTTTGGTCCGTCATACATGGGAGATTAAGATAATTTGGTCCGGCTCAAAAGGGAAACTTACTGTTAGATTGAGTGGATGATCCAGTGCATATTCTAAGCACTAAAACCGGTCCGTTCCCCATGAAAGGACTTTCGAAAAAGTGTCAAACATCCAAATCCAAATAGATCACAATCAAATTCAATCACCAAAACACAAGTTATCAAATACCCATCATAAGCTCTCTTAACATCAAAACATGAAGATATATTGATTCAATGAATTAAACACACATAGATACATGGATCAACATCAAAACAAAGATATTTAAACCAAATTAGACTCCACGAAGGTTGTGCATGATAGAAACATTCATGGTGAGCTTATATGCACAAATATGATCAAGAATGGTGAAGTCTATAAGAAGCAACCAAAGGATCACTAAAGAATAGTCATATAAGATCAAAGATCCAAAGACAAGCAAACCATATTCATGCCGGACTAAAAAATTTAGTCCGTCATACATAGGAAGTTAAGAAGATTTCGGTCCAGCGAAGGGATGAGAATTCAATATTTGGTCCGTCATAAAAAGGGAAACTTACTGGACTAGCGCCGAACTAAGATAAGAATATCTAAGGTTCGGTCCGGCGCACAGGCAAAAACCATTATTTGAAAAGTCAACTTGGGAATTACTAAAGAACTAAATAAGAATATGATCCCAAGAGCAAAATCCGAACAGTGTGGTAATGTTTATGCCCAAATGAATATGACATGATATGAATGGCATAAATGCAAAAACTATTAGCATGTGCTTGCAATTACAAATGCACTAATAAATAGGAGTGGAATACCGAGCACATACCTCAAAGTTGCATACTCATTCTTTTCATATATGATTTCCCTTTAAATAAGATGAGACTAAAACAATCTTCACAACGAACATATTAGTCTCATATCAATAAGCATATTAGAGGTTTGTCATTAAGCACTGCTTTAAAATAAACATTGTCAATAACTATATTTGTCATTAATCATCAAAATCATACAAGGGCTATCTTGAACTCACATTAGGGCCTGTTTTTTTTATTCTGGATTCTGATCCTAAAAACAGAATAAAAACAAATTGCCTGATTCTAGGAATCGATTCACACAATTTAGCCCACCTATATACAATAGAATCCACAATCCACTTCATATGTGGTTTTGGATTTTAGCTTTTGGAGAATCATTTTCTCTACAATCACAATCCAAAATCCGCTTTTAGAGAATTGAAAACAAAAACAAACAGGCCCTTAGATACACTTATCAAACAAGGAGGGGAACTCCTGAAATGACCATAAAAAAAGCTCCAAAAAATTATGTGTGTGCTGTCTATGACAAGCTTGAAGGATATTTCAGCAAAATCGGAGCCTAGAATAACAACACATGAACATGATAAGTATAAAAAATAAGAAAAACTTTCTGCAAAAGGAATTATAGCACATTGATCTTCTAGCATAAGATTCAGTACTTAAAGGTAAGATACTAAAGTAAAGTCAAATACAATACAGCCATACAGTGAAGTGTAATTTTGCTTGGCCCATGACAAATCATCTTCTAAGTTGTAATAAATCGCCAAATCTCAAACAAAATTCAATCCTGAATGCTGTAATGGCCAGTTGGTCACACAACATATCAGAAGAGAAGTAAAGACAACCAAGTTTCATATCCTGCTACTTCAAGAGTGCTAAGAGGGCAAAAAAGTATGAGGGGATTGTTAAGACTGAAATTTTTATCAAAACAAAATGTTCTCAATAGATTTGATGCCATCTAAAGTCGTCCTATTAAATTACTGATCTAACTTATGGAGGCTTTCAGAACTTGTACTGCACATAAGCTGGATCAGAAATTAAAGCTGCTAGGTGTGTTTATTGACAAACGTCAAAGTGCATAAACAATAGAGTATAACAACAGCCTGAAAATCACCAATACGTGCAAAGCAAGATATGTTGCCACAGAGGCAGACCATCCCGAATGTTGGTGTCTACCTCCCTAAACCGGTTTTCTTTCATAGGCAACTGTATATTGCGCTATCTAAAGCCACCGCTAAAAGCAACACTAAGATACTTGCCGTCTCAGACAAGGAGAAGGACAAGGGCCGGAAGTCTAAGAAAACTCACGGAAACCTCACAAAAAAATATTGTCTACAGAGAAATACTCATATCATAGACAAGATTTGATCAAAATGATACCCAAATCGTGTTGCAATGTAACTGTTTATTTTTAGATCTGTTGGAACGTATACCAAGAATATCATTTCTAAATATATTCTAATGTCATGAATGCTTTATGTACTATGTACAATATATTTGGTTTTTATTCATTTCGAAGAAGAAACCATAGGAACTTTTGTAATTAGGAGAAATAGATGTTTGATCTTGTAGCAAAATTTTCTTTTTTTTGCTTGACTTTTTTTATTACCTAGGAGAAACTAGGTATTCCCCAGTTGTCACTTATGAATTTCACATGATTTTTTGCTAAAGCCAGCACAAAATACTTTAAAATTTATTGGGCAACCAGTCAACTTACGGTCATTTTTCGAAGCTACCTGAGATCCCATCGGTGCTTCAAATCTTGGACCTCACCGGAATCAGCGTTAGAGCAACCCCAACCCACCCCCTAAACCTCTCCCTATCCTAAATTATAAAGAGACTTAGAAAAATATAAGAGCATCTCCAAGAGTGCCCTAAATCCATTCCCAAAACCTAATTTAGAGTTTGATTGAAAAAAAACATGCTCCAACAATTCCTCATTCTTTCTCCCCAAATTTCCGCACGCCCTATACTCTATCCCGACGGCCTCATTTTTCCGCTTCGCGACTGCGCTCCCAATCGCAATTTCTCACCCCTCCCGCGCGTACACCTTCTTGGGGATCGCCTCCGCCTCCAACGCGGTAGCTGCCTGGCGGCATTCGTCGGCGGCGGCGGCGACTGCAGCGAGGAGGCGCGCGTAGTTGCGTGGCAGCTTGGCCTCCCAGACGTCGTCCCCAGATGCGGCGCCTCGGGACGGGCGGCTGAGCCGCGCCATCCGGCATATCTCCGGCGGGTCCAGCCTTAGCAGCACCTCAGAGACGCAGCTCTCCGGCAAGTCCCCCAGCACCGTCCCCCCACCTCCCCTCCCCCTCCAGCCGACGAGGCCACGGTACCCATGAACCAAGAAGAAAGCTCTCGGCGCCGTCGTCGTTTGCTCCCCGAAGGCAACCACCACCTAGTCGCTTCCTTCTTGCTTCCTCTTTTGCTTATCTGAGCAAATTCTTGTGACGGATCAAATCAAAGCAAACTGAAGAATATCGCAGCTTTCGGCTGAGCCCAACCGTTCTCGATCAAAGAAAGGATTCTTTCCACTGTTTCTCTTGATCTTCTGCCGTCTTTGATGTGATGCAGAAGAGGAGACAGGAGCTGCGTAGCTTCGCGTACTACTGATGCTGCTCAGATTTCAGAATACGTGTGAGATGCAAAGGATTTTCTTTCTTTGGTCTGCAGGTGAAGTGCAGATCTTGTGTTTTTTTGGGGTGGTTGATTCCAAGAAATGGTGTAAACTGTACCAAGGAAGAAGAGGTTGTGCTTTTAAAGGAATTCAACCCTGATGGCAGTTCCATTGATTAGGAGATGTTGGCAGCCGGGATCTGAGCTAGTGTAGACGATTACCTTTTTTCTCAATATGCTTGTCGAACATAATTCAGAATTATCCCTCAGTTGCATGTCCTATGATTCTTTTGAACACATATTTGTCTGCTGATAATTTGTAATCTTTCCAGGTTGCTCCTTATGAACGTCCTGCACTAAGCAAAGGCTACTTACTCCCAGAAGGTGCATTCCTCTGGCACACTTGTGTGTAGTCTAATTATATATGTACACAACAGTACATTGATTTGTGACTCTGACAGTAAGAAGGTTCTGTTGATGTACTCGAAGGATATCTTGCAAATAGAGAAAGTTGCACATTGCTTGCTTGTACTTTATGAAGAAGAAATTTGATTAAAATGTTGGCTTGTAAAAGAACTGGAGCATGGGATGGTTATGCATTTTAAAGGAGAACAGTTGACTGTAATATGACATTATGACTTGATTTATGGCACTTACAGAGCACATTACTTGCTCATCTGAAGTTGGTACCAACAATATGTTTAATTGTTGAAGGTGAAATGCAAGGCAAGAATTTCTGCATTATCTGAAACAAATTCTAGTGGTAACTCAACAAATGAGCAATTTGGTGTTGTAGTCTCCTGATGCATTGTTGAGATTTCTTAAATCAAGACAGTTCTTGTTCTGTGGCCATACAGTTAATGCTAATGCTAATCCATCTATCCAGAAAGAGTTCCAGAATCAATGTACAAGCATTTCGGCACTTGCATGTTGATGCAGTGAAGTCAAATATATATATGTGTGTGTGTCATTGTGAAGAAATTATCTTGAATCAAAAGCATGCCTGTATGTGGGCAATTCTTGAATCAAACCCATGCCTGTATGATACATTGAAAATAAATACCAATTCTTGCTACCAAAGAAAAATCATTGCAGTATGCGCCCAGGTTGCATCCGACGGCAATGCACACATGCATGTGATAGCTAGCTAGCTAGGACAAAACGTATTGACGCTGTGTTATTTTGTTTGCAATTTCTGTTGCTTTTGTGGTGCATGTCTTTATTGGACCAAGTCAAAAGTGTTTTTTGGGAGAAAATATGGGAACTGTTGGAGAACAATATATTTTGTAGACCCAAAAAATTTTAGAAAGGTCCCAATCTAAAAATATTGGGAGTCTAAATATTAGGAACTGTTGGAGATGCTCTAAGCTCCAACCCAACCCCTATTATAAACCCCTATTTTAGGGAGGTACTCTCTCACCCCTACATCTAGAGGGCTTCTCGTTGCCCCTATTATTTTCTTTGGTATTTTTTTATTCATTTTAAAATAATAAATCATGAGTGCAAAGTAATAATAATGTTTAGATAAATAATAGAGGTGAGTAATAGGGGGTATGGGTTGGAGACAAATTTGATATAGAGCGTCCCTAATTTTTATACCACCCCTAAATGAGTGATTTAAGGGGAAAATATAGGGGTTTGAGTTGGAGTTGCTCTTAGGATCCATGTGAACTTCTGACAGGTAAACTCTCCGGAAGTCGCGCAACGTGGGCCCCACATGTCAGCAGTCACAGGCCAGTCGCCACCGACAGATCCTGCTCCAGACACGAAACCTTTTCCTACCGACTACCGGGCCATACAATGTTTGAGACCCACATGTCAGTAGCTTACCTGACGCACAGCTCCGCCTCTCGTTCGTGCTCCCCCACCGCCACCTAACCCGTTCACTGACGTGTGGGCCCACGGTGGACTCACCACTACTGGCGCACCCACCAGCACGGGGCCCACGGGATTTGGTGTCGCTTCACTGACACGTAGGTTAACGTCGCTATCTCACCCGCGATCCCACATGTCAGCGCAAAGTTGCTCCTGTCGGGTTCACTGAATGGTCCAAACACGTGGACCACTGACAGGTGGGCTCATGTGCTATGCCCCGCATGTCATACACTAAGGTTTACTGTTACCAGCTTACCGGTAAAAGAAGCATTTCCCCAAGCGCAGTGCTACGCGTACCAACAGTTCACCCACGAAATATGACTAGAGAGCAACGACAAGTGGTCCACGAGTCGGTGAACTGCAATGGGGGCTCCTTGTCAGTGGCGTATTACCGGATTTGGGAGAAACACATTGGGTACTCGCAGCGCATCCGTTTCTCCGCCTCCATTAAAACACCACCTCGTCGCAACGGAAAAGCGCCATCTCGTCTCGTCATTCCCTCTCCGCTCCGCCGAGACGAGCGAGCCGTGAGCGCGCGTCGCCAACTCCACGCACGGCCTAGCCCTCCTCCGCCTCCGTCCCCATGGCGATCTCGGCGGCGGGGGCGTTCGCCCTCGCCCTCGCCGCGCTCTGCCTCGCGGCCCCGGCCGCCGGGTTCTACCTCCCCGGCGTCGCACCCAACGACTTCGAGAAGGTACACGCCTCCTGCTACTGCCGCACCTCATTTGGATCTCTCGCTGTGTTGTGCCGTTTGGGATCGTGCAGTCGTGCTCGGGTCGGATCTGGGGTTAGAGTGGCCAGATCTGCGGCCGTGCGGTTGAGCTGTTATGAGATCTGGATGTCGGTGGCGGCACGGGGTCAGATTAAAGGTGGGGCTTGGCGCAATGTAGGTTGTGCTGGGAATGTCTGGATTCCGAGAAGCCACGCTAGAATCATTGTTTTTTCCACTCGGAATCTGTTATCTGTGTGCGCGCGTTGATCATGACAAGCCGTGGGGTGACGAAACCTTTACGTTCAAAACATTTGCGTGTGCTTTTGATTGCTGATGCATGGTGGCGAGGGTGAAAAAATTTATCGTGATCGAAGTGCGGAGATGGCCGGTGTTTGTGCGGAGGAGAACGTGGAGCTGACGAATTTTACGTTCAGGAGTGCTTGGATGATGACATCACAATAGGAGCTTGCTGGGTTTTGATGTTTAATAGTGGTTATTGTCAGTGATGGTTGATTTACTAGGACTCTACTTTTGGAATATAGATTTGGATGTTTGTTTTTGGCAATGGAGGTCGTTACTATACTTGCTTTACCGTATCGACAGTGTTGGATTCTCAATTTTTGTTGTCCATGAACTCAATACCACAAAAAAAAAAGTACCGTTTGTGTACGCCTACTGCGTAGTCTTTATCGAAGTCAACCGCGAAATAGCTTTTTTGTGTGCAAATTTGGCCCCGTGCGACAAAAATTGCAAAAGTACCCCCTCGTTGAGCACGGAAGAGCTGGCAGGGGACACATGTTCCCTGTCGCACTATGGAACCATGGTATGGCGCCTAGGGCCTGGACCGTGGCATCGCACGGCCAGTGCGGGAGGAGGAGGCATGCCGCAGTAGGCTCTTGCCGCGCTTGCCGTCCGTGGAAGCAGGCTCCAACACTCCCCAATGGCCTTCCGCACTACCAGACTGTGGCAGGTGGCACGTGCCACCTGTTGGGTCTTCCGCGCTCAAAAGGGGGGGGGGCATTTTGCAAAACTCGTCGCACGGGAGCTAGCTTTGGGGAAAAAACACTGGAGGGGCTACTACTGTAAAAAATCTCGTCTTTATCTTATAGATATATTTAATTGTACTTCATTTTTTTCTAGATATCTGACCTATTTTCTTTCTTTGTGTTATTAATATTTGTCTTTAGCTGATGGTTGATGTGTTTTATCATAGGAGGTGTTTAAATTTTTCATTGTACATTTGTTGACACATTACATTACTTCATGATGTCTTTTTCCCTTGAAAGTGTAGGGAACGTATGTCATGCATGATAATAAATTTTCTTGGATCTGTTTTGTTGATATGCTACCACTAGCTTAACACTTACCATTTTTTACATTTATTACCTTCGTTCTATGTTTGCAGAAAGATCCTCTCCCTGTGAAAGTCAACAAATTGACTTCAATCAAGACACAACTCCCCTACTCCTACTATTCTCTCCCATTCTGCAAGCCGGATACTATTGTTGACAGTGCTGAAAATCTGGGTGAAGTTCTTCGTGGTGATCGCATTGAGAACTCTCCATACACGGTTTGTTCTTTCGCTATGCAGTGTTTTCGTTGATCAGTTCTTGACACATTAGGCCTTAGTTAATTTTTTCACATATATGTTTTCCAGTTTGAAATGAGGGAGCCTCAGATGTGTCAAATAGTCTGCAAGATTTCAGTTGGGGAGAAAGAAGCAAAGGTTCTCAAGGAAAAGATTGAAGATGAGTACCGTGTGAACATGTGCGTTACTAGTTCAGTTTCTTGATTGTCTAAGAGTTTATTCATGCCTGTCAATTGTTCTAAACATAAATTCTCTAAATTTAACAGGATTCTTGACAACCTACCTCTAGTCGTTCCTATTCAAAGAGTGGATCAAGAAGGCGCTTATTTCTATCAACATGGTTTCCACGTTGGAGCCAAAGGTCAATACTCAGGGGTAAGTGCGACTCTCTGTATCGATCAAATGCTGTGTAAATGCATAGCCATGCACTTATCTTTTTTCCATGTGTTTGGCAGAGCAAGGATGAAAAGTATTTCATCCACAATCATTTGTCCTTTACGGTGAAATATCACAGGGATGCCCAAAGGGATGTTTCTAGGATAGTGGCATTTGAAGTAAAACCGTACAGGTATACTTGTGCTTAAGATGTTGGTGTTTTAAACTAGTATGCTTTTGATGCATTTGGGTTGTGACATCCTTCCAGCAATTATATTTGAACTGTAAAACTATGACATATTCTGCAGTGTTAAGCATGAATATGATGGACAGTGGAATGACAAGAAGACCCGCCTGACCACTTGTGATCCTCATGCAAAACGTATAATTACATCATCTGATTCTCCTCAGGATGTTGAAGTTGGCAAAGATATAATATTTGCATATGATGTGGATTTCAAGGTCGGAATTTATGTGCAAATTTTTTTGATGAATCTATTCTATCGAGTAATTACTGTAGCAGTAGTACTGTTTATTGTGCGCTAAGTGGAGTGTGAATGCTACGTGTTACTAGTTCATTTTTTTAACTACTCTGTCAGTCTGTCTACTTGCAGGAGAGTGATATCAAGTGGGCACTAAGTGGAGTGTGAATGTTATGTTACCAGTTCATTCTTTTAACTACTCTGTCAACTTGCAGGAGAGTGATATCAAGTGGGCGCTAAGTGGAGTGTGAATGTTATATGTTACTAGTTCATTCTTTTAACTACTCTGTCAACTTGCAGGAGAGTGATATCAAGTGGGCATCTCGCTGGGACACCTATCTACTGATGACGGATGACCAAATCCACTGGTTCTCCATTGTGAATTCTCTCATGATTGTTCTCTTCCTTTCTGGAATGGTTGCAATGATCATGCTTCGAACCCTTTACCGGGATATCTCCAAGTATAACCAGCTTGAGACCCAGGAAGAAGCCCAAGAAGAAACAGGATGGAAGCTTGTCCATGGTGATATTTTCAGGCCTCCATCAAATTCCGACTGGCTCTGTGTTTATGTTGGTACTGGTGTCCAGTTTTTCGGCATGCTGCTTGTCACTATGGTCTTTGCTGTCCTTGGCTTCCTTTCTCCATCAAACAGGGGTGGACTGATGACAGCTATGCTCTTGCTTTGGGTATTCATGGGATTGCTCGCTGGCTACTCGTCATCACGTCTCTACAAGTTGTTCAAGGGATCAGAATGGAAGAACATTGCGTTGAGGACAGCCTTCACTTTCCCTGGCAGTGTGTTTGCTATTTTCTTCTTCTTGAATGCTCTTATATGGGGGCAGAAGTCCTCTGGTGCAGTTCCATTCACCACAATGTTTGCCCTTGTCCTCCTTTGGTTTGGTATCTCAGTGCCCCTTGTTTTTGTTGGGAGTTTCCTTGGTTTCAAGAAACCTGCCATTGAAGATCCTGTGAAGACAAACAAGATACCCAGGCAGATACCTGAGCAGGCCTGGTACATGAACCCGATCCTGTCAATTCTAATTGGAGGGATCCTTCCATTTGGAGCTGTGTTCATTGAGCTCTTCTTTATCCTGACCTCCATCTGGCTGCACCAATTCTACTACATCTTTGGGTTCCTCTTCCTCGTCTTCCTGATACTGATTGTTACATGTGCTGAGATCTCGATTGTGCTATGCTACTTCCAGCTGTGCAGCGAGGACTATTTGTGGTGGTGGAGGTCATACTTGACATCGGGGTCCTCTGCTCTGTACCTCTTCTTGTATGCGACCTTCTACTTCTTCACAAAGCTGGAGATCACAAAGTTTGTGTCAGCCGTTCTGTACTTCGGCTACATGCTTATCGCCTCATATGCATTCTTTGCCTTGACGGGTACAATTGGATTCTACGCATGCTTCCTGTTCACCAGGCTTATTTACTCATCTGTCAAGATTGAGTGAAGTGAGGGCTCTTCCTAATTCTTTGTTGCCACGATGAAGCCGGATTATGCGGACAATGAACGCTACAGATCCTCCAAATTTAGCTATGTGGCCTCAGATTTGAGTTTTCAAAGCTGGTAGTTAAGATCAACCGGTGATTTGTTGTCCCATGATTCAGGTATCATAGCTAGCTCAGTGATTTTTTTCCCCTTTTCATTTTTCATTTTTCTTTTTCTTTTTGATTTAGCCCTTGGATCACGAGAATGCCTATCTAGTGCTCGTTGCAGAGTGAATTGTATACGGATGCTGAGTAATCTCATTTCTGTTCTTGTCAGAATTTCATGTACTTGTTGACCTACATCGAGACTTGCATTAAAGATACAACTGCAGTACAAATATTCGACTTTTTATGTTTCTTTAGCATTGAACTTCTAGTGTTTCGAGTATAGTCCGGACAATTTCGTTTTGGATGTGCCGAGAAGAAATCAATACTGCTACTTTATCTTTCCGAAGATATATTGTGGCTCGGTTAGGAAGAGAGTATAGAGTTTTGGGAACTTCTCCCTAGATTACATTGGTGATGGGTGTAGCTTGAAAGCTACTGGGTATTAGTGATGTGGCAAGCACAGATAAAGCATGAGTCCTGACATTTTGCTTAAAGATTACCTTTTTTTTACATTTTTCTAAAAAGGCCCTGTTGTATGTTGGAAAGAATGGGCCTGTTTGTTTTAGATTCTGATTCTGGATTCTGGTTCTAAAAGCAGAATCAGAAACAAACAGGCTGATTCTAGAATCTGATTCTTACAATCCAGCCCATCCATATATACTAGAATCTACAATCTACTTCATATGTGCTTTTGGATTCCAGAATCAGTTTCTCTACAACCACAATCTAGAATCAGCTTTTAGAGAATCCAAAACTGAAACAAATAGGCCATGAGTCTGACCAGCCAGTGTCTGCGAGAGTACGGAGACACGGTCATTTATACAGTTTTAGACGCTAATGAAAACACCTACTTTTATCCATGTGCCTTTGGGCTTGAGGTAGAGGGGGTATTTCTTTACCCAGGAGTAACCTTAAGTGCACACTAGTTTGTGTATGTATTGTACCTCATTAGAGTTCTTTCCTTACAAGTGAGAGTTACAATGAGCTCTTATATGCGCTCAGTATGTTTAAGTAGGGTGACTTAAGCGTGAGCATCTTCATCATTCAGGAGAGATGATAGTGTATCCAACATCATCGCTTCTTAGGTATAGGTCTCTAACTCTAGGGTCCCACGGGTGGTCTCGAGGCGTACTCTCCTTTTGAAGTGCGACCTCATGGGACACGAGGCTTGGCGGTCTACTCATCGATCAATTGCAAGTGAGACGAGAGTGCCCATAAATATCTATGGGCATCTAGGGGGTCGCTGTAGCGGACCGGGTGTTGATCCATATGCCTTTTATGAGAGAATGAGATGAATTGCCTTAGAGGAAAGGGCATTTCACCAAGCTTTGGTAGGTTAAGACACTCTACCATGTGCTCTTTCCCGGGTAGGATGTGAAGTGCCTTAGGGGCCACGTGATTTGACGACCCTACTCATCAATCGATACCGAGTGAGGTGAGGGTGCTCCTTTGTCCCAATGGACGCTTTTGGGGGTGTCCTCACGGACCAAGAGTTGATTCTCATGCAAGGTAGAGTGCTAGAAGGGCTAGGCACCACACCATATGCCTTTCTCTTTAGAGGGACGGCAAGGTATAGAACCTCCCATCTGGGGCATGATGAGATTTCCCAAAAACCACCCCTATTTGGGAGGTGATAGGACCTCCCAAATACTCAACATGTACTCTTCTTAGAGGTACGATGGAGTATGGGCCTCCCATTCGAAAAGTGATGGGATCTTCTAGTGTTACCTGGAGGTGAGGGCGTCTCCCTGGCTCCACACAAGAGATAATGTGGTCTTCTTAATTCACACTGTGTACCCTCCTTGGAAGGACAATAGAGTATGAGACCTCCCATTCGAAAGATGATAGGGTCACCATTAGGGCTGAAAATTTGGCTCGGGTCTCGCAGCTCAGTTCGGGCTCGGCCAAGCTCATGGCTCGGAGCGAGCCTGAGCCAAGCCTATTTTCTGGCTCATTTTTTTAGCGAGCCGCTCGTTAGCTTGGCCCAATTGGCTCATATGAGCAAAACCTTGAGCCCTAACCTGTTCAGCGCCTCTCCCCTAGACCCCGATCCCAGCGCCCGAGTTCGTCCTCTACCAGTCGCCAGCCATTTGCTAGGGGACTAGGAAAGGGAGAGGAGTTCTCCACTTCGCGGGACCTTGGCCGCCGGTGACCCGTCTGCCTCCCGGTCCCGCGGCCTGGACTAGACGCCTACCGGCCCACCGCCAGCTGTCCCCGGTCCCCCGCTGGATTGGATGCCCGCCGGCCCGCCGCCTGGACGGAAAAAAAGCTTTTGTACTATTTGATGGTCTGACTCGGCGAGCCGGCTCGCGAGCTGACCTCGAGCCGAGCCACACCAAGCCGAGTCGGCTCGGCTCGTTTCCAGCCTTAGTCACCATGTACCCCTTAGAGGGATAATGGAGTATGGGACCTCCTATCCAAAAGATGATAGGGTCTTCTTAACACTATCCTAGAGGTGATGGGTCTTCACGACACTACCTCTCATCCGGCAGGTGGTGGAGTTTTTCAGATACTCACCATGCACGAGCATCTCCTTTCACGTTGCTGGACGGAGAATAGGCACCTAGTCGGAGAGGTACGAGGATTTCCTTGGATATGGCCCTTAAAGATGACCCGATTACACATGGGTCCTGACAGCACAAGAGTGCTCGCAAAGATTACATTTTTCTATAGGACCTTGAAAGATTACACTATTAAACATGGGTCTTGACAGCATAGTAGTCAGCTGAATTAATACATAGGTGCCAGGTCGCCCACGTCGGGAACTAGCGACGCCAACGATGTGGAGCACCGACGACTGGCCGCAGTCGCACTCGCACTTGGCGGTGTCGAAGAGTCTCCTGTGGTTGATTGAAGACTAGACGTGCTACTTTATTTTCTACTAGGAATGTTTTTCGCGACGTGATACGTTACACATGTTGTTTTTTTTCGCAGTAACAATTTCGTTTTTTTTCAGCGGTATTTTTTTAAAATCGTCGAGAAAATGCGTGAAACGGTTGAAAGGATACAAACGCAATAACGTTTAAAATCGTCGAGAAAACGTGCGAAACGGTTGAAAGGATACAAACGCAATAGCGTTTTTTTTTGTATTTATCTGGGGTCCTCTCATGAAGGATCCACGATTGCGTTAAATCAAAAGGTCCTTTTCATGAAAATAGCTGGAATGATCCAAACGTAACTACGCTTTTTTTTCGGTATTTATTTAAGGTCCTTTACGAAAGATTTGTGATTTTTCTGAACCAAAAGGCTCTTTCCGTAAAAAACCGTGAAAATGACCTACATGTAATTACGTATTTTTTGAAAGACCTACACGTAAAAAAACAAACCGAGCCGGTCGTGCGCGACTCGGCTCTGCGCGACGTGGATAGCCTGGGAGGTGAGGAAGTCTGCGAGGCTTAATATAGTTACTAGCAATAATAGCGCGCTACGCTGCGCCGGTTTGTAGAGTCGATAGGACCCATCGGCGAATCCATGGGTTGCTATAAATCTTCGATTAAATCTATGTTTTTTTTAGAAAACGGAAAATTTGTTGAATTTTCGATCTCCGTTTATAAACCTTCGCCGAATCTGTGTTTTTTTTGTGGCGAAAACATTTTTTCCGGGAAAAGCGTGTTTTTTTGTGGCGAAAATATTTTTTTCGGGAAAAACGGAGGTGATAAGTTGCTATAAACCTTCGACGAATCTGTGTTTTTTTGTGGCGAAAACATTTTTTTTCCGGGAAAAGCGTGTTTTTTTTGTGGCGAAATTTTTTTTTCCCGGGAAAAATGGAGGTCGGTAGGACCCGTTGGCGAATCCATGGGTTGCTATAAACTTTTGACGAATCCGCATTTTTTTAGAAAACGACGGCTAAGACCCGTCGGCAAATCGATAAGTTGCTATAAACCTTCGACGAATATGTGTTTTTTTTGTGGCGAAAACATTTTTTCCGAGAAAAACGTGTTTTTTTTGTGGCGAAACTTTTTTCCCCGGGAAAAACGTGTTTTTTTATGGCGAAAACATTTTTTCCAGTAAAAACGGATCGACAAATCGATAAGTTGCTATAAACCTTCGACGAATCTGTGTTTTTTTTTGCGGCGGAAACATTTTTTCGGGAAAAACGTTTTTTTTTTGTGGCGAAAATATTTTTTTCCGGGAAAAACGGTAAAAACGGATTGGCAAATCGATAAGCTGCTATAAACCTTCGACGAATCTGTGTTTTTTTTTTGTGGTGAAAACATTTTTTTCGGAAAAAACGTGTTTTTTGTGTGGCGAAAACATTTTTTTCCGGGAAAAACAGAGAAAGGACCCGAACGTAAGAACCAGGGACCTGTTTGTTAATTTTTTGGACCTGTTCGCTATCCTGAAAAATTAGAAAAGGGCTTACTCGTGATTTGTAATTAACGGGAGGTCTTTCCGTAAAATACCGCTCTAGGGACCCAAACGCGAAGAAAAAAAATAAATTTTTGTCTCACAGAAAATCGCAAAGGACCTATTTGTAATTCGAAAGGACCTATCTGTAATTTCAAAAAACCGGAGGGCTTTTTTGCAAACTGTCTTGGGGGGCATGTGGCCCCCTGATCTCTCGGCATTTTCTCCCGCTATAAAGGGTGTAACCATTACGATGATACGGTTCAACCACACCACGCTACTTACACTTGTATGTATGTGTACCTGTGGGTGTATGGGATGTATATATGACCGTATGAATCATTGGGCACACCCTTTCCTATTTAGAGCATGTACAATAGTAGGATATAGCTATGTCTATATATTTATTTATATCATCTAAAGACAAAATTGAAGACACCTCTACAATATATAATATTTTAAGGTTGTCTCTTAAGATTAATTATAGCATGACAATTGTTTGTTATAGACAATAATTCATATATTAATATTTTATGTTGCTATATGATCGTTCCTCCACAAAGAGATAGTTACACTCTGTATCATCTTTGTCTCTCTCCTATATCAGTAGAAATCTTACGTAACAAAACTTATAGATGACTAATATCACACTATTATACATACTTTTAAGGGCAATTGTACGCGCATAAACTGCAAAATATAGACCCTTCCCCGGTTAGGAATAGGATCACTTAGGGGCTGTTTGGTTGCCGTTTCGTACGAGTCTGGCCGTAGGAGCCTACACCGTCTCAGCCTGGCTTTGGGAAAACGGTTATAGAGCTCGTTTCCCACGAACTTGGCTGCGAGTGCTTTGTGCATCGTACTAGCCTAGCATCCGCACCACGTGCAGGCAACCAAACAACCATCTTGCATGTGTGGGTACAGACTCACGTGATATAACAAACAACCAAACGTTAATTCCTTAACTTCTACGAGTCTAACTATATGGAATCAGACAATCAAATAGCCCCTTAGTTTCTAGAGGTAAGACGTTTGTAGTCCTCTTGGGTTGTGGAAAGTCAATAAGATGGGCTTTGCATTGAAGCCGTATGGGCTTTAAGCCTTCAGCTGTAAACGTTCTCCACTCAATAGTGGATTCGGCCTCAATAGAGAAGAATCAAAGTGTGCCTCCTAGAGGTGCAAACAGATCGGATACGGACGAATTTTACTTATTTCGTATCTTATTTTAAATTTTTTCTCGGATATAGAATCGGATACGGACAGTACCGGATTCGAATACGAATACGGATTACTTTGGTCGCGAATACAAAGCAAATATAGATCATTCCGGATACGGTTAGTCTCGGTCATAAATAGTTAGTCGGATAATGCGTGAAAGCAGAAACCATATATGTCATGCATATTAGGATCGATCAACCATACACAAAACTTTACTAGAACCTTCAAGACATATAAGTGTTTTAAATTCAATAATAGGTGTCTTCCCTACATAAAAATAATATACAGACAAGTATAATTTCAATCAACATATGAACTTATATGATGTATAATGTTTATATTTATCGGATATCTATTTCACTAATTTATACTGATATTTTTTGGATATCTCGTATATGCGGGTACGGATCGGATACGAATCATATACTTCTCTTCCCATATCTTAACCCATATTTTTTCGGATAGGCGGATTCGAATCCGGATCGAACCGGATATCATTTTTTCGGATTCGAATCGGGTTTTAAACGAATTTGGGCTCGAATCGGTCGGAAATTATCCGTTCCGTTTACACCCCTAGTGCCTCCTCCTCCTCTTTTTTTTTTGATTGAGAGTTCGACCTTTCATTGTTAAAAGAAGATGAACATTAATACCAAACCGAGGCTTGAATCTTGGTGAGCAAAGACATAGCTAGCCCACTTAGCCAACTGAACCTTTGGTCAGTTCTTGTGTCGTATTCTTCCTTATGAGTAAATTACACAAAAACAAAGATTTGAAATTGTTTGCGAGAAAGAAACCTACACGTTTAGATTTGTACTTCGACACACTGTTTGTCAAGAATGTTGCAGCAAGCTTCATCTCCATTGAATCCGGCACTTCCATCTACATGTGGGACCCATTTGTTCACTCCTGTTTGGTACGAAACAACTGGGTTCGTTTTAAAAGTTCCAACCATGTATAGCCGGAAACATGAAATCCTCGTGTCTGTGGTGTCCAGTGACGGACTCACAACATAAATATAGAAGATGCTCATACGTTAAGCCAATGATCCGCGAAGGACTAGTACTAATTTTAGGTATGTTTATCTAGTTAAAATCTTATGAATTGTGTCGCACTAATACAAGGACCAATAAGAAACCGGTGATAAGGCCCCTATAATCTTGCGCACCTTTGAATTCCGCACGTATGCCTCCTCTCTTGAGCTGGCGTCATGGCTTTTTTTCTATATTCAAACCGTACAAATGTACTATGTATGTTAATTGAGCAGTGCTTCAATATTTTCCTTCCAAATACAAGTTATACAAATTTTAAAGCAAACGAAAAGGTAAATAATAACCATCTACCCTTCATTCATACTTTAATATTTGTGCAACTGTTAAAAAGAAAAGCATAAAAACACCTCTCATATTAATTATATCCATAAGCTTTTTATCAAACAAATTAGGATGTGCTACTTAAGAATAGCTAACAAAGAAAACACGTTAGCATACTTTAATATTAAATTACAATAAAATTTAAATTACAACAAAATAATATCAAATAGGAAGATAAAAATCATATCAATTTATAATAAAAATAAATAAAAAACAGTACAATATTAATGCGGGTGGTTAACCGTAGAGGGCCGGAGCCCACCCCGGTGGTATCCTTTGTAAGGCGTTCTGACCAAGACATGCCTGTCTGCAAGGCACAAATTTCACTTAACAAACCTTGGAAATTTTTTTATTTTATACAAGAAACGCGCCGTATTTACAGAAATATACAACAATCTCGCGTATTTACTGAAATCTCCACCGATTTCGCAATCTCAAAACGCGAAATCCCAATTTCGCAGCTTCAAATTGCGAAATCATTGATTCAGCGTTTTCAAAGCGAAATTGAGGTATTCGCATTTTCAAAAACGAAATCGGTATTCGCAAACCGAAAGCGAAATTGAGCGTGCCGTCAGATTTCATAAGCGAGAACGCGAAATCGGGTTTTATAAGCGAGAACGCGAATTATTTGCCGCACGCGTGGACGACGCTGAAATGACATGACTGTCGGTGCTTTGGTAGCAGACGGGCATGGACGCTGCGTGGAAAAAGCTTCGCTCTGTGTGCGCTAATCAAACATCCCTCCTTTCATTGCATGCACTCAAGGCGCTTATAAATCGAGAGTTCGAAACCGAGAGCGCCGAGAGCCGAGAAAAGCGAGAGCGCTGAAATAGCGAGGAAACTGAGAGCGTTCAGAGAGCTGAGGAAACCAAGAGCGCGAAGAAAATAGAGAGGTGGAAAATTAGTGCGAACAGAGATTTGAAACCAGGATTTGTGATGAATTTAGTCGCTGTTCATACTTTATTGAATTTTGTGAGAGAATTTTCAATTATTTCATTTGAGATTCGTATTTTGCAGGTATCCTCCAGGAAGGTTTTTTGGTATATTGCTCAAGCTTCAGTGATCTTCGATACAGCTTCGATAAGGTTAGTTAGAAATATTCATAAGCATATTATTTTTGTGATATTAGCGTAATTAGTGGAATATTAGTACAAGGAGCGTTACATAAAAGCACGTCAAATAAAACGAGCAGCACGTGAATTGATAGTAATTGTTTACATGAAATGATAGTAGTGGCGTAATGAGTAGTACGTAGCATGAGAAATAATTAGTGTAATATTAATGCAAGTAGTAGTATGTGAAATGACCACGTTGATTTAGTGAGTAGTTCCTAAAATGAGGATGGAATGCGTAAGAAATATTGTCACGATTTTTCTTGCTCAGTAGTAATTATGGATGCGAGTAACTATACTTAGTGTTCATGAAAGGCGTAGATAAATAGTGTGTACATCGTGTGAGTGCAGTGCAATTAGCAGTAGAAAAAATAAAGTTATTATTATATGCAACGACGATATTAGAATCACTACCCCTACGTAAAAGAACAGAACATGATCACCATAATGGCATACTTATGAGTGTTCATGTTTTGTAGGAATTTACTACGAGCTATCGTCATTTCTTGGATTAGCTGATCGGGTTCCCTATTTCGGTTTTCTGGTATTCATTACAGCTTCACACAGGTTAGTTTTTAATCTTTAGGAACATTATTATGATATTCATGTAGTACTAGAAAAATATATAGAATAAGCGTTCTAGTAGTGTGACATAAAATTACAGTAACAATAATAATATGTAGAATAAGCGTTGTAGTACCGACCAATTTTTTTTTGTACTTGTATTAGCGACATTAATTTATCTATTTGTTGTAGCGACTTATTTTTATGTAGTTGTTGTAGCGACTTATTTTTGTGTACATGTTCTAGAGACTTATTTTTGTGTAGTTGTTTTAGCGGCATAATTTTTTTAGGTGTAATAGCCACATTAATTTGTTTATTTGTTGTAGCGACTTAGTTTTATGTAGCTGTTTTAGCGATCTAAATTTTGTGTAGTTGTATTAGCGACATTAATTTATCTATTTGATGTAGCGACTTATTTTTATGTAGTTGTAGTAGTGACTTATTTTTGTGTAGTTGTTGTAGCGACTTATTTTTGTGTAGTTGTTCTAGAAACTTATTTTTGTGTAGTTGGTTTAACGGCATAATTTTTTTAGGTGTAATAGGCACATTAATTTATTTATTTGTTGTAGCGACTTAGTTTTATGTAGCTGTTTTAGCGATCTAAATTTTGTGTAGTTGTTTGTAGTTGTATTAGCGACATTAATTTATCTATTTGATGTAGCGACTTATTTTGATGTAGTTGCCGTAGCGACTTATTTTTATGTAGTTGTTGTAGGGAATTATTTTTGTGTAGTTGTTGTAGAAACTTATTTTTGTGTAGATGGTTTAGCGGCCTAATTTTTTTTAGGTGTAATAGCCACACTAATTTATTTATTTGTTGTAGCGACTTAGTGTTATATAGCTGCTTTAGCGATCTAAATTTTGTGTAGTTGTTTGTAGTTGTATTAGCGTCATTAATTTATCTATTTGTTGTAGCGACTTATTTTTATGTTGTTGTCGCAACGACCTATTTTTATGTAGTTGTTTTGTCTAATGAACAAATAGCCGTAAACTTTAGCAAACGGACCTTAAATTCGACAAAACCAAGTTCCATCACCTTGAAATGATATTCCCTAGCTTACCATGCAAAAATAACATCAGTTTGATCAACTTTGAGTTAAGCTCATATTAAGCCTAAATCACTATTCATTAGAAAAACACCTTGAACAAATGAGAAACATCGCGGAATCAACTTTAAAACACTCGTAGTGATATTCCCTAATAACCCTTGAAAAATGGATAGATTATCCCTTTCGATTGTAGTCATGGCAAGAAAGAAAACCGAACCGCAATAGCGCTAAAAATGTGGTCACTTAAGTATTTTCACGGTCAGTAAAATATCACATATAAACATAAAGTTATGAGAAAATAGCGTAGGATCATTGTCTAATACATATTCTACCATAATCTGGAAAAATATGTTCATTATAACTCCATTTGTGTATTAATCCAATCAGAAGAAAGACCCCAAATGATCACATCAGCACAGAATCGTTATCACCTAAGCCTCTTCGGCGACTTATAAAATAGCTCGTCCAAACACAAACTTTAGGGGAATTGGGCGACGACGACTGATCACATCAGCACAGAATCGTTATCACCTAAGTCTGCATCTAAGTGACGACGACGACTTCGTGTCACCTCCACCTCGACGTTCAAGCACTACAAGAACTGGGCGTCCTACAAACAATACAAGGGGCGTCCGGCCAGTGGCGAAGGAGGGCTTGCTCTAACTATGGCTATGACGATGGCGACGACGACTTCGTGTCATCTCTACCTCGACGTTCAAGCACGACAAGAACTAGGCGTCCTCACGAACAATACAAGAGGACGTCCGACCGGTACCGAAGGAGGGCTTGCTCCTAACTATGGCTATGACGATGATGACGACGACTTCGTGTCACCACCATCTCGACGTTCAACTACTACCAGAGCTGGCCGTTCTACGAACAATACAAGAGGACGTTCGACCAACGCTGCAGGAGGGCTTACTCGTAACTATGGCGATGAAGATGACGACGACGACTTCGTGTCACCACCACCCCGACGTTCAAGCACTACCAGAGTTGGCCGTTCTACGAACAATACAAGAGGACGTTCGACCAACGCTGCAGGAGGGCTTACTCGTAACTATGACGATGAAGATGACGACGACGACTTCGTGTCACCACCACCCCGACGTTCAAGCACTACTAGAGCTGTCCGTTCTACGAACAATACAAGAGGCCTATTCCGACAACCATAGCCTTAGAATGTATGGTTTTCTGACTTAGTCCTTCACTGGAATTATGTACCCTATGTTGAATCCCAGCTTTACAGATGTCTTTCGAAGTGGTTTCCAGTTTGTATCCGTATTTTACATGTTAAACATGCTTTAATTAGAACATTTTCGTGTGATTGAGGCTGCATTACAAAATTTTTAGTGCCATGATTCACCTATATTACAAAATTGAAAAGGCATTGAGGCTGCACTGTGTTGTCCACTCGGTCTAAAAAGGCTCTGAGGCTGCAGTGTATTTTCTACTAGCCCTGAAAAGACTCTGACATTGCAGTGTATTGTCTACTCGGCCTGAAAAGACATTGACGCTGCAGTGTGTTGTTAAGTCCGCTGAAAAAGCTCGAGGCTGCGGTCGTTGTCAACTCGGCTTTGAGAAACCGTGGGACACAATCTTTGGGGCGGAGGCTTATGTGCCGTGTTTGCTCTCCGAGTGCCCCTAAGGCCTATATAAGAAGGGACGATGTGTTTTAAGAAGCACAGGAGAAGAGGAACAACCAAGGTGAGGAAGTCTCTAAGATATATCCGTTCATTTTAGGTGAGGATCAAGACAAAATGCCGAGGCGTGCAAGTTCAAAGGGAAAGGGCAAAGAAAAAGAAGAGGGAGGCTCTTCGACCTTGCCGCGCACAGCGTACCAAGATCTCTTCCTACCGACTGGGGTTGTCGCACCGATGTATTTGTGCGGAGATCCTTGCAGGCTTGTCCGCTCATACGAGTTTCCAACTTGGAAGAGGCGGTATTAGAAGTGCCGCAACTATGAATTCGACCCGCCGGAGAAGGCCCGGAAGCTTCGCCTCATGGTAATAATCATACGTGTTTCCTAATATTTCTACATGGAACTTTCCTAATTTTTGTTTCATGCAGTCGCCTCCCCCACTGTGTGAATTTGAGAAGTGGTACGACGAGAAGATCGACCCGGAGGACCAAAGGCTCCTTGATGAAGAGTTCGACAAGCGGACCATAGGGAGCGACTTCAAGCGCTTGACGTGACGCCAAGACGCGAGGAGGCGAGCCGCAAGGAAGCGGAGGAGAAGGAGGCCGGAGAGAAAGGAACGAGAGAGGCACGTCGTGCGAGAAGCCCCACCGAGGCATGGGAGAAGGGAAGTGGCCTCGATGCACTCGATGAGCGTCATGTTATATGCTCCTCCCAATTTTAAGCCGTAATAAAAATGTAACCTACCTTATTTTCATGATAACCACGAGTTGATAATCACCTGTCTCTTATTTTCCGCATAAATTATATGAATTTCTTCTATATCTTCTTGTTGTCTCCCAATTATATTATTCTCGCAATTATTACGAAACTACATTACTTAAAAAATTCCTTAAACACTTCAAAAACCCATTGTGTCACGAAAGGAATAAAAATCTCGACGTTCAACCATGCATAAAATTTCTCACTCGTCGAGTCGAAATGTCTTATTCAACCAGTCCGACCAGAAAAGGTTATCACGCACCGAAATAAAATTCTCCAACAAAAATATTTCTGATAAAAGATTTTCTATATCACTAATAAAATAGATTTTTTTATTTATTCAACCCTAGTTGACACATGAAATTATCACCCGTCCGACCGGAAATGCGACCCATGTGTACGGAGAGGCCACTTTTGCAATTCTGACAGTGCTACTATCTGAAATTTTAAAAATACACGAGAATGTTTGTATATTTTTACGTGACATTTTACATCATGTCGAAAACGCTTAAATGATCAAGTAGTTCTTTTAATGATCAAACAGTTCTTAGTAGTTCAATACCTCAGATAGCGATTTTTACAATATTCCTCGAGTGACTAGCACGTGGTTTAAGTGAATGGGGTGCGATGCCATTAAGACGAGATTAGCGAGACCGCTTGAACGAACAAGAAAATTGCTCTGCTCTGCAGCTGGTTCCTTCTTTTTTTCCCTTGAAACCGAAAAAGCAGTGTAACATTTCATCCACAGTGCGGCCAGCTCAATTTCGCATCCTGAGATTGCGAAATCTGACGTGGCACTTCAATTTCGCGTTTTGAAACTGCGAATCTGAGTTCGTTTTTCAAAATGCGAAATCGTCAATTTCGCATGTGAGAACGCTGAAATCGCTGATTTATAAACCGAAATTGCGAAATTGCGGTTTCGCGTTTTGAGATTGCGAAATCGGTGGGGATTTCGTAAATCTGCGAGATTGTTGTATATTTACAGTAAATCTGGTAGCGTTTTTGTATAAAATAAAAAATTTTCCACAAACCTTAGTAGGTAGCTACAGTATAAGTTTGTGCATTATTTGTACGAAAAGGAGTTGCACTGGCGCACACCCTTGGTTATGCTGCCCATAGCAGACCCAGAATATGCACAGGAAATTTATCATATATCCTATTTTATTGAGTGTAATTGATAAAATATTATATTTGTCTTATTGACATATATCCCTGAGACATTTTATCAATGGCATATATAAGTGAGAGCATTTTATCAATTAATCCAATATGCACTCTTATATGTACATATATATTTTCTTTTAAAAAAGAATATCGGGACACACTTTGTTTTTTTGTAAGCGGCAATACTATACACACCAACTTTTCCGTTATACATTCCTTCAACACTTGATTGGATGGTGTAGATCAAAAGTTGTTCGTGTAGATCATAGTAAGACTGGGTGTGAGGGGAAAAAAATCAAAGGTTAATATCATCTTACGTATCTATTCCTTATCTAAAGTTGCAAGGAATGGTGCCCTCTGGTGCAATCTGTACGTTAAGTCCTCCAATCACCTAGCGCCATCTGTCCTATGCTCTTCTCATTCGGCGTAGCTCCGTGCGAATGGCTTGATGGATCCAGTCATCTGGTTATCAGTACGCACTCTTGCCGGTCAGGATCCTGTGCTCAGGGGCTTCTTGCGCCGCTGGATCTTGCACCGTCATCGGATCGCACGGCTCTAAGCGGACGGCCCAGATCGATTCCTGCGCGCTCGCACCAAAACCCTATCGCGTCTCCCTCGCGCCGCACTCGCCCAGTCGTCCGCGCCTCCTCACCTGCTCCGCCCGGGTGCGCTCCTCCACTCCCTCGCCACTTATCGCGTCTCCCTCGCCAAGACTTTCGCCAGATCGTCCCGCCTCCTCGCTTTGCTCCGCCCGGTGCGCGCCTCCGCTCCGCCTTGGGTTGCGCCTCCACTCCCCAAAATCCTAGCCGTCCCTTTGGGCCTTGCCGCACTGGCCGCCTCGCGCTCGCCTCCTCCTCACCGTCGCCACGACCCGCAATGCCATCTAGCATGGCCGATCTGGTCACTCCCCTCGGCAGGATGCAGGCCATGCCCTCGATACAACCCGCAGTCATAATCGATCGTAAATGCGCTATGCGCGCGATCTGTGCGCTCTCCGCAGCCTCCTCCTTACCAGCAGCCCGGTGGCGTACGGCCTGGATGGCGCTTTTGTAGATCTGACGCCCTCACAGCTCATCGTCTGAGTCTCTCCACCTTTCATCGCCACCTACCCGCACCGTCGGCCTCCTGTCTCGTGGGGATGGCAAACTTGGAGTCCTCTCAAGAGCACGATGTATGCGTACCCAGATTTATTTGTCGTTGAGGTCTTTATTGCTTCTTCTACCCACATCGAAGGTATGAACCGCATGTATTGGATCTCCCGCTTATTATTTGGTATGATTGGGTTCTATGTATGATTTTGCGTGTGCATGTTCATATGTGTGTCCCGTACTGCTGCGAGGGGGGCATGTGCCGGATCTGCCGTAACCGCTGCGATGAGGACCACCCGTTCCGCTACCCTGCGCTTGCCATTCGTACACTAGGACTGCCTCCTGCAGTGGCTCGATCATAGCAACTCATTCTTCTGTGAGGTAACCAACCGCCTCGCCCTGCTCCCCTATCGATGCAGTTGGGTCAATAGGAATTTTATTTCTTTGCACTGCTGTCTTGTTTTGCAATATTTTGCGGATGGCCAGAAGGTACATTTTAGAGATTGCTTACTATCTGTGATAATGTTTGGATTGTGTTACTTGCTCTTCTTTAGAGGTTAAGCAAAATATTGTATCGAGGATTACAATCAGAGGGCTATGATGATGAGGAGCGATTGAATACATTAGGATTAATACTTGTTTTTCCTTGCTGGTGTCTTCTTCTGTACCTCTCTTTTATTGGTTCACCGGGCGGCGGATGCCATCAGGTCCTCTCCCATTGTTGTTGTTACTTTTTCTGCTCCTATGTCCAGCAACAACGATACAGATGCCTTATTCTCTGATCATCTCTTCCTGCTGATCACCATTGCTATTTACCGTTTGTCAATTTTTCCATTGATTATAGTGTTCTCCTGTATTGCTAATTTTCCTCCTTTCCTATTTCTTTTAGGATCATGTCATCCGGCTATAACGATGAATCTCTAGCTCGCTACAGCTAATAAGCAAAACAGTGGCTATGTCAGAACGTACCCAATATTCAAGAATTTCAAATTAATTTTACTGTTATACGCGTGTTTCTGTGAACCTATTATGTGTTCAGGTCTTGGCGATCCGCTCCAACGATGACAATATCTGTATTCAACTTGAAACTGGAAATCATATTTATGAATATCATGAAAGGTACTTATCTTGGGAAACTAATCTAATATCCGGGTCCATTTATCGCTTTCTTGGTCAGTATATGTATGTCTGAAATTTATGGCATCAAATTTAGTAACAATGACAAGTCTATGCTTTTGACAAGTCACAACCTTATATATATTTTGGATGCAAATGGAGGGGATAAGGTCATTTAGCGCTATCATCGCAAAATTTTGCTTTAGATATTAAGCTATGAAGTGCATGATTTCCTGTAATTTTGTTATTAACATCCTCACAACCTTTTTATTAATTTTTTACTAATTAATATTTGTCATTAATTTGCAGAGGTATGGCTTTAGAGTGTCTCCCAACATAACGATCAAGCCACTTTCTCTTGAGTGCTCAATATGCAATTTCGGAAATGGTATATATTATTGTCGTTTTCCGTTTCCCGACATCTATATTACAACATATTCTAATATGTACGGTTCTAACAAAAATTACCCATAGGTTTTTTTGCAGATGTAGTTAGAACTTCAAAATTTTAAAGTATATCTAACCTTTGCCTTTTGTGTTTGTTGCATGATTACCTGTTCTATCTAGACTATTGAAAGTCCTTTACGGATGACCTACAAGATCGGTATCTTCATTAATAGAAGACATAACTAAGTTAGGGTTTTCAGAAAGAATGTTACACATAGACTTGCTTGCATTGAGTATGCAGCCATTCCATCACTTGTGATGCGATTGGAGTATATAAGTGTTGAGGCATTCCCTCCGTTAAGAATGTTCTCATCTGGACTTAATGGTATTTTCCCTGTTCGGATGTGTGTTTTCTGGGTGGGATGTGTTGAGGCAGAGTTGGTGTCAATTGCCGGGTTTATGCAATTTAGAAACAAGATGTTTTCGATACCTATAATGCCTACTTAGATGTTAGCTTTTCTTCATAGAGAAGATTGTGCGTTTGTTGGTGGATGTCATGGTTTAGATTTGGTTGATTCATAACGCATTGACATTTAGTTATTAATGTACCATCCACGCTTCTGTTGATTTTCCAACCCTCTTATGGTCGGTCCCTGCGGACATCACCGCTACTTGATATGGACGAGAGGAGGAGGACAACCGTCAGTGGACACCACGATCCCCACGTTTTGACCTTCCTGAGTATTTTTGTACTGGTGAATTCATTATTTACAAATGTGAAGGAATGTATTCTGAAATTTGCTTTACATCGCATTCTGATGGTTGTAGTGAATGATGGTTGGAGGTATCAATCGACTAATCTGGTTGAAATCCTTACCTCAGGCTGCATAGACAATACAACTCGGTATCTCTGTACTCTTCAGACCTAAAATACATATATTATTTTGTATGGCTCTTCTGTTTCCTATCTATTCCTACATAGGCAGTTGTGCTCATATTAGGAATAGTAATGTCTGATCAAAATGCTTAGCCACTGAAAGAAGATCGCTTCTGCTATGTGGGTGCCATCAGATCACGCTATCGTTTACACCTGCAGCATGATTTAGTCCACAATTTTTTACATTGCTCTCTATACAATTTCTCATATAGTCTTTCCATCACTGATTCTAATGAAGTACTGACTATTTGCATCTTCCATAGCTCAAACAATTGTATATATCTCAAGACGACTCTTGCTAAAAGAAATTGTCAACAAATTACATCTAGCATTGCTCTGCATCTTATCTGTCCAAACCATTGTCTTACAACAGAATCCAGTTTCTTTATGTTTATTGGGACGGTGGTCTGTGTTTCTGTTTCTGATTTCTGATCTAGGTATAGGACAAATCAAGTTGTTGTGATCACTGCGATATTCTATTTTGTCTATTGAATTACAAAGGTATAGCCATTCCCATATCTGAATAAGCTTCCAGATTGTGGTTTTTAGTTAGTTGCTTTTGTTAACTGTTTGTTTATATATTCCTCTTGAGAAATACACCTGTCTTTTACTTAGGAAATGCATATGCACCATTTAAAGATTTAGTTACATTCTCATCTATGCTTATCTTTTGCTATAACAAATATATCTATTTTAGTATTCTTATCACGATTGTGCTCTCTAGGGCGCCTCCTCAATAGTCTGTTAACTCTTTTAGAGATGGGTGGTTTCTGTGAACAACGTACTAATAAGGTCAGTAATGTATATAGTCCTCCTGAAATTGATGGAATTCTATTGAAGGAACTGTCTAGGTTTCTGAATGATTCTCCTCATCATGATGGTCCTCATGGAGAGGTAGTTATATATTGTTCATTTCTTAGTTTACTTTGTATCGCTTATTTTTTATGCTTCTGCACAAATGATTGGGTCTCAGAGCTCTTTGTTGAATTCTGATTTGTGAGTCTTACATATATGATGCTCTATAGCACAACCTATTCTGCAACCGGACCTTACTGCAACAAAATCGGGATTACAGCCTAACCTAGCTTGACCATATTGCAATGGAATTACATGAGGATTTCGGTCCGCCGAGATCTTTGTATGTTGGGGCCGGTGGGGACTGTGCTGGTTGCTAAAACCTTCTCTTTAGCGTGCTTATGGTGCTCAATGATAATAGCTACTGTGTTGCACAGGATATCAGGGAAATTTGCTCTCAGCTACTGCAGATGAAGGATACTATTGAAAACCTGTGTCGGAAAACACACTCTGAAAACCACGCTTTCCTTAGGTAATTAGTGATTGTTGATTCATTCTGTTCTGAATGTAATCTATGGACGATGTATTTTATATTGTTGTTAGTAATTTCGTATAGCTGGTTGTTATATATTTTCAATGATGTCATACTCAGTTACCAATTGTTAGGCAATTTATGTAGCTGTTAAGACAACCTGCATTCCTTAGAACTATTGACATGTGTTTAATTACAGTGACTTGGATATTGCTGCAAGATTAGCCATGAGGGATCAGAATAGCGAAACTTTCGTTCAAGTAATACTATAGTACGTTAACGGATATGTTTCTAGAATTAATATGGGAACAATGACAAATTATGGTATTATGTGAGCTGCTGCTTCTTCTTTACTTTCTTTTCCTTTTCTTTCTTTTTTCCCCTTTTTTTTGGTCAAATGACACACCAAATAAGGATATCTGCAAAGAAGTTGGTGAATGGTGATATTCACTTGCCTATCAGTTTCTATAACTCCAATTTGTTGATTACAGATAGCCTAAAAGAATAACTTATCTTGTTTCGGTGGCACAAATTGATTGCTCCGTAATTGGTACTTGGTAGTCCACTGTTTAGAACGCACACACGTACTGACTTCTAATCTTGTTGTCTGTACTTGAGCAAACACCAGCCTTTGTCTACTTCGAACAAATCATGTCTTTCTGAAAAACTCTATCTACTACTGCATTAAAGTTCTTAGCTAATGTTGATATTTGGTTCTTTTTTGTGATAGGTCTCTTGGTAAGAGCACATCAGGTATAGAAATCTGTTAGATAGCTCTTTATTCCCATTCTACTTTTGTGATTTATGTACAGGTAAACAAATTTTTATATGCACTTAATGGTTTAACATTCCCTTTTGCCTTTCTTACATGATTGGCCCACCAACTTTTGAATGTCAGGAGAAATGTGGTTGTTTGCAAGGTGTGAATTTGACTTAGCAGCATGAATGACCTAATAATACATTGATGACTGATGTCTTTGGAAATTATATTGTTCAGAAGGTATGGGTAACAATGATTTGTCTGTCAGTGCGATAGCCAACCTAATTTTTTCTATCTCACCATGAACCTTTGAACCAGTTTTTCGCAAGGAAGCACAGCTCACATAAAGGAATTGGCAGATCAGCTAATTTCACGTATCTTAGCACTGCATAGTAAGCATATTCTGTAAACAACATTATTTACTTGTCTTTTCGATCATTACAGTTCTACCTTCTAGATTAAGAGGAGTGCATACAATGCCAGGATCGATCCACGAAATTCATGCACACAGATGATACTAACCAACAGAGATGATGCTCATCATCTTTGATTCAATTTTGCTGTTTAGATTTACTGAATCCTAGCGCTCTAACATTATTGCTTTATGTATTGTTTGCTTTTTGTTTCTGCGCGAGGACAAACAAAGGACAATTACAGATGTAAGTTCAACAATGCATTTTGGACAATGTTTACTTCAGTAGAATCGCTTTGCATTTCTAATGAGGTGTGCCTTATCGTTA
The DNA here is from genome assembly GCA_036346375.1 of Guadua angustifolia. Taxonomy (NCBI): domain Eukaryota; kingdom Viridiplantae; phylum Streptophyta; class Magnoliopsida; order Poales; family Poaceae; genus Guadua; species Guadua angustifolia. The sequence goes on along the minus strand of CM070521.1, from coordinate 2,395,330 downwards.
CCGCAATCTACGTTATTAGTCTTGGTAGATCTTCCAGATGCATTCTGTTACCTGTTTTTTCTCCTCTATATCAGGCTTGGGAATACTGTAAGATTGGCCTCTTCTTAGTTTTGTCGATAAAGAATTTCTTACCGTGTGCAAACTGGGTGATTCTAATCTGTTTTGTTGCCTATTCGTCTATTCTTCTTTTCACCTGTTATCTATTAATCTGCCTGTCTAATGTAGATGGATTACCATATGGGTGTTTTATATTGTACTGTCGTTTGTTTGTATTGCTTTTCGAACACTTAGATGCATCAAAGCTAGCCGCACGCAGCGTAGCGCGTGGAACCTACCTAGTATACTACAAAATGTGTAGTGTGTGAAGCATTTTCCTTTTGAAAGCACATCTACAGTCCCACGGATTAGGCTAATTGACGAATACTCATACCAGGGTATCTCATAGCAAAGTATACATCAATTTCAAGATCGTATTTCTCTCGGTCATCTGGACACGATGGCAGTAAAGCTGGCAGCGGTGCAGAATGCTGAAGAGGGTATTACCAAAGTCCCCACACCTCACAGATGGGATTATCACACAATATTGGCTGAGATACCAAATAAGCCATCTTGGACCCAGCTTTTCGGCCCAGGAGACCACGAAGGATCCCCGGCCCCGATCGAGCCCACTAAGATGACTCCGACCAGACCCCGGGTCCGGCGCCCCAGCAGGCTCCGACCTGGACCCGGGTTCGGCGCCCCAGCAGCCTCTGACCTGGCCTCAGATTGGGGCCTCAACGAGCTTGAGCCCCGCGCCCTCCGTCGCGACAACGGTCAACAGCGGGATGGTCACCTGCCCGGCAGACATGACAGTCGTGCTATGACGGGTGGCTCCTTCCCAAGGTGGCCAGGGGGCCGCCAGCATAAAGCACCCGTCCCGTCACGCCGTCTAACAGGCACACAGAGGGCAGGTGCGCGCCTTCCCAACGGGGCGCTGTCCGTTGTGTCTACTGACCCCAGCATGGGATGAACAGGGATCCGTCAATCACCAAGACCGAAGGCCGGGACATCCAGACATAGCGTACCCCTACCTTTTTCTCCAAAACTCCCGTGTAACCTGCCCCCCGCCTATATAAGGGGAGGCAGGGCCCTCAGGGAAGGGCACGCAGACATCAACCGATCCATCCCTCCTCGTTCATTACGAGCCTTCCGACCTAGGCAAACACTCCCGAGCACCCCTACTCGGACGAACGCTAAGGGCCTGTCCTCAGCGCACGCTTGTAATCTCTTGTAGCCTGCTACACCCATAACAATAAGAACCACCGCGCGAACTGGAAGTAGGGATATTCGGTCCGAACCAGTATACATCCGGGACCCCCGTAGTCTAATCATTCAAGGAGAGAGGACGCGCGACTCCTACACTTATAAATTTACTTGCCGGTTATACGAAACACCGACACTAATCTTATCCGTTTATCAAAGAAACGACGCACTATCGATCAGACGCTATAAAAAGAATAGCTACACTAAATTGCAACAATAATGACTGTTGCTAAACTGAATGAATGATACGGTGCCAAGGTGAATCTAAGCAGTTCTTTCCTGGTTCAATAACCTAGAGTAATAATGTCACCATGACATTCTATATAATTTAATGACAGGGGATGTGCTTTTCCCAGAATTCCTACAGTTCCTATGCAGTCATAAGGTGACTGTAATTTAAGCGGTCATTGGTATTCAGTACTAGAAGCAACAAATAGTCTAGATCGTATAATAGTGCTCAACTACAGTAGATTAGTACAGTAAAACACCGTTACATTACTTTCTAAACAGTACTTCAGAAGATTTGAACTATCATTTTTTGATCCAGCCATTATCATTGGATCTCGTCCCATTTCCCTGGTACTCTGCTCCTTGTGCCACTACCTTTGCATACACCAGAGCCTTAGATTCCTTTTCCAGGTTCCGCGTAACGTTGTTCTATCAAATTGTACCTAGATATTGTGTAACACAAAGCTACGCACTAACATTAAACAACACAGCATCTCCATCGATATTGTACTAGAACCACAAGCACATAATATTCTAAACATTTTTTTTCTGATCAATATTCTTGAAGTCTTTGATGTAATTAAGGACAAGTTTTAGTTATTGTGCTATGCTGTGTTGCGGAACTTGTGTTAACGTTAGTAAGAGCAAGAACAATAGCAAAGCCTATTACTTACTTTATCTCTCATCTATGTCATCTAGAGTAAGTATTAAAGCCAGTTTGTATAATAGTTATCTCTAAAGATTGGTTGTAGATACCGTGCAAAAACTCTCTTCTCTCTTTGTACACACTAATTTACCTATGCTCCTGTACAATGCTTACTACTAAATAAGAGCTAGCTCTCTTCTCTCTCATCTTTTCTCACTCTTCTACATTGGACAAAGCTGATGCGGACATGCTGAGAGTAAGCAGAGATGGTCTTATTGTACATACCCTAAAATTTTGCTGTTACAGCTCTAAAAAAATTAATTTCTATACCATGTATGTGTATATATAGGCCTTATAAAAACTTTGAGCAACGTGAAGGGATACCCAGTTGGGGATGCTCTGAGCCCACATGCTTGCCCCATGTGGACGGTGTGCAAGATGGATTGCATGGAAACAACACAAGAAACAAAACGAAATGGTGTGTGTCAATTGCAAACCCATATATACGTGCATTCACATGATACCCAGATGCCAATCTTGCTTTCCTTGACACAAAGTTTTTGTCTGTTGTGTTGCTCTCGATTTGATAGGTAAATCGCCTGTGATCGACATCAATCGACAGGATCTGCAGTATTTTGCCGGGTTAAACCACACCAATGCTCTCTACCTCAATTCATATAACACTTTAAGTATGCAAACATGTGACTCTTTTATTAAAAGCTACATATTAGGGTCATGAGTACATATTGGATATATCCGCCCCTGTCAATCGAAGTAGGCATTGGTGACATTGCTTTCGATTTGATTGGTACGCTAAGCAGGGCAGTTTTCTCCCACTGAGATTCATAAAATCGTGTAGTTTTTTAAGGTTGCTGATTGCACAATTGTCTAAAATTTTAAAAACTCTCAACCATTTTTCTCAGCCTTCAAATAAAGATTCTACCATCCTCATCTCCCACCTCACCTCATGTGTAATCCCTAAAATTTTAACTCATTCCACAGTACCCATCCCACCCAGTTCTCAAATGATTGCGTAGCATCTAAAGACTATATGTTGTTATAGAAGAAATTACAAGGTTGATCTCCTAACATCGAGAAAGAAAGCGGTTAAGCATATGTTCAAGGACTGTATGGTTGTTTGCTGTCCTAACAAGCGATTTCTTTTTCGAGAGGTATTTTCATACTTTTCTTTTTTACAGTTGCACAAATATTAAAGTACGAATGAATGGTAGATAGTGATTATTTACCCCTTGCTTGATGATTCGAAGAATCAAATGGCTGGCACCTTAAGGAGGAGATATGCAATTCTTGGCATAAAATAGCATGGTTTGTGATTTTTCTCACATGCCTTAGATTTTGTTTCTCAAAAAGACCAATATAAAACCTAAAACCTAACCATGATTTTTTTTATTCACCTTCTCTTCCATGGTCAATTAATTGGTGAGCAGTGCTTCAATGTTTTTCCTTCCAATACAAGCTGCACAAAATCTTGAAGCAAACAAAAGGATAAGTAATCACTATCTGCTCTTTATTTATGCTTTAATATTTATGCAACCGTCAAAAAGAAACTAGGATACGGAGTTGCTACTGTAGAGCTACAACTACATGCTTACGTAGACTATTCAACCAACAAATGTGGATCACCTTATTTCCCCCGGCAAACGCCATGGTTGAAGTCCCTCTATCCATATGTTAGGGTTGTTCGTGGTTCAGTTCTTGATTATTGGGACCTGACACCATGGCGTCCGGTTTCTACATCTTTTTTTTTTTGAAATAAGGGTAAGAGTTCTGCCAATACATTAAGGAGAAGGTAGAAGGAACAAGCAAAGTTTTAAGGGAAGAACACGAGAACCAAAGAAGAAAAGAGAAAAGACAGGCAGAGAGTAAGGAACACTTGGAGCACATGAGTGTCTTGGCTCGCACACACAAAGCAGGGGAATTAAACATGTAAGCCCCCTAAGAGCAAGTATAATAAAGTTACATAAGCGGGCTATAAGAGTCGTCACGTCAGATTTGAGATGAGTTGGAGGAGAGAGGAGGGAAGAGAGAAGAGAAGCGGGCTGCAGACTAGTAGCCGGCTACAGCACGAGCTCCAAGAAGGTTGGTGAGAGAATGAGAGGATGAAGGTGGGCTAAATATTAATGCTCAGTGTGTATGTATAGCCAACTATTATATGGGTGAGCTATTAGATTGGCTATAGATGATATGTCAACAACATAAAGCTCGCATTTAGCTCTATTATTAGCCTTGCCCTAAGAGCACGACCAACGCAATCATCGTATAGAGACTAAAGCGCTATGACTGATGCGGATGTCTTAGACGATGGCATGAGCGACGAAGTCGACCGTGCGATATACGTTCGTGAAAATTCTGGCATTTCTTTCCTTCCAGATATTCCACATAGAGAGCTGAATGATTCTACATCTTTTTAAGTATGTATTTGTGACCAAACGGCAATGGCGGAGTCACGTCTTTCTTGATATTCGCATCAAGATACAGTAAACTTCAGAGACTCAACTCCATCGGGTTTTCGTTGGAGCTCCACCACCGCCATGGAAGGGTACGCGCAAGGACGACCACCATTGCAATTTGCAGCTGCAACAACAGGTCAAGCATCCCCAGGGACAGCCATGCGCTGGCCGAGGGACATCACTCACATGTCTCACATATCTTACCTGAAATATTTGTGTCGATTAGGCCAACACTAAATCATGCGTTCCTCCCGTGCTGTCCTGCTCCAGTGCTCCTGCACCCAAATCCAGGCGTTATTCGGCGACAGGCATCAGGAGGGAGGGAGCTAGCTAGCACAGTATATCAGCTGACAAGAACCCCACGTGTGGTACAACTGTAGAGGCAACCTGGACCAAGCTAGCTGATGGTCTGAAAAAAAAAATTAATGGGACGAATTAATCGAAGTCACATCGATGACGTGGATAAGGATATCGTTCTCGAGAAGCAACGCCATACGCGAAAGGGACTAACGAGATGCAATGGCATTACGGACGGCGCATAGATTAGTTTCTTCAAAAAAAAAAGATGCAACAATAGGGACTGGACAGAGTAGATAACGCGGATAGGATTCATGTACAGTCATCATTGTGAATGCAACTTAAACTAGCACCGGCTGTTTGGATCGAAGCAACAGACGGTCCGAATCGCTGAATAGAGCTCAGCTACAGCATATCGATACAGTGCTTGCTAAAGTGTCACGTTGCTACTAGGGATGGGAACGGGGAAAATCCTGCGGGGAGCCTCCTCCCATCCCCGATCCCGATAACCAAAACTTTTCCGTCTCCGTCCCCGCACACAGGGCTTAATTCCCCCGTCCCTGATCCTCGACAGGTTTACAGGGTTCCGACGGGGACTAATCCCTGAAAATACTATATGAAAGATCACATGCTACATAAGTGAATCACTAAACTAATGGCGTATGTATGAGTAAATCATTAGAGTAATTCATACTTGCCATGTTTATTAATAATAACCTCACATATATTCTTTTTTCTTTTGAGAATGATCATTTGCTCACACTTATTAGTGATAATGCGGGGGCGGGGACCAAGATCAGTGAAACATCCTCGGCCCCACAATCCCTGACCGGGAGCAATATTTTTCCCGATAAACCCCCACAGGAGGAGATTTTCTCTGCCCCTATCCCTTAATAGAGGAATTCTCCGCAGAAAAATGGGGATCGGGCCCATTGCCATCCCTAGTTTCTATAGTGTTGCTTGAATAGTATTTTGGAAGATATGGTCTATTGGTTTTTTTTATCCAACAATCATATCAAAGTTGGAGTTGTCTCACGAGTGCATCGGATCTTTTTCCACACAATGGCACTAGTTCTTTCTTTTTCATATATATATATGTATAGCCCCAAAGCATTGCTTAGGTAGTAGTAAATTATTACTGCATTATATATTACAGTAAAATGACAGCGCTAGCATTTTGGGATGTGTGCTATCGAAATTTTTTTTCGAGAATACACACGAGAGCTAAGTATAATATATATTAAGAAAAAAATAAATTGTCTGTTTGCTATCGATGCATCGCCCAAAAATGAGTAATCGGGTCTTTAAGAATTACAGAAGAAAGAAAAAAGTCTATTTCGGTTCTCAACTTCAGTCTGTAATTACATTTCAAACCTCATCTTTAAATGTTTAATATATATCATACTTTTTAAGAAAGCTTTTCAGCATTAAAAGGACCCTTGCTTTTTTTTTCTGGGACTAGGACCAAAGTTACCTCTTTCATAAAAATGGAAGCATAATTAATCACAAGGCAACATTCCTTAAACCTTGCACTACTTGGTAGATTAGGGACCATGCAACCTTTTCCTTCTTTTCATGGCAAGGAAATATAATTGACTGCAAATAGACTTTTCACAGCCTTAGAGGTCAACCTGGTCCATCATGCACCAAGGCAGGTCATTGTATTCTCGGTACTTTTGTCTTTGAACAAAAAATTTGACCGGCCTATTTGTCCAGTTACTGTCTCCTAGAAGCATCCCAGAAGCTGAACACTTGCTTTCTCTTTTCTTACAGAAATGATCTGCTACTGCTAACAAGGAACAGTGGTCTTTAAATTGAATTTAATAGAAATATACAAAACAATTCAGTCACTGCAGGAATCTGATAAAATTCCTACATTCCATTCGAGGGCTTAGAAGAAGAGCTCTGCTATGCTCACTGATTAACCATGAAAAAATTTCACCTTCGTATCCGTAGCATTTCTCTTGAGACAATCCAGCAGGACAATTCAGGTAGACAAAGGCATAAACTTCAAGAGCTGATGATATCCTACACAAAGCAATCACTAAAATAATTGACCAGTACTAACAAAACATAGTCGCCTTACCGAACTGAAAAGAGTGGAGATTCAATTCCGTTTGTCTAGTGCAGAGGCATCTGACACCCTAATCAACCAAATGGAGGCCATAAACTATTGGAAATGGACAGCACTGGGGGCTGGAAAGTCATGTGGGCAGACGAATGGTGCCAGTGCCACACCACAATGTGGCTTGCTGATGCAGATTAAGGGTCATATGACGAAAGGTTTTGCTTGATCTCTTGCAGGACACAATGGCACCTTTGGATCACCCCACTGAATGGCCTTGGTGGAAGCCATGAGGTGGGAAGTATGAACTATGAAAGAAGACGACGTCCAATGACAGAGCGCTGCTGTGTGTATAAATGAATTTTGTTCATACCAACGCGGTTGTGTTCAAAGGAATATGAATGAATTTTTACGTGGAGTCTTTCCACTAAAGATGTATGGGAAAAGGATAAGAAAAGCGAGTAGTTTTGGTTTTCCTGAAACTCCACAGAGAAGGCCTTTTTGCTTCCTTTTTCAGGGAAGGGATCAGAGAAGGTACTCAGAAGAAGATCCTTTTGACTCCATAAGAGGAATAGCATTCACATCTAGCATACAATCTAATTCTACTGATTTTTCCGGGTGGTAGTTGTCTCCTTGAAGAAAAGTAAGCAGAAAATTTATCAGAGGAAAGATGGAAGGGGAAAACACCAACTAGGCAACCATGGTTGGCGAAAATCTTGACTCTCAGTAGACAACAACCACGTATGCCTGGCTCTTAACAGCCTGTTGAAATTTCTTGGATGAGCACACCCTTTTGATCCTGAAACTTCTTGTATGAACTCACTCTGATTCTGAAGAGACAGCCAGACCACATGCTTTGAAGAAACCTTCATTTGATTCAGTAAAGGGATTGCTATAATGGCATGAAAAACAATGACCAAAAGTATTTTCCAGGGACGCAGATCATCTGCAGTCGTTAACAAATGATCTTAACAGTTCAAAGGTCTAAAACAACATTTCGAATTGACCTTGAACTGAAAATTTTCTTGTTGGATTTCTAGCTAGATAAACCAAACCAAATCTTTTTCCCCAATTTACATAGAGTTGACCCCTGTGCTAGAACTCATTTTCTGCTGGAGATGTACGTACGTACGTACGTATGTGTGTGTCTATCTATCTATGACTATCTATATATATCACACACACACTCGTGAAGTTTGACCAGTTGTTTGGTATTTTTAACACGAGCACGCAATGTGCTTCCTTTTCTATGGCATATGGATGTAGCACTGAAAATAACATGAGGCCTGTGTTTCATTGGCTGCACACAACTAAAATATCTAATCGATTTGATTGGTCACCTGGTTCATTTCGCCTCCTCTTTTGACAGAGACCGTGGTCCATTTCTTCAGAGGCACATGAACATATTACTAGAAAACAGATCAACTAAATCCTAAAATATTGTTATTGATTCTTGCAAGAAAGTTATATCTAAACAGTTCATAAGCAAAAGAACTCCTTGTTAATTCAGGTGAAAACATTCTATGTAAAAAAATAGCAAATCAACAAACCACTAGTACAATTTTGTTTTGTCTCTTGGAACTGACATAGAAATGAACAGCTAAATCCTGAAGAACTACTGCTAATTTTTCCAAGAAGCACGATCATTTGTTAGAATTGACGTAGAAAGAATTCCTTGTTAAATTAGGGGAAGAAGAATAACTCCTATATACAAAAATGACCCATTTAACACTCCACCACAAATTCGTCAAATCTCTTGGAAGAACACAAAGCATGGCAACTTGCACATTGATATCTAAACTGCAAACTTGCAAGGACCAAAGTTACCATCACTCAGTGGCATCCGGCTTGGCCCGGCGCGACGACCGTGGGAAAGGCCGCACGCGGGGCGACGGCGAGAACACTACCGGCGCGGGCGGCAGCTCCATCTCGCCTGCCAGGATCTTGACAATGTCCGTGCTGTCCGGCCGGTGCTCCGGCTGCCGCTGCAGGCACAGCAGCGCGAGCTGCACGCAGAGCGTGGCCTGGTCCTTATCGTAGCCGTTCTCCAGCCTCTCGTCCATGAGCTCGAGCACGTTGCCGGCGCGCGCGAGCTGCCGGCACCAGCTCACCAGATTGGCCTTCTCCAGCTTCATTGGCGAGGACAGGATATGAAGCGGTCGCCGACCCGACAGGATCACCAGCACCAGCACGCCGAAGCTGTACACGTCGGCCTTCTCGAGCAGGTCGCCGCCGTGGTCGCACGGGCCGCCGCCGCACTCCGGCGCGACGTAACACACCGTACCGCGCATGCTGGTCGTCGTGCTCAGCTCCCGGCTGAGGAAATCGCCGCTGTGCATGTCGCTGCCCGCGGACCTGCCGCGCCGCCGGCTCATCTTTCGGTTCCTCCGGAAGCTGATGTCCAGAGCGCTCGACTCGGCGTTGCTGTCGCCGTTGACATTGCCGTTGCCGGTGTTCACGCTGATCGATCGGAGCCACGGCTTACCGCTGCCGCGCCGCTTGTCGAAGCTGCCTCCTTTCTTGCTCATCTCCTCGAAGAACTCCTCCTTCCACCACTCTCGCATCTTGGTTGCATCCTTCTTGTCGCCCGCGTTGCCCCCACTGGCAATATCGGCATTGCCGTTGCAATCGGCGTTCTTCTTCTCTTCCAGCGAGGCTGACACAGCATTCTCGTCCGTGCCGGAGGGTGAGTTCTTGTGGTCGTTGGTGTCGCCGTCGTTGTCGTCGGCCCAGTTCTGGTTCCTCTGCGGGCAGATTTGGCTGCCGATCCACTCGGCCACGTAGTCCCGCGTGTCCAGCTCGCCGCTGCCGTCCTGCTTCCACCACCACTCTTTCCCCCACACGCCAGCCGGACCAGACTCGTCCTTAGTATCCGCTTTGGCGCCACCGGCGGCGGAGGCCGTGGTGGAGAGGTCGCCGGCTTCGCCGAGTTCTTGGCTCATGAAGTCGTCGGCGGCGCCGGAGGCGGCGATGGCATCGGGCGTCTTGAAGCGTGCGAGGCCGAAGTCAGCGAGTTTGGCGCGGAAGTCGGCGTCTAGGAGGACGTTGCTGGGCTTAAGATCGCCATGCACGACCGGCGGCTGGCACTCGGCGTGGAGGAACGCGAGCGCGCGCGCCACGTCGCGGATGACGGTGAGCCGCTTCGTCCAGTCGAGGAACTGGCCGTCGCGGGCGTCGCCGAAGAGCGCGCTCTGGAGGGAGCCGTGCGGCATGTACTCGAAGACGAGGAGGAGGCGGTGGTCGGCGCCGGAGCTGGAGTAGCCGAGGAGGGAGACGAGCTGCGGGGAGTCAGGGAGAGACGCGAGGAGGTGGAGCTCGTGCGGCGACGAGCACGTCTTGACAGCCGCAAGGGAGGCGTCGGGGAAGGCGGCGAGGTAGACGGGCGACGCGGCGCCGCGGCCGAGGAGGCGCGAGGGGTGGAACCCGCCAGTGGCGCGGCGGAGCGCGCTGCGGGAGTACCGCCGCAGCGGGCGCGCGGGCGCCGGCGGCGGGGAGAACGGTCTCGTGGGGTGCCGGCGCCGGCGGAGGTGGAGCACGAGCAACAGCAGGAGGAGGAGCATCCCCGCTGTCGCGGCCGCCGCGCAGGCGACGGCGAAGGAGAGGTGTACGTGGCCGTGGTTCTTGGCGGGGAGGGGAGGTGGCGTTGATGGTGGCAGTGGCTGGAGAAGGCGGGAAGGCATGGCAGTGGAGGTGGGCGGGAGCCGGAGCGGGAGCGCGCAGCAGAATGTGCTGTGCGCAAGCGACGATAGGGGTGGGTAGTGGGTACCGTATAGGAAGACACGTTTTTTAAATGAGACTTTTTACGTGCGAGTACCAAAAATTTTTTTGGGATAAAACTTTACTTTGCGCTAATACCGAGAAGTACACCTCTAAAAATAGCAAAAAAAACCTCTCTAAAATATACAACGAGCTAATACAAAGAGATATTAAAAGTTTAAACGACAAGGGTACCAGAGATATGAAAGTTTGAAGGTAACAAGGAACCACTCATTGATGTAAAAACTCTAAAACATTATAATGTTTAATACGTACTGATATTTACATTGAGTTAGTATTAAAAGATATTAACAACCCTAAAATTTTTTATACATTTTGATATTATTTTAATGTAAATTTTTATTCTGCTAAACATGGTAAAAGATCTCTATAGAAATATATTGTGAATTTATGATAGATCGTTCCATCCTGAAGTGAATATATCAACGAGGTGGCCAAGTGAAACATGCATGGAGGTACGGCAGAGGGGTGTGGGGAAAGCAGGAGGGAAGTTGTATGTCAGAGCAACTTCAATCCAAATCTCTATATTTTTCCCCTAAATCACTTATTTAGGGGTGGTGTAAAAATTAGGGACACCCTATATTAAATTTGTCTCCAACCCACACTCCCTATTACTCACTCCTATTATTTATCTAAACATTATTATTACTTTGCACCTATGAATTATTTACTAAAAATAGAAATAATGAATAAAAAATATTGAAGAAAATAGTAGGGGGAAGGAGAAAGCCCCTAGATGTAGGGGTGAGAAACGGTCTCCCTAAAATAGGGGTTCCTTATAAGGACTGGGTTGGAGCTCACATTTTCTAATTCTCCTTATAATTTAGGATAGAGGGAGGTTTAGGAGGTGGGTTGGGGTTGCTCTCACCAAGCCGCGAATTTCAAAGCCATCTAGCGATAAAAATTATGCCTAATTTAAAAAAAATAAACTTTTCGTGCATAGATGCACGAAATATTGGATCCTCTCACCACGATTAAAAATTTCAATGAAATTTCACAAAATGTTGGCGAGATCTCGGATTTCGGCTGGGGACAAGATTCATAATCTCGGCTAGATAAAATTTGAAGAAAACAAATTACAGTAGTGATTTTGGAAATTTCAGACTCGGTTTTTTTACCAGATTTGGACCAATAACCCTTAAGAATATCATTTTCTATGAAAATTTGTTGAAAAAACGAATTTTTTTTAGACATTTTATAATCGCAGCAAAAACACTGCCAAATTTTTTTAAAAAAATTAAAAGCTTTATAATACTATGAAAAACTTATGTTACCATCTTTAGTAGTCTAGGATAATACACAAAAAAATTTTCAAAATAATTGAAATTCATTTGTTAGCCTTAAAAAAAAGAAAACCGAGATAGTAATCTTGTCAGAATTTTATAATTTTTCTTTGAATGTGATCATGATCGATAATTTTTAGGAGAGCTTAAGCAGTTTTTGAGAAACATTTTGTAAAATTTTAAAAAAATAAACTTTTTTTTTTGCTTAATCAAACCTATAGTTGCATTGAACTTCATTTGTTATCTTTTAAAAATAAAAAACAAAAGAAACATAAAATGGTATAGTACCATTGTAAGAATTTTATAAATTCATTGCATTGTGATCATGATCCAAATTTTTTACAAGAGCTTAAGAATTTTCTTATAACCCTTTTGTAAAAGTTTCAAAAATTCTAAATCTTTTTTGTTTGCTCAAGCAAAGCTATGTATTGTTCAACATCTGAATTTTTTTTGAAAATATTTATGATGCATCAGGACCACCTACAAAAATTTTCTAATGTGGTTTAATCTATTTTTGATTCGGTTGAAGCTTGTCGGTAAGGCTTTTATTAGGACAATAATACTGCCATAATTTTTTAAAATTCTTGAGTCTTGATAATTCTCTAAAAATTTTAGGGAAATACTATTGATGTGTCAGGACCATTCACAAAATATTTCAAAATTTTCTAACATGGTTTGTTCTATTTTTCATTCAATTCAAATTTACCGGTTAGCAACCTTTTATTAGGACAATACCACTGTCAGAATTTTTACAAATTCTTCAAACTTGATCATTATCTGAAATTTTTATGGGAATATTAGTGATGTGTTAGTACCATCCAAAATTTTTTTAACATCGTTTCAATTATTTTCTACTTAGTTGAATTTCACCGAGATTTAGGCAATTTCAGTTCAAAAATTCTGGATTTTAGTTTTGCCTTTTGAATTTTGACTGGAATTCGTCCAAGATTTTGCCAAAATATCATATTTCACCCACCTCTAAAATGTGAACCGAAAATGAAATTTCAAACCTTGCCTCTCACACCTAGTTGCTTAAAGCTAGATTTACTTGAAAAGAAAAGTAATTATTTTATAAGTTTAAAAATCTCGAGTAAATATGTAAACTAAAGAAAGGAACACCTAGCTGAACTGATCACTTTTGTAGCCCACATGATCCCCCCCCCCCTTTTTTTTTGCAAAACTAGCACTTTCTTGAGCGTTATTGCAAATATAGCCTTTTTCCTCATCATAGAAGGCATGATAGGGTGAGAAAGTAACTAGATTTACAATTTCAGTTGAGAGGGAACTAGTTTTGCGGAAAAAATGAGACAACAAGGGCTTTAAAAAAAAGCGATGACTTCTCCTTAGGGCCTGTTTGGTAGAGCTCCAGATCCCAGCTTTACGTGAGATCTAAAACTTATAGGCTAAAATAAAGTGAATTAAATTTATATTTTTGGTTTAAAATGTAAACAAGATGATCCATCTAAACACTACTAATGTACTCACAGCTCCAGCTCTATAGATCTGATGGAGTTAGGAATACCCAACTTCACTAGATCTGTAGGAGCTTTACCAAACACACCCAGGGTCTTCACATGGCTGTACTATCTACCGTTACTTCCACTCGTTCATTTACTACTACCACAGTACGATGATTTGTTTTTTATAGAATCCCCGGTACAATGATATATACAAGGCTGTAAAAGAATATTCTCCTTTAGTACGGAACTCATATATAGATATGGCATATATCTGTAAGACCTTTTACTGTTCCTTAGCAAAATTTACGTTTGAGATAGTATTAAAAAAACTCTAAGTTGGTATATATATTCTTTAAATTTTTTATTCCTCTTAGTACTACCTTAATGTAAATTTAGGTCCATTTTAACGATGGTAAAAAAATAAATTTTGTGCGATTTCTCTGGCTCGTACATACAAACATTATACACGCGAGTGCGACCTTCGGAGTAGGATCGACAGATTGATCGATTGATATGTGTGTGTTCGTAAAACGTTGGACGGACAGTAATCACGAGACACGACGAACGGGGGTAATTTTCGAGAGGGGGGGGTTGTGGACAGAGCAGGGCCCGGCAACATCTCGTGAACCATTTCTGCTAGCTAATCAAACATTGCCCGTTTAGAGGTTAAGCTTAAGAGCTATCAGCAATGAGGGCACTGTGACGAGAAAAATGTTGTTAGTTTCAACTTCAGTATGACATGTATGGAGCAAGGAACACAATTAGGCTGACTGGAGCTGCACTGTTGATAATTTGCCTGAAGACGAGGGGACATGGCAGGGCCAACAAAGGCTGACAAGGTAGACCAACGCAGTGCAGTGCAGGCATGGCATCGAGTCCCACCACTGCATCGATCGTTCATGGCGGGCACGCAAGGCCTTTCCGCTTTATCGGCCGCCGTGCACGGAGCCGCAGGCAAGGCAGCACCCAGCAAACAGCCAGCCAAGCTGACCCAGGCAAAGCTCATCGTATCTTTATGGCGTGGCAGCGGCGGAAACGACGGCGACAAGTAACAAGCAGCGCCATTCTGATTTGTCGAGGGTTGTCGTCTTCGCCGTCGTCGGCTCTGCCTCCGGCCTCCGTTTCCACCTCCCGTGACTGCTTGCGTAGCACGTATGGGGCTGTTTGGTTACTGGTTCCATACGATCAGACTCGTGGGAGTAAGAGAACCAGCATTTGATTATTCGTTGTATCGTGTGAGCCTACATCCATGCATATAAGATGACTGTTTGGTTGCCTGCGCGGTGCGGATGCCAAGCTAACACGATGCACAAAGTACTCGCAGCCAGACTCGTGGGATACGAGCTCTATGACCGTTTCTCCAGAGCTAGACTGAGATGGTGCAGACTCCCACGATCAGACTCGTACGAGACGGCAACCAAACAGCCTCTATACGTTTGCGTGTACTCTATAGCACGGTTTTTGTTTCACCAGTCTGACGAATCGAACGAGATCCGGACGTATATAGATGTAGGTCTCCTTGCAGAGAGGAAATGCATAGTATGTTCCAAAAGAGAAGTTCCTACGTAGAGTAATCCAATCTGTGTATTGCTGAAAAAGAAAGACCCATGCTAGCATCACTAGAGGTGAGAACGGGGCAGATAATTTCCGTTCGAACCGATCTGTATCTTAAAAAATCTGCACGGAATATTATTTTTTTAGTATCGATCCGTATATGATATTATCCGTATCCGGAAAATACATGTTAGGAAATGGGAAAAGCAATCCGCTCTGTATCTGTATTTAAAAGGATATCCGAAAGATATCCGACAAATCAACAAAATCGCTATCCGATAAAACATTCATATCCTTTAATGTCTGCTGGTTTTCTAGGCATTGACTAATTTATAATATGAATTCACATTTAATTATATTTATGTTGTTAATTAGGATAAATAATTCTCTAATAGGTACTATAAGTTGACACCTTCGTTGCTAAAGTTACATCTTTTCTTTTTATGCGTAATATCAGTCAAATTATCGTGACCAATTCGAATCCGATCCGCATTTGCCTTGTGCCCATATCCCGAAAAATCTATATTTGTATCAGGCATATCTGTATCCGATTCCGAATTCGGAATAAAAAAATATGGATTAGGATACAGAAAGAGTAATATGTTGAAAAATTAACATGGCATAACATTAATTTAATCCCAAAGATACGCAGTAAGAACATGAAGTTAAATATTGCGTCTACAACATAATTACTAACAGTCAGCAGATTTACAGAATATGTTAGTAAAGAAAACATGCCTACACATACTAGATAGCCCAAAAAATTACATAGATGTAAACAAAACTATCATAACAGCATGTATTCTTAATAAATCTGATCATAAAAGGAATTACTTGGACCAAGAATTACTTAGTCTAGAGCAGTCACTGTGGACTTAATGAAGAACGGGAAACAGCGTACAAGCAATGCGATAATCAAAGATGAAGACAAGTAGTCGTGCTGTGCAGCACTTCCTAGAAACCTGCTCGCCGATCTCCCATGCAGGGCTTCAAGTGGCCGGCGACAGATCAGAGACACTGCTCTCCATCACACTTGTTGCACGACAAGCGAAGGGATCGGATGACTCGGAAGCAGCAAGAACTGGAGGAAGCGCAGATCGCTGGAGAGAACGAGATTAATTTCGGTCGCATATCTTCTCATGAACAGGGACGTGTCCTTTAGAAACTGCGAACCAAAAACTGTCTCGTGAAAAATCAGCCAAACTACTACGATTCCAAGAACCGCCCCTGGAATCTCGCAACGCGGGTGAACGTACTAACCGCACAAAATCGTGCATCTCCCGAGTCTGCAACGCCACGTCAGCAATCGAGATGTAAGGTGATGTAGCATAGTCAGTACACGTGGCAAAAGGTTAAGTACACTTAGCACGTCTTGATAAATACGCGAAATACACTATATACATGCGTATGTGCATGTGTGTACATAGCTTAGCATAACTAACCATGTGTACCTCTAACCTTACCACCAACTCATACTATAGTTCATGCATGAACTCCTCTTATAAGTTGATTGCACTCCATCTAGCTAAGCAATATGGCATTAAAGACCATACACTCAACTCAACACCCCTTTAATTTCTTCCATTAAATTAATTCAGAATTAATTCCAACCTAATATCCTGTGTCCGATCCGTTTTCACCTTAAGCATCATTGTCAATCTATAATTGAAACAGAAATGATTAATTATAACACTGTTAATGTGCAGACGCTATAATTTCCAAACACTAGTATTTGTTGGAATAGAAAAAATGGCAAGAAGACTATGAAAATAAAAACTGTTTGAACAAGAAGACTGTGAAAATAAATACTGTTTGAACCTTCTAGAAGTTATATAATCTCCCAACAAATACTAGTGTAAACACTACTTGTGTATCTTACTTATGTTTGGCCAAACAGAAGAAACACACACACAAAAAAAAGTTAAGAGATACGTGTCCCTGGAATGATTTTTCCTGAACCAACCAGTTGATTTGTCTTGTTTAGAGCCACACTTGATTTATCTTTTATGACGCTTGTACATGTATTTCACTGCCATGTATGTCTTTTATTTTGTTGCAAAACAAATTGTTGCCGTACCTTGTGTTGTTGCCCAACACTCTCTGCTGCAATAATGCCAGAAACACTGACGCACGTCAAGGCTCAACAGGGTGGCCATCTTCGTACAGCATGAAGGATAGCATCAATGCAATGCATGCTTTTTTATTTCCTAATGAAACTGGTTTGTTCATATCAAATAGATACCAAAAAAGTACAAAGTGCCAATAAACTGATAACGTTATTGACGACTGTCCAACTGGTATGGATTAGTAGTAGCCTATGTCCACAGTTCAAGTCCCAGCCACAGCACATTTGAGCAGACAGTTTGTGCATCATTTGTGGATGAGGTTACCACTGGATGACTGTCTATCGATTTTCCATGAGATGGTTGTGCTTTGCGTGTGGCCGTGATCAGAACTTTGGCTGCCTACGTACCATTCAGCATTTACAAACAAGAAAGGGAAATTATAAAAAAGAAAAGGAGCGAAGCACAATCATGAAAGCACAAGTTCCCAGCTTAATCTACACATTCAAACCGACTAATTATGCCTTTGCCATGCCTCCCATGAGGAGATATAGATTGCATTGCATGGGACGCACACTGTATTTTTCATATATTTGCAAAGGCATCCATATTACCATAGAGCTTCAACATTCGCACATACTCGAAAGCTCAAACTGCATTGTACGGCAACACTACCATGCTTCGTTATAGACAAGGTGAAACTTTTCCGTACAAACAAACAACTTGGTGTTGAATGGTGCCATGTATTTTTAGTTTTTTACAAGGCATGGACAGGCCAGAGTTGCTGTCAGACAACATAGATGTGCACATCAGGTGCACCAGATTGGAATACATAGATGTGCGATCTCAGACCAGAATTGCTCTCGCCTTCTCTTTCCTTGCAGTGCCAGATCAATCAGTGTTACATACGTCAGCTCAAGTACTCTATTCCATTGCAAAAGTAGTTCAAGGCGTAGAAGGCCCATCAGGCAGTTTTGTCTTCGTCTTCCTGCCAAGAATGGATGCCTTCTGCGGCCTCACACCGCCGGCACGCCATTTCTCGAAAGCGACCGTCGATTCCCTAGCGGGTTCAAACACTTTGCAACAACAAAACAAGTTACTCTAAGCGATAATAGTTGGTATGGTAAGAGGAAGCCAAATGCTGGAAGAGTAAGCACGGTAGGGGGATGTGTGTACCTTGAGCCTCTTCTTTTGTAAGGCGTGGAACAAACTTGGGCATTGTCATCATGGAGGAACTGTGTGACTTGCTTAGTACTTCTTTGTACCTACTGGTGAATGCATAGCGCAAGAACAGGCCAATGCTCTTGTCACTCACCCTGTCGACATAACCATGCAAACAAATAATCATAATACACCTCTGTGCATGCAAATGATGCCAATGTAGTGAAAATACCAGCATCTAAGTATTTAATAATGCTCAGACATCACTAGATAATAACTTCATGGGATCCCTAACTTCATCGTACGGAGTACGGACTACCAAGTCAGTACCTCAGTAGTCAGTGTAGAACGACATTCCACAGGGACGAAAAATATTGTGACAACAGCAGTAAGGACTCCCTCTTGCAGACCATCTTAAAATTCAATGTTGATAACTGGCTAGGTTTAGCCAATTTTATCATCCACGGATCACAAGGTCAGTCAGAATTCCAAAAGGGCATGCAACCAGATATGAAAGTTGAGCACTTTAATGCTCTCTCGGCTGCTTACCAGGAAATCCAGACATCTATACTGACCCCAAAAGATTGTAACACAGTCACCAGACTATGAAATGGCACATTGACACTGCAATTGACATACATCGATTTTTTT
This sequence comes from Guadua angustifolia, assembly GCA_036346375.1. NCBI lineage: Eukaryota > Viridiplantae > Streptophyta > Magnoliopsida > Poales > Poaceae > Guadua > Guadua angustifolia. Next base: position 2,376,372 of record CM070521.1, on the reverse strand, counting down.
AAAATAATATATATTTTTTAAATAATTGCGACATTAATACGTGGAATAAAAAAATTGCAAGAATAATATTCCGTAGCCAAATGGTGTGGCGAAATAGGAGTTATCGCCATTTGGTCGGGCGAAGAAGCTATTTTCGCCAATTCATTCGGCGATTATACGTTAATCCGTGATTAGAACCCGATTAGAGGACAACGATTATCAATATTTAGCCAAATGATGTGGCGAAAACAGATATTTTCGCCACACCATTTGGCGACAACCTATTTTCGTCAAATGGTGTGGCTAAAATATCTATTTTCGTCACGCCATTTGGCTAAAACTGCACGATAAATTTTTGCAATTTTAAAAAATATCTTACTAAAAAAAATGGTTAACGCTCACAAGTTACATGAATTTTGAGCGAAATCAATGCAACAAATATCTGGCGAATTTAATTTCCTAATATTCTACAAGTTTCATACTTTAATTTTCTAATATCCTACAATTTTCATAGTCAAGCTATTTTAGCCAAATGCTGTGGCGAAAATAGTATTTTCGCCACACCATTTGGCGATAATAGTTGTCGCTAAATGGTGTGGCGAAAATATTTGTTTTCGCCACATCATTTGGCTAAAAAATGTTGATCGCTGTCGAGTAGGCTCTAATCATGGATTAACGTATAATCGCCGAATGAATTGGCGAAAATAGCTTCTTCGCCCGACCACATGGCGATAACTCCTATTTCGCCACACCATTTGGCTACGGAGTATTATTCTTGCAAATTTTTTTATTCCACGTATTAATGTCGCAATTATTTTAAAAAATATATTATTTTTAAAAAAATTTGACATACATCATATCCAATCTGAGATCAATGCACTTTTTTCATGAACAAGAACAATCACACCTGAACCATCAGGAGACACCCGAATGCCTTAATGGCTGACTCATGGAGAGCATGAACAATTCATCTTCAAGTGGTAGCTCCACATGTTCACCCAGTCTCTCACACCAAGTGCTAAAGCCGGCTACTAATGGTTAAACATTCAGTAACTTTTGTTCTAGTGGCCACTAAAACTTAAGGCAAAACACCAAGGGGCATCTGATGTGGAGTTAGGGGTGGGCATTCGGTTTTTTCGGTTTTAAAATAATTCGGTTTTTGAAAACTGGGAACCGAATTTCTCCGACAAAAATAAAAAAACCGAACCAAATTAACCGAACTATTTCGTTTCGGTTAATTCGGTTTTTCGGTTAACCGAAATATGAATAACACTAAGTAGATTAGATTTAGTCCTTCTCAAATTGCAACACATAGTATGGATAAACCCACACATTATTCATCCATCATTACGATATAAGCATAAATGCATAATAGAACATATGAATATACTAAACATATGCATAAATGTATTATAATATGAGAATTGTTTAGTGGTTTTAGGAAGAATATTATAAAAGTGGTATTGTACATGGGCTATTCGGTTATTTCGGTTTTTGAAAGCGAAAAACCGAACCGAACACCGAAAACCGAATTATACCAAAACAAAAACCAAACCGAAAACCGAAAAAACCGAAATAATTGGTTAATTCGGTTCGGTAATTCGGTTTCGGTTTAAAAATGCCCACCCCTATGTGGAGTCCTCAAAATGTGCAAATTATGATAACTATGATCAGTTCTTGTCCTCATAAAGTGCAGACTGAAGAGTATGCACTTGAAAAAGGGCAAAATCAAATAGCTATAACTTTTTATTCCAGTAACCTTAGTTATGGTGTACTCTGTTCATATATCGATATGAAATAAACTCATGTTAAAAGTGAAAGGTGACTTGGTGGCATCAGAGGTCATTTTTCAGGGCTCTGATGAAATTTCACAGAATGACAGTTTGGCTGTGGTAAAAATAGCAGAATAAGCAGGGAACTATATTCGATCGTTTAGAACTGACCATATGTTATCTTATTTAGAATGAAATGGAAGCAAAAGAATGATCAATCACATTTCCAAAAAGTTTCACTTTATTTGAATATTGTTAGAACTAAACCTGAAAAAAAAAACTACAGCAAAAATGCATGCCTCAATAGTCACTACGAATTATCAATTATTTGGAGTGGACAATGGGAAGCTTACTGCCAAGTGTCAAACTAGAACATACTCAGATCATAGTGAGGTAAAGCCAGGGCAGGGGAAGAACTGCCAGCAGTTTCCTTGAGCAGGCATACTATAGCACTAAAACATGAGTGCAAAGTCATTGGACAGACACTTACACTGTTTGTTTCAGCACCAGGATCAAGCAGGCCGACACCATTTGCACTTACTTGGAAAACAACCGAAATAGGCTGCAGTTACAAAGGAAAGGTATTCAGGTCATCTATACAAGCATGCAATAAGAAGATAATACAAGCATCGTTACCTCCTCCACCATAAGGATGTCATCGACGTCATAATAAATAGGCATTTCACCAAGTGGACAGCTCGATCTTGCTTATCCTTACCTCTGCATGACCGATTTGCAAAAATGCTGATGAGCAGCAGTAATCACATATGCAATTATACATGGATCCATATTCTACTGACGAAATAATTAACCTATACCTAACTCGAATTGTGGTGAAAACGGTGTGTTTGTCGCTTGACAGGACAAGTCAATTCAAATCTTACCTTGCTTTGACCATAGAGTAGATTTTTTGAGAAACCACACCAATACAAACTAATTTCGGGATTTGCCATTGAGCTTGCCGGAAAGGAGCGGGCGACGAGGGCGAGAATGAGGTAGGCGTTGGGGGCTACGGCGATGGGAGGCAGCGGCACCGAGCGGGGAAGAGGCGGCAAGGGCGGTGTGCGGGGTTAGGCTACGCGGTGGATCGTGAGTTGGGGAGGCGGCGGTGGCGTCGCCGGCTGCGGGAGGTAGGCGGCGGCAGCTTGCCCTTTTACTCCAACCAGATGCACTCAAAGTGAAAGGGAAGAATAGATCAGGATAGAGCTTTACCTTGGGTGAGTATGGATCACTGGTAGGTCGGCGGTGGTACCCTGGCCGTCCGGTGGCTTTGGGGAGGTGGCTGAAGAAGTGAGGAACGGCGGCGGCGGGGTGGGGAACAATTGGCTTTGCGACTCAAATTTTGCTTCCTTGCTCCATCGGTTTGAAAGAAGATAAGGCCCAACTACCAGGATGGACGCCCTGGCCCAGACCCAGCCCAAAATGAGAATGAATTTAGCCTATTAAGGCCTTTGTAGGGGGCATAAGCACGATGATGGTAGGAGTTTAGTCCAACCGAATTTTTTTTATTTAATATTTATTTTAAATCTTTTTTTCAAAACTAATCGGCGGGGTGAAAAATTTGCGAAAATACCCCGTCGCCCCATCTGAGGCGATCGCCCCTCTTGGGCGACAGTGCTCTACTAACGGCAAAAGTCCAAAATTTTAACGGCAAACCAAAAAAAATCGAAAAACAGATCTGTCGCTCCTGTCTGGGGCGATAGGTTACTGTAGCGCATGATTTACTGTAGCAAATTTTTTTTTCTATATTTGTTGTAGTTTTTTTGTATAATATTTGTTGTATTCAACTGGAAAAAATTACCAAAAAAAACCTTCTTGTGATGTAATGAACTGGAAAAATTATTTTACTTTGTTAGTATTACGCATCTTACTTAGGGATTTTCGTTGCCTCGTGGAGCCCGTCGGATAGGGCCCAAAAAATACGGAAAAAAATAACGGGCGACCTACGCAACGCGGGATACCACTTATGTACGGGCGAGATGGCCGGATGCTGTCTCGACACGAGGTTGCGATCGGAAAAAGGCACTCGTGGCCACGAAACCGCGGAAATCGTGGCCACTTAGGGGTTTCGTAGCCATGGTGGGATCTGACCCAAAATCTGGAAAAAATCAAGGCGACCTCATAGCCTTGAGCTATCACTTTTATGCAGGTATTGGGCGGGCGTTGGCCGACGCGAGTTCTGAAATCGGAAAAACACTCATGACCCGCGAAACCGTGGAAATCGTGGCCCTTAGGGGTTCGTAGCCCGTGAGTGGTAGGATCTGACCCAAAAATCTGAAAAAAATCAAGGCGACCCTAGGCAACCACGGGCTACCACTTATGTATGGTAATTTGGGCAAGCGTTGGCCCGACACGAAGTTCTGAAAATCGGAAAAAAGCACTTTCATGACCCTGGCCATGAATCGAGCCGCGATTCGCGATTTCGAATGATGCCTTTTCGATTTTAACCTTGTCGAACGTCAACCAAGTGGCCGATGGTTTCCGATTCATGGTTTTCCGTTTTTGGTGCCGGCCATGCGTTGAATACAACAAATATTGTGGTAGCCCGTATTGATTTTGCTTTTTTTTTTTTGGAAATATCCAAAGTAAAATAATTTTTCGATTCATTACATCACAAGAAGGTTTTTTGGTAATTTTTCCGGTTGAATACAACAAATATTGTACAAAAAAATGACAACAAATATTGAAAAAAAGTTTGCTACAGTAAATCGCGTGCTACAGTAACCTATCGCCTGCATGGGCGATAGGTCTGTTTTTCGATTTTTTTTGATTTGCCGTTAAAATTTTGGACTTTCGCCGTTAGGCAGGGCACTGTCGCCCATGAGAGGCGACCGCCCATCTTTGAGGCGACGGAGTATTTTCAAAATTTTTCATCCCGCCGATTAGTTTTGAAAAAAAAGATTTAAAATAAATATTAAATAAAAAAAATTCTAGTCCAACCTTGTCAGTTGAGCAAGAGTTGCAGCAACGTATAGACCTTACTAGCCTTAATATCACATTAAATAGTTTGATCATGTGGCGAAATGATTGTTTGACAGTAAGGTTGTAAGATCTTAGAGCATCTCCAGCAAAACCCCTAAACCAGCCCCTAAACTTTAAAATAGGGAGTTTACTAAAAAAATGCAGGTCCAGCGAGGCCCTATTCCACCCTAAATTTAGGAGGCCCTAAATTTTCCTCCCGAGCCCCAATTCTAGGGAGCCCCTAAACCAAATTTCTAAACCTTAAAATAGGGAGTTAAGTGAAGGATGGCTTGCATTAGTTCGCTGCAATGTGGCGTGTTTTTTTTGGATGAGTTGCAAGCTGTTGCATCTGCATCTGCTCTTGAAAATTTTGAAAATTTTAAATTTAAATTTTAAATATCATGTTTTGAAAATTTTAAATTTAAATTTTAAATATCATGTTTTTAAATTATAAATGTTAATATGCTTATGTTTTATGTATTACAAATATTTTTGATTGAATTTTAGTGGTGTCAAATGAAGATTATACATAGCAGATATGTCAAAATAGGAGAAAAAATAAAATAGGGGTTGAAATTTAGGGGATGTTGCTGGACTTGTGCTCTGAAAATAGGGTCCCAAAAAATAGGATGAGTCCTTAAATCCAAAATAGGGGCCCTGTTTTAGAGGCTCTTGCTGAAGATGCTCTTAGAATTCAATAGCAACACATAGAATATTGTAACACTATATACTTTACTATGTCATGTTCTTGTGTGGTTAGCTCTTTTGAACTTGATTGTAAGACCATGCAAAGAGCGTTGTCACATTGGTTCTTAAGAAGAATCCTTCGGTACACAAATATTAGCACACAATCATAAATTGACAATGCAATTAACCAATTAAATACGGGAAGTAATGCTGTTGACATGCATTATAGAAATGTAGTAAACATAGTAGAGAGCTAATCTTAAAACCAAAAGAACAATGTGCAAATTGGAACTCATGCGGGGTAAAACAAAGTTGCCCACACAAGCACCATGTCCTAGCATGCTGAATGATCACACAATCAAGGCTCAACTTTGACTGTGTTGGGATGATCAAAGGTGGATAAAACAACTTACGAGCTGTGCAGACTCTCAAACAAGGACATTTTCAATATGAAGAAAGAGTGATCTCTATTGTTGAGATAGTTCAAACTCCATCTCTGCAGCTTGCTTTGAGTTGTATCTGCCTGCATTGAGAGCATATTCATTTCCTTGGTTTTTCCCCTCCAATGACCTAGCAAACTTTATGCTCTTCTTTAATGCTATAGGAAGATTTGGCAGAGATGGAATCAACATTAGTAAAATGATCGGTAGTGAAAGAAAATCAAGAAACTACCCTACTTGTCCTGCTATAGAGGAAAAGAAAAAAGTTGAATTTACAGAGAAATACCAGCAAGCCGGCCCCTTGCATCTTGATAATGAAGATCAGTCCACATAAAAGCAGCTGTTTGGGATAAGAAAAAAAGAAATAAGGTGTATGCTCACCTAGCATCATGATGACATAAACAATACATCTGGAAGGAATAAATGTATGGAAACATACCCTTAAGGCAGAAGGAGCAAGCACAATAATTTATCACACCAGCTTCTTCCAAGCCACCAATTCCCAGTCTCCAAAGGCACACCGGCCACTACCCTGAGTGTTTTCAGACATTGCAACTTGCAAATCCTCACCAATTTGCTAAACTGACAGCAAAATTGTCACCACCAAGCATGAAAAATACAACAGTGTTGAGTCAATTCACAAACAAAAGACAATGTAAGCGAGGTATTCAGATTGTCTTGAAAAAAAATAAAGTAAAACCCCAGAAGCATGGTTATAACCAAAACGAAGTGCTAGGGTTTGTGAATCATGAGAACAATTGGATCGGGCTATACAAGAGGCAAATCAATGCCATGTACGGGGAGCTAATTGAAGATTTGGGCAAATCAAACCACGTACGTGCCAAGCAATGCTTGTCAGATATGAACTTCAAGGAAATCGAGGGTTATCAGAGATATGAACTTAACGTCTCTGGAAGCATGTGGGCTGAGGTCCCAAGGAGGAGAGTCGCGGAAGCACGCGAGGGTTCTAGAAGATTTGAGAAGCAGCTCCTCAAGCTACGTGGAGGGGAGGATGTAACTGAGGTCATCTTCGTACCAAGTTCGTCGACTGGAGTACCACTACACCAATTGAACCACGAAAAACACCTCTGAATCAGCACTGAAAATTACAAAAATATGCTACACAAAATCCAGAAAATCATTCACCCCAACTTGAACAAAACTCAGTAATTAATAGAAAGGGATTGAGTCAGGGTCGCAATAACGCCGCAAGGAGATCAGGCTGGGATGGTGGCACACCACCGTCCTCCGCGTGCCACCGCGAGCGCCGCTGGAGGCTATGGCGGTGCGGGTTGGGGGAGGTGACGGGAGGGTCCGGGTCGCAGCGTCGCTGCATGGAGGGCAAGCTGGGTGGCGGCGCGGAGGATTTCACGACTCATCACAAGCACAGATGGAGGCAATAGAGACGTGTACGGGTAGACAACGGGAGGGGCGACGGGCGGCGCTGCGGGCTGAGTCGAGGTTGCGAGTGCGGACGGATAGGGATGGAGAAGAAAGGAGGCATGGAGACGGTCCCGGAGGCATTGTTGCCAATGAGGTGGAAGGCATCGCAGAGCGAGCGGTCGAAGGGCTTCGGGTGGAGGTGGGAGCAAGAGCTGAGCAAGAGAGGTGGACTGGGGAGCGAGAACCGAGTGGGCGGAGGCGGAGGCCGAGCGCTAGGGCTTGGCACGAATTGGAGGAATTGCTGCTTGATGTGGTCGCCATTGTGATTTATCGGTGTCGGCGCTATTTGTGTCGGTTTTTAAACCGAACCGATTGCATTGAGGTCTATTTGTATCATTTCTGCATTGCTACTGCTAGCTGTATCAGTTCTAAAAAAAACGATTACAATCGGTTCCTATGTGTGCATGCCATCATCACGATCAGTTAGAACGTGCATGCCATCATTTCATCACTATCGCTTCTTACAAAAGAACCGATTGTGAACATTACAATCGGTTCTTATTGTGATGTGCATAACATCATGTGATGTCCCCAGTACTACATCTCAATCGTTTCTAATCTGAGAACCGATAGTAATTATTATTATTATCATCCCCTTCTGAGTCATCTATCACAATCGTTTTTTTTCTAAAAATTTAAGAACCGACACAGATGAAACGATAGTGATCGATGTACCACTCTGTAGCAGTGTATAGCAAGTAGCACGCATGGAATTCCACACAATACAGCTGTACATAGCTCCAAACCTCCAATCTCTCTCAACTTTGGTGGCGTGCGCTTCCCTTTAGCCGCGGCAAGTCTGCAGTGACGGTGTACGTGCTGATGGATAAACTACGCACAAGTTTGTAGGCGGTGTCTGTAGTCGCACGTCCACGCACGCCGAATGCCGTCGAGAAGATGGACGTCCTCTCCCTATATAAATCGGCACCATGCACCATGCCATCTCAGTCACCTCACAGTTAACACAAGCTGCACCACAGCAAAAACCTCAAGTAATTAGGAGCTGAATCTCCGATATGGCAAACCCACCAACGCCGACGATCTTGGCGGTCTTGGCCCTTGGGCTAGTACTCCTCTCCGCCACCGGCCCGGCGGACGCACAGAACGGCGGCTCGTCCGTGGATACCATCGTCACCAAGGGGTTCTTCAACGGGATCAAGTCCAAGGCCGGGAACGGGCCGTGCCCCGGCAAGAGCTTCTACACGCGCCGATCGTTCCTGACCGCCACCCGCTCGTACCCGAACTTCGGGAAAGGCCGCTCGAACGACGACGACACCAAGCGCGAGATCGCCGCCTTCTTCGCCCACGTCACGCACGAGACCGGACGTGAGTTGAGTTAAAATGCAACTATACACATATAGTCGAATCGTTCGTTTCATGCATGGCATCAATGGATTACGTACATTAATTACAAGCTTTTATGTGACTACAGATTTGTGCTACATCGAGGAGATCGACGGGGCGACCACGAACTACTGCGACTCGAGCAACAAGCGGTGGCCGTGCTACCCAGGGAAGGGGTACTACGGGCGCGGGCCGCTGCAGCTGTCGTGGAACTACAACTACGGGCCGGCGGGGAAGAACATCGGCTTCGACGGGCTGAGGAACCCGGAGAAGGTGGCGCAGGATCCGGTCGTGGCGTTCAAGACGGCGTTGTGGTTCTGGATGAAAAACGTGCAGCAGGTCGTGCCGCAGGGGTTCGGCGCAACGACCAGGGCCATCAACGGCGATCAGGAGTGCAACGGCAAGAACCACGACAACATGAAGGCACGGGTACGCTACTACAAGGATTATTGCCAGCAGTTCGGCGTCGACCCGGGAAGCAATCTCACTTGCTAGGTGCTGGCCGCGGGCCATGCATGGTTGATGAAGAATAAAAGTAGGCCGTGTGTACGCGCCTGAAGTGATTCCCAGAGTTTAAATTTAGTGGGACAAACAAAATGCTGGGACTAAAACATTTTAGTTTATGATCGGTTTGAATAATGGAGAGTAATAATACTAGACACGTGGGCCGCGCCGCAACGTGACAAGCGTAATACGGAATCCGAAAAAATAGACAAAACTGTAATTTTAGAAAGCTGCGGCCGTCAATCCGCGAAATCCGAAAATTCAGGGGTCTTTTCGTAAAAAAGGCATAAAATTGATAAAAACAGACTAACACGTAATTTTCTAAAAGTTCGGGAATTGTTCCGGCTAAATTCAGAAGTTTCAAAGTCCTTCTCATAGAAAAAGGAGGGTCTTCTCATAAAATCCCGGGCTAAAAAGGACCTCTACGTAATTTCAGAAATTTGCCAGGCTCTTTTTGCCAAAAAAAACCACGCTCCGCGCGCGACAAAAAAAAAACACGTTGCACGCGGGTTCCACTAAATGCCAGCGACACGCGTCGGACGGGAAAATTCGGGCGTAAGCACGCGCGGGAGGGTTCGAAGCCGTGACCTCTCGCTCGCAACGCGCGCGCGCCACCGTTGCGCCACAACGCCATTTGAGCCTAGCCGCCGTGATTAATTACTTAAGCCTGACAACTGCGTTAACAAAGCAGGCGACGTGGCTGAATGGTGAGCCTGCCGAATTTAACACTCTATACGTTCAACCGTCAATAATACATACTTCGGAAAATACTATAGATCGAATTGCAAAAAAAAAAACTATAAAGATACAACCGTACAAATATTCCTCACTCCGGAAAATAGCAGAAACCGAGTTACAGGGGAAAAAATAGAGAGATAGAGCTGTAGAAATATCTCTTTCGATGAATTATTTGAAAAATATTGGAGACTGAGCTGGAAAATCGAGATGGGAAAATATTATAGACAGTAAGGAACTCATATATAGACAGTAAGGAACTCATATATAGATATGGCATATATCTGTAAGACTTTTTACTGTTCTTTAGCCAAATTTACGTTTGAGGTAGTATTAAAAAAACTAAAAGCTGGTATATCTATTCTTTAACGGAATTGCTGCAGTTCGGACGTCTGAATTTTTCGGACGTACTGCAACATTTTTTTCTACATGTATAACATTTTTTGTCAACACGTGCAACATTTTTTCTTCGACAAACAGTGAAATGCGGCACAGTAAACGGATGTTGCAAGCGTTGAAAAAAAATGTTGCACACGTCGGGAAAAAATGTTTCAAGCGTTGAAAAAAAATATTGCAGAGGCGTCCGATGGAATGTACAGTGTCGAACGTCTGAGCGCTAGTTCTTTCCATTCTTTAAATTTTTTATTCTCCTTAGTATTATCTTAATGTAAATTTAGATACCTTTTGACGATGGTAAAAAATAAATTTTGTGCGATTTCTCTGGCTCGTACATACAAACATTCTTCGAAGTAGGATCCACAGATTGATCGATTGATATGTGCGTGTTCGTAAAACGTTGGACGGACAGTAATCACGAGACACGAGGAACGGGGGTAATTTCCGAGAGGGAGGGGTGGTGTTTTGGTTGGTCGGGGGGGTGGGGGTGTGGACAGAGCAGGGCCCGGCAACATCTCGTGAACCATGTCTGCTAGCTGCTGCTGCTGCGCTATGCCGTGAACAGTGGCGGAGAACAGAACAAAATTATGATGTGACGAATTTTTTAATATAGATTAATAATTTTATATGAAATCAAAGTTATTCATACACCGATAAGAATGAACAAAACTAGTTTGCTAAATAGATTGATCACAATATTATAAAGCATAAAGATGCAAAAGGAAAACAAAAAACATACCAGTAAAATACTAGTTCTGTTTAGGTGGCCGTGGCAATTGCATTTGACGAGTTTTCATCTTCTGAAAATGCTTCTTAATTTCATCAATATGAAGTCCTTTAAATATATCTTCTGAAAATGCTTCTTAATAGCATGTATGTGTATATATAGGCCTTATAAAAACTTTGAGCAGCATGATGGGATACCCAGTTGGGGTTGCTCTGAGCCCACATGCTTGCCCCATGTGGACGGTGTGCAAGATGGATTGCATGGAAACAACACAAGAAACAAAACGAAATGGTGTGTGTCAATTGCAGACCCATATATACGTACATTCACATGATACCCAGATGCCAATCTTGCTTTCCTTGACACAAGGTTTTGTCTGTTGTGTTGCTCTCGATTTGATAGGTAAATCGCCTGTGATCGACATCAATCGACAGGATCTACAGTATTTTGCCGGGTTAAACCACACCGATGCTCTCTTACCTCGATTCATATAACACTTTAAGCATGTAAACATGTGACCCTTCTATTAAAAGCTACATATTAGGGTCATGAGTACATATTGGATATATCCGCCCCTGTCAATCGAAGTAGGCATTGGTGACATTGCTTTCGATTTGATTGGTACGCTAAGCAGGGCGGGTTTCTCCGACTGAGTTTCATTAGCAGAAAGTCATCGGTGTCAACTGACACCGACGTTTGACTTTAGCTTCGCCCCTGGTTAAGAGATACGTGTCCTTGGAATGATTTTTCCTGAACCAACCAGTTGATTTGTCTTGTTTAGAGCCACACTTGATTTATCTTTTATGACGCTTGTACATGTATCTCACTGCCATGTATGTCTTTTATTTTGTTGCAAAACAAATTATTGCCGTACCTTGTGTTGTTGCCCAACACTCTCTGCTGCAATAATGCCAGAAACACTGACGCACGTCAAGGCTCAACAGGGTGGCCATCTTCGTACAGCATGAAGGATAGCATCAATGCAATGCATACTTTTTATTTCCTAATGAAACTGGTTTGTTCATATCTAATAGATACCAAAAAAGTACAAAGTGCCAATAATCTGATAACGTTATTGACGACTGTCCAACTGGTATGGATTAGTGTTAGCCTATGATACTCGAGCTGCCTATCGAAAGGCCACATACCACCACAGTTCAAGTCCCAGCCACAGCACATTTGAGCAGACAGTTTGTGCATCATTTGTGGATGAGGTTACCACTGGATGATTGTCTGTCGATTTTCCATGAGATGGTTGTGCTTTGCGTGTGGCCGTGATCAGAACTTTGGCTGCCTACGTACCATTCAGCATTTACAAACAAAAAAGGAAAATTATAAAAAAGAAAAGGAGCGAAGCACAATCATGAAAGCACAAGTTCCCAGCTTAATCTACACATTCAAACCGACTAATTATGCCTTTGCCATGCCTCCCATGAGGAAATATAGATTGCGTTGCATGGGACGCACACTGTATTTTTCATATATTTGCAAAGGCATCCATATATAGCTTCGACATTCGCACATACTCGAGAGCTCAAACTGCATTGTACGGCAACACTACCATGCTTCTTTATAGACAAGGTGAAACTTTCCCGTACAAACAAACAACTTGGTGTTGAATGGTGCCATGTAGTTTTAGTTTTTTACAAGGCATGGACAGGCCAGAGTTGCTGTCAGACAACATAGATGTGCACATCAGGTGCACCAGATTGGAATACATAGATGTGCGATCTCAGACCAGAATTGCTCTCGCCTTCTCTTTCCTTGCAGTGCCAGATCAATCAGTGTTACATACGTCAGCTCAAGTACTCTATTCCATTGCAAAAGTAGTTCAAGGCGTAGAAGGCCCATCAGGCAGTTTTGTCTTCCTCTTCCTGCCAAGAATGGATGCCTTCTGCGGCCTCACACCGCCGGCACGCCATTTCTCGAAAGCGACCGTCGATTCCCTAGCGGGTTCAAACACTTTGCAACAACAAAACAAGTTACTCTAAGCGATAATAGTTGGTATGGTAAGAGGAAGCCAAATGCTGGAAGAGTAAGCACGGTAGCGGGATGTGTGTACCTTGAGCCTCTTCTTTTGTAAGGTGTGGAACAAACTTGGGCATTGTCATCATGGAGGAACTGTGTGACTTGCTTAGTACTTCTTTGTACCTACTGGTGAATGCATAGCGCAAGAACAGGCCAATACTCTTGTCACTCACCCTGTCGACATAACCATGCAAACAAATAATCATAATACACCTCTGTGCATGCAAATGATGCCAATGTAGTGAAAATACCAGCATCTAAGTATTTAATAATGCTCAGACATCACTAGATAATAACTTCATGGGATCCCTAACTTCATCGTACGGAGTACAGACTACCAAGTCAGTACCTCAGTAGTCGGCGTAGAACGACATTCCACAGGGACGAAAAATATTGTGACAACAGCAGTAAGGACTCCCTCTTGCAGGCCATCTTAAAATTCAATGTTGATAACTGGCTAGGTTTAGCCAATTTTATCATCCACCGATCACAAGGTCAGTCAGAATTCCAAAAGGGCATGCAACCAGATATGAAAGTTGAGCACTTTAATGCTCTCTCGGCTGCTTACCAGGAAATCCAGACATCTATACTGACCCCAAAAGATTGTAACACAGTCACCAGACTATGAAATGGCACATTGACACTGCAATTGACATACATCGATTTTTTTAAATAATATATATTTTTTAAATAATTGCGACATTAATACGTGGAATAAAAAAATTTGCAAGAATAATATTCCGTAGCCAAATGGTGTGGCGAAATAGGAGTTATCGCCATTTGGTCGGGCGAAAAAGCTATTTTCACCATTTCATTTGGCGATTATACGTTAATCCATGATTAGAACCTGATTAGAGCTGACCGGACAGCGATTATCAATATTTAGCCAAATGGTGTGGCGAAAACAGGTATTTTCGCCACACCATTTGGCTGCAACCTATTTTCGCCAAATGATGTGGCTAAAATACCTATTTTAGCCACACCATTTGGCTAAAACTGCACGGTATTTGCAATTTGAAAAAACTATCTTACTAAAAAAATCGTTAACGCCACAAGTTACAGTGAATTTTCGAACGAAATCAATACAACAAATATCTGGCGTGAATTTAATTTCCTAATATTCTACAATTTTCATACTTTAATTTTCTAATATCCTACAATTTTCATAGCCGGCTATTTTAGCCAAATGGTGTGGCGAAAATAGTATTTTCGCCACACCATTTGGCAATAATAGTTGTCGCTAAATGGTGTGGCGAAAATACCTGTTTTCGCCACATCATTTGGCTAAAAAATATTGATCGCTGTCCAGTAGGCTCTAATCGGGTTCTAATCACGGATGAACGTATAATCGCCGAATGAATTGGCTAAAATAGCTTTTTTGCCCGACCACATAGCGATAACTCCTATTTCGTCACACCATTTGGCCACAGAGTATTATTCTTGCAATTTTTTTTATTCCACGTATTAATGTCGCAATTATTTTTAAAAATATATTATTTTAAAAAAAAATCGACATACATCATATCCAATCTGAGATCAATGCACTTTTTTCATGAGACACCCGAACACCAATTAGGCTGACTCATGGAGAGCATGAACAATTCATCTTCAAGTGGTAGCTCCGCATGTTCACCCAGTCTCTCACACCAAGTGCTAAAGCCGGCTACTAATGGTTAAACATTCAGTAACTTTTGTTCTAGTGGCCACTAAAACTTAAGGCAAAACACCAAGGGGCATCTGATGTGGAGTCCTCGAAATGTGCAGATTATGATAACTATGATCAGTTCTTGTCCTCATAAAGTGCAGACTGAAGAGTATGCACTTCAAAAAGGGCAAAATCAAATAGCTATAACTTTTTATTCCAGTAACCTTAGTTATGGTGTACTCTGTTCATATATCGATATGAAATAAACTCATGTTAAAAGTGAAAGCTGACTTTGTGGCATCAGAGGTCATTTTTCAGGGCTCTGATGAAATTTCACAGAATGACAGTTTGGCTGTGGTAAAAATAGCAGATAAGCAGGGAACTATATTCGATCGTTTAGAACTGACCATACGTTATCTTATTTAGAATGAAATGGAAGCAAAAGAATGATCAATCACATTTCCAAAAAGTTTCACTTTATTTGAATATTGTTAGAACTAAACCTGAAAAAAAAACTACAGCAAAAATGCATGCCTCAATAGTCACTACGAATTATCAATTATTTGGAGTGGACAATGGGAAGCTTACTGCCAAGTGTCAAACTAGAACATACTCAGATCATAGTGAGGTAAAGCCAGGGCTGGGGAAGAACTGCCAGCAGTTTCCTTGAGCAGGCATACCATAGCACTAAAACATGAGTGCAAAGTCATTGGACAGCCAATTACACTGTTTGTTTCAGCACCAGGATCAAGCAGGCCGACACCATTTGCACTTACTTGGAAAACAACCGAAATAGGCTGCAGTTACAAAGGAAAGATATTCAGGTCATCTATACAACCATGCAATAAGAAGATAATACAAGCATCGTTACCTCCATAAGACGTCGTAATAACCAGGCATTTCACCAAGTGGACAGCTCGATCTTGCTTATCCTTACCTCTGCATGACCGATTTGGAAAATGCTGATGAGCAGCAGTAATCAAATATGCAATTATACATGGATCCATATTCTACTGACGAAATAATTAACCTATTCCTAACTCGAATTGTGGTGAAAACGGTGGGTTTGTCGCTTGACGGGACAAGTCAATTCAAATCTTACCTTGCTTCATCCATAGAGTAGATTTTTTGAGAAACCACACCAATACAAACTAATTTCGGGATTTGCGATTGAGCTTGCCGGAAAGGAGCGGGCGACGAGGGCGAGAACGAGGTAGGCGTTGGGGGCTACGGCGATGGGAGGCAGCGGCACCGAGCGGGGAAGAGGCGGCAAGGGCGGTGTGCGGGGTTAGGCTACGCGGTGGATCGTGAGTTGGGGAGGCTGCGGTGGCGCCGCCGGCTGCGGGAGGTGGGCGGCGGCAGCTTGCCCTTTTACTCCAACCAGATGCACTCAAAGTGAAAGGAAAGAATAGACGACGATAGAACTTTACCTAGAGTGAGTATGGAACACCGGTAGGTCGGCGGTGGTACCCTGGCCGTCCGGCGGCTTTGGGGAGGTAGCTGAAGAAGTGAGGAACTGCGGCGGCGGGGTGGGGAATAATTGGCTTTGCGACTCAAATTTTGCTTCCTCGCTTCATCGGTTCGAAAGAAGATAAGGCCCAGCTACCAGGATGGACGCCCTGGCCCAGACCCAGCCCAAAACGAGAATGAATTAGCCTATTAAGGCCTTTGTAGGGGCATAAGCACGATGATGGTAGGAGTTTAGTCCCACCTTGTCAGTTGAGCAAGAGTTGCCCTTATTGTCAAATACTTTCTAAGAGCATCTTCAGCAGAGCCTCTAAATCAGTCTCTAAACTTTAAAATAGGGAGTTTAGTAAAAAATACAAACCCAAGAAGGCCCTAATCCAAATTTCAATTCCCAAGGAGCCCTAAACCAAATTTCTAAACCTTAAAATAGGGAGTTAAGTGAAGGATAGCTTGCATTAGTTCGATGCAATTGGCGTGTCTTTCTTTGGATGAGTTGCAACTATTGCATCTGCTGGCGATGCTGATGCTCTCTTGCTTTTATTTGCTGTGCCTATTTCAGAAGAAATTTTTCATGGGGTGAGATTAAATGATAGATGCATGGTTCGTAGTTTATCATGGGGTGAGATTAAATTTTTCCTGTGGGCAATTCACAGCGCTTCGTAGTTTGATTCATTGTTCGGAGTTTCTATTTATCTATTTATCATGTTTTGAAAATTTTAAATTTAAATTTTAAATATCATGTTTTTAAATTGTAAATGTTAATATGCTTATGTTTTATGTATTACAAATATTTTTGATTGAATTTTAGTAGTGTCAAATGAAGATTATACATAGTGGATATGTTAAAATAGAAGAAAAAGTAAAATAGAGGCTGAGATTTAGGGGATATTGCTGGACTTGTGCTCTGAAAACAGGACCCTAAAAAATAAGGGAAGTCCCTAAATCTAAAATAGAGACCCTGTTTTAAAGACCTTTGCTGAAAATGCTCTAAGAGCAACTCTAAGAGCCTCTGTGTGCAGCTTCCTACCTTATTTTTTGCCGATTCGCAGCGATTGGCATGGCTCCAACAAACTTGCCAAATGCGTCCCCAAATTTAGCGAACGAAGAGAGACTCGCTACATTTGGTGATTCTCTCTACTCGCTATCCGTTCCTTCGCACAACCGCTCGTTCCTTCACGCGATTGCAGGGACACTGGCGAGGCGCAACCGCTTCATTCCTTTGCGTTCGGCGCCACCTCCATTGTCGTCTCATGAGCCCCTCTCCCTATGTGGGAGGGACACCGAGGTCTTCTCCCTCGGTGCGTCATCCCCCACGCTGCTAGGGGAAACCCTAGCGGCTGTAGATCTCCATGGCGACGCTCCAATCCAAGCGGCCCCGCCCTGATTCGGCATTCTCGAGGCAGGGAATGGCAGCAGACGAGGAGGACAAAAAGCTCATGCTCAAGGATTTCAAGAAGCAGCTCAGGGATGTTGGGGCCAGATTATAGTCAGCGCCCGATGACGCCGAAGGTCTGCTCAAGCTCTTCAGCGGAAGCCTTCTCTCATAACTTTGTGTGTTTACCTTGTTTGGTTTTCTCTGTTAGGGTTCTATTTGTAGGATTTGTCCCTATGGTGGTAGGGTTTCAGGATTGTTGCTCTAGGTTAGGAGTAGCACACCACAAGTAATTTTGTAGTTCGTTAATTTGGTACTGTAGTATGCGCCTTAACTTGCTTGCCCTTTTTCCCTCTTCTGTAATTTTAAGTTATTAATCTTGACATCCTGTACAAATTTTTGCCCCTGCACTGTCGGAAAAGATCCATGATCCAGCTTTCGGAGGGAAGATTTATGGTCTGCTCTACTTGAGAGGGGAGCTATATCAACTGACTCATCATTCAAGAACCTTTTTTTGCGAGGATTCAACAACTTATTTGATTTTGTTTGAAGGGATAAAATAGTTGTCTAAATTAGGTTGTGTCCTTACTTCAATCTTGATTTCTACTCTGAGTTGGTCTTCTACTGATTAATTTGCTTACTAGGTTCTTGGAGGTGATTCCAATGCGTAAAACACTTGGTGTAGGAAATACACAAGTTGCTCTTTGTCTTGCGTAGTGCTAGACCGAACAAGCTTCACACTAGGTAGTTTCCTGAACTTGGTTTTTCTAGCACATTCATCTTATTACAGCTGTTAGTTCTTAGTCCTCTATGAGTTGCATTGAACATTACATGTAAATTTTCTGACTATCCTCGTTTACTTGGGAAGAAGAACAGAATAACTGCAACTTATATTTCAGAGCAATTACACATAATAAAGAACTACTCATCTTTTCCTGGCTAGCCTCTGCTAACCAATTGAATGATGGAAATCTAGCTCAGAATGTGTCGTAGGTGCCTAAATGTATAATATATGATTTATCTTGAGACTGTTTCTTTCCTGCATATTGCTGATGAAGAACTAGTACTGTGCTCTAATGACCGTTTGAATATAGCTGTTACGATGACTGTTAGGACATGACTCAATCAGTACAATATTTTTAATAATGACCATTACAACATGACTGTTGCGGTAAATTTTGAATTTTAAATCCACATGTTCAAATATAGCCGTTCAAATTTACCCGTTCAAAGATAACCATTACAACGCAGTCGTCATAATAAATTTTAACTTTTAAATTCCCGCATTTAAATATAACCATTTGAATTTACCGGCAAAAAAAGGTTGTTATTATAACGGTTATATGGAATATGATTATAATATAGGAAAGACAAAATAGAGTCTGTGATATGGAGAGTACTGTTAGAGAGGGAGGAGATATGGAAAGGTATTTTTTTAGAGAGTTCTCCAAATATGACTTTTAGATAATAAGTTTTAGAGAGTGTTGTTAGAGATGCTCTAACATATGGTTAACTTTTTATGCAAAACGAAGATAAACTGTGACTACTGGTGCACATGCGTTATTTAGATTTCTCAAAAAAAAAAAACAAATTGGATTATTCATTGTAAAAAAACAAACTGTTTAGCCCTCATACTATTTAGATCTGTTTGTTCCTTCGGCTAGACAGTCCAACCAAAACAGTACAAGTTGTTTTCATGTGGTGATTGTATTTGCTTTTGATTCGTACTCGTTCGGTATTTGATTTGACACTATTCATGTTTGTATTCATATCCAGGTTATTTATATTTATTTTTATATATAAAAATAAAATAATAAAACTATTATCCATCAAATTTCGACTCGTTTTTACCGCACTATGATCATACAAAAATCTATGTTTTTTTTACATATATTGGTAAGAGAAAATTGCGTTCTAAAAAAGTAACTACATGTTTGTTAGATGACAGAATATGCTTATGTGGCGGAATTAAAAGATAAAAAAGAACTACAAGGCAGACACATTAGCAAAATAAAATGATCTCTTTGGTCACAAATAGCTATCATTTTGAATATTAACAAGGTCTTTAAAATATGGCTTTGACAACTAATGTATATTATAATATATTTTAAAAACCTAATAACTTATAATATTATAAAAGTAACAAATCTACCGGCCTCTCTAATTAATTTGAATTGCTTATTAGTTGGTATGAGGGAGTAATTTGGGTATGAGGAGAGTAATCAGGGGGTGTAAGTAGGAAGGACAAGAATGGATTAATTGCCATGATTTGGCGCAACCGGCTCCTGTCTCTTTTCCTTTTTCCCTTCTCTCCCTCTCCATCTAATGTAAGTCAATTTGACCGCAATGTCATCTCATCAAGTTGATATACTCCATGTCAACAAGTTAGAACTGTTCACGTATACAGCACTGTAACTTAGCTTCCGCTTTGCGAAGGCTATATACGCGAACACTTCACAAGTATACTCGTCATTTTTGAGCTGTTACATGCTGCTAAACTTGAGGCAGATTCTTTTGAAGAATTGATCGAAGATAGTGGTTATTATTATTATTATTTGATTCATTAGGACTGAAGCTTCATATTGTACCTGTGAGTTGTGACAAGGTTCCACTAATTAACAAGTTTTGATGGGGACATGTGGAGAACACCTTTGAGATTTGTTCCAAAGATAAAAAGAGAATATAGTAAAGTCACAAACACAGAAGCATATAATCTTCATGAAGCCAGATCATCAGATCCATTATATCTTTTCATGTTATCCTTTCACACAAATATTATCTCTTCTTCTACAGACAGAAGAAGCGCATTCTTTGAGCTCAGTACCAAAAGCACTAGACGAATCAAAGAATCGTCCAATGTCCCAAAACCCAAACTCAAGGATACCATCTCAGAACCCAACCACCACCGCTCCAAGAAGGGCGCCAAGAAGCAGAGCGCCGCTCCCGGCGGCAGCTGCCGTCCTCCCCGCCGCCCCGGCCGCTGGCGCCGGAGCAGGCACCGCGGCAGGTCCCCCGACTAGACCGGCGGCCAAGGGTGACTGAGCTGGCGCGGGAGCCGGCGCCGGCGAGACGCCGTGGCGGCGGCCGTGCTTCTCCGACATCACGACGACGTTGAGGCGCTCGCCCTTCTCGCAGCTTCCGGGGGTGCCGCTGACGAAGTAGTGCGCGCCCGACCGCGGCAGCGGCACCGTGGCGTCGCCGGTCTTGTAGCTGGCGATCGGGCTGGCCGTGCTGCAGCGGTTGTAGTCGTCCCGGGTGACCTCCAGCACCGAGTCCGCCGCGCCGTTGAACTTGAACACTGCGCAACCGAATAAAAAAAAACAGAGGAGTTGGAGAAACAGAGGAGGTGCAAACACACAATTCACCAAGCAAGAACTCCACAACTGCAGCAATCTCGTGATCTTCAACATCTACAACCCATCGAATTTTACGATGATGTTATTTACCGAGGTTGTCGCCGACGTGGAAGCGGTTGGCCTCGGCCCACTTGTTGAGCGCGTCGGGCTGCGCCGGCACCTTCCACCCGTCATCGGCGCCACCGACGACGTAGTCCCTGGCCTCCGAAGCAACCGCCGCAGCGAGGACGACCGAAGCGCAGAGGAGGAGAACCCAAGACGCCATCGGGAAGAGAAGAGAGAGCACTGGTGTGTGTATGTCTCAGTCTGAGCGCTCGAGGCAGAGTGCTCGGTATCTGTGGGTGAAGGAAGTGAGCCGCACGGGGTGCTTAAGTAGGGGGAGGTGAGTGTGAGGAGTAGCCGTTGGGTTACCTGGAACGATCGGGGGAGGTAGAAGAACAGGTAACGTATTCCAGGGTGGTGGCAGGGCATCAGAGTGTGTAGAAAGAAGAAGGCTGGGAACATGTTCTGTTTTCTACTTTAGTGATGCCCTTCTCTTCTTTTGAGAAAAGGACCAACGGGCACCTGGCAGAGAGGCGGCGTGGGGCCCACAAGTAGGAGGGTGTGAGCTGTGGCGATTTCTTTCTTCAGTGGAAGCCAACTGCGGCTCGAGCTCGGCACACTCTAGGCCTATCCTTAGGTTCGAGTTCTAAATAAATCGAACTTGAGTTTGATCTCAAACTCAAATAGCTCGTGAGTCTGATAAATTTACGAATTATGTGTTAAATATTACAGTGTGTTAACATTTACCAATCTTAAATCTGAGCTCGAACTTGAATATTTTTATTGTTAAAAAATAGTATATATGTTGAATTGTTTATTGTTATCAAGTTTATTCAAGTCGAACTCGAGCTCATTTGGGTTTAAACCGAGCCGAACTCAAACCTAAGTCTAAGCTCGAATCCTAACTCAACCTCGTTTGAGTTTAGCTCGAGCTTACAAGACCAGGTAGCCAGCCTCTTTTACAGCCCTACCACCAAGAGTGTGCCTGACCTGTGATTGAAGGTGTCAATGCAGAGGATATTGCATTAGGGGCAATCTTCAGCGTTTGATTGAAAGCGAACCGTCTACGCCGACAGCTACAGTGCATGATACAGTAAAAAGGAAATTCTCTATCAAGTAAAATTCATAAAACTGCAAGGTTGTTTACAAACAATAAGAAGCTTATATGTTTTAGCTTATATTTCGTAAAATTATAGGTCTTAAGAGAACTTATATCATAGAACTACGAGTTTTAGAATTGATCTTTTCTTATAAAAAGTCTGGCAATATAGACCCACATAGTAACCTCACATGCCCCCATTTCCCGTTTCACTCGCATGTGAGGCTGCGACGTGGACTTATACTGTTAGACTTGTTACAAGAAACGGTCAATTATAAACCGACAGTTTTGTGATATAAATTCTTGTAAAATCTGTAGTTTTGTAAAATAGAATCTAAAGCCTGTAATTTTTAGATAGTTTGTAAAAAACATACAGTTTTATGAATCTTTTCATTTCTACGATCTCGTCGTCGACTGAGTAAAATATTCACTTATTAGACAAAACATTCATTTATCTAGCCCGCGAACGTTTTCTTTTGCAAATCTAGCTCCTTTTACGCATATATTTGCAAATTTAGCTCTCTCCCCCACCACGGATAAGTCTCGAAACCGACACCCCCACGTGGCACCCTGTTGCAGAGCCATCATAGCACGACAGAAATCTTGCAACGGTGGGCCATGCACCTGCTGTCGTGATCGACCGAGCTTCCACAACTTCGATCAGTTGCCAAGCTCCCCGGACATAGCAGGGACAAGTGTGGTCTTCTACAGTAGAAGAGGTGATTAAATTTATAGATTGCTAAGCCCCCCGGACATAGCTCGGTGGAATGCCGTAGCTTGGCTAATGCCTCTTGCTCGGGATGCCGCTTGGCCTTTAAGAGATGCAGTTCGGTGTTGGTGTTGGGCTGTCGCTTGGCCTCTTGCTCGGTGCTGTTGGGATGCAGCTCAGTGGGTTGAACTGCAGCTCGGTGTGGTGTTGGGATGCAGCTTGGTGGGTTGATCAAGTAGTGTTCAACTGAGTAGTGTTGAACTGCACTGATTGATAACAGTGTGCTGCATTGATTAATAATGATGATGGTGCTGCAATTGATTTATATAGGACTTACATGTACATGGTTGATCAAGCAACAAGTGGTCGCCTAACTGTCGCCTAGACGTCCAGGCGCTCTGAAGATGACTCGCCTCGCTAGAGGGTCGTGATAACCATGCTCATTGCCTTGCTACAGAAGGCGAGCTTGTGCTCCGGCTTTTGCAGACCCAACGAAATTCTCAATTGCCTCGGCCAAGGATCAGGCTTGTCAGCTCAGAACCATGGTAACATCTGTTTCTGTTTGCTTTTAAATCTGCAGTGAAGTATGGTGACAAAAGCCAAAAAGACCAACAAGACAACCTTTAGTTTTCTGACTGAATCTACATGACCACTTTGTCTCCACTGCTTTTCTACGTTACTCCACAATGTCTTTGCTTCCTTCTGAGGTGTCCTTGCACCTGCCTCACTGCCTGGTGCCTGCAACACCAAGACTTCAAATCCATTCCGGGGATTGTCAAGAAATCTGGTATCTGGTTCAATACCACCAGGCTTCTTTCCCCAATTGTCATGAACCTTGATCATGATGGGGGAGGTCGGACGGCGGTAGAACGATGCTAGATGAAGAGGAACACCGATTGGGGGTAAAGAACAGATCTAGAAGTGACCCGAGCTAGGAATTGGAGGCTCGAGAATACTTCGTCATTATTCATTGCTTGCCAAATAGAACCACTGGCCAGGCTTATATAGCCGACTGATACACAACTAACAAAGAAGATAATGGTCGACTCAACTAATAGATAAGACGATCAGATAATGATCTAAACTAATTAAACTTATCCCTCAAGCTGGCTACCCTTGTGCGCCAAGGGGTGGGCAAATAAACCGAAAACCGAAAACCGAAACCGTTAAAACCGGAACCGAAGCCGAAAAAACCGAAACTGAATTATTCGGTTGTTTATTCGGTTAGTTGTATGAAATAACCGAACTTTTTTCGGTTAATTCGGTTTTAACCCTCGGTTAACCGAACTAACCGAACTTTGGTAAAGAGACCCACCAAATCAGAGATATATTGAAAACTCCTCGTCTGTTTGCCATCGCTATAGACAATCAAAGGCTCCTTCCTCAGCGTTTGAAACCATAATTGCACAAGGAGCATTTCAATATGAAACAAACAAATGGGCTGTTCTTAAATTAAGGTGTCAAAAGAGGAGGCTACAAACGGTGGCTACCTGAGCAACAAAGTTGTCGACGACACGGCCATCATCAATGCTAAGTTTGGTTAATTCGGTTAAAACCGAAACCGAAACCGAACTATCGGTTAACCGAAGTGTCGGTTACCGAAATTTTCAAACACAATTCGGTTTCAATTTTGAAATAACCGAATTTCCAAATAAACCGAAAACCGAAACCGATTTTTTCGGTTAAACCGAACGCCCAGGCCGGCAGCTAATGGGCTGGCCTGCCCACGTCCATGACACCAACCATGTCTAAATAGTAAATAGTACTCCTTGATTGCTTCATTTATGGAACCAGAAGAAAGAACTTTTTTTTTTAATAATACATTTTTTTTTCAAAATTTCAAAAATATACCACGAAAAAAAAATTTACATAAATATACCCCTGTCGCCCGTTGGTTTGGCGACAGGAGGCCTGTCGCACGATCAACGGCGACAAAAACGCCACGTCTCCGCACTTGAACTACGATGTGGCCTCCTGTCGCCAAACCAAAGGGTGACAGGGGTATATTTATGTAAAAAAAAATTCCGTGGTATATTTTTGAAATTTTGAAAAAAATTGTATTATTAAAAAAAATTCCCAGAAGAAACATGATAAATTTCTGTACAGATTCAAGTCGGCTGCCAGGTATGCCTGGTTTTTTCATTCATATTATGCAGTGCCAGTAATCAGCTGTGTTCAACACAGAATGCCCGTTCACTAAAGATCAATTCTTTCTGATGGTGGTTGTCTGGTTGATATGCAGGAGCAACAATGTGAAGGACCTCAATTTGAGCGAAAAACTATGTACCTTGATTTGTGTTTTGTACATAACCGGAGTTGTTGTCCTCATAAATGATGTGATGGACTTGGATGGTCACCCCAACTGAAATAGCATATATTGCAGATGTATATACTAAGTAATGATGCATTGTCTCTTTCCAATGTGTTAGTAACCTGCTGCGAAAAAACACAAGTCATCAGTAAGTTTTCATAAGGTGGATCTGATATTTTTGGAACTGGAAGTAGTTGACTTCTTAAAAGTGTATAAGACATACAATATCAAGATTCAAGATTGCCTAACCAAGAGCCAAGTTTTCTTTTCTAATTTGTAAAGTATGTCGCCAAGTTCCTGTTACTTCATTAATCAGTAGACAGAAATTGTCCCAATTAACAATATTTTATTTTATTTTTTTAAAGAACCATAGGGTGTTTGCCACCGAGGATCCATTATTATTAATGAATCATCATATCGTTTACAGTCTTGTTCTGACACTTCGAGCTCCAAACATGTTCAAGCATACATAGCAATGTGACGTCTGTCCTTTTGAAATGCAAGAAGATAGCCCCTTCAACATATTGCTACATGGCGATGCGCTGCACGTTCTGCTGTGATCAATAAAGTCTGACAGTCCATTTCTATATCATGGAAGCATCAGACATCCATTTTACACTTGACATATGGAGTAAAGCTTGTTCAACTAAGAGACAAGTACATTGTAACATTATTTAAGTAAATTGGGCATTGTGCCACCAAATCTAACTCCTATTGCACAAAAAACCAGTTTTAAGATTTCTTTGCATACAACACTGCGTGATCTGACATTCCATTGCACTTTGCACCAGGCCTCAGATCCAACTGGATTCAACCCGTATACTTAACAACCCAGGCCCACCTGCAGGCGCCATGAGCACGGATATGTTGGTGTCCACACGTGCCAAGAGGGAGGCAATGGTTCGTTTCATCCACGAATGCAGGCTCCGATCGATACAACCAAACAAAATGTATCATTGTCCTCTGCAGTCTGCACATTACTTTCTCTTCGTACTTGTGGTGCGGAAGGAGCAAAAGGGCGGGGGCGGCAAGAGCTTCACAACGCACCGGGCCTCTTCATAATCTTCTTGAAGAGATCACTGACACACTCACACACATGCCTCCAAACCATCCAGGAGACAGCAACCTACAAGAGTAAAAGTCAATGATGTTTGTTTGAAGATGCTCAAGTGCCACAAAGCTCAAACAATGGATGCTATGCACTTGAATGCTCTCAACTACTTCAAGAAGATGAATTAAATGCTCAAGAGGAACGTGAAAGAGAGCAGGCAAGGGCTCAAGTGTATTAAATGGGGTTCCAAGAGACAAGAAAACACCTGTTATGGAAAAAAGCTACCGGTATCTAAGGTGCAGTCATACCATCTTCACAATGGTGGTCATACCGTTGTCTATAATTATTTGAGAGACACAATAACAGGTGTTCTGTGGAAAAAAAAAACAACAGTCATGTAGGAGGCGATCATACGGCAGAAGCGGTCATACCGTAGAGACAATTGCGTTCATACTGGTTAAAAGTTTCTAGAACTCCAAGAGAGATGATGCAAGATCAAATGCTACCATGCAACAAAGTTTGAGCAATATATCACCATGATGCTATCAAGCTACTAGTCAAGGACCCCCTCTTAGTAATAATACCCATGACCCATGAGGGCCATGACCATTGTCGGGAATGGAAAACACCTTGTACATGAAAACTGAGCTGAAAGGTAATAATTTCGTAAGAAGCAACTCACGGAAATGTTGCGTTGACTACTGTTTTGTAGTTAGGTTCATGGAAACTTTATGCTTACTCTACTCCATATTCATTAGTCAGGATTCAAGAACAACTTGTCAAGTAAACATACCTCACATTGGGGTCACATTCACCTTTGTTAGCATGGAGTCCCTCATATCACAAAAAGCACTAGAAGCGTATTTAATGGTGCCACATTTGTTATGGAGTTCTTGACCGCCTTGTAAAATGTTTGGCACGCTGTGGAATAATATTATATTTGCCTGCTCCTCTCCAGTGGTCTCTGTTGGATAACAGAAAGGTTTTGAATTCCTTATCAAGTTTGGGATCAGAAGCAAAACCTTTTTCTTTCATTTCATCGTAATACTCTAAAGCTCTTGGTATACATCCATGTTTAACCAAACCTTGTACCAGTGCCATATAGTGTGAATAAGCAGGGTTAATATCATATCTTCTCATTTCATTCCACACTTTCAGAGCATTCCCGGGCTCACTCAATTGAATAAACTTATCAATAAGCATGAGAAATGTATCATTCTTAGGGCCACAACCGTCTTCCTCCATTCTTCTCAAGAGCTTCAATGTTTTGTCAATGTCTTCTTGTTTCAAAAATGCATGGTAAGTGGAAACAGTTGGAACAATGCCCTTCAGTATCATGTCCTCCATCATCATTCGTGCTTCGTCAAGCTTGCAACTTTCACAAAGTGGAACTATCATACTGTTGTATGTTTCAACATTCGGTTGGACACCTTCATCTATAATTTTACTGAATATATTTTGTGCATCCTTGATGCAATTCTCTCTTGTGAGAATATAGATAAGTGAATTATAAACACCAATACCCGGAGTCCAACCCCTCTTTTTCATCTCATCATAAACCCTCAGGGTATCAAAAAGGTTTTCCACTTTTGAGAAACAACTGATCATGAGGGTATAAGACATACCATCGGGAGTAATGCAGTAATTTGACATTTCTCTCCAAACTCTCTTTGCTTCGGCAACATCAGTGATTACATTGCACCAGCCATCTAGTATTATATTGAAACCTTCTGTAGTAAGTGGGAAGAATTTCTTTCTCACCAGAAGCAACTCCTCAGCATCCTCTATGCTTTTGCTTTTGCAAAGAGCGTGAAGAAGGGAGTAAAATACAGTTTGATCTGCTACCACTTTAAACTTCTCCATCACATCAAAGGTCTTGATTGCTTTCTTCACTTCATTGGCAGCTGCATAACTGAAATTTCAAAACCAAATCCTTACAACAAAAGAACCATGATGCAAAAATACTAACAGTAACAACAATAACAAGTACTATAATGACCGCAATTGATTTTGGCTTTGGTATTGATGTTACAAGAGCAAAGTGATGTAAAAAAATGATTCAATACAGTAAGATCCCCATGGCAGCAGGATGGTAAATGGATTTAGATGTAGCAATACATGTTACATCCAACACATCGTCTCGATAAGATTAAAGGAACCAAATCCAAGTGCCAACAACACTACACTCAATAATCAAGATGCTAAGTTCAGCACTTGCAACAGCTTCACACTCCTAAACACCAATCTTATAAATAAATTGATGCAAGCATTCATATACTACACCATCACTGATTATACTATCATCATCACACGGCTTGAACATACTACAAAGAGGAGCCACAAAAGTGACTTGTTTTGATAACATTTTTGCACAGGCATGCCAATCAAAATTTTGCTCTTATAATGTCTTATGCACATATGGCTCAATCATTCACCTTCCCTTCTATGATCATGATAAAAACAATGCACATTGCATGACTATATCAGACGAATATCACAAAATTTATTCCTGGAATATTGTGTTCACCAATGAAAGTTAAGATTTCGAACTAGAACACCAAATTATGCTCCTACTTTTACCTTGTTCACCTGAAAGCCAGTTTAAAGCACTGTATCATCACATAAAACTCAATAATGTCACAATCATTTTTTTTTCTTGTTCTCATATTTATCTGCCAAAACATCTCAACATGAAGTCACTCCTTCAAATGAACTCCCAATCAGCAAACAACTGTAGACAACTGAAATAAGTACAGAAACACTGGTTCTACTATGATTGTGCAAGCTGATACCAACTTCATAACGAAGTAACAAGAAAACACCATATAACTAGCCTCTCAAGACTCAGCGCTCCCTAGCAAAACCAGTCCAAGAAACTAAACTAACCCGCTCAAAATGAAATTACAAATCTTCACATTATGAATTCATGATGCATACCGTTGCGCATACACTATATAACCAACCTACATGGTTGAATTGTGCCCAAGAAATCGAGCAGAGTTCAATCTACCAGAGATGTATCATAAAGCTACTAATAAGCTCACGGCATGAGACTGTATATCGTATAACTAAAAAATCGTGGCAGATTCTGAGCACAAGACCGCACCTCTCCATCAAGATGACCATGGCACGGCGGGTGAGCACCCCGCGGCGCAGCATCCGCCGCACGGCCGCCCACGCTAGGTCGAACCGCCTCGCCCTCCCCGCAGCCCAAATGGCCAGGTGCCACGCCTCGGCCGGCGGCGACCCCGCCCCCTCGTCCCCAGTCGCGGCACCGCACTCATCGACCCAGCGGAGCGCGAGCGCGGCGGCCTCCGGGTTGCGGCGGAGCTCCCAGAGCGCGCGGATGAGGAGGGAGGGGGAGGGTGGCGACGAAGGGGTGGGGGAGGAGGAAAGGAGGGAGAGGGCGTGCTTCTGGGAGGAGGCGACGGAGGAGGCGTCGGAGATGCGGTGGAGGAAGGAGGTGAGCTCCCCGTCGTCGTCGCGGGCCGGGGGAAGGGGTTGGTCGGGCTCGAAGTCGCTGTGGTAGGAGGGGGAGTGGGTGGAGAGGCGGAGGTGGTGAGAAAGAAGGAGGGGGAGGCGGTAGGGAAGGAGTAGGTGGCAGCGGAGGGCGGCGGCGAGCGGCGGCGCCATGCGACGGGGAGGAGGGTTTTGGGGAGGGCGTGGTGCTTTGATCTCAATGCGTCGACGGTGGAGTTGGCACCATCTGGTCCGTTTGTTTATGACAAACAAAAGAAGGGTGCTTTCTTTTTTTTTCATAAATATTAAAGTATAAATGAAAAATAGATAGTTATTATTTATTTTTCTATTTGTTTTAAAATTTATATAACTTATATTAAAAGAAAAAAATATTAAAGCAGCGCTCGAAACAAAATAGACCTTTTCTCGGGCCCAGCTAAGTGAACCTCAAGCATTTTTTAACCAAAATTTAATACGGGTTTAGTTCTCATCTAATTTTTTTTAGCTCATATTTGCTTCAACCGAGCTCACTTGAGCCGGACTGTTTAACCTTTTTCAAATTATGTGGTTGTAGACACAAGCTATCAGCAAGACAGAAAGTGTTGTTAGCTAAAAAAGAAAGAAAAACATAATAATTAAGTATCGTTCCGTTTGAAGCATGAGAACTCATTCCTTAACCCCGTAAAAATTATAATGTTTTGCAGGAATATTTTTTGAAAACCTTGGAAATTATTTTGTTCCCTCTTAAATCTTTGCTAAATTTCTGTAATATTTTATGTGTTCCAAACGCGCCCTAAACAGCTTACTTGAAATCTTCAAACACTCTCTTTCACTAGAATATTTTTCACGGCATCACACGCTACGCGCGATATTTTTTCGTAGTTTTTTTTCTGACGGTGTTTTCTTTTAAATCGTCAAGAAAACAAGCGAAACGACTGAAAGAACACAAACGAAACCATATTTTTTCCGCATATATCTGGGGTTCTCTCACGAAGAATCTGCGATCGCGCTAAATCGAAAAGGTTATTTTCGTAAAAAATAGCCGGAATGATCGAAACGCCACTACGTGTTTTTTCGGTATCTATTTAGGGTCCTCTCACGAAAGATCCGTAGTTTTCTAAGACCCTCTCTGCAAAAAAAATGCAAAAAAGACCAATATGCAATTACGAAGCGGCCGGTCGGCTCGGCTCAAAGCGAGCAGCAGGCGGCAATCTTTCGAACTTTAGGAAAGTACTTATTAGTTTTAGAGTATAATAACTAGGGCTTATAGTAAAAAAGAGCTTGAATTTCTTTTTGTCTCGTAGGCTGAAATAGGAAGGTTAAAAAGGGAAAAGAGAGAGGGAAAAATAATCACTCGTAGACGTCGCCCACCTCGCAGCCGCCCGAACGAAACTTACCACAGCACCCAAGCCAAGCGTCGGCGTCGGCTTCGGCGATGGGAGGCGAGGGCGGCGGCGGATTCCGGGCGCGGATGGACCACTACCTCTACAGCGGCGAGAAGAAGCACGTCCTGGCCGGCATCGCCATCTTCGCCGCTATCTTCGGCGTCCCCTGGTACTTCATGAACCGAGGTACCAAACCCCTTCTGTGATTTGGTTGGAATTTGGAAGAGTCGGTGGATTCACATCGGATAGAGCCGTATTGTGCGTTCCTATATGACGCTCTGCTGATTCTAGGGTTTGGTAATCTCTTCTCAGGCTTAGCACAATTTGTATGGCTGATGTTGCCTCTAGTTTGCCCCTTTGTGATTGTTGGGTAGGAACTCCGAGGCAGTAGTAGGGTTCTAAGCGCAAATGGTTTTGTGCTCTGCCGTGGTGGTGGCAGTTGGGATTTAGGCGCAGAGCGAAATGGCTCAACATTGTTTTTTTTATCGATTGAGACTCTTCAAAAGAACTGAATGAAGTTTGGGATTAATCAGACCGGGGGAAGTGCTTTGGGATTTAGGATTTAGGGTACTCTGCTCAAAATTTGGCCCATTTGACTGGATATTGCAATTGACCTTTAGAAAAAGACGTGATTACGCATGAGATGCAGTAATTGGAAGTGTACCTTATCACAATCATAACAGTAGTTTTTTGACGGAGAAGCAACAGTGGAGGCCACTGTGCGCGCGCGAGCCAGCGCTCGAACGCTGGCCGGCGAAGCGAGTCTCGCCCTCGCTCGCCAACCGGGCGTTGTCCGGTTCGCAAATCATAACAGTAGTTGCAATAGACTGATTGGCTTCATTGCCTGCCTCCTTAGTTCTTTTACTACAATTCATGTAGTTTTTCCTTTCTCTTGAGGTCATGATTTTCTAAACCTTGTACGTGTCATGGTCAGTAAGCAAAGTTATAAGCTTAGATAACTAAAGTTGAAAGCGGATAGAACTTGCAAAATTTTTATTACTGGAGAAAGGTGGATCATTTATGTATACCTTCCTGTTGGTTGATATGCATATATTTGCATTATATGTTGCTAACAGTCAGAAGAATTGTGGATTTCTTTAGCTTCATGATACAGTTTGGCTGAAAAGAAACATATGCTTGCGCGCTATGTAGTATGTACTGACTACTGAGAAATACGGTGTAAGGCTTCCTCCAAAATTTGTACTGCAACCCTGAAATAGCACAGTAGTTTTGGAGGCTCACCTTTGTCATTTCATCATCCCCCTTTTATTATCAATTAGGTAGGGCATGAATTATTTCAAAATCATGCAGTGTTAAAAAATATATACATGATATATCTTAGTCAATTGGATTGCCATTGGTATTCTTTAACCTGTAGCCAAGTCCACACCCTTTCAAAATATGTGACTTAGAGGGTAAGCTTTAAAAGTAAGCAATACACATAAGCATCTGAATATTTTTCATGGTGCAACGCTAACATGTGTTTGTACACAACCATGAACTTGGCACTGTCCCTGATGCAAGGCCTTGTATGTCATAACGTTATGTACTTCGGTACACTCAACACAGCAGTAAGCTTGTAGCGGGGTTTGTCTATATAACTCTAGAAGTACCTATCATCCATCTCTCATGAACATGTCATATTGTGTCAAGGGCTTAATGACACAGAATTCACATATTGATGCCTTTGCCAGCATCATCCCCATGCTCTTTGTCATCAACCTTGGCTGCCAAATGTGCTATGATTTGTATATGTGCCATATTAGCAATTCACCATGCCAGCATCTCTCAGGGAGGTCAGCCACAATTTTGATCACTTCTGTTGCTAGTTGCTACCCATATGTAGAACAGTGCACCAGCCTGTTTATTAGCTGGGAGAAGCCATCATACCATCAAGTGCTAAAACATGTGTAATTTGGATATCTTATATACGGAAGGTCAAAAGGTACAAAAACATGCAGGATTATTACTTCTGTTCCTTTTAGTTAGGCTAGTGTGATTTAGATTGGATATGGGCGATGCAAATAAAACATAGTTATAGGTGCGAGAGGGGAATCTAGATTAGGTTATTCATATAGATGCTTAATATTTGTGAGGGACACTAAATTTAGATTTAGCCATATATTACCTGGAAGCCCTTTTGTTCAATCCTCTTTTCACTTATACTAAGTATCACAAGTAAAATAAAATCCACAAATTAAAGTGTGGTGGGCAGGTCATAGATGCCCACGTGGGCCACATTAGTTTCCATTTTCCAATTGTTCCTTTTTCTTAACTGTAATGTTGTGTAAATTTACAGATTTCATACATTGTGGTTTATAGGATATCATGACTACATTGATGTCTGATGCCTTTTGTTTCCTTTAGCTGTACAATTTACCTGCTTTAAGATAACCATTTGAAATCAGTGTCATGTGATTGATTGTTAGATGGGATGTGCCCTTGCGTTACCAAATAAACAATGGCAATGTAAAGGGTGTTCTTGTATTATACTGAGATATGGCAAATCCCAATTAAACAACCATTAGCTTATTGTCTCTTACTCCTCTTGAAAGTAGATGGGATGTGCCCTTGCGTTACCAAATAAACAATGGCAATGTAAAGGGTGTTCTTGTATTATACTGAGATATGGCAAATCCCAATTAAACTACAATTAGCTTATTGTCTCTTACTCCTCTTGAAAGTCTAGTATTTGGAGCTTTGGGTGTCACCAGCACAGAATTGGCCAAAATATCATATTATAAAATGCAGCCTAATCTCTTCATTGAAAACTCTCTAGTATTGGTGTATCATTAACAGGAGAGGCATTGCATTATCCCCTTATGTGCTTTCTGACGTACCCCACCATCACCATTGCACATCATCTCTCTTGTTCCATTCTTTTGTTTACTATTAAATAATGATGACCAATTTTAGACTCATGTACAAGAAGAGTTGTTGAAAGGAGTGGTGGAAATTTTTAATTGGCTAGTCGTTTTCTATTTCACTTGAATGTGGAGTATAGGGTCATGCACTCATGTCGCCTTGACAAGA
This sequence comes from Guadua angustifolia, assembly GCA_036346375.1. Taxonomy (NCBI): domain Eukaryota; kingdom Viridiplantae; phylum Streptophyta; class Magnoliopsida; order Poales; family Poaceae; genus Guadua; species Guadua angustifolia. Next base: position 2,342,427 of record CM070521.1, on the reverse strand, counting down.
GTTTGAGCAGATGAAGAAACTGAAAACCTACATTTGATAAGGATAGCTAAGTGACTCTTGCCCTTTTCCGCCAGTGGTACAATGAGAATAACATTCTTAGCATTGTAGCACACATGCCTCTACGTTTCCCGAGTGATCCCAGTGTTTAACACTAAAAATCATATAGGAGTTAGTACTACTGTCCTACTTGATCATCCAAATGACGTCGCCTTTGATGTTGGATCATCGATATAGCTGTGGGCTGTTGGTTTGGGTGCACGCTCTTCAGTTTCTGCTCGAGAAACAGATGTTTCTTTTAATAAGGGCACCAGTAAATTACCACCTTTTTAAATTACTCTTTTGGATACAGGAATACTAGATGACTACACAATATGCTCCATTTACTGCAGGAACAAAGCATCAATCTCACCAAGATTACATGGAAAAAGCTAACAAGGCGAGGTCGGAGAGGCTTTCTTCTGGACAGTCATCACCACTGAAAGAATGAAGTAGTAATCTACCCTAGACCCAGATTGCCGAAACCTCAGCATACTTAGTTTTTGTTTTACGATCCGGTTGTTTGATCTGTTGTGAAATAAGCAGACCATCTTCGTTCCTCATTTCGTCAGTTTTAGAAACCATGTATTAAATGTTATACGTTACATGAAATGAAATTTTGACAACTGGAGCCTCCGTTTACCGGCTGTGCTGTTCCGTAAGGAGATGATGTAGGGTGTGTTTGGCAGAGCTTTCAGCTTCAGTTTTCTTATGAGAAGTTAAGGAGCTCTACCAAATAAGAAAAAATAAACCAGCTTCACATAGAAATTCAAGGAAGTGATTCATGTTTTTTGACTTGTCGTCTAGGAGCTAAAAAAACCTGCTCCCCACCTGATTCACAACCTCTCGGTTATAAATCTTTCCATCAAGTTCTTAACTGTTTCTCAGATAAAAATCATTTCCACCAGAGAATCAAAAGCTAGAGCTAAAAAATTAGAATCTAGAGCTCTACCAAACAGACTCTAACAGGGTTTCGTCTGAGCTCTACCAAATAGACTTCGTTCCAGAGCCAATTTACACTTTTATTTGACGGGAGGGCACGCAGCGTCCACGCGCCCGGGCACGCATCGCCCTGCAGCTACGGCCCGCGCCCTGCCACTTCGCCCTGCTACCACCACCGCGCCATGTGGACCTGCGCCCGCGCGTCGCAGCGCCCCGACGTCCCTGCGAACGGTGAGCCCCGGCGCCCTGTGCTCCGACGTCCCCGCGAACGGCACCCACCTGCCCCGTCGTCTGCACCTAGAGCACCGCGCTCGTGCGCCCGTGCGAGCAGCACCTTGCAGCGGCCTGTGCCTATCGCGTCCGCGCCCTGCGGCCGTGGGGCACCCAGCGACCTCGCGCCTTGGCCGCGATCTCCCCGCGCCCAGTGCCCGCACGTGTGCGCCCTGCGGCTAAGCCTCGGGATATAATATATATAGATGTATGATCATGTCGCAATAGTACGGCACGACCGTTACATGAAAACAACACTTGTAAGTAATGTGATTTGATGCATGCAACATCATATGCTGATAATACGTGACTTCATTGAAAAGGCGACGTTACAGCCAGAAAAAAAAATAACAGTTCTTTTAAACCTGTGCACTGTAACAAACACAAAATTAAAACTAGTGAATTCAATCAAACAGGTTTCGAGGCAGGTTTTTATTCCTTTCCTTTCACCCCATTATTTTGCATAGACACAATGGTTTTTAAACAGGTTTTAACCCTAATCCCCATCCCCACGCACAAAGCTTGCACTCTTACAACAACTCTACGGCCCATTTATTTTGTTCAACTATATTAGTAGTGGCTAGTGAATAGCTGTTAGTTGTCACATTATACCAATGGAAATCAGCATTATCTGCCAAGAGGGCAGGAGAGACTGTCGTATGTTGCACTTTCTTCGTCCAAGTTTATAAATCGTATTTTTTCTTATCATTTAGATCAAAAAAATATTAAAAATGACTATATTACCTGTAATTATTATCACTAAGCATTGTAGTCAATACATATACATAGAGAATATAAAATAAAGATAGATATTTATTAGATGTATATGAAATACAAAATACACTCTATATTTATAAACCAATAGGATATATAAAATATAAAAAACACCTTAAATTGATAGACAAGACTATTTATAAAAATATGTTTTATAATCTTGACGGAGGAAGTGGGCAGTGGAGAGTAGGGGTGGAAAAAAAAACTCGAAACTCACGAGTTTAACGAGTACTCGAAAACTCGGCTCGACTTGACTCGAACTCGTTTCTTAACGAGTCGAGTCGAGTTGGGTTTTGAACCGTTAAGGTAACGAGTTAAACGAACGAGCTAACGAGCTTAATGAGTCAGGAAAAAAACACTATAAGTCTGTAACCCTAACCCGATTCTTTTTCCCCATTTCACATCCGCAATTCCCAGCTTGGCTGCGTCTCCACCTTTGCCTTTGCTTCCGACACCTTCGCCGCCACTGTGCTCCTTTCCTCTACCGACAAGCATCATAACAAGCTTAACAAGCTAACTCGAGCTTTTAACGAGTCGAGCCGAGTTGAGTTTTTAGCTCGTTAAGAAAACGAGTCGAGTTAGCTCGTTATCTTAACGAGTTTAACGAATCGAATCAAGTTGGTTCGATATCTAGCCCTAATGGAGAGGCCGGCGAGACTCGAGAGAAACCTGCTCCCTACCTGCCGGTCTCTCCTACCAGTATATCTGAATTATTATTGCCATGGTTAACTCCATTTTTTTAATTTCCTGTTTCCACCTCTTCCTGGTTTATTCTGTCTCCCTCTCCTCTGTTGCTCTGCTTGTTTGTTGTGCGCGTGTCCCACTCTCTCTCTCTCTCTCTCTCTCACCCACTCTCTCTCTCCCTCTCTCTCTCTCTACCCCCATTTTGCCATCCTACCCCCCAAGACCACCACCGGCCGGAGAGAAATCTCGCAGGAAGGAGAAAGATTTGGAGGGGAGAACATCTTGGCCTGCCGCCTTCTTGAGGTGAGCCTGTGCTTCCGCGGTTTCTTGGTTTCTTGATGCATCAACATTGCTGCGGCTGTTGGGATCTGGGGGTTTGTTCCGCCGGTCAGTCTACTCTACTTGCCTCGTTGGTTTTGGGTGTCTTCAGTGGGATCCGAAGACTAGTTCTTGGTCTTTCTTGGTTTCACGGTGCAAGGAAAAAGGGGGAAATAGGTCAAGGTTAGCCTCTTGTTAATGCTTGTTTCGGCGTCAAGACGCCATGGTTTGGGTAGTCCTTGGTACGTTTCTTGGGATCTAGGCGTTCTTGATTCTTTGCCCTTGGAGCGGCAATGGTGGTGTGCGAGGGTTTTGCAATGTCGGTGGAGTGGATTTGAGGGTGATCTCGACAGATTTGTCCCTTCCAGGCCTCGGATCTGCATAAAATGGTCTCTTTTCCTTTCCTTTCTTTGAGATAGTTGCCGTGGACGGTTAGGTTTTCTCTTTGAAGTAGTTTTAGGAAGCTGGATCTAGTTTTAGTACATGCAAGCTTTGCAGGGACTGTGTTCTTGGTCTGTGAGAGATTTACCTGGATCTGGCACTGGTTGTGGATCTGCAGTGGTGGCATTGTTGCCTTCCATGTTAGAATTGAAGCTTTTCTCATTCTAGTGAGTAGAATGTTGTGCCACTTTATTGTTAGATTTAAGCTCCAGGTTATAGTTTATACATGCACGGAGAAATCAATAGCTGGAGGACTAGAATTTTCTCAAGGGTTTGGTGGGACCCTTGGAGTGGGTTATAGGTTACTTATACAATGTGTTGCTGCATTGCTTCATGTTGAAACTATGTTGGCATGTACTTGACTGAGTTCTTTGCTGAAGCTTTAAGCTATACTTTGAGATCTAATAATGTCGGTGGCAAATTTGTTGTTTATTCCGCTGCCTGCACCAGCCGAAATCATTTCTATGTACTTCTATGTAAAGAAAAGCTTTATTTGTAAGTTTCGCTGTTTGTTGTTAGAACATGATTCTTGCATGGTGTAAACATGGCAACGCCCTCGGAAGGGTTTTCTGAATTTTGCTTTTGCTACTTTTGATTGGATTTATTACCTAATTAATGGCATTATGTTTTCGACGTATTTGCGGTGGTACAACTTTATGTCAGCTGTGTTACTGGTAGGCTCTGCCTATTAGCTCATATATTTCCCTCTATGGGAGGAAGTGTTAGACCAGCAACCAATTGCCAACTTGAACTAGTTGATCCATCCCGATCTGTTGGGATTTGGTACTACTCTGCGAGAAGGTTCTTCATCTAAAGATCTTTTCCGATTCCCATCTTCAGTAATCCTTGTGTGCAGGGTGATACTTTTTTTTTAGAGTCTCTCTTATTCATATAGTTTGTTTTAAAATCGCTTCTCTGGATGACATAATTCCGAACCTGATGTGCGTATTCTTTTTTAAACCCAATGTTACATTTGTTTGATGTACTTCTTCAAGGTGCTGATGCAAGGTGTTGGTTTTATCTGAGAATGTCGGTGCTGTGCTCAAAAGCTGAGTAGTTTCACTTGCATACGCAATACAACTACTTGGTCATACTCTGAGGTTATAGTTGAATCTGTTGGTTCCCAGCATGGGTTCACGGTTTCCATCCCACCAGCTAAGCAATGGGCTTTATGTCTCGGGCCGACCTGAGCAACCTAAGGAGAAGGCCCCCGTCATTTGCTCCGCAGCTATGCCATACACTGGTGGGGACATCAAGAAATCCGGAGAGCTCGGGAAGATGTTTGAGCTCCATGTTGAGAAGTCACGAAAATCTGGTCCTCTGGGTAATCAACCTTCAAGAAATACTTCATTTGGTGGCGCTGCTTCCAACTCTGGACCAGTTTCTAATGCCGCTGGTCGGTCAAACTACTCTGGTTCTATTTCATCAGCAGTTCCTGGCGCTGGAGGTTCAGCAAGGGCAAAATCTAATTCTGGACCACTCAATAAGCATGGAGAACCAACAAAGAAATCGTCTGGCCCCCAGTCAGGAGGAGTGACCCCAATGGCTCGCCAGAATTCCGGTCCTCTACCTCCTGTTCTTCCTACAACCGGGCTGATCACATCAGTGCCTATCTCCTCTGGACCGCTGAATTCATCTGGTGCTCCGCGTAAAGTATCAGGCCCTCTTGATTCTACTGTGTCAATGAAAATGCGGGCCACCTCTTTTGCTCACAACCAGGCTGTTACAAATATCAATGAGAAAGATGGCTACTCAATTAAGGGCAGCTTGCCAAAGCCAATACTATGGGCGGTCATTCTGCTCTTTGTGATGGGGTTCGTAGCAGGTGGCTTCATTCTTGGCGCTGTTCATAATCCGATTTTGCTGGTAGTTGTCGTGGTTATATTTGGTTTTGTTGCTGCACTCTTGATTTGGAACGTCTGTTGGGGAACAAGAGGCGTGACTGGGTTTGTCAATCGTTATCCTGACGTTGATCTTAGAACCACAAAAGATGGACAGTATGTGAAGGTTACTGGGGTATGTGAAATACTGATCACCTTGTTGGAGTTTTGTCAATTACGGCCTTTCCATTCTTTAATGTTTTGCATTTATTTTTTTCCTTTTTTTTATTATGTCCTATCTTCGCGTTCTTGTTTTAGAATTAATGTTCAAATTACATTTTCTTCTTGGTGGCTTTGTGCCTATTCCAACTTGTTTTGAGACAAAATGCTTGGTTGTTGTTGTTTTCTTTGTGCACATGAAATGAAAATTTTATATTCTGTCTAGTCCTGCTACCAGCTTCTCTCTTGCAAGTTCTGTCACTGCGTGTATCTGAACTGCTGTGTTAACCCAGTGTATTAATGCCACCAGCTGTTTCCATATTAAGGTAATTCATATATACTGCTTAATGGTCCCCCAAAAAAAACCTGTAGATGCAGAGAACACACACAAAAAGCTCCTGCTCCCATTGTTTTGATGAATATTGGGTATCATGGGCAGATGACATTATGTAATACACTTAAAACCAACATGCCGTTTTCCTAGTAAAAGAAATTGAGATTGATGGAGCATCTTAAAACATGCTGTTTTCCTAGTAAAAGAAATTGAGATTGATGGAGCATCTTGTAATCTAATAATCTCCATAAATATTTTATTCTCTTTTGTAGTTAGCTTATGGTTACAATGGTTTTAAGGAGTAGCACTTATTTCATTATCAGTAATGGCCAGTCCCAGTCCTCATTTAGCTTATTGATCTTTGTAGGTTGTTACCTGTGGAAATTTCCCTCTCGAGTCCTCATTTCAAAGGGTTCCAAGATGTGTGTACACTTCGACTTGCTTGTATGAGTATAGGGGTTGGGACTCAAAAGCTGCTAACACTCAGCATCGCCGACTTACTTGGGGACTACAGTCGATGGAGGTTAGTTTCTTTTTAACTGGAAAGTTTGATCATCATGGAGATGTGGAAGATCACGATGAGCTGGTGTCCTACAATCATGAGATACTATACGGATTTAATTGAAGAATCATTACTATTGTAACTCTATCCCGATAATCATGTCTCTTACATTTTCATTTTCCTTGAAAAAATGGCAGCGACATGCGGTTGATTTCTACATCTCTGATTTCCAATCTGGGCTGCGAGCATTGGTCAAATCAGGTTATGGTGCACGGGTAACCCCATATGTCGACGAATCTGTTGTTATTGACATAAACCCAGAAAACAAGGGCATGTCTCCTGAGTTTCTGAGATGGCTGCAGGAAAGGAATCTCTCAAGTGATGATCGGATAATGCGCCTAAAAGAAGGGTACTCTTATTTCTTTGTTCTGATTTTGCATATGAATTGCATGCGCATGAAATCATTTCCATCGTAGTCACATCCTGTTAAATAATAGTTATCCATTTCATTTGACTTGTCCGTGTACACTGCAGATACATCAAGGAGGGCAGCACTGTGAGCGTTATGGGGGTTGTTCAAAGGAACGACAATGTGCTGATGATTGTTCCTCCATCTGAACCCTTGTCTATTGGCTGCCAGTGGGCCAAGTGCATCCTTCCAACTAGCCTTAATGGACTAGTCTTGAGATGTGAAGATACATCAAATGCGGACGTAATACCAGTTTAGCTATCTTCGTTCTGGCAGTTCACTGGGAAAATGAAAAATGCCTGTCAATATTTGACTTCGGATTTGTTATGTGGGATGTTAGAATTGGAAAAAAAAATGTGCAAATGCAGGGTGTGATTATGGCTAAGTACAATATCGGATGTCGGTTACATGGGGCTTGGTTGTATAGTGTTTTATGTGTTTTGCTCCTTTTTTTGGTTGGGGTATGAATACGTGTAACATGGATGGCTTGGGTACTACCATGGAGCTGTTTGGAGTTGTAGTGGAATCGAGTTCATATGTTTTTTGTTTGTGTAGAATTCCAGCAATATCATGGTAGTGTAATTCTTTTACACGAAGCAATGACGAAAGTGTAAGCGGAGTGTTATGAATGTTCGGATCTGTCTCGAGGTGTGCTAAGACATTGAGTCAAATTTGCACACGCTGGCCCTACGCCTAGGCTTTCCGTCGACACGGTTTGACGCCATGGGCATCCGTGGGAAGGTACCCCGTGGCTGTTGGTGCGGCGTCCCTTAGCCGCTTCCGTTCCCAGGGGGACGCGCCATGTTTCAAGTCCGTCGAGGGCACGAACTCCAACCGCAGTTGCACCAGCGAGGAGGCGGCTGCGGCGGACAAGGCAAAGCTGGAGACCTCTCAATCCGGCCAGGTGCTGTAAGAGGCCAGCACAAAAATTTCCATGAAAGGAGGCTGAAGCTGTGCCCTCATATCCTCAGGAAGCTTACTGTCTAGAGGGGCAAACAAAATCCCAAGCTCGCTGCGCAAAGCAGCATTCAAAGAACAAATGCTGGAGAGTTTGTTCGTATGAGTTCTGACGAAGAACACGCGTGTATTCTTGCAGCACAAAGATTTTTCTCAGCAATCCTCATGTATTAAGCCTGTCCTTTACAAGCAACCAAAAAAACACTTCATGTTGCTTCCAAAGCCATTTGTACACTGCTGAACACAGGTATAGAACCTGTAAGTATTCTGTAAGTCTTTTGACAGATGAGTATATGATACTATTCCAAATGTATGTCCATGTGTCACTCTCTTCGGACGGTTGAAGCTGCTGAGTGGTTTTAGATAATTGAAAATATCAGAATTAGTTTATCTTTTTTTCTGAAAAGAAAACAATCCAATACTTCCCTAGCGAAACAGATGCGTCTAAAAAGTAGAAATACAAAATTATGCCGTTTTCTCTAATCAGCTTTTAGCATTTCGGATATAAATCCAGCGAAATGTGCATATTCTTCTTAAATACCAATCTAGAGTTGCTCTGCATGTAGCTTTTCTTCCTCTCTTCTTAACTCGCACTTTTTTTTTTGATAATGGAAGGTTTTTATTAATTTCAAGAAGTTACATCGAGAAGATACAAACTCCTGAAATTTCTTCCGGCCTCTGCATGAAAAGCACACAGCCAAAAACAAGAAAAAGAAAGACGACACACTAAAAGCTATCAATTGAAAACTAGACCGCCAACAATGCGGCCAGAATAGAAGACCTTGGTATCCTGCATCAAGCTTAAGAGAAACTTCCACCAAAGGAAACATGCAGCTCCACCAACAAAGCAGACAGGAAAGAAAGAAGCCATTGAAGATCAGCAAAAGCAAAATAGCAAAGATAACTCTAGAGCCCCGCAATCCGAAGGCTAGATCGCCACCCATGAGCATGGGAGAAAGAAGACTTGGCCGCTTGCACCAACAGTTGCGATCCTACCACAACCCACTCCTGCAAGTCCTCCCGCTGGAGAATGGCCCAACTGGAGAGCTAGTAAGCCGCCAAATGGATAGCCTGTAAAGGAAATATCGAAGATTTTTTATTAAAAACCATATCATTTCTGCAATTCCAAATTGACCAACACAAAGTCGTCGCTCCAAGCAGAAACAAAGGTTTCGAAACTTTGTTGAGACTATAAAGCCAATTCCCAAACATATGTTCGACGCTATCAGGTGGTTTTATCCCGGTTGCTAAAAGAAAGACACACCAAACAGACCGAGCAAAACGACATTCAAAGAACAAATGTTTGATTGTCTCGTTTTTGTGGCAGAAAACACAAGACAGATTACCCTTCCAATTTCGTTTAGCTAAGTTATCTTTCGTAAGTACCACACCCCTTCGCAGGTACCATAAGAAGATTTTAATTCTCAACGGAGCTTTTATCTTCCACAATTTTCTGTTCACATTGGGAATGGCCCTGAGGATTAAGGCAGCATAGTGGGATTTTACCGAGAACTGGCCATTTGAGGTTAGGTTCCAGTAAAAGATATCCTGCTCTTGTGACAGAACAACTCCATCAATGCGAGCCAGCAATTCATTCCAAGCAACCAGCTTTGGACCGATGAGACGTCTTTGCCACGAGAAGTTAGGAGGTGAAGATCTCAATGCTTCTGAAATTGATAGAGATTTTGGTCTAACTATGTTATATAAGAAAGGATACTGTTCACTCATAGGTGATCCTCCCATCCAAATGTCTTCCCAGAAGCGAACTTGTGATCCATTTTTCACAATAAAGGTTCCAAAACGAAGAAAGTCTCGTTTCACCTTCATTAGACAAGACCAAAAGTGAGAGTCTCCCTTCTTCCTTTCCACTTGAGCCAAAGACTTTGAACCCAAGTATTTGTTTCGAAGAATTTGTTGCCACATCCCATCTGAAGACAGCAGTCTATATAACCACTTGCTAAGAAGGGCAATATTTTTTTTATTTAGATCATGAATCCCGAGTGTAAGTTCAACCTTCATTAGTTATGGTTTTGGTGTTAATGACAAATCTAATATTAAGTTTATCCCCTAATGCGATATTGTTATTAATGACAAATCTTATATCGAGACTAACTCGTTTGTTTAGAATATCTTTGTTTAGTCTCATCGCATTGAAAAATGGAAAACCTGAGGTATGTATGCATATTCATTATAGTATAAATTGCATACTTTGGATTCAAGTTAAAGTATGAACATTTCCATTGAAATAACCACAAAATGTGCATCATGTTTCCCAATCCATATATTACATGGATGCACATATCTAGGGGGAGTTCACACTCTAACTTGAAGAGTCAATTTAAATGATAATTTAAATTGAGTTCATTTGTCTTGTTAATCGTTAAAGAACACTTTATCATGTGTTGATGGTGTTTTGTGATTAATTAAGGACAAATGGATAGTTCTTAAGTATAATTAAGCATGTGTTGCATTATTATACTTAAGACACATTTACAATCATTTCAATTGATTTAGGTTGTGCTCAATTGATCTAAAGGCATCCATTATGTGTTAATGGAGTGCAAGAGATAATTAAGACAACCATGCATCTTGGACTAATATGTTTCATGAGTTATGTTTGAGCTAGGTCCAAAGATGAATGAGATGATGAAAACGGGACAAGGACGGCATCATGAGTTGATGGGCGCCAAGAGTGGATCCCAAGAGGAGTCGAGTGATATCCCGGGAGCAAATATGCGAAGATCATAAAGACCCCAAAGGGGATTGCTTGCGCGGCGAAGGTATAATTAGATAGGCTAAGGACTTTCTAGTCTTTGAGTCTAAGGTTTTTATCGCCGTGCTATTAAGAGGGGTCGTTCCCTAGTTTGAGCTTCATCATGTGTTGGTGATCTCATTCCGCGTTCACTCAAAGCTCAAATCTTATTTGATTTGGTTTTTGCATTTAGGTTAACCATTTGGCATGTGTTGCGAATGGGTTAAGCTTGTGCTTGGTTGTTGTTTGGTTTATGCTCTGATTTGCATGTGTTGCAAAGAGGAAGAGCATATGCATTTGGTTTTCGCATTATGCTTTGATTTGCATGTGTTGCAAATAGGATAAGCTAATGCGTTGGCTTTTGTGTGAAGTTCACTTTTGCATGTGTTGCATTAGTTGAAGCTTCATGCTTTGGTTCGAAAACAATCTTTATAAAACCGTGTGGTTGCTTGGAGCTAAGTTTTGCATGTGTTGCAAAAGGAGAGAGCTCAAGCATGATTTTATGTTTGTGTGTTTGTATGGAGCTAGAGGCTTGCATGTGTTGCGAGTAAAGAGCTCATACATGTGATTTGGTTTAGTTGATGTTTGGTTTTGGTGTGAAGTCGATTTGGTGTTGCATGGGACTAGAGAATTGTATGTGTTGCAATTAGAGAGTCCATGCATCTTGATTTGATGTTGCTTGGAGCTAAGACTTTTGCATGTGTTGCAAAGAGTAGTGCTCAAGCATGAAATATGTTTGAAGTGTTATTTGCAAGTTCGTTGTGCGAATAAACTGAGGTTTATGAGTCCGGAATTCCGAGAGCATGTGAATAGGGCTTGCAACGGGTGTTGGCAAGTTGACTGGGTCTCGTGTTGACCTTCACATGGCTAGGGGGATTAATCTCATAAACTCGAGTTTGATTTGCTTAATACGTTTTGCAAATAGATCTTAAGTTGGTTGCGAGATGTGTTTTCGCAATTTGGTTGAAATTCTTTGAGCATGAGTTGAATTGGTGCAAATGTGTTTTGCACGTGTGTATGATCATGTGTTGATCATCTAGAGGCTCAAAGAATGGCATTTGGTTTTGGAGAATCGATTTTTGGAGTTGAATCTGAAATTCTCCAGAGGTGCGGTACTACTGGGCAAGATACAGATACTACGCAAGATTTATGTAGTACCGGGGTTTTGCCGCCAGTTACTTTTTTCCAGAGGAGTTGTTTTCGAGTTTTTGCATGCAGATACTCTGGCCCTGAGGGCGTGTAGTACCGGCTACCACGAACGGCTAGTTTTATAGCCGTTGTTACTGATGTTACAGAGTAATCTACTGGTGAGCGGTAGTACTGCTGCTGCAGACTTTCTGGATTCTTGCCCCCAACGGCTAGTTTTCTTTGGTGGGGTATAAATACACCCCTTGGGGGGCTTGGGCAGGTGGTTGGCTGTGTGTGGGAGTAGTGTGCATGTGTTGCCCCTCTCCATTTGCATCTTGAGCTTAAGAGTGAGCCCTAATTGCATGTGTTGCAATTAGGAAGTGATTGAGTGATCTCTTGTGCATGTGTTGCACTTGAGGGACGTCCTTGTGCATGTGTTGCACTTGGTGATCACCGGGAGCGCATTCATTGTGCTCGGTGAAGTTCAAGCAAGGAGCGGCTTGTTACTCTTGGAGGTTGCCGACTCCTAGACGGCGTAGGCGTCGTGCGCGGGAGCTCTCGAGGTGTGAGAAGCCCCGGCAAGTTTGTGAAGGTTCGGGTTGAGCTTACGCGCGAGCGTGAAAAACCACGACTAGTGGAAAGAGGCGGGTGCTCGAGCGGGAGCCGGTCCAAGTGTGGGCTTGCCTCAACGTGGACTAGGGGAGACCGGCAAGTCTCCGAACACCACGGAAAAACATCGGTTGTCACTTGTCTTTTTACATTCAAGTATTTACCTTTTGCATATTAATCAATTGCTTGAATGTATTAGAATTGCTTAGTATTAATTGATTGTTCAACATAGCAATTCTAGATTAGAGACTTAATTTAGTTAGTGCACTAGTGAGCCTAGTTGATTTAGGCTTTAATTGTCAAAACCTATTTATCGCTTCCGCATATATATTTGGTTAGGTTTTGACATAGGGGTTGATTAGAGCGAATTGTTTAGTGAGCGATCGAATTTTGTAAAACGTCTATTCACCCCCCCTCTAGGCGCATCCTCGACCCTACAAGTGGTATCAGAGCCACGGTCACTCTCATTTTAGGCTTAACCGTCTAGAGAGTAAAAAGGATGGCAACTAGAGGTTTAGTGCACTCATACGATCCACTCATGCTAAATGAATCAAATTATGTTCAATAGAAATTATTTATGATTGATTATTTTAGATCCATGAGCCCACAAATATGGTGGATCGTAGATGTCGGTATTTCTTCTCCAATTAATGATATTGCTCCAACTAAAGAAGAGGAGAAATGTCTACATCTCGATGCTCAAGCTACTAACGTTTTATTTAGCGCCAGGCGTAGAGATATTCAATCTCATTTGCAATCTCAAGAGCTCTCATGATATGTGGATTAAGCTTCAAGATTTATTTGAATCATCCACAACATCAATTGAGGATTGCAATGAAGAGGAAGTGTCGGTTGATGATCATTCAACGTCAACTTCAAGTGATAAACCGACATCTCCATCAACCTCAACTTCCGCCTCAAGCGACGACGAATATTCACTCCCATCGCGAATTCGTTGCTTCATGGCAAAAGGTAAAGTTGAGGTGAGTGACGATGAAGATGAGCCCTCTTATGATGAATTAATGAATATGTTAGAGGAGCTAAATGAATTTCTTGGAAAAGAGAAAAAGAAATATAAAATTTTGAAGTTAGAACATGACTCACTTCAAAATGACTATAATGTGCTTAAAGAAAATCATGAAAAAGTTCTTTTCAAGGAATTCTCTAAGTCTAGTGTGGATAGTGCTATTCAATGTAATTTAGTAGATGAATTGCCATGCTCAACTTCAAATTCTATAAATTCATCTAATAAATGCATATCCACTTCTAGCGATGATTTACCTTGTTGCTCTAATGAAATTGTTTCTAGTTCCTCTATGTCTTTAGATGCTAATCTTGTAGAGGAAAACAAAGAGCTCAAGGCCCAAGTCATTAAGTTGGAAAATGACTTGAAGAGGTGCGTTAAAGGAAAAGCCCTCCTCAACGAAATCTTGAGCAAGCCAAGGGCGCCTCAAGACAAGCGAGGACTCGGCTACAACTCCAAGAGGGAGAATAGCAAGACAAGACACAACGCACGACACTCGAAGACCATCAAGTGTTTTGCTTGCAACAAGAAGGGCCACCTCGCCTCCGTGTGCCCTAATCAAGTGGATAACAAGACCACAACACCAACAATGAGGCAAGCCGGCAAGGAACAAGTCAAATCGGTCAAGAGAGGACCAAATAGCGTGACATGCTTCAATTGCCGGAAAAAGGGACATTTCGGTAAGGATTATCCCAAAGGTATAACTCCTAAGCCTATTCTTATTAATGAAAATTATTTGCTTAGGAAGGACAAGAATGGCAATGTGTTTGCTAAGCTTGTCAAGTCCCCTATGCTTGCTAAAAGTAATAAAGTTCATTTGCATAGGAAGAGTAATTCTAGAAATGTGTTTGCTCAAAATGCTAGTTTTCCTAAGACAAAGAAAAATCATGATGATCATGTACTTAGGAAAAATAACTTTAGCAAAACATTTGCTAGAAATGCTAGATCCTCTAAGCTAATGCACAATTCTAATTATCATATGCTTAGAAGAGATCAAACTAGAAGTAGTTTTGCAAAATACAATTGCCCTCCTAAGTCCTCTCACTTAAATCCAAACAAATTGCCTAGGAGAAATAATAATCGCAAAACTATTCCTAGTTATGTTAGTCAATTCAATAATATTAAAATTAGGACCATTTGGGTTCCTAAATCAATTGTGACTAACATTGTCGGACCCAACAAGGATTGGGTACCAAAAACCGCCTAAAAGATTTTTAGGTGATATTGAGATGGATTGGACGCTTGCTCACTCAAGAGGGGAAGGACTATATTTGTCTACAAGTGGTGTTAAGCATGAAGATAATCAAGTCCATCATGAGCCAATGCCATCTCGGTAACAAGCATTTAAATTGATTCTTATATCTTATAGCATTGTGTAGGTTATATTGCAATATTAATGAAAATCAATTTAGATTACTTGTTATGGCCACTTGCTCTCGCCTCTTACCTATTCTCTTATTGCAAATCTTGAGCAAGTTAGGAAGTGGCACATTTAGGGGGAGTGTTAATTCATATTCATGTGTATCACATCCCTACGTGTGCACATATTAACAATAAGTGCATATATATAATTTCAAAATCAAACCATTTAGCCAAAAGTCAAAATTTTGTATACTATTACTAATCTTGTGAAAAACTAGTTGAAAAATATATACAAATGCTTTCAAAAGGTTTTCCAATAGTTTTGGCTTTACAAAAACTAATTTTAAAAGGAAAATGAGTTTTAACTCAAAAACTAGTTACTAGTATTTTGTTTTGGATTTAAACTTGTAATTTTCATAGAAATAAAAGTAAAATGATTTTGAAAAGAATTCCAAAACAAAAATCCTAGAGTTGGTCATTCTTAATAATTTTTGTGTTCAAAAGGTTTTTAAAAGACCAACCTAGCAAAAGTTATTTGATTTTGAAACTCGCCGAAAAACTATGCTTGACCCGTAATGGTCATATTATTGCACTTAGTGAGTTTCTCCATTTGGATCAATTCTTGTGTAGAATTTTGATTCAAAATGATATTCTAGACTCATACACAAAATTCAAATCCATACATCTTACCCATTGCTTCATTTGAATTCTTTGTGTTGTTGAATTTGACTTTGCTTCTCCAAAAAGGACTATTTAGGTCAAAAGTCAAAAATCATATTTAAAAGGCCCAAATTTGCGAAAAGCTTTATAAAAGTATCCTATTAAGTATTCCAAAGGTTTTACAAGTTTTCAAAATGAAAATTCTATGTTGAAATCGAATTTGGCTCAAAAACGATTTGATTTGATCCAAAATAGCCTAATTGAGCAATATGCTAAATTGTTGGCATTCGAGTTGGGTTTCATCATAAATCTTGGTTAAAAACATTCTTGATACACCAATCTAAGCCATGAAAATTGAAATTGTATGAAATCCAAATTGAATTGCATTTTGAGGCTTTTCGTGAAAATCAATTTCCTTTTTTGCCTCAAAACGTAATTCGCCATAACTTCAAAAATAAAATTGTTTTGATGAAAATTCTTTTTGGAAAACCCTCTAAATAGTGCAAAGTTCATCTCTGCAAAATTTCAAATCAATTGGACTTCATTTGAATTGTTTTTGCCAAAAATTTGCAAAAGCCCGAAGTTCTGGTCAGTCAGGACCAGTACTACCGGCCCTGGTGCGCGGTAGTACCACAAACCCGATACTACCGGACCTGGTCTGCGGTAGTACCGGCCCTGGCAACTTGGCTCTGATTTTTTCAGAATTTTTCGAGTTTTGCTTTGGGATATCTTTTGATTGGGACTTCCTTTTTCAAAAATTCTTTGTGGAAAAGTTTCTTGTGATCCCAAAGTTTATTTTGGCAAAATTTCAAAAGTTTCTCGATTTATTTGAAGGGATTTCCAAGTGGTATCAGTTTAAGAGCATTTAATTGATTTAAAGGGTGATTTTCACTTGATCTTTTGAAAAGACAAAACTTGTGCAATTCAAATGCAAATAACTCCATAATTCACTTGTTGAATACCTTGGAGAGTTTATTCATTGCAAGTTTTGGGCACTTAATTGCTTCTAAGTGATATCATGTCTTTGTTTTGCTCTGATACCCATCGATGTTATCGATAATTCCTTCAAGTGGTATCAATCTTTGTGATTTGATTCTAAGTGGTATCAATTGAGCGTTTATTCACTTCATATGCTTACAAGTGATCTCATTGAGTTTCTCTTCTCTAAATGGTATCTTGGACTTTATTGCTCATTTTCTCTCAGTGATAAAGGAATTCAAATAATCAAATGGTATGTTCATTTCCTTCCTTCCTTCTTTTTTTAGTGGTATCATTGAATTCAATTATTTCCTACAAATGGTATTTCATTGCCTCTTTGTAGCATTATTTCGATACCCACATTTTAGAGTAAGAGTTTCCTCTCAAATTAAAATTGTAAGTTCAACCACTTAAGATTTCTCTGTGTGAGAGTCTTTATGGATTGAAATACATAAAAGAGGAAAATCTCAAGTTGAGCATTGCTCTTCATTAAAAATTTGAAAATGCTCATTTCTTTTGGTTCTTCATGTAAAGCCCTTGAGATAGATTTAAAGTGGTATCTAACTTCTCAAGTGGTATCTATTTCTTTTGGGTTCCTCGTTTGACCCTATTAGGCAAAGTATTGGATTCTTTAAAAGAATCATGTTGAAAAGTTGCAAAGCCTAATAAAATGAGGAGTGAATTATTTGAATGTGTTTCAAATAAACCGTGTGATACCCTTACTTCACTTTTTGTGCTTATCTTTACAAGTGGTATTTTTACAAGTGGTATCCACAAATCCAAATATGGTCTCTTTTCGAGTTTTCCTTATTTTTAGACCATATTTTAAATAAAAACTTGTTTTACTTCTTGAATGACCTTTCAAGTTTTTATTTGGTTTGAAATCTTATTTCCCTGCCAAGGTCATAAGTGTTTATTTCAAATCTTGTATGACCTTCATTCAAAGGAGATAATTAAATAGGGGAGAATTAGAAAACTAAATTTCATTTGGTTTAAAACGGGTGCTTAACTTAAATATCTCATCTGTTTAATGCCAAAGGGGGAGAATGCTAAGCCAAAAAGGGGAGAATAATCAAACGATTAAAGTAAAAAGGGGGAGAAATAATTAAAATATTCCTTTAAGATGGTTTATCCATTTTTTGGTGTTTAATTCCAAAAGGGGGAGAAGTAGGAAGCTTAATATCATTTGGTTTAAAAAGGGAGCTTAATATGATTAAGGGGGAGAATTAATTCTCATATGCATTCTAAATTGTCAATGCTTATATTGTTTAAAATATGCATATGTATTCAAATGGCTTAAATTCTCTCGATATGTCAGTTTTAATCCAAATGTGCTTATTAAGCTTGGATTGTCATTAATCACCAAAAAGGGGGAGATTGTAAGTTCAACCTTCATTAATTATGGTTTTGGTGTTAATGACAAATCTAATATTAAGTTTATCCCCTAATGCGATATTGTTATTAATGACAAATCTTATATCGAGACTAACTCGTTTGTTTAGAATATCTTTGTTTAGTCTCATCGCATTGAAAAATGGAAAACCCGAGGTATGTATGCATATTCATTATAGTATAAATTGCATACTTTGGATTCAAGTTAAAGTATGAACATTCCCATTGAAATAACCACAAAATGTGCATCATGTTTCCCAATCCATATATTACATGGATGCACATATCTAGGGGGAGTTCACACTCTAACTTGAAGAGTCAATTTAAATGATAATTTAAATTGAGTTCATTTGTCTTGTTAATCGTTAAAGAACACTTTATCATGTGTTGATGGTGTTTTGTGATTAATTAAGGACAAATGGATAGTTCTTAAGTATAATTAAGCATGTGTTGCATTATTATACTTAAGACACATTTACAATCATTTCAATTGATTTAGGTTGTGCTCAATTGATCTAAAGGCATCCATTATGTGTTAATGGAGTGCAAGAGATAATTAAGACAACCATGCATCTTGGACTAATATGTTTCATGAGTTATGTTTGAGCTAGGTCCAAAGATGAATGAGATGATGAAAACGGGACAAGGACGGCATCATGAGTTGATGGGCGTCAAGAGTGGATCCCGAAGAGGAGTCGAGTGATATCCCGGGGGAGCAAATATGCGAAGATCATAAAGACCCCAAAGGGGATTGCTTGCGGGCGGCGAAGGTATAATTAGATAGGCTAAGGACTTTCTAGTCTTTGAGTCTAAGGTTTTTATCGCCGTGCTATTAAGAGGGGTCGTTCCCTAGTTTGAGCTTCATCATGTGTTGGTGATCTCATTCCGCGTTCACTCAAAGCTCAAATCTTATTTGATTTGGTTTTTGCATTTAGGTTAACCATTTGGCATGTGTTGCGAATGGGTTAAGCTTGTGCTTGGTTGTTGTTTGGTTTATGATCTGATTTGCATGTGTTGCAAAGAGGAAGAGCATATGCATTTTGTTTTCGCATTATGCTTTGATTTGCATGTGTTGCAAATAGGATAAGCTAATGCGTTGGCTTTTGTGTGAAGTTCACTTTTGCATGTGTTGCATTAGTTGAAGCTTCATGCTTTGGTTCGAAAACAATCTTTATAAAACCGTGTGGTTGCTTGGAGCTAAGTTTTGCATGTGTTGCAAAAGGAGAGAGCTCAAGCATGATTTTATGTTTGTGTGTTTGTATGGAGCTAGAGGCTTGCATGTGTTAAGCAGTAAAGAGCTCATACATGTGATTTGGTTTAGTTGATGTTTGGTTTTGGTGTGAAGTCGATTTGGTGTTGCATGGGACTAGAGAATTGCATGTGTTGCAATTAGAGAGTCCATGCATCTTGATTTGATGTTGCTTGGAGCTAGACTTTTGCATGTGTTGCAAAGAGTAGTGCTCAAGCATGAAATATGTTTGAAGTGTTATTTGCAAGTTCAGTTGCGAATAAACCGAGGTTTATGAGTCCGAATTCGAGAGCATGTGAATAGGGCTTGCAACGGTGTTGGCAAGTTGACTGGGTCTCGTGTTGACCTTCACATGGCTAGGGGGATTAATCTCATAAACTTGAGTTTGATTTGCTTAATACGTTTTGCAAATAGATCTTGAGTTGGTTGCGAGATGTGTTTTCGCAATTTGGTTGAAATTCTTTGAGCATGAGTTGAATTGGTGCAAATGTGTTTTGCACGTGTGTATGATCATGTGTTGATCATCTGGAGGCTCAAAGAATGGCATTTGGTTTTTTGGAGAATCGATTTTTTGGAGTTGAATCTGAAATTCTCCAGAGGTGCGGTACTACCAAAGTTTGATATGCGGTACTACCGATTTATGTAGTACCGGGTTTTGCCACGGTTGCTTTTTTTCCAGAGGAGTTGTTTTCGAGTTTTCGCGGTGCAGTACTAAGCCTGAGGCGGTACTACTGCGCCTCTGAGGGCGTGTAGTACGGCCGATCACTGTGGCTAGTTTTATAGCCGTTGTTATGTTCTTATGTAGTACTACCGGTGAGCGATAGTACCGTGTTTTCGCAGACTTTCTGGATTCTTGCCCCCAACGGCTAGTTTTCTTTGGTGGGGTATAAATACACCCCTTGGGGGACTTGGGCAGGTGGTTGGCTGTGTGTGGGAGTAGTGTGCATGTGTTGCCCCTCTCCATTTGCATCTTGAGCTTAAGAGTGAGCCCTAATTGCATGTGTTGCAATTAGGAAGTGATTGAGTGATCTCTTGTGCATGTGTTGCACTTGAGGGAGGTCCTTGTGCATGTGTTGCACTTGGTGATCACCGGGAGCGCATTCGTTGTGCTCGGTGAAGTTCAAGCAAGGAGCGGCTTGTTACTCTTGGAGGTTGCCGACTCCTAGACGGCGTAGGCGTCGTGCGCGGGAGCTCTCGAGGTGTGAGAAGCCCCGGCAAGTTTGTGAAGGTTCGGGTTGAGCCTACGCGCGAGCGTGAAAAACCACGACTAGTGGAAAGAGGCGGGTGCTCGAGCGGGAGCCGGTCCAAGTGTGGGCTTGCCTCAACGTGGACTAGGGGAGATCGGCAAGTCTCCGAACACCACGGAAAAACATCGGTTGTCACTTGTCTTTTTACATTCAAGTATTTACCTTTTGCATATTAATCAATTGCTTGAATGTATTAGAATTGCTTAGTATTAATTGATTGTTCAACATAGCAATTCTAGATTAGAGACTTAATTTAGTTAGTGCACTAGTGAGCCTAGTTGATTTAGGCTTTAATTGTCAAAACCTATTTATCGCTTCCGCATATATATTTGATTAGGTTTTGACATAGGGGTTGATTAGAGCGAATTGTTTAGTGAGCGATCGAATTTCTTAAAACGCCTATTCACCCCCCCTCTAGGCGCATCCTCGACCCTACACCGAGGCCACCTTGATCTTTTGGTTGGCATAGTATGCTCCATTTGGTAAGTCTGTATTTTTTCTTATATTCATCCCCTTGCCAGTAAAATCTGGATCGAAAATAATCCAGCTTTTTAAGGACTCCTTTGGGTAAGGAGAAGAAGGACATCATATACGTCGGAAGACTACTGAGCACCGAGTTAATCAAAACAAGGCGTCCTCCGATAGAGAGGTTCTTCCCTTTCCAACTACTAAGCCTTTTTTCAACGCGTTCTTCAACCTTCTTCCAATCACAATTTCTTAACTTCCTATAATGAATAGGGATGCCAAGATAGTTGATTGGAAAATTACCGGCTTTGCATCCAAACAATTCAGTGTAGTAACCTAGATGCTCATGGGCTTTCCCAAAATAGAAGATCTCACTTTTATGAAAGTTGATCTTAAGACCCGAAGCTTGCTCAAACGCATACAGAAGTAACTTCATATTACGCGCCTTATCCGGATCATGGTCCAAAAAGAGGATAGTGTCATCTGCGTATTGAAGGATTGAAAGCCCCCCTTCAACTAGGTGCGGGATAATTCCATCAAATTGCCCATCCAATGTTGCTCTTCTTATAAGCACTTTTAGCATATCTGCTATGATATTAAACAACAAAGGAGAGAGAGGATCTCCTTGCCGAAGACCTTTTCTAGTCTAAAAATAGGGTCCGACATCATCATTAACATTCACAGCTACACTTCCCCCCGAAATGAAAGACTTTACCCAAGAGATCCATTTAGACGAGAAGCCTTTCATCCGGAGGGTCTGAAACAGAAAGGGCCATCGTACTTTATCATATGCTTTCTCGAAATCTAATTTAAGAATTATCCCATTTTGGTTTTTACGGTGGAGCTCGTGTACAGTTTCATGAAGGATCACAACTCCTTCAAGAATATTTCTTCCTTTCAAGAAAGCTGTTTGAGTCGGGCTTATTACCTTGTCTGCCACCGAGTTTAATCTACATGTGGCAACTTTAGTGAAAACCTTATAACTTACATTCAGCAAACAAATCGGTCTGTATTGTTGAATGATATTTGCGTCTTGAACCTTAGGGATCAGAGTAATAACACCAAAATTGAGACTAAAAAGAGGCAGATCTCCTCTAAATAGATCATGGAACATCTGGACCAGTCCCTTTAATGATTTCCCAATAATGCTGATAAAATTCAGCAGGAAAACCATCT
The DNA here is from genome assembly GCA_036346375.1 of Guadua angustifolia. NCBI lineage: Eukaryota > Viridiplantae > Streptophyta > Magnoliopsida > Poales > Poaceae > Guadua > Guadua angustifolia. Next base: position 2,320,619 of record CM070521.1, on the reverse strand, counting down.
CGTCTGGCGCTTTATTGTGTTCCATTGAGAAGATTGCCTCTTTAATCTCAGTTTCCGTAAAATCAGCGGTCAGGAGATTATTCTCGCAACTCGAAACCTGGGGAATATCTAGATTACATGATTCATCTAAGGTGAAGGAGTTTTCTTCCGGTTCACCAAATAAATCTTTGTAGAAACTGGTGATAAAGTTTTTGAGATTAGCATGACCCTCAATCCTGCCTTCTCCATTTTCAAGAAAGAATATTTTCTTCTTCCTATGCCTCCCATTGGCAATCATATGGAAGTATCGAGTATTATTATCCCCCAAAATGATATTCTTAGCTTTGGCCCGCTGGTAAAATTTAATCTCCTCTTCTCTAATAAGTTTAGTCAGATGATCCTGAGAATGAACCAACAGGTTTTGTTCATTCTCACGATCTCTAATTTCAAAGAAGGTATCCAATATGTTGATAGTGTTTTGGAGCTTAAGTTTCTTTTTTCTTGTACACCCCATTAGTTTGAGCCGCCAAACCGAGGGATCTACGCAGCGCACTCAACTTATTATTCCATCTTTGGATCGAGTTCTTCCCCTTATTCGTTTTGTTCCAGATATCAATGACTAGGTTGTCCAAGCCATTCCGTTGGAACCAGCTAAGTTCAAATTTGAACAATTTGTTGTTTCCCGAAAAAGCCGAGGTTCCCTTATCTAGTAGTAAAGGGTTGTGATCAGATACCCCCCTATCTAGAGCCTGAACTGTAACCAACGGGTATTTCAGCTCCCATTCAGTTGTCATGAGTACTCTATCTAACTTTTCGTAGGTGGGATTAGGCAAAGAGTTAGCCCAGGTGAATTGACGTCCCGTTAGCTCTATTTCCCTTAAATCAAAGCTATCAATGACTGCATTGAAAAGAAAAGGCCAACGGTTATTAAATCTAGTATTGTTTTTCTCCTTACTACTTCTCAAGACGTTAAAATCCCCTCCAATGAGGGTGGGAAGTGGATTTGCTTGACAGGCTTGAACCAACTCGGCTAGGAAAGCTGACTTGAAGATCTCCTGGGCCGGCCCATAAACAGCCATCAAAATCCATTTAAAATTATCCGACTTATTACAGAGGTGAAATTTAATGTAAAACTCACCTTCAACAATCAAGGATACATCTAGACTGTCAGCTCTGACACCCAAAAGAATTCCCCCTGATCGACCCCGAGGTGGAAGGCAGTGCCAAACGAAATCCACCCCTCCAGAGAGGCGCATAAGATTCGTCTTTGACATATCCTGCTTTCCGGTTTCTATTACAGCAATAAAATGTAAATTAAGGTCTCTAACTGCCTCAGAAATATACCTAAATTTAGCCAAGTCTGACAGACCTCTGCTATTCCAGAAAAGGCCTTTCATTGTGATACATTCTTTTTAGAAATATTGCCACCCCTCAGGTTTCTACGTTTCTTGAAAGACTTTTTTTGTTTTCGCGTGGAAGCCATCAAATCACATAGCTTTGTATCTAGCTCCACGTCATCAAAGTCCACCTCTGAAACGTCTTTTATTAGGTGAGTGAGAAGGACATTGTCCAGTTCATTAACATTATCCAGTTCATTAACATCATCAAAATCGTTAATAAAAGAATTGTCACATTCTTTATTCTTACTTTTTTTATACTGGGAGTTAACTTCTGTCTTTTTTAAAACCGACATTCTATCCACTTCCACGCGCTTCAACATGTTAATTGACAAATTAACCGTCGAGGTATTGTTACCCACAATTAGCCCAATATTGTTAAGCCTTTTTGCACAAACTGAGTTGGGTAATGAGCTAATAGAAGGGGAATTCAAAGTAGATGTCGTACCAATTTGGTGAGAACAAAGCGGAGGGGCTGAATAAGTCATCATCTTTGGAGCAGACTCCTTTGCCCCATCTATGGTGCCATCAAGGTTGCGAGCCGAAGCTCTCCTCATAGCTTTCAAAGTTATATCTTCATCAGCAGGAGAACTCCCATTAGCTGCAAAAGAATTAATTCGTAAGCTCCTACGCGACTCAAAGAAATTCTCAAGATGGGTATCGCATAGCTTCTGACTTATACCAGGGTTAGGGACCATTTGCACTGCAGGGATGGAAGGAATGCTATGAATTGCCACATTCTTCAGGTTAGGCTCAGTAGTCCCGACAATCTGCACCTCACCCCTATCAGCATCCATCTCAACAAGATCATTTGCAATAGAGACAGTAAAGCTAGATGAGTCAACAGGAGGGCTTACCCTTATAACAGGAAATGGATGGAGAGTAGGTGATACTATATCCATTACAGTATGTTTGCTCAGCCTGACCGCTTCCATTCTGTCAGACCCCACATTCTGCATTGACATATCATGCTCAGCTATATTATCATCAAAAGGAACTTCAGACCTGGAGATATCATTGCATACCTTATGGCCATTAGTTGATGTAGTCCCTGGTAGATTAGGAGACATAGTCGAGAGTCTTGCTTCCAGCACAAGATCAAATTCTCCATTACCCAGGCCAGTCGCTTTCTGCCACACAGGATACCTGGTCATCTTCCCTTCTAGACTAGAAAACCGACCAGTCATCCTTCCAACAGGAGGGAGATGGTTAGGAGAGGGCAACCCAGATTTAAAAGCTGCGGGATTAGTCCATTTGTCTGAGCACATATTCATACATTTTCCAGCCTGCAACGAAGTCAAGCAATTAGGAATGCATGACTCAGAAGTCGTGAAAGTAGACACAAGATCAAAATATACCTTGAGCCTAGTATTTTCAGGAAGTAAAGATAACCCAGAGGCATTAGTTAGATTAGACATTCCAACTGCTTCTGGAGTGAAATCAACAATCCTCACTTCAGCCCTAGGATCTAGCAAGGTCTGCATCACAGAAGAAGTACCCGGGTTCTTAACCATTTCGTTTTCAGAATTCAGACATGAAGGCCTAGGGCTACGCAATGTCAGGTTTAAAACCGGTTGATCAAACATTGAAACCAGAGGACGCTGGACAAACGAGCACCATCCCAGCAAGTTTGTCAGAGAATTAATAGGGGTCGGATCTTTAAGAGACATAACATTCATGACAGCAGCAGTGGTATTTCTCTTCGGTGTAACTGCTATCTCAGGTAAGCATGTGACTCCATCAAAGACTATCGGTTTGCACCTTTGCACCGGCCTGCGACCAAACGGTACTACCGCCAACTGCATGGGAGTAAAGCTGCTGTCACCCACCGAAGGAGAAGGATTTGAACCACTAGAAGCCCCACTGTTTTTTAACTTTTTTGCAATCTGATCAGGGTTATCACCATTATGTTTATTTCCCTTGTCAAAACCACCGTCACCTCCATTAGGTGGTTCCTCCTTAGTGGCAGGGAGAGCTACTGGAACAAAATCACTCTTCTCCACAGAGAATACTATATCATAACCGAATTTGCCACACACAATATCGGTAGAGAAAGGCAAAAGCTCTCGGCTCAACATACCAACCAACAACCTAATGACTCCCTTTTTCCTGTATGTGAGCATGTCTACATCGAGGGTAACCCCTATGATAGACCCGAGAGCCCAGAAACCAAGATAATGTCTCCATGCATGAGGAACTCCGGTGACGTGGACCCAAACTTCATCCAAATGATAAGAAGGCAGCACCTCCCCAGCATCATCCCATTCAAGAATTGTGAGGGTAACCCCATGGTTTTTAAGCCTAAAATCTATATCAGTCATCCTCTTTAGTTCTTCTACCGATGGAAAAGAAACAAGGAAGGAGTCCTCGCTATGGGGTAAAGCCTCCCACACCCAATCCTTAGTGATCAAACGAGCCAACTCAGTTTGAACCACCTCAGCACCAATCTGTCCACCAGAGACTTTGATAAGAGCAATAGGAGAAGGATCCGGTGTCTCAAGCTTGAAATCATAATCTGGGATGCGAAAGAAACCTAGTTCCCCTTTGCCAAAACCAAACAGAGAAGCCTCGGGTTTTGGCATTTTAAGAATGGGACATTTTGCCATGATATGAGAATTCTTTTTATTTCAAATAACGCAGTCTAAGTCAGCCGTACACTCATCATTCACATGTCCGCTACACTTGCAACGAAAACAGAGAGGAGGTCGTGGCTTCTTAGCCTTTGATAAAGTGCCTTCTGCTGGCTCTAAGGACTGGTTAGTTTCAGACAAAAAAACCCCATCAGACAGAGACTTGTTACCAGGATCTGGAGCCACATTAGCACTCGAAGATCCACGTCCCCCTTCACGCTGCTGATACCTCTGCTGAGGGGGAAAACGTCCACCACGCCCAGCCATACCTCTGCCAAAAGGACCATGTGATCCTCGCCCTTGAAAGCCCCCACGACCAGGACCATATCTGGACTGGTTACCTCTCCAGAACTCACCAGCCCGAGGGGCATTCGACGAGAAAGCTCTATTGTTTGTGGCATTAGGAGGTCTGGACTCATTGGTACCATGGTTCAGAGTAGGTGGTGGTGGTTTGGCAGCCATGGCAGCGTAGGAAGGGCGAGGCGCAGCAGAGGGGGCGAAGGCCTTGCTCAGTTCTATAGGGGATAACCTGGACAAACCCCGGGGATGATTTGGGCGTATCAAGCTCGATCTAGATCGGCCATATTTCTTAGCCCGCTAGATTAATACCTCCAAATCAGAAACCGAGAAAGATTTGAGAGTATCCCGCATATTACGGCTCAATCCCTGACCTTTCGCTTCCCTATCTCGTGCCGTCTTCAAGCACGCATGCCCAGCATTTTTTTGCCACGTGTCTACAGGCGAATCACACAACTTCCCAGGCAAACGAGCCGACGGATCGGTCGACGGCATGAATGCCGCCAGCGTCGCTACCGTCGCCGGTCGAGGCCGGGGAAGCGGGCCACGCCATGGGCGGATTAGGCACGCACGGCGCGGGAACTTCTTGCCTAAAATCTTATGGGAACTCTCGATTTCACCAGAAAAGCGATCACTTCCTAGCTTCGAGAAAACTTCCCTCTTGTTACTCTCAGCAGAATTTGGGAATTGAACTACAGACGAATCATCTACTTGAACGACAAGAGCCCGACAATCAGCATGCTTGTCCAAGTCAGATGCGCATACTGTCTTACTACCGACAAGCTGGTTCAGGGCGGTTTTGTTCAGGTGAGGAATCGATTGATCCAGTGGCAACAGATCCGATTTCTCCCACCAACGCGCTTCCCTAGGGAACCCAATATCCTTCCAAAATTCTTCACAGATTTGAGCATCTGTGGGGGAAATTTTGCCATTTGAACCAAAATGTTTTTCATCCCCAACAGCCCCAATGCACAAATCAGAAGATCCAAACTTGAGCGCAAGAGAACTATCAGAGCAATGGAGAGTACCTTTGTTACGGGCAGTTTGTTGTAGGAGCAGCACCGACGAAGAGCGCTGAAGATCCTCTTCCTCCAAGGTAGGGCGCGACGAAGAATCCATGGTTCGCCTCAAATGAGATCCTCCAATGGCGGCACACGCAAGGCCAAATGAGGGTGACGACCGGCAGCAGGGCCCCCAGCCAGAGGCGCGCCCCCCAAGCACAACACTCTTTGGCAACGCACTCTCGCCAGAGAGGAGCGAGCCGAGCGCAGCAGGAGCAAGAGATCCCATCCGCCCTTTTGTTTCTCCTTTATCTAGGTATACATATACATGCTATCATTTGGTGATACGAGGGGTGCCCGACCTTCACGGCGTAGAATCAAAGATACACATGAAACTCGACGAAGTTAGTGTGGCTAATACATCGCCTATGCAAAGAACTCGCAACACCGAAGTTCGCCTAACCTCACACAAGATGATTCCACTCGACCACGCCAAGCGCGATACAATCCTCGCTGCAATCACAAGAGCTTGCAAGAACAACGGAAGGAATGCACAATCTCGAGTTTATTCAAATGGTGGCTAGAATACCCAAGAACATGCATATAGCAGATCTGTTTGTAGTTTCAAATGGTCTAAAAGTTCTCTTCACAAAGGGGTGCCTTCTACATATAAGAGAGGAGGAGAGGAAGACAAAGGGGTGCTGGACCAGCCAGTCGCAGCACAAAGGCCAAAGACAAGACATAATGGTGGCGCAAAGACCCAACACATTGGAATCTGTTTCGGCCGCCATATTAAACTGATGATATCTTCGTGTTCAATGAATTTAAGGGTGAGGCTGGATCCATTTGAAAGCTGAAGAGACAAGCTTTCAAAGCTGTGGTCAAACACTCCAATCGGACTCCGTTTGCATTATCTCGCACTGCTTTTTCTCCGGACTGGTCACCGGAGGCCGAACCGAGTTATTTTGCATTCACATCTTGCATGTTGACTTGTCCATGGTTCTCTTGGTCTTCCCTAAGGTGTTCACACCTCCTCACATTGTCTTCATACCTGAGAATAATCAAATTACATGCATTATTAGGTAGCAGCTGATTATCGCAAGTAATATAATTCTTACTAAGGAGCGAGTTCACCTGTTGATTGATTTGTTTAGCTCGGGCATGTTTTATTGGTCCTTGGAAATGATTTGTGAATTCTTGGACAGCAACAAATGATGAAAATGATGATCTTGCTGTCATGCCCGTATCATCCTCCCCTTCTTCAAGAAAAGCCGTCCTCGGCTTTTGATAAGCTGAAAGTGCACTAAAGCGAGAGAACAATGTGTATGCATGATATATGTATTTGTCATCTGTTTTGACACTTCTTTTTGTTAGCACATAGGATTTTACAAGATTATTTTTATACATAGCAAAGCATTTATTCACATCATTCCCCTTCTCATGAGAAAAAGTCATCCCCGACTTTTGTATGCACATTATCACATTACACAAGGGGTTCCACACTCTAATCGCATTACTTTGATTAGTAGCAAGCAAGTCCAAAGTATCTTGTGAGCTAGAGTAGAACAAGTTTCTATTCAAGCAAGAAGTAATTTCATTTCTTACCATGTCAACAACAACATTGAGGGGTTCATGTGTTTTGAAATCAGGAAGCACGTCACATGTAATACAAATTTGATGAACAAGAAACATGTTATCGACACCATATTCTCCAATCAAATTAAACTTGTATCCATAAGTACGGAAACTAGCTAGTGAAGAAAATTCAGCAACTTTCTCACTAACATAAGTTATCTCAACAGGTTCATCAAACATCATGATGTAGCACAAAATAGCATCATAGGAAATTTTGGTGCCAACATCTTCACAAGTGATCAATTCCACACTACATAAATTAAACAGATAAAAATCAGAATGTGGAATTAGCAGTTGCACATGAGTGTTCTCGGAATTGGTATGCCCCCGATCAATTTTCATATCAACACCATTTTTGTTACCTTTACCGTTCTCCTCAGGTAATGATGTTTGTGTTATAGGATCTAACAATGGAACAGAAAGTGTGACTTCTCCAACCATACCTACTATCTCCTTGTCTTCAATGTCAATTGGTATATGTTGTTCATCGATCAACTCCTCTTGTATTTCCTGTTGCACATGAAAAGAGACAACACTAGAAGTAGAGGTTAGTGTGTTAGGTTTAGAAATTTCACCCCATTTCCCATCAACAACCTCCCTCATTTCTTGTGCCATTTCATTCACAATCTGAATATGGATATCGCTCTCATACTCACAAGGGTTTTGGTTCATTTGAACTACATTCAATCGTGGGCTAGCAATGACGCATTTGCCATCAACCATGACCTTCTCCTCTACAAAGATGTACCAAAGGAACAACACACTTTAACGTTTTGGTCGAAGGGAAAGTCCCATGCTCGACCTCACAAATTCTCATCTTATGCTGAAATTCGTGTTCACCTTGCTCCTTAATTATTTTCTCCTCTTCAATTGCACAATCCACAAGATCAAACATGCTTTTAAAATACTTATGTCCAAGTGTAGCAGCGATCTTGTAATTCAAGCTATCTTTGAAGCGTGCCTTTTTCTGTATTGTAGAGGTGATACCTGCACGTCGCATTGCACAAATCAACTCATTGAAATAATCATGGACACATCTGCAGCCTTGTTCGATGCTTGCTAAGTGGTGAAGCAGCTCTTGCTCATAATAGGGTGGTACAAATTCTTTTCTCATTATGCCCTTCAAAATCAACCACGATGTAATGAGGCTCTTTCCGAAAAGTTGATTCCACCAACTATAAGCATAATCTTCAAACTGCATAGTGGCTCGCAACACTTCTTTATCTTTGGGAAGGTTTTGAAATTTGAACACCTTGTCCATTTGTTGTTCCCATTCAAGGTATTCGTCAGGATCATTGCTTCCATAGAATGGAAGATCAATACGTTCATAACCTACCATGATTAGTGCAAACACGATACAAAAAACAGCTAGTATATGTCAAATATATGTGAAATCACTCATCCTCACTTATCCTTACCACCCGAAATTCTTACTTACCCTTTGCTGACTGATAGAGGAGTTCACACTTGAGTGGTGAGGCAACACAATGTGAGGTTAAGCGAACTCAAAGCTGAGATTAAAGCACACAATAGGTTTGTATGTGGAGTTTGGAAGGGAAAATGTATGCCCTACACAATCTGAATTCTTGATATTGTTTCGTTAAGTAAATATCCAAGTAAGAACACAATGTCTAGTTGCTGGAAACAAGATATAAGAGATGAACACAGCAACTCACACACAAAGATGATGGAACCAAATTGCAATCAAAGGAGTGAGCTAGAACAAGATATGAGACATCACAAAAAAGCTCTACTGCATTGGTTATAGAAAGACACTAGCTGGCTGCAATTGATGAACTAGGGCACAAGATTGCACAACAAGAATGAGTTTCTCACGACGGTACAAATAAATTTTTTTTTGGAAAGTTTACTTCTTCTCCTTTTCTTTTCATACAACTAGCAACCAGCCAACAGGGCTTTTCTTTTCTTCTTTTCTTCTCACACAACTAGCAACCAGCCACAACGCTTTTCTTTTCTTCTCTCCTTTTGATTTCTTGCAACCATGAGATCAAGATAAATGAGTGCAGCCCTAAGCAACAGATTAGCTAGTCTTGATGGGTGCAAAGTATTCGCAAAGGAGAGATTGGCTATCAATGGAGATCTACCAATTTTCGGAACTAGAACAGCAGCAAGGTTCAAGTCTAAGTTCGACCAAATTCTAGGTAGAATTAGCAAAAGTTGTCTATAAAAAAGTTGTAGAGAATTTCATAAGCTTTTCAAAAAGTACAAGAACACAAAGATCTGAGTTCGTATGTGGGAGTTATGGCCAAAATACTACACTGGACAGATTGGATCAAAAAGTGACGCGAAGGAAGACGAACAGTTTTCAGCAACAAATACACGATTCTATCGATAAAAACTTAGCAAAACGCACAAGAATAACAGATTGGAGACTAAGGTTCAATATTTTTGTGAGGCAAGTTTTCAGATTAGGAAAGAAAACACAAATCCAACCCAAGGGATGATATTTTTGTGTGGCAATTTTCTGGAATATGACTGAAAGTAAATCTACAACTAGGGATAAAGATTCTACCGTGACAACCGGAGCTCTGATACCAAATGATACGGATCAGACCTCAGGGGAGATCACATCCATAGGTTGCCCGATCTTCTCGACGTAGGAACAGGGGATAAACATGGTGCCATGCAACTTGACGAACCGAGTCGACGCCAACCACTGTATGAACAGCAACCTACGACGATCTTGCGCGCCCAACCACCTGTTCTTAACTCGCACTTGCGCGGCATAAATGTGTGCGGTTTTTCCAGTACAATTTCAGGTGGTCAGAACAGGTGTGGAGTTTGGACATGTATGAACTTTCAGCTAGCTAACCAAGTTATTACCTTTGGGGAGCATCTGAAGAATGTCAGACTACATTCCATGTTTGATTTGGTTCAGAAAGACGAAACTCCGGCGGCATTTTGTAAGCTGTGAGTTGCAACTATATGTTGCGCTATATTTCAAGCAATAGGAGCAGAGGTGCCCCCGTTCCGGAGACATTGCAGAGTGCAGAACCATTGAAGCATCTGTGCATTTCATCAAAGATCATGTAAATGAGTCTACTGTTCACAAAACGGCACGGTAAGCTATAGTTCGTTCAAATACCAGTGTATGGCAAAAGCCGCATCCGAACTGAGAAAGGAAAGTATTTGATAGGTTCTCTACCTATCAGGCTGGCAAAGGAGCAGCCGGGATGTTAGCTCAGGTATGTAGTTATCAATATTGTACTGGCACAGGCCGGTATGTACCATTTCGGCACCTAAAACAGTACAAAGTAGCTATATGTACCATACCGATTTCGATACCCATCAATACTGGTCATACCCAACCGATACCTGTAATCTCATTTCTGAGTAATCAATATAGCTCTCTTTTCCTTGAAAAAAAAAGGTGAAATTGATAATGTAGTCTATTTAACTTACATATCATATTTGATAGTACTACTATATATTTGGAGTAATATTATAAGTGAACTTTGTATACACGTAATTAAACGTTGGTATACTTATAAATATATATTATTATATCAAATCCAGAACAGTACACCGTTATGGGCTGGTACTAGAATATATCATTCCAAGAGCCAAACAGGTATAGCCTTTGGTATGGTATTAACAAGTATTACTTGAAACCGTTGTGCGCCACCATGCAGTTTTCCTACCCCAGGAGCAGAGGGGTGACATCTCCGACTGTGGAGAGGAACACCGCGAGTTCAACCGACAAGCCTGTAGTCTGAAACTGAACTCTGAACATCTCTCCCGTAGGCACCATCGTTCGGGAGTGCTAGACTTGTTTAACTGCACGCAGTATTGCACCCAACAGTGCAGCTCGTGTGGCGATTTCACAGAATGACTCTGTAGCAATGCTGCCTTAGTATATATAATAGGGAAGATCAACAAACAGATAAGCACCTTTCAAAAAAAAAAGACAACAGTACAAACAGTGGAGATATAATACAGCATAGTAAGTAACTGAATCCAAGCTCATTCCTTCTATCAGGCAGGAAAGCTGGAAAAGCACACCATGATTGCCCAGAACTTGGGTCCCCCCTGCAAATCCAACACGGCCGAGTGATTACGTGGTTAGCAGACAAGACACCCCTCTACGCCTCTAACCTTGTAAAGAGGGAAAGAACGAGATGATCAACCATCAGTGCTCACAACAACGCCTTGAGAAACACCAGACAGTCTTCAATTGCAAGATACATTTGCCTGCAGACATGGCGAAAAGACGAGACAATTGTAGCAGCAGTGATTATTTGCATGTGAAAGTAGGGCCATGATCCGGATCAAAATATGAATTGACGCCTGAGCAATTCGTATATACAGATTCAAGGCTGTCATTGGGTAAGACGCATGGGAACCAATCAGTCAAATTGATATTTCTGGGGCTGGAGTGCTACTTAACTGATTCGAACTCAGTAAATGCTAGACAGAATTACAATAGAAGAAATGAATATTTAGCAAGGTACCAGAGAAATAGAGCTGAAAACACTAGGCAATTGACTTTACATTAAGCCACGAAAAGATCCATGCCCAAGTACCATTACATTCTGACAATAAATAAATGAGATATGCATTGCTAACATTACTGTATACACAAGATCATAATCTAGCAAGCTTAGGTGTTGAACAGACAATATAAACATTCTAAGTAAAGATGGTAATAGATTATATTATTTTCCTTCTCTCTCTCTCTCTCTCTCTCTCTTGAGCTTAGTGATTTACAAGGTGAGCTCAAGAATTACAACTCTTAAGAGCAAAAGGAAAGCTTCTGCTTCTATACGACCACTACCAGATTGTCATTAATATTCTCCCACAAACACAGTTAGCCCTAGAGTTATTGTCAAGATGGCATCCACACTACAATAAACAGCAACAAATCACCAATTGATTATATTTAGCTATTATATCATCATGTGCCAGGAGCAAACATACATCCACCGATTCCTCCAAGGATTCTTTTACAACTCGGGGACCAGAGATGAAATATAGTTCCTACTGCCATCACAATCAGTTCTGTTATCAACCTATACTCTCAGAGCTAATTGATCCTGCCATGAGATCTTCCTCTTCCCAGCTCGCCCTGCCGAATTCCGGACATCCCAGAATGCCGGTATTTTTGCATCACTAGGACCAGCGGCAACATCACCCTCCAATGGGTACTTCTTCCCCTTGTCAATCCTAGCAGGCTCCTGGTAACCATGAAATTCCTCAATCTCCTCGGAACTCTGAAAAGAACCAAACTTCATTCAGATAACAAATTTCACAGACAATGCAACTAGCAAACAAAGGTTTTACCAACTATTACCGGCTCACAAGCCTCGTTGAGGTCGATCACTGGAGATGCTCTTGGAGCGGAATGTTGCCACCGCTGCTGCACGGTCGGGCTTTTGCTTGAGGATGGACCTTTGCTTGAGCTCCCGACAGCATGAGCTGACCGGTGCTCTTCGTGGTGAGCCCAAGCAGTGGCCTTTAAAGCGGGTGGCATTGCTGGATTCTTCAGTCTGTAAACAACCGTCTGAGAAGGATTTTCAGACATGGATTTGTACCTTCTCCGCAAAAACCTGCAATATCATAGGTTTTACACGGGGAATTGCTACATATCATCAGGATGAACGAAAATCACATATAAAATAAAATGATTAAGATGTGATGATTACTTGACTTCGCCTAAAAGCCTCTGCTTCTTCTGCTTCTTCATCTGCAAGCTCTTCTTCTTTGCTTCAGTTTCCTGAGAAGATAAAGATGAGCAAATCATCAGCTACCATCAAACTGTGCGTTGAGATACCCAAAACGTTCTCAGTCCCATAAACCTCATTTCTGAAAACTCACTTAACCCAAAAACGACACAAACCTTTGACGAAAGCGGAATTGCAAACCAAAATGGATTAGTACGCCTCTCAAGCAACTTTAGAACACATCAACATGATGCAATTTCAAGTTAAAAGGGAAAAAGATAGTCCTAGAACCCCAAATCTAACCCCAAGAGTTGTAGCCAGGAGATTAACCTAAGAAGCCCCAGATCTGCAACAACACCATCAAAACCCCAAATAAATCATGAGACCTAAGAACACCTCAAGAGGAAAACGAAAACGCAACCACAAGATCTGATCAAACGTCACAACCCCCCCACCCCAAAACCAAAACCACGATGTGATCAAACATAGCAAAATCCCCACAAAAAAAGGATCAAACACGGCAAAACCCAATAACCAAGGTCAGATCAGGCAGCCCAACCGCAGCAAGAACAGGGGGGTTCCAAAAGCGCACCTTGACGAGCTCCTGGTAGTCCTGGAGGAGGCTGTGGTACCTGAGCCTCGCCCTGTGCGCCTCTCCCCCGCCATGGACGAGCCTCGCCGCACGAAAGATCGGCGACGGCGCCGCCGCCGCCGGCTGCGCCAAGACGACCTTCTTGCCCTTCTTCATGGCCGGCCGAACTCACCTCAAAACACGCAAGAAACCAAAAGGCCAAGAAACCCAACGGAGAGCAGAAAGCGAGGAGAAAGGCGAAGGGGGGGAAAGAGATAGAGAGAGAGAGAGAGGAGATAGGAACGAGGGAGGAAGGAGACAACGCAGAAATAAAGGTGGGAACGGGAAGGCGAGGTGGGGGAAGTTTCTTGCGCTTCCTCCCCCCTTTCTCTGTCTTTCCTTCTCTCCCCACTCTCTCTCTTCCTGCGCCGTGTGAAGGCAATGGAGGGGAGGGGGCTCCTCGCTCTGACCCATGATGAGGGTGGTGCCAAAAACCCAAAAGGCCCATGGTAGCATTTGGGAACAGGAGGAGGGCGAGGATGCACACGCCAAGAAGCACCGAGTACCAACAACAACTCTTCTCTTGTTTCTCCCTCTAGACCGGCTCTAGTGGCAGTAGTAGAGACGATAGGGAGGGTGGTGATGGCATCTAGATGGATGGAAGCAGTGGGGCTCTCTCTATCTCCTTACCCCTCCTCGGCTTTGATTAGCTTCCATCCACCATCCACACACCCTCCCTCCGTGGCTCCGTCTCCACGAGAGTATAAAGAGGCTTCTTTGGGCATTCTGGGAACTCGTGTTCTTGCTGTGAATGCGATGATGCAGCCTTCACTGCGCGCTGCGATTTTCTTGCTCTTGCTTCTCTCTCTAGATATGTCATGGTCCATCGTCCGTCGGTCCTTCCATCCCACAGATGGGCCATTAGGAAAAAGCAAGAATTGGGGGGCTGGACGTGGACATGCCGACATGGTATCTCCCCCTTTCCCTCTCTCTCTCTCTGCCCTCTTTTTCTCCTCCCGGTTTGCGATGGCAGGGATCCTTCACGATCTCGACCTACTTTCTTTGCCTGCCCTGTCCTCTAGAGAGAGAGAGAGAGAGAGAGGTGCGGTGGTCGAGAGATGGGTTTTGTATGCATTGACAGGAGATGATGATGATGATGATGATGGGGGCGTGTGGACGGCGGTCGGTGGGCGATGGTGCGTGGCAGCGTTCGGCATCGCAGTCCTCCTGCCAATTAAATACTGCTGTTGGCTGATGCTAGGATGCGAAATGGCCCAACTACCCCTACCTTGGCATGGTCTTTTGGGAGGAAGAGAGACAAGCTTGGAATTCTCTGCTGCCCTGATGGTGATGCAGGACGAAGCTTAGTCGGATCTATAAACGCTGGTCCCATTGTAGATACAATTACAAAATTAGGTTTCTTGTCGTTTTTCACAGAAGCCGATATGTAGGGTCTATTTGGTAGAGCTTAAGATCTCAGCTTCATCTGAGAGTTGAAATTTATAGGCTAAAATAAAGTGAATTAAGTTTATATTTTTAGTCTAAAATGTAAACAAGATGATCTACCTAAACACTCTTAATGTATCCACAGCTCCAGCTCTATAAATTTCTGGAGCTAGAAATACCTTGCTCCACCAACTCCACAGATTTTGGTGGAGCTGAAGCTATCCCAAACACCTCCATATGTGTTACTTATTGTAACCGTGTATCGGGCAAGGTATCTGTCGGTGTTTCGTATAACCGGCAAGTAAATTTGTAAGTATAGGGGGTCGCGCGTCCCCTCTCCTCGAATGGTTAGACTAAGGAAGTCCCGGATATATACTGGTTCGGGTGGAATGTCCCTACTTCCAGTTCGTGGTGGTGGATCTCATTGCTCTGAGTGTGGTGTATTACATGTGAGGGCTAAGGACAGGCCCTTAGCGCTCGTCGGAGGGAGGAGCCCGGGAGCTAAGGACGCTCGCTCGGGTCGGAGTGCCCGAGTCGGGTCGGGTAAACTAGCGAGATAGAATGCGAAGAATGAGAGAGTCCGTCCCCCTTTCCCTGAGGGCCCTGCCTCCCTTTATATAGGCCGAGGGGGCAGGTTACACAGTAACTTAGAGAAAAGAGGTAGGGGTACGCTACGCCCGGGAGTCCCGGTCTTTGGTCCTGACGACTGACAGGTTACTATTTACCCTTGCCGGGTTGGTAGACACAACGGACGGCGCTTCGTTGGGAAGGCGCGTGCCTACCCTTTGCCCTCCTGTCAGATGCTGACGTTGCTTGCGCCGTATTCTGGTGTTGTCTTGGGACGGAGCGCATCCTTCCACTGTGCCTGACGGGGTGAAGGGACGGGCGCTTGACCTAGCGGCCCCTGCGCTCTCTTGGGAAGGAACCACCTGCCTCAGCATGGAGGTCGTGTCCATAGGACAAGTAACCGGCTTGGAGTCGACCATCAACGTGGCGGAGTTTGTTGTGACGGATGCTCACCGACGCTCCAACCGGGGGCCTGGTCGGGACCGGCGAGGACGCCCGACTGATGGCCTGGTCGGGGCCTGCGGGAGGCCTGACCGGGGGCCTGGTCGGGGCGCTCATGTCGGACCTCCGAGACCAAGGGTCCTTCCAGACCCCTTGGGTCTTGAGCTGGGCCCAAGATGGTCCACTTGGCGTGCCAGCTAATATTTAGGGATAATCCCATCCGTGAGGGATGGAGACCTTGGTAACGCTCTTTCCAGCGATCCGCAGCGTCGCTGATTCGGGTCCTGAGTCCAGATGACTGAGAGAAATACGATCTTGAAATAGATGTATAGTTTGTTGTGGGGTACCCCTGGTATGAGTATTCGTCAGTAGCCCCCAGGGCCGTCCTGAAACGCGGGCGTTCCTGGATGGACCCTTCGTCCTTGGCGGCGTCGGGTGTGCATGGGGTCACTCGGGTCGACCGAGTCCAACCGACCCAGTCAGGTGACTTCTTCGAGAGGCGCGCGAGCGCAACTGGAGGATGTAGCCCCCGAGTAGGTTGGAGAACTGGTCGGGGGGTTACATTGGTCCATAATGAATCCGACCGGGCAAAACGAGCGGGCTTGACCGATTCCGAACCTTCGGGTGGATCGGGAAGCTGTCTTGGATGTCGTGGTCCGATTGATTTGGTTGGCCGTTCTGACCAGGTGCGCGCGAGCGCACCCGGTGGGTGTAGCCCCCGAGCAGGTCGGAGATCTGGTCGGGGGGTTACACTTGCTTGTCGAGCCCGACTGACTTGGTCGGAGGGCTCTAGTTCGACGCCGTTTCGGTCAGCACGGATGTCTGGATGCCTTGCGCAGGGCCCCAGCGCAGGGTTTCACGGCCGGGCTTGGCCATGGTCGGCAGGGAGGTTCAGATGCCTTCATGAGAGGCTCTGGTTCCCGAATGCTTGTTTTACGTCGTAGTTGGACGCGGCCGTGGTCGGCGGGGAGGTCCAGATGCCTTCGTGAGAGATTCTGGTTCCCGGGTGCTCGTTTTACGTCATAGCTGGACGCGGCCGTGGCTGGCAGGGAGGTCCAGATGCCTTCGCGAGAGGTTCTGGTTCCCGGGTGCTCGTTTTACGTCATAGCTGGACGTGGCCGTGGTCGGCAGGGAGGTCCAGATGCCTTCGCGAGAGGTTCTGGTTCCCGGGTGCTCGTTTTACGTCATAGCTGGACGCGACCGTGGTCGGCAGGGAGGTCCAGATGCCTTCGCGAGAGGTTCTAGTTCCCGGGTGCTCGTTTTATGTCGTAGCTAGACGAGTTAGTCGGGCTAGTTTTACGTCGTAGCTAGACGAGTTAGTCGGGCTGGTTTAACGCCGGAGCTAGGCGAAGGGCATCCATCCCGAGTCCTCGTCGGGTGAGGCAGTCTGCGGGAGGAGAGGCCGCTGTCGGTCCCACGCGTACGCTTCGTCCGCAGGTGTGGGACCTGGAGGAGGTGAGCAAGCGCGTGTTTGCCATATGTCGGTCGAACACCGTGCTCGTGGAGCTACAAACGGGTTATCCGAGTGGGCCCTGGAGATCAAGCGATCTCCGAGCGGACGATCCCTGCGTCGGGTGTCCGACCCGCTGGGGGCGACCCATAAAAAACCTTTCTTTACTCAATCCCAGATCGGACCTCGAGCCGTTCAGAACACGGGCGCACTGGCCGCCGCTTTCGGGGCTCATGAGAGAGTTTAAAGTATGGTCTCGGACACGAGTTAAGGCGATTGGGTCGTCCGCCAACCCAACTAGAGACCCACCGAGGGTTCGCCTTGGACTCGCCCCTCGCTCGATTCGCCTGCTGGGGCGGCCAGGGATCCACTTGGTGGATTTTGCCTTTGGAACCCACAGCCAGGCTGGTCGTGAGGCATTCAAGCCCTCTCGCCACCTCGAGGCCGCTAAGGCCCGGTGGGCTTT
Organism: Guadua angustifolia; assembly: GCA_036346375.1. Classification (NCBI taxonomy): domain Eukaryota; kingdom Viridiplantae; phylum Streptophyta; class Magnoliopsida; order Poales; family Poaceae; genus Guadua; species Guadua angustifolia. Next base: position 2,303,058 of record CM070521.1, on the reverse strand, counting down.
TCATACCTGCTTCGGCCCAATTTGAGCCGGCCCGGAGGCGGAGATCGAGAGGTCGCAGGGCGTCTCGCCCGGAGCGATGCCCTGGCGCCTCTGCTGGCATTTTAATGCGCGTGCGGAAATTAAATGCGAAGCGAAATGATTAGGAGCGATACGACTCACCAGCGGCGCGGCGTGGCGTTTCGACGGGACGGGCGATGCTTTGATCGAAGCAGCGTCCATCTGGTTAAAGCTTCCCTGGTCGACACTTGCTCGGTGGTGCGTGTTTTACTGGTGCTGTTTCTACGCTTATAAAGTCGGCTAGGGTGCTAGGGCACGCGCTTTTGCTTCGCCGCTTTGCCTTTTCTTTCCTCGCCTTTTGCCATCGCCTGAGACGAGAAAAAGAAACAAAGGGGTCGGAAAAGGGGCGCTTACCTTCTTCTCTTCCAACTTTCGATCGCTCGCGCGCTGGAGATGTCGTGGTCGGAGTGCACCGCCCAGCCCAGCCGCGCGCTTGGCTTGGAGAAGAAAGGGTTCCTCCCCCCGCAAGATGTCTTGAAGTGGAGGGTACCGACGGGGGCCGCAGAGCTAGTGCCGGAGGAAGGGGAGATCGTGGTGCCCGCCTGGCTCTATAAGCGCGGGTTCGGACTCCCACTTCATCCCTTTGTGCGCGGGCTGCAGCACCACTACGGGGTGGAGGTGCACCACCTCAACCCCAACGGCGTGCTCCACATTGTGATCTTCATGATGCAGTGTGAAGCATTTCTGGAGATCGAGCCCCACTGGGCGCTATGGAGGTACTTCTTCTACGCCCGATTGTGGAAGGACAAGTCGGCGGATGCTACGGCGTCCATGGGAGGCGCGGCCCTGCAGTTGCGTTCTAGCCGCGGGACGGAGTACATCCCCTTGAAGCTGCCAACGTCGAACCGGGGGTGGCACTCCGAGTGGTTCTATGCTCGGAACCTGGAAAGCAGCGCCCTGGCCTTCACCCATTTTCATAACTTTTTACTCCGAACTCCGATTTGGGTGATCTTTGATTCTATGCGAAGCTTATCACGAGGGCTACAATCTCCACCCATTTTCATGATTTAAGCACCCATAGATATTTTTTTAAATATCACCAAAACCAAACTCTAATGTAGTCATTCAAGTGTGAAATATGATTTTTCGAAATATCTCAAATAGACTTGATCAAAGACATGACTACAAGCTATAAAGAGTCACTAACATCAAATATTGAGCCATGATGATCAACTCATGATCAAAATAACTTTTGCAAAACACATTTGCAAATAACCCGAAAAGCTATAAGATCAATCCTCTAGCCATGTAAGGATCAACACATGATCCCGACACTTTGCAAAACACATTTGCAAATGCTAACACATACTCTAGGATTGAAACCCATAACCTCTAGCTTATTTGCAAACCACTTTTGCAAATAACAAAACAATATTTTGCAAAAACACATTTTGCAAACACAAACCATAAACTTTACTTAGCCTTTGTGATGATCAACACATGATCCAGTCACAAGCTAAAACATAATGCATGAGCTCTCACCTTTTGCAACACATGCAAAACTTAGCTCCAAGCAACCACTTTGATTTAAGAAAGATTTGTTTTGCAAACAAAAACAAAACATGAAGCTTCAATATTTGCAACACATGCAAAAGTGAACTTCACGCAAAAGCCAACGCGTATAGCTTATCCTATTTGCAACACATGCAAATCAAAACATTATGCGAAAACCAAATGCATATGCTCTTCCTCTTTGCAACACATGCAAATCAGAGCATAAACCAACAACAACCAAGTATAAGCTTAACCCATTCGCAACACATGCCAAATGGTTAACCCTCATGCAAAAACCAAATCCAAATGATTTGAGCTTGAGTGAATGCGGATTGAGATCATCAATACATGATGAAGCTCAAACTAGGAATCAACTCCTCTTAATAGTACGGTGATAAAAACCTTAGACTCAAATACTACAAAGTCCTTAGCCTATCTAATTATACCTTCGCCGCCGTACGCAAGCAATCCCCTTTGGGGTCTTTGTGATCATCACTTTGATACTCCCCCGGGATCATCACTCGATTCTTCTTTTTGTCTTCGGGATCTTCTCTTGACGCCCATCACCTCATGATGCCGTCCTTGTCCCGTTTTCATTCATCCTTGGACTTAACCTAACTCAAATATAACTCATGAAACTTGTTAGTCCAAGATGCATGGTTGTCCCAATTATCTCTTGCACTCCATTAACACATAATGGATGCCTTTAGATCAATTGAGCACAACCTAAAACAATTTGAATGATTTAAGTGTGTCTTAAGTACAATAATGCAACACATGCTTCATTATACTTAAGAACTATTTATTTATCCTTAATTAATCAAGAAACACCATCAACACATGATGAAATGTTCTTTAATGGTTATCAAGACAAATGAACTCAATTTAAATTATCATTTAAATTGATATGAGTATATATTAACTACACAAGTTTTCATATACTCATGTTGATGAAAAGTAATGATCCATTTTATGTAAATTATGTGGAAATGATCATTACTCTAAATCATCAACTATAGAATACACCTCACATGTATATGTGCATAGATATAATTGACTTGGACATAATATGCACATATCCAATTTGATCGTATTGGAGTATATCCTATATTACCATGAGTATACTTATAACTAGACAATTCAAACATATACTTAAGGATTTAGTTTCTTTGTCTTGATCCTTATATGTGTCAATAAGAATTAGATCAATACAAAGAGGCTTTCAAGTTAAACTACAAACTCCCCCTAAGTATGTGCATCCATGTAATGTGTGGATTGGGAAACATGATGCATGTTTGTGGTTAATTATAATGGGGACATTCATACTTTAACTTGAATCCAAAGTATGCAATAAATACTAGAATGAATACGCATACATACCTTGGGTTTTCCATTTTTCAGTGCGATGAGACTAATCAAGGATATTCTAAATAAACAAGTTAGTCTCGATATAAGATTTGTCATTAATAACGAAATCACATTAATGGATAATCTCAATATTAGATTTGTCATTAACACCAAAACCATAACTAATGAAGGTTGAACTTACAGACGTCTGGAGGCCTTTACAGCTGGTAAGCAAAATGACCCTAGCATAGCTTCCCTCGATCGCGGGCCGTCGGGCCCTCTTTTTGACATCGCTTTGATCTGCAGCGCTGCAGAAGGATCTTAGCGACGCCGAGGGGGCACGGAAGTTGGTGGTGGAGGAGCGTGATGCAGCGGTTACGTCACATGCGGTGGCCTTGACGGCGAAGGAGGTGGCGGAGAAGGACACGCTTTCGGCGGACATCGTAGCCGACGACCTTCAGTGGTCGGCGGGGAGATCCGCGATTGGGTGCTTGGGACCGCCGGGCAGGGTCCAAGCTCACTTGCCGCCCCGCCAGCGTCTTGAACACGTCGAGCCTTCGATGAGCGAGGATCGAACTTCGGGGCTTGCTCGGCGCCGGTCTTCGCTTCTTTCCCTCTGGTGACATCGACCTTGCCGTTGTTAGTAGTGGGGTCGCAGCGAACCAGACCGATGAAGAGGTCGAAGGTTTCAGAACCCAGGTCGATCCGTACGCCGCGGCGATTGCTAGCCGGATACCGCCGGAGAGCGTCCTCCACCGGGAACAGGAAGAAAGTTAGACATTCGATTTTTGTAATAACTTCGTCTTTGTAATGAACTAAAGTTTTGTTTAAACGTTTTGGCCGGTCGGGCCATTCCGTAGGTCCAACTTTTATCCTTTGCACTTCCAGGGGTGATGAACATTTAGCGACCATAGCTTTAAGAACCACGGAGGTTGCGCAAGCGTGGGTCGAAACGTTAACACCTTGGAGGAAAGGCTTTGAAGAAAAATCAGGGACCTGGGGAATAAAGCGTTCGCTTGCACTTGCCACAGTAAAGGAGTGTTCCCAACCAGCTATGGACCGTACCGCACGGGCACTTCCCTCTACCTCAAGGCACTACTTCGCAACTGTAGCCGCTGGGGCGTAGGCCGTAGCGCTTGGGTCGAGAGGGTTACCTGCCAGGGAGAACCGAATAGCCGATCGGGTCACCTAACATGTGTGAGTGTGGGAACTTAAGTAGAAAATCGTTCATCTGCACTTGCGCGGGAGAGGAGTGTTCCTGACCAGCTATAGGTCGCATCGCCTGGGCACTTCCTTCTATCGCAAAGCACTACTTCGCAACCGTAGCCGCTGGGGCGTAGGCCGTAGCGCTCGGGTCGAGAGAGTTACCAGTTGCGAGGGAACCAGATAGCCGATCGGGTCCCCTGACCCGTGAAAGTGTATGAACCTGTAGCCCCCGAGCAGTGCGTGGGGACCAAACTCGTGGTCGCTGCGCAGCGTTTAAACTCGGAGGAGTGAAAAAACGAATGCGAAAAAGGGGCTTTAGGGAAAAGATTGCCTTAACTTTTCGATCCGCATGTCGGAGACGTTGAGGCCGTTGGGCCCCTTGCTTAGTCCTTTGACAGGGCCATCGAACCAAAGGGCCTTCAGCTGCTTTGGTATCGCCATGGCCCATCCGGGCCCTTCTTCGTCTCACCAGTGCGGCCGGTCTAGCCCGGGAGCTGAAAACGAAGGGGCGCGCAGCGCCTCGGCCGAAACGATGTCCTTGTGCCCCCGCCGTCCCATCGCATTTAAATGCGCAGTGGGAGAGGTGGAAAGGGCACGTCCCGTCGGGCGGTACGTGGAGTTAATGCGCGTGCGGCGCGTTAGCCGGGGTGACGCTCGCGTGGATCGTTCCGCCCTACGTCTATAAGAACGGCAGAGTCGAGGGAGCGACCACGTTTACTCATTTGCCCTCGCCTCCCCGCCTCTTCGCACTTTCCCGCAGCGCGAGAAGAAGGAGTTCTTGCATTTCGAACTGCTGATGGCGAGCGGCGGCGGCGATCGGAGAGCTGGCAAGCGAACGGCGACAGTGGGGCCGCCGAACACTAGCGCCAAGAGACCCCGTACCGAGGGCGGGGCTCCTGACGCCGCGATGATTGGCAGATTATCCGCGCTTCGCTCCTCCTCGCCGAGAGCTCCTCGCGGGTGAGCTCTTCTGCCTGATGTCGCGAATGCTTCAATTTCATCTTGCTGACGTAGAGCTTCTTCTTGTTTCTTTCAGCGCTTCTGACTCGGGATCAGGCCAACCACTGGCTGCGCACCCTGTGGCTGCCTCGGCGGGGGAGGCGGACGCTGCCGGAGCTGCTTCCGGCGCTCTCCCGACCGCCCCGGGCGGTTCCTCGGGGGTCCGGGCCGCGTCTGTGGTGACGCGGTTGGAGGCTTCCCTACGGATCCGAATCGCTGCGGCCGCCGCCCAGGGGGCGGAGGTGTCGTGGCAGCGGGCTCGAGTGTGAGCCACGGAGGAGGAGCTCATCAGAACGCGTGAGGAGGCGGAGACGCAACGGGCCTTGGCGGACGTCACCAGGGAGGAGCTCGCCGAAGCGCGCGAGAAGGTGCGGTTGCAGCGGTTTCGGGCCGACGCCGCTGAGGAGGAGCTGGCCAAGGAGCGTCGGGTCCTGCACGGAGACCTCATGAACATACTCGGCCCGGCCTTCGATAACATGGCCAGGAGCTTCAGGCCACTGGGGGTGGAGCTACAGGAGCTGGTGGAGTGCAACGAGCTGCATTACGCCTTTGGCTTCACTCGGGCGGCCAACGCCCTGGCCGACCTGCCCCGCGTCTTACGTGAGCGCTCCGCTCACAAGGGGCGGGGGATCGTCGTCGCCGTGGCGGAGTATGTGCTTTTCTTCGCCCCGGCCGCCGCGACGCCTTCGACCCGATCGCATTGCCGCCGCCAGTCGGCGGCCTTGGTCGGTATGGCCCGAATCGGCCAGCCGGCGGAGATGGTGGCGGGGCTGGTCGCGGTCGAGGTGAGCAGCGACAGCTCCGAAGACGACGACGACTTCGCCGGATGAGCCTCCGGGCGCCCGCGTTTTTACTTTTGCTTCTGGGTGGCGCAGTGTGTGTACATTTGATGTAATGGATTTTGGGAACTTTGCCGGACATTTTGGATCCCCTTTCTGTGATGGATATTTGCCAACTGATCACAGCCCTTAGGAACCATCGGGGTCGCTAGAGCGTAGGTCGGGGCGTTAACATCTTGAGGAAAATACCAAATGCGGCAAGGGGTCTAGCGGCCCAAGGGACGCGTCCTGGGTCGACCATGGATCACCTCGCATGGGCACTCCCTTTTCCGCGAGGTACTACTTCGCAACCGTAGCCGCTGGGGCGTAGGCCGTAGCACTCGGGCCGAGAGGGTTACCACATGCAAGGGATCCGAGGGTCGGTCGGGACGCCACCTTATGCGAGCATGTGAGCGAGCAGCCTCCGAATCGCTCGTGAGGACCAGGATATGGTCGGTATGCAGCGCTTCGGGCCCCTCGGGAGTTAATAAAAACGCGGGGATGAAGATGAAATTTCGGGGTAGAATCTCCCTAACTTCTCGACTTCCCACGCATTCGGCACAGCATGGCCGTCGGCGTTTCTAAGTCGAAAGGCGCCTGGGCTGAGGGCTCCTGCAGCGGTGAAGGGTCCCTCCTAGGGAGGGGACGATCAGCGCGCTGTGGTCCGACCGGGTGGTTCCACGTTCGACCGGCCGGCGGTTGGAGCGGTCGCACCCGGGGAGTCGGTCGTCTACTAGGTCGACGAGCCCAGCCGATCTGAAGGCTCACGAAGGTCGGAGACGAAGGTCCCTAGTGGGGCCAGTCCCCGACCAGATGCTGCCTTACGGGCGCTTATAGGACTCTGGGGCCCGCAGGACTCAGTCGACGACAAGCTCGGAGTCGCCGAGTCCGCGGGGTCGGGAGATGCCGAGGTCGGCAGCAATCCGGAGTGTGCGAGGCCTGGGGTTGTTCGAGGAGCGGCGCTACCAACGCCGGACCCCGCTGGTCCCATGCAGCGACACGGCTCAGGTTGCTTGAGGGAGCCCCGAGCGGTGGGAACCAAAGGTTTGCACGTGTTGGATGGTTGCGCCCTCCACTAGCCCCCGTAGGTTCTGGTAGGTGGCCTTGGCTTGGGGATGCCGTGAAGCGGCCGCCGCCACCGGCAACATTTTGTCCCGTGGGGAAGTACTAAGACCGCGCGACCCTCACCGGTTAGGGCGATCTCAGCGTCTTGGCGGCGCCAGTGGATATAACGGCCCAAACTAATCCTGCTCCAGATCAGCCTGAAGCTCGTCAAGCTCGGCCTTTCGGGCCTCGAGCTGCCCACGCTGCCGCCGGCTCGCTGAGTAGGCTCGAGGAGGGCGGGCCGAGTACCTAATCGCCCCGCAAGGAAGGGCGACGAAGTCGGGGGAGCCGAAGCGAATCCAGCTCCTCAACGCAGACACGTCGTCGCCAGTGAGGAAAGCCATCGAGGAGGGAGATGGGAATCCGGAGATCACAAAGATGACGCGCGAAGCCCCATACCTGGCGCGCCAACTGTCGGTGTTTCGTATAACCGACAAGTAAATTTGTAAGTATAGGGGGTCGCGCGTCCCCTCTCCTCGAATGGTTAGACTAAGGAAGTCCCGGATATATACTGGTTCGGGCGGAATGTCCCTACTTCCAGTTCGTGGAGGTGGATCTTGACGAGGGATGGGCGTCCCTTGACCGGCCAGCACGCGGTCAACGGACCCCCAAGCTCGGGAGGCACCGACCACGACCTGGGCGTGTGCCGAGGCGCTCGACCTAGAGCGCGCTGGACCCGAGCACGGTTCCGCATGACCTCAAGCTCGGGTCAGCTCTCGTTCGAGCCGTAGTCCTCCCCTGGATTTCGGATCGTGCATTTGACCGACGGTTGCCAAAGAGCGGGTCGTGGGGGACGGCGGAATCGCAAGCAACAAGTCCGAATTAGCATCGCTTTGTAGGGTCGAGGATGCGCCTAGAGGGGTGAATAGGCGTTTATAAAAATCGATCGCTCACTAATTCAATTCGCTTAATCAACCCCTATGTCAAAACCTAATCAATTTATATATGCGAAGCGATAAATCGGTTTTGACAATTAAGACCTAAATCAACTAGGCTCACTAGTGCACTAACTAAATTATGTCTCTATGTATAAATTGCTAAATTGATCAAACAATTAATACTAAGCAATTCTAATTCAAGCAATCAATAATATGCAAAAGGTAAATACTTGAATGTAAAAAGACAAGGGACAACCGATGTTTTTCCGTGGTGTTCGGAGACTTGCCGATCTCCCCTAGTCCACGTTGAGGCTAGCCCACACTTGGACCGGCTCCCGCTCGAGCACCCGCCTCTTTCCACTAGTCGTGGTTTTCACGCTCGCAGCGTAGGCTCAACCCGAACCTTCACAAACTTGCCGGGCTTCTCACAACCTTGAGAGCTCACGCCGACGACGCTGCCAGCCTAGGAGTCGGCAACCTCCAAGAGCAATAAGCCGCCCTTCGCTTGAACTTCACCGAGCACAACGAATCGCCCCGGTGATCACCAAGTGCAACACATGCACAAGGACCTCACTCAAGTGCAACACATGCACAAGAGCCTCTCAAACCCACTCCTAATTGCAACACATGCAATTAGTTCACTCTTTAGCTCAAGAACCAAATGAGAGTGTGCAACACATGCAACACCTCTCCCAAATACTCACACAAGAGCCACAACACTTCTCAATAACACCAGCACCTCCCCACTGCCCCCCAAGGTCTCCTTTTATAGCCCACAAAGGAAAACTAGCCGTTTGGGGGCAAAACGGGCGAAATCAGCAAATTTCCGGTCCAACCGGACCTCTCCCGGTCCGACCGGCCCTCACATGCCAACGGTCGGAAAACCGACCGTTACACGGCCGGTCGCACCGCATGCACCCTGGTCCAACCGGACGGCCGGTCCAACCGACCTCCGACCAGTCCGACCGCCTTCACAAATCAGCAAAACACCGAAAACGAGCTTCTCTGGAAAATACGCACCGCGATCGCAATGGTCGGATCAAGACGGGCCGCGACCGCACCGACCGCCGTCGGTTGCACCGCCTTCAAAGCCGGTCGTCTTATACAAGACGCGAGAACACAAATAAGAACAATTATTGAAAAATTCAAGCCGCGCGGGGCTCGATCTGACCACTCGCCCGGTCCAACCGATGGACCTCCGGTCCAACCGCCCAACGAAATCAGCCGCAACGCACAGGAGGCAAAGCATCGGAGGGGAGGCGGTCGATCAAGACGCTGGCGGTCCAATCGGACCAGGCGGTCCGACCGCCTCGATGCAGAAATCGAATCGAGAAGTTCGGACTTAACTCTAAAATCGATTCTCCGAAAACCGAAAACCATTCCTTGAGCAAATAAATGATCAACACATGATCATACACCCGTGCAAAACACATTTGCACCATTTCAAACCATGCTCAAAGAATTCAACCCAATTTGCGAAAACACATTTCGCAAACGACTCAAGAACAATTCGCAAATCGTATTAAGCAAATCAAACTCGAGTTTATGAGATTAACCCCCCTAGCCATGTGAAGGTCAACACAAGACCCGGTCAACTTGCCAACACTCGTTGCAAGCCCCACTCACATGCTCTCGGGATTCCGGACTCATAAACCTCAGTTTATTCGCACAACGAACTTGCAAATAACGCAATAAACACATTTCATGCTTGAGCACTACTCTTTGCAACACATGCAAAAGTCTAGCTCCAAGCAACGTCAATTCACGATGCATGAACTCTCTAATTGCAATACATGCAATTCTCTAGTTCCATGCAACACCAAAACCAACTCCACATCAAAACCGAATCAACCGTATGAGCTCTTTACTCGCAACACATGCAAGCCTCTAGCCCCATACAACCACACAAACACCAAATCGTGCTTGAGCTCTCTCCTTTTGCAACACATGCAAAACTTAGCTCCAAGCAACCACACGGTTTTATAAAGATTGTTTTGAACGAAACCAAAAGCATGAAGCTTCAACAAATGCAACACATGCAAAAGTGAACTCCACGCAAGAGCCAACGCATTAGCTTATCCTATTTGCAACACATGCAAATCAAAGCATTATGCGAAAACCAAATGCAACCAAGCATAAGTTTAACCCATTCGCAACACATGCCAAATGGTTAAACCTCATGTAAAAACCAAATCCAAATGGTTGAGCTTGAGTGAACGCGGATTGAGATCACCAACACATGATGAAGCTCAAGCAAAAGAGACAACCCCTCTTAATAGTACGGCGGTAAAACCTTAGACACAAAGACTACAAAAGTCCTTAGCCTATCTAGTTATACCTTTACGCACAAGACAAGCAATCCCCTTTGGGGTCTTTATGATCAACACTTGATTCTCCCCCGGGATCTCCACTCGACTCCTCTTCGGGATCCACTCTTGACGCCCATCAACTCATGATGCCGTCCTTGTCCCGTTCTCATCATCTTATTCATCTTTGGACCTAACTCAAACATACCTCATGAAACTTGTTAGTCCAAGATGCATGGTTGTCTCAATTATCTCTTGCACTCCATTAACATATAATGGATGCCTTTAGATCAATTGAGCACAACCTAAATCAATTGAAATGATTTGAGTATGTCTTAAGTACAATAATGCAACTCATGCTTTATTATACTTAAGAACTATTCATTTGTCCTTGATTAATCAAGAAACACCATCAACACATGATGAAGTGTTCTCTAATGATTAACACGACAAATGAACTCAATTTAAATTATCATTTAAATTGATTCTTCAAGTTAGAGTGTGAACTCCCCCTAAATATGTGCATCCATGTAATATATGGATTGGGAAACATGATACACATTTTGTGGTTAATATAACGGGAAAATTTATACTTTAACTTGACTCCAAAGTATGCAACTAATATTAAGATGAATATGCAAACATACCTTGGGTTTTCCATTTTTCAATGCGATGAGACTAAACAAAGATATTCTAAGCAAACATGTTAGTCTCGATATAAGATATGTCATTAATAACAATATCGCATTAGGGGACAAACACAATATTAGATTTGTCATTAGATTTGTCATTAACACCAAAACCATAACTAATGAAGGTTGAACTTACAACTGCCAGTCCTCAACGTGCATGAAGGCCACTTCCCGGGAATCTCTCCCATCCGTTGCGTGCAGAGGAGGTATAAGACCAAGGGTGCGCAGTCTCTCGGGGACAGGAAGACAACACACAACACGCCATAGCTCGAGCTTAGACATAGCCATTGTTGAACTTGAGCTGTATACACACCCCTATACTCAGAAACAGCTAAGAATACCGCCGCAAGGCGACTGGAGTAGAGCTATTACCTTCACAGAGGCTCGAACCAGTATAAATCTCGGTCTCACGCTCGTTGTCGTCTTGCCCCGACCATCGTCACATTCACTCCGTTCCTCTGTTTGAGTAAAGCGCAGCTCGGGTCCCATATCACACTAACCCCCCGTTTCATTTCTTGCGGTTGGCGATCCCGATCGTCGACAGCTGGCGCCCACCGTGGGGCCCGATTGCTTCGCTCATTCGCAGGAACGACATCAAGATCCCAGGAGCATGGCGCACTTCGTCGTCGGACTTTCTCGAAGCGAGATTCGGCGCGACTCGACTCCGCCCTCCTGTTTTCGCCGCCGCCACCGCCACTCGAAAGCAAAGACGCTCGTGACGGACGGTCATGGCGCGGAGGAAGATGCGACGACCGTGATCCGCAGACCCAAGACGCCACGGGATGGTGCAGTCTCCATCAACTGCCATAACCGCCCTCGGTGGAGGATCAGAGAAGGCCGCGCGTCTTCTAGGCCACCCAGTTCCTCTCTCGGGAGTGCTTCACGCTATCGCCGGGTCATGGTGATCCCGATAGAGGCAAGTCGGAGCTCTTTGGCCGAGCCTCGCCGAAGAGCTCGACGGCCGCGACCGAGGTCATGCTCTCGCAAAGACCGAGGTCAACACTCGGGGACCCGCTCCCAGAAAAGTGATGACAACTCATCACGCCGTCGCCCACGCACTCGTCGGACGACCCCCGCGAAGGAGACACCCTCTCGCCAGCAGCGGGCTCGGGACCAGTATAAATCTCGGTCTCACGCTCATTGTCGTCTTGCCCCGACCATCGTCACGTTCACTCCGTTCCTCTGTTTGAGTAAAACGCGGCTCGGGTCCCATATCACACTAACCCCCCGTTTCATTTCTTGCGGTTGGCGATCCCGATCGTCGACAGATCTCATTGCTTTGAGTGTGGTGTATTACATGCGAGGGCTAAGGACAGGCCCTTAGCGCTCGTCGAAGGGAGGAGCCCGGGAGCTAAGGATGCTCGCTCGGGTCGGAGAGCCCGAGTCGGGTCGGGTAAACTAGCGAGATAGAATGCGAAGAATGAGAGAGTCCGTCCCCCCTTTCCCTGAGGGCCCTGCCTCCCTTTATATAGGCCGAGGGGGCAGGTTACACAGGAACTTAGAGAAAAAGAGGTAGGGGTACGCTACGCCCGGAAGTCCCGGTCTTTGGTCTTGACGACTGAAAGGTTACTATTTACCCTTGCCGGGTTGGTAGACACAACAGACGGCGCTTCGTTGGGAAGGCGCATGCCTACCCTCTGCCCTCCTGTCAGATGCTGACGTTGCTTGCGCCGTATTCTGGTGTTGTCTTGGGACGGAGCGCGTCCTTCCACTGTGCCTGACGGGGTGAAGGGACGGGCACTTGACCTAGCGGCCCCTGCGCCCTCTTGGGAAGGAGCCACCTGCCTCAGCATGGAAGTCGTGTCCATGGGACAAGTGACCGGCTTGGAGTCGACCGTCAACGTGGCGGAGTTTGTTGTGACGGATGCTCACCGACGCTCCGACCGGGGGTCTGGTCGGGACCGACGAGGACGCCCGACTGATGGCCTGGTCGGGGCCTGCGGGAGGCCTGACCGGGGGCTTGGTCGGGGCGCTCATGTCGGACCTCCGAGACCAAGGGTCCTTCCAGACCCCTTGGGTCTTGAGCTGGGCCCAAGATGGTCCACTTGGCGTGCCAGCCAATATTTAGGGATAATCCCATCCGTGAGGGATGGAGACCTTGGTAACGCTCTTTCCAGCGATCCGCAGCGTCGCTGATTCGGGTCCTGAGCCCAGATGACTGAGAGAAATACGATCTTGAAATAGATGTATACTTTGTTGTGGGGTACCCCTGGTATGAGTATTCGTCAGTATCAAACTTGTGGGAGACCGATCGATCAGCAAGCAGACGGCGCACCACGAGGTGCCAACTGTCGAGCACTGTAAGCGTGACAGTAGGTAGTGTTAGGTTAGAAGACGAAGCCAAATTATTATTCAAGTTGAATTTGTCTTTTCATATCTTTCAAATGCGATTTGAGTTTGGTCTTCAAATTATGTAGAATTGTAGAAGCTCATCTCCCCTACATATGGCATTTTTTTAAGAATTTTTTAAAACTTTTACACATGGATTTCATGGAGTTTTGATAGTAAAGATGGTTTTTACTGGATATGTTGTCTCTTATAAAATCATCATACAAGACTACAGAATTGTACGTGTAAAGTGTGCACCCAACAAAAATTTTCTAGTTTTGTCGTTGTTTTAGGGGATACGGTAGGATGAGATGATCCGAATGAAGTGTCCACATCCAGAACAAAATAGTTTACGTGATTCAAAGACTAGGAAAATCCGAATCCAGAAAACAACTAAATCAAGATCCAACTTTATCGTAGTGTAGTTTGAAATAAGGAAGATGCGTGGGGACAACACACCCGCCATTTTTGCAAAACTGCATGCATCAAGAAATGGCTTATGCTCTAGTCTAGCTTCTTCGAGGATGGTGGACTCAACAAGAAATATGGCCTAAGTACGACAAAAAGCTTTCGAGCCTATTATTACTAAGGTGATGTAATGACGTGCTAACCTGTTCTTAGTGCTAATATTTTAACTCCAGTTGGCTTTTTATCCTGACATGCTTAGGTTGTATACGGTATACGTTCTTCTTTCAATCTAGGTTCACGAGAGCCAAAAAAGACAAGCAGCATGGGTACATACATCACGCTGTCCTCTGATCATGACAGCGGAGTGGACAAAGCCACAAAGACCAAAAAGTTGTCACCTGTGATTCCGCCATGAATTTGCATGCATAGGATTCAGTGATCCGACAAATGGTGGTATAAGCTCGTGTTACACTGACGGCCCCAAACTGTCCTGGAGCAGATTGATAGCTCCTCTTAGGCTGCTTGCTAGTTGAGGTTGAGGGAGGCCAAATCAAACCGATAAGCAAACAGAATGACTTATGTTCGGAGGTCTAACTCACTATTTGTTTTTTTAGATCTTTGTAATATTTTTTTCTACATTTGTAATATTTTTTTCTACGTGTGTAATATTTTTTTCTACGCGTATAATATTTTCCTTCGATAACAGTATAAATAGTAGAAATATCGGCACAGTAAACAGATGTTGCAGATGTTAAAAAGAAATGTTGCACACGTTGAAAAAAAATGTTGCAAAAAACGTCCGATGAAATGAAGAGTGTATCGGACGTCCGATTGCTAGCACTCGCTGCAAGCAAAATGCCCAAACAAATCCAATTCTATTTCGTTTTATGAAATTGATGATTTATGGGAGTACTGGCGCATGTCAGAAGCAACTCTAGTTAGACTCTTAGAGCCTTCGTATTAGACAATATGAAATATGCCATCCTTTTGTTGGAATAGAGTCCTGCTTTAAGCTGCAGAAATTGCGAGGCGCAGAAATAAGTCAATCGGGATTTGGCAATAACCAGGCATAACAACGTCATGGCATGTAAAAAAACATTGCTCTTACGAAAAAAAATAAAATGTATTAGCGAGCAGGAACTAACAGAAACCGGAATGCTGGACGAGAAATTCAACTAAACCAAACAAATATCGCCACACAGGTGAACAAGCAGGCACTTTGCCAGTTCTGAAGCGCCAGTACAAGAAAAGCGAAGTCTGAAAACGAAGCTCATCCGTCTAAATTCACACACTTTGCTATACCTTAGAAAAAAGGCTCAACCTGCTCAAGATTGCAGGTTCTAATCTTCGGTTATAGACCCAATCGCCATTCGAGAAGGATGTCATAAAACTAATCACCAGGGGGCGTTGCACAGCGCAAGCCATATAATTATTCAAGTTCCTCTAACAAAACAAATTCAAGTTCCTCTAACAAAACAAATGGTCAAAAATTTATTTCGAAAAGAAACTCAGAAAGACAGCATTACAGGATCGAGGGCATTGCCCACGGAGCAAAGAAAACTTTTACAATTTTCTTCACAACCTTTCATTCCCTCTTGCCATATACACCACGGCAGTGGCACAACCGCAAGCAATTGTTTCTTCATCATTCAGAAGTTTTGCCCCGCTTTACGCACCCGTTGAAGTAGGCAGGTCACCTGCCAAGCTACAATTTCACCTGCATGGAATTGGAACAAATAGTTGGGAGTCAAAAAAGGGAGCCACAATTTAACAGAAGCAAGGTATTCCTAAACTCATGTGCAAGGTTTAGATAGAGCAAGTCTGACAAGCCTGTGGAATATCAAATGACAGGATACAATTATGCGATCACATGTTGGAAAGGAATGCATCAGTTTACAGAATATTACTGATTCAAGATAATCATATATATGCCATTTTAACATGTTACAACAACAAATCACTCCAAATAATACAAAAATAAAAACAATTAGAGTTGTTATGCTGAGAAATCAGAAGTGACTAGCAATTTGGTGTTACAGATCAGCTCGGAAATTTTATTTCCAACCAGGACTTTTGTTGTTGCTTGACATAGCACTAGTATCATCTGTAGCACATGCAGATGAAGCCATTCTTGTTAATGTCACTGCTGCAGCCAGCCAACCAGAGAAGGGATGCAGGGAGGGAGGACGTGAGCTTCACCTCAACCCCCCTCTTTCTTTTGAGCTTGTGTGGGTGGTGGACCAAAACTCTAGAAGAGATTTTGGACCACCCAACTATGTTATTATGCTTCGTTTAGGCCTAGCATCTTTTGCCTTTTGGTTTCCCTTTAGTTTCCTTCTTTAATCATGCTAGGCTGAGAAATACGCATTAGTGCCTTCTGCCTTCCGCAGAAAGGCACTGCGCCCGGAGTAGCTTGAGGCGTTTTACAACGCTGTGCATCGCCCATGTCTAGGTATGCACCTTTTGATGACACTGGATGCCATTCAAAATTTTGAAGTAGCACTTCAAAAAAAAAAAAAAATTGTATGCCTTGGGACTCGGGTAAAGTTATATACTGGCAATATTTGTAAAGGGTACAATTGTAATTTATCTCCATAGAAGGGTGTATAGCAAATATATACGTGTTGCTTGGAGTTGAGCTTTTATAGTTTTAGGCTTTGGAGTAGCATTTTTGTAGAATTAGTCTTTTGAGTGGCATATTTATAATTTTAGTAGAAAATACAAAGGATTTTAAGAGTTCTGGCTTGAAGGAATTGTACAAAACTACAAATATCATGAAACACACACATTAGGTGATAAGAAAGATTATTATATCTGTCAGTCATTGACAACAGATTCTGTTACCCCAGGCCTAAAATAATTACCACAAGACCATATGCTCTTTGACGAATTATCTCTTCAAACAAAAAAGCATCATGGAAGGCACAAGTACTTGAATCTACAAACACTGTATTTTGCATCGAACAGCAGAATAATAGGCTATGCGTAGTAAACTCCTGTGTCAAATGGAGAGCATGGTGCACAACAAGTCACAGTGTTAGATAACTACAATGTACCACTGAATTCTTTAACTTTTTGTCAACATTGGACATTACAGTTTCCACAAAATGTTCCATACACCATGGATGCACTTAATATCCTTAGCAAAGAGGGACAGAAGAGTAATCATGGAGGTGTCTAATATGTGGCCTCATCCAGGACAGCTTCTGCACATCTTCTGTTTAAAAAAAAACGGTTTTTTTGCCAAACGGGAAGATACTAGACAGCTTCTCCTACAATCAGAAGTAGATTTGTACACAAAATCAGAAGCTGTCACCCACCTGATTCTTGGAGAATCAGAGTCTGCACGATCAGAATCTATCCCAAACAGGGCCATAATGTTATAGCAAAGGGTTAAGTGCATATTTGGTTCTCTACGCTGTGTGTAGCATTCAATTACACCCACTACCTTAGAAGTGTTGAAAATACACCCTGAACCAGTGTTACCACGCGTCGACACATATCCCCGTGTCGACGCACATCGGACACTCGCTGACACGCATCGGATACCCTCAGTAGTGTTCTAGGTGAAGGAGGAAGAGACCAGATGGGAAAAAGCTACGCTAGCTTGACACCCCCCTATTTGTGACTACTGGGTAGGAAAAGCAAAGCTGGAGGAAGACTAGAAGAAAGAAACAATGGTTGTTTTTCTTTTCTGCCATGGTCTGTTATGGCTTTGGTGGAAGAAGAAGAACAGAAGAAGGGTAGGCTTTGAAGGGAAGAAATAATGCAGAGAAAGATGTCAGGGATGGGACATGCTCATGTGGGTTTAGAAGAGAAAAGTGCATGCTACCTTTGTTTTGTTTATTGCTTTTCATTCTCATGTGAGATAGGCTGACGATAGGCAGCCATATCAAAGCAAGAGGTGGATCTTCTGTGCTGAATATGGATCTTTTGTGCATCAGACCCTCCAACTTCAGTGATGAGAAGTTATTTGGGCATTAATTAGTATTTTAACAATATAAAATAAATATCTTCATTTATTTTTAGTATTATATTAATATATAATAGTCGAATCCCCAAATCCTATTTTTTCAAGTCTCCTGAATCGGACACTAATCCGAAGCCTGATTCGATTTCCATGTCCGTGTCCGTAACACTACCCTAAACTATACTAAGGGCTCATTTGTTTCAAATTTGGATTCTCTAAAAGTGATTCGGATTGTGGTTGTAGAGAAGTGATTCGAATCCAAAAGCACATATGAAGTGGATTGTAGATTCTAGTGTATATGGGTGGGTTTGGATTGTGAGAATCGATTCTAGAATCAAGTTTGTTTGTTTCGATTCGCTTTTAGGGCGTAATCCGTAATCGGTTAAAACAAATGCACCCTAAACAGGCAAATTTCATCTGAAGGTAGTACTGTGTGCCAACATGCCATCATTACTCCAACTTTCTACCATTCCTGTCTCTCTAACCCCCCCAAAAAAAAAAAAAAAACTGACCTGCCGCTGCCAGCTAGGCAACTGAACCAATACAGCACGAATTCAAACTAGAATCTAGATGCACTATAACTGTCAGCACAAAATACTGCTTGCAGATGAAAGTTTAGATTACCAGTTTGGTTCAGGGTGCATTTTGAACGGTTTTGAAGTAGGTGTAATTTAAAGCTTAAACCCAATCCAAAGCAGAGGGACCAAATGCACTTATCCGTTAAATAAATATAACTACCTAAATGACATTTTCATTGGTGTCAAATGTAGAGTATATGAACGAATTATTAAACCATAAGACATTAAAAGGTTTGCTTTAGGGAGTAGGAATTTTAGAATATTCAGGCTGCTATACCCTAAGTGTACTGATGGCAATACCCTACAAAAGGGCACCTGATAACAGTGTTGTGATTTACATAACATAATGTCACTATGGAGCCATACATAAACCCATGTCGGACCTTGTTTGCAATGCCATTGAGATTATGAATGCATAGCAGCAGCAATAAATACCTGAGAACTGCACAAAACCAACATATTAATCTAGTCCTCATCTTCATCACAAATAAGTCTAACAGGGCCCTTCACCCTGCTGTCGTTATACCCACTAAGCTCCTGAGCAGCCTTTGCAAGGAACTCTTCTGCAACAGCACGAACGGACTTCCTATCTGGCAATGGTTGTGGCTTTCTCTTCTTCCCAGACCAGCCCCCTCCTTCTCCTCTACTGATTGCCTGCATGCTCCTCTTCTGATCTGAAATAACAAGAATGAAACCTCAATTCTAAAACTATAAAAAATAAAAACCCCAAGTACATACAAATGCAACAAGCAATTATATAATATACCAGCTGTCAAATGGGACAATGAGTGACCGATGAACCTTGCCACTGCTTGTGTATTCATAGTAGTGGTAGGGCGCAGTGGTGCTGCAATACAAAAATCAAGCAGTTATTACATATCTATGCATAAGTTGGCATGGAACAAGAGTGAATAAGCAAAGTCAAGTACCCTTGTCCCAGTCCTCAAATCGATTTAACTTCTCCTGCCACAGGCTTAACCTCCCCTGCAAAGAAAAGAAGCTGAACATAGAAATGAAACTTGCAAGTAGTACAAAAATTAAAAAAAAATATAATCGAATTTTCCATCCAACTCTCCAAGATAGGCCCATATATAATTCTCCACCCATGAATAAAAAAGTATCGAAACTTTCTCCTGTCCAAATCTTTCTGCCAAACAGCAAATCTCTGCTCCAGCAACAGACTAAGTTATAAAAACAGCCCAATTAACACTAAACCATGTCAAAGGTGAAAATACAGACTTACAAGTTCTGTTCTGATCCCCAAAATCTAAGTTATACCTGATAGAATAGCAGCTTGCACTATTGAATGGGCCAATGGGCCAAAAATATACATGTACAGTAGAAGGTAAAATAGCAAATAACATCCTATACAAGTCTACTTTAACACCTCCCCCCCCCCTCAAACTCAAGGTGGATGCACAACATTGAGTTTGGAGAGATGAAGATCATGCTGCGTCTTAGTTTGTGCCTTGGTGAAGAAATCTGCGATCTGAACCTCAGAGGGCACATACTGAAGGGTAACCACCTGCTGCTACACCTGAGATCGGACATAGGAAGCATCAACACCAATGTGCTTGGTGAGCTCATGCTTCACCGGATCTCGAGCAATGCTGATCGCGCCGGTACTGTCGGAGCAAACTGTCGTCGGTGTAGAGTCAGGGACACCAAAATCTGCTAGGAGCCACCATAACCAAGTAACCTCAGCCGTCACAGAGGCAAGCGCTCGCAACTCAGCCTCAGTACTGGAGCGAGAGACTGCAGTCTGCTTCTTGGTCTTCCAAGCAATTAGAGAAGAACTAAGGAAGACACAATAAGCAGAGAGAGACTTACGATCAGAGGAATCACTAGCCCAGGAAGCATCTGAATAGGCTTGGAGCTGCAAAGGGCTAGAGCAAGAGAAAAACAGATGGCGAGCAATGGTACCATGAAGATACTGCAAGACTCGAAGGAGGTGACTGTAGTGTATCTGAGTAGGAATCTGCATAAACTGGCTCAGGATGTGAACAGCATGGGAGATGTCAGGACGAGTAATGCCAAGGTAAACAAGACTCCCAACTAGGTGGCGGTAACGAGTAGGATCCTCAAGAGGAGTGCCGTCAGTAGGACGAAGCTGAAGATGAAGCTCCATAGGAGTGGCAACAGTACGTTGATCGGTGAGACAAGCCCGATCAAGGAGATCCTGAATGTACTTCCGCTGGGAGAGGTAGTAGCCCTCAGGCGTGGAAGTGACCTCAATCCCAAGAAAATACCGAAGAGGACCCAAATCAGACATCTGAAACTGCTCACTGAGACGCGCCTTGACAAAGGCAACGTACTGAGGATCATCACCAGTGATGAGCATGTCATCCACGTATTGAAGAAGAGTACGACCACGAGGAGAAGTGTGAACGAAGAGAGCAGGGTCGTGCTCACTAGCAACAAAACCAGCAGTGGTGACGGAGAGGCTCGCTCGACGGCGGAAGGCGCTGGTGGAAGCTGGCGGAAGGAAGCAGAGGATGGGGAGAGCGAGAAGAGAAGAGGGCGTCAGCGGAGGGAGATGCGGCGACGGCGGTGGCGTCGCCGGCGAGGACGGCCGACGGCGGTGGCGGCTGCTACAGTGCCGGGCTGAGAAAACCCTAGCTAGGGCTGAAACCTGGCTCTAATACCATGAAAGAATAGCAGCTTGCACTATTGAATGGGCCAATAGGCCAAAAATATACATGTACAGTAGAAGGTAAAATAGCAAATAACACTCTATACAAGTCTACTTTAACAATACCAACACCCCACTAAACACTAAAATCATGTGCATATTCAGCAAGACCAGTTGAACATTTTTGCGCATGAACTACACAACATTGGAGGGAAACATCCTATCTATGTTCCACTTAGCACCTCTACACGTATTAAAAAAAAGCACCTCAACAATCTAACTTCTACTCCAAGGGCACCAAAAAAAACAAAAACAAGTAAATAACGAGATAGGGCTCTCGGAGATAAGAGAGCTTACGAACTCCTTGCTAATAGGGTGCTCGCCCGGATCAATCCCAGAACACCTCAGCCGCACTGCAAGAAGCCCCAAAGTTAGACATTTAATAAGAAGAAAGGCAGACGCGATGCAGGTTATATAGCGAAACAGGGAGGTGCGAGGTCCTGCCTGCGAAGAGGGAGGTGGCGGCCTGCGCCATGGAGAGGAAGGCGCGCGCGCGGTGCAGAGGGGCGAGCTCGGCTACGGCGTCGGGGTCCTCGGCCGCCGCTGCGAGCAGCTCGGCGAGGTGGTTCCCCATGGAGAGTGCCGCCTGCGGTGGTCTCCGCCGATGGGGCTTCCGCGACGGTGCTGGCCATGGTTGGGTGGATTAAATCGGCGGCGAAGGAGATGAGAGTTCGGTTTGTCTTCGAAATCTTTACTGTACTGGCGTTAACAAAACCAGCAAAAACAGCTCGAAAACCGAGGTTTTTTTTCTCCTTATCACTTCGATTCGAGATCTAAAACTGCTCGATAAATCGTTTTAATTAAAAAAATTTAAAATTTTGAAAAAAATTATGTGTGCGGTTTTTTACAAAAACCGAGCTGTTTTTTTAAACCGCGGTTTTTATTTATTTTTTAATTTATTTCGTAACCCTTCGATTTCTAACGATTTTTGAACTGTTTTTACAAAAATTGTACCGCGAATTTCGCTACAGTTTTTTATTTCGGTTTTGCAAACCATGGTCCTGTGGTGTGGAATTTACAAATACAGCCCCTTACCTAGCGTTTGAATGATTTGCATTGGACATGTGATAAAATCAGTGGTACGGTACCATGAAAATAGACAGTCCATCGTTGGACGTGGGATTGAACGATTTCCTCAACGTCCTACCGCGTGATTCCTCGTCTTCGTGTTGTGCAAGCGCTTGATTGCTCCGACCACGGGAAGCGCTAGTATTGTGGATGAGCTGTAAAAAAGTTGGCAAATGGATCTTCAGATTTGGCAGAGGACAATGGGTGTTGATGCTCGTTGTGTATTGAGAAAGGTTATACTTCTGCTAGTGCAATACTAATGTGTTGTTTGCCAGTCATATTCCGATTGGGGCATGCGATTCTTCACATTGGCCTGCCAACTTTTCAATGCACAATCCAGCATCGTGAAGGCGCGGAAAAGAATCTAGCGCCGTGCAGTTGTGGAAATGGGGATTTCCGCGGTCGGAGCAATCTAGTGCATGCACATCGCGGAAACAGGGGAATCCTGTGGTAGCACGACGCAGAAACCGTCAAATCCCGTGCCCAATGGTGGACCGTCTATTTCTGCGGTACCATACGTTGATTTTGCTATAGGTCTAACACCGGTCATTCTGTGCTCATGTAAAAGGCTATATCTGCAAATTTCTCTTCAAGAGGATATTTTCGAAAAAAAAGAGTCAGGGCTAGTACAGTAAATATTTCTCTGTCTTCTGACATTTGCGTTATTTAGGGTTTTGAACAGCTTTATTTGGAGTATATTCAATGGGTAAATATGTTGCAGAAGTAAAAGCCCTCTCTGTTCTAGCCTACTTTTTTTTTGACAAATTTAGTCTCATTTCATTTCAATTTGAGAAACTTGCCCCTTAGACGTAGCAGGCGACACGAGTCACTTGTCGTATTGGGGAGCTCAGTAACTTCCTCGGTAGGCAGGCTCCGCGCTTGGATGGTGTCAAAGGAATCGGCAGGCACCTTTTGCTCTTGGCTAGCGCACAAGGACATAGATTAATTAGCGATTTAATTAAGTGATTAGTTAAGAAATATGAGTAAGTTAGTGATTAATTAGTGGAGCTGATTCCTACCGAGGAATGAGAGTTTGGCAAGAATCTTGGCGCGACAAGTGATCTGCCAAGCTCTCCGAGCGTGGAAAGTGACATGTGAGGATTGAATATGCAAATAATTTTAAAAAAGGCTATATTTAAAAACAACGTTCGCTAGAGGAAGAAAAAGCAAAAAAATTCGTAGAAGCATGACAAGGATAATTTCCAAAGTAGTACGACTCTAATGTATGCTATATATTAAAGTGGTGAGGATTGTTGGTTTCTGACCGGTGCCACATCACCAGCTTCGCGGAGAGGCCCTTCGAAAAATTGGAAATTACGTTTAGATCCTTTCGGCGGTTTTTTAATAAAATAGATCCGAAAAATAGAAAAATTACGTTTAGGTCTCTCTGCGATTTACATTTAAGTCCTCTTGGTGGTTTTTAGTGGAACGGACCCCCAAAAAATAGATTACTTTAAGTCCTTCTATAGTTTACATTTAGGTCCTGTCAACAGTTTGTAGAAAAGCAGACTCAAAAATAGAAATACGTCTCGAAAAAAGACGCAGATTCGTTGAAGGTTTATAGCAGCCCACAGAGTTGCCGACGGGGCCTAGCGGCCTTTAAAAAAAACATGAAAACCGAAAATACATAAAAGAAAAGCAGCCACGGTTTTCTAAAAAAAACAGAAATTCGTTGAAGGTTTATAGCAGCCCATAGATTCGCTGACGAGTCCTAACCGTGGTTTTCTAAAAAAACACAGATTCGTCGAAAGTTTATAGCAGTCCATAGATTCGCCGACGGGTCCTAACGACCCATTTTTTTTTAAAAAAAAAATATGAAAACCGAAAATATGACCAAATTTCCTAAATTTTACACATTGTATCGTCGTGTGCGACGCAGCGTAGCGCGCTACTCTGGCTAGTGTTATGCATTACCGATGGATCTGCTTGATTGAGACACCCCCACGTGTAGAGCCTTTTCAGAACAATTGAATAGGAAAAAAGTGAAAAAATGAACAATTTGCCATAAAAAATAGCGAACAATCAATGTCTTGCGCTAGTGATGCATGTCGTAGTTTTGGTTCACCGATTCTTGGGGAAAACAACTAGGATTGGAATGTCATAGCCTGTCGAATACTATAGGAGATAAATCACAAGAATTTAAGAGGCTTTTGGACGACACAGGAAAAATACACGAATCTTGAATTCTTGATATTATATGTTACTTGATTAGGGAGAGAATGCGTTGACCCACTCAAAAGGAAAAGATAAACTGTGGTTTTAACTCATGTTTATATTTTTTATGGATTAGGGGTACAGGAATACATTCCATAGGAATTTGATAGCTCCATTCCTATGTTCAGAACAACTTCTGGGAAAAAAAATCCTAAAGAACCGTACTCTGACGCAGCTGTTCCCCCCCGCAGCCCATTAAAGCAAGCTCAAATTCGTCTCGTCTCCTGCCTCTATCCTTATGAGCATTCGGCCCAGAAAGTCACAAACTATGCCCATCCGAGCCAGCAGCCGCATGTAAATCTATGGACCAATATTTAATTTTCAAGAATTGGCAGGGGCCGCGCGAACGCGTACCCCTCTACCACAAATTATGACGTCCACTCTCCCACTTGGGGAGATGATAGACCAACACTCTCACCAAGTGCAATGTGAGTCGTTGATCTAGGCCACGAGCCTTATTGATCGCCCGTCGACCCCGTCCAGGTAAGTATGTTGCTAGGAGGCCCCAAGCGCATGTTATATAGCTGCCTCTCTCCCCCGACCTCCTCAAGGTGTCGATGTGGTACTAAACCCGAGCGCCGTAGTGTGGCCGCGGTCATGGGCCTCCTTTTTCTTCTGGACTTTGGAATCGGAGTGGGCTCTTTACGGAGGGGCCCGGTAGCCCAAGTGGGAACTTTACTGCTTACGCAAAGGTACAAAAACGGTAACGTGTTGTTTAGGTCATCGCCTCATTGGCGTAAAGATTTCCCTTCTCTGTAATCTTCTCTTTTTCCCTTAAAAATTTACTCCGGTAAAAACTCCGTCAAGGAGAGGAGAGACCAGTAGCACGTCGGGTGTTAATGATCTTAATCCACTTGAGTATGTATTACTAAACGCTACTACTGTAGTAAGAAACGAGCATGGCAGAAAAGAGTTCCTTCCATTTACCGTTCAAAAAAAACTAGAAACCACTTTTGCTGAGTTATCACGATTCCTATTATATCCACAATATTACGAACATTTCCCGTCGATATATAACCTTTTTCCTCTACTAACCCAGTGATTAGTGTACCTCGCAAAAAAAGGCAATGACTAGTTAGGCCATTCACAATGAGAGTTTCATTCTCATTAAATGATATGACACATCATCATGTTTGGTGATATGGCAAGGTAATTATGAAGAGAGATAGAGAGAGTTTCATGGGAGATAAGAGAGTTTCATCTAGATGAAACTCAAGATACACGGTTACCTAGATAAAAATTGATGTGGCACTCTTGAAAACTGGAAAATGAAACTATGCACTGGGAATAGCCTTAAGGTATAAGAAGCATTCCTCCGTCCTTTTTTTATTTATCATCCTAGAATATAAACTGCCAATATATTTAAACTTTGATTATGCATATAAAAATATTTGGATTTCTCTCATGAAAATGACACTATTAGTACATTTATACGTCGATATCATTATTTTTTTAGAAAAAAATTACCGGCGTATCATTAGCAAACACGTGTATTTGATTGGTGTCGATGATGAATGATGTAAGTTATATAAAAAATTTAAGATGTATTTTTTTTCACAAATCCCCATTGTTCGGCCGTAAGAACTTGTTACAGTTGCTTTAGAGCTGCTAGTTGTATAGTTTGCAGTAAAATCTTGTTTGTTTTTTTTTCCATTGCATGGAAGACGCGCACGTACGCACATATCACCACGCATGTATACCACATGCATGCACACACGTAAGCACGACTCCTTAAGGATAAACTCATTACATCACAAAAATTTCTTCTGGAACCTCACTTATATGTACGTAAAGGTGGACACCGAGATTTACACTCTCTAATAGAGATCAAGTCGTAAATCTATAATTTCACAATCACACCAGGAAGAAGTTTCCGTTTGTAAAATAATCTTGTTAATTAACATGCTACTCGTTACCGACACTTAATTTGTCATCGATCTATATATGAGTGAGGAAGTTGTCATATACCCTGCTAGATATTTTTCATTAGGGCCAGTACTCAATCGAGTCGACTCACTATTTTTCTCATTAGCACCTATCTAGATACATGCTATTATGATCCTACGAGCATTGTCTTACTAAAAAAATGTTTAAAAATTTTGGAGAGGGTTAAAAAAATGTTTAAAATTTTTAAAAAATTTTGGAGAAGGGTTATAAGGAAATAATTAAGATCTCAAAAAAATTTTGAATCATTATAACACATCAGTGAATTTTTAAAATTCTTACAAGTGCAATGTACTATTTATGTCCTTTCTGTGTTTGATTTTTGAAATATAACAAATGAAGTTCGTTGCATATATAGATTTGATTGGGCAAACAAAAAAAATAAATTTTTTGAAAATTTTATATAATGGTACTGAGTTAATTATTAAGCTTTCATAAAAATTTTGGATAATTATCAAAATTGAGAAAATTTAGAAAATTCTGACAAGGTTACTGTCCCAATTATGTTCATTCAGTTTTTGATTTTTTAAAGATAACAAATGAATTTAAATTATTTTGAAAATTTTTAAGTATGATCCTACACATCCTAGGATGCTACTATAAATTTTTCACATCATTACAAAGCATGTAAAATTTTATAAAAATCCAACAGTATTTCTGTAGTTTTTAAAAAATATCTCAAAAATTCGGTTTTTCATCACATTTTTATAAAAGATGACTTTCTTAAGGGTTATTGATCAATTTCTGGTCAAATCCGGTAAAAAATGGCAAAAACCGGTCAAAAATCCCGAGATTACTGTAGCAATTGAATTTTTTTTATTTTTTCAATCCGGTCGGCAAGAAATATTTCATCTGGGTCCGGTAAGCGAGATTTCGCCGGTTTCCTATGAGATTTGGAACCTTGCTCCAGCTCCAGCGATGGCACTCTTCCATCTGAAGTTGGGAGCCTTACCAAGCTTTCATATTTGTACATCTCTCGAAACAACCTGTCCGGGCCACTACCTGACACGCTAAGCAATTGCCAAAGCTTGATGGAGCTCCATTTGGATGGTAACTCCTTTAATGGTAGCCTCCCGGAATCTATGAGCAAAATGCTGGGATTGGTTGTGCTAAATTTGACGAAGAATAGCTTGTCAGGTGTGATTCCTCAAGAATTAGGACGCATGCAGGGTCTACATGAGTTAGATCTTGCACACAACAACTTCTTTGGGCAGATCCCTATGACCTTCGAAAATATGAGTTCACTGTACCAGCTTGACATATCCTTCAACCATCTAAATGGTCGAGTTCCAGTGCACGGTGTGTTTCCTAATTTAACCGGATTCTTGTTCATCGGCAATGCCGACCTTTGTGGTGGTATCCAGGAGCTGCACCTGCATGCGTGTCCAGAACAATCAGGGAAGCATGGTGGAATGAAACATCAAGTTATTCTCAAATCAGTGATCCCAATTGGGAGCCTTTTCTTCTTGATCTTTGTGTTTCTCTTCTTATATTCGAGAAAGAAATGGGGAGCTCATTCTACAACAATGGCAACAGGAGCTATCTCTTTGATGGATGATAAGTATCCCAGAGTTTCTTATGCTGAGCTGGTCCAAGGAACAGATGGCTTTTCTGCTACAAATTTGATTGGTAGAGGAAGATATGGGTCCGTGTACAAGGGGAGGTTGTCACTCAAAAATGCCGAAACTGTAGTAGCTGTGAATGTTTTTGATCTTCAGCAGTCTGGTTCTTCCAAAAGCTTTGTAGTTGAGTGCGAGGCGCTTAGTAAGATTCGCCACCGTAACTTGATCAGTGTCATAACCTGCTGTTCTAGCTCTGACTCAAGGCAAAACGATTTCAAGGCCATTGTGTTCGAGTTCATGCCAAACCAGAGCCTTGACAAGTGGATACATGACCTGCATCCAGGTTCAAATGTGTCGAGGCCTATATCAGGCTTGACACTAGAGCAAAGACTAAACATTGCAGTTGATGTTGCCGACGCACTTGACTACTTGCATAACAACTGCCAACCAGCGATAGTTCACTGTGACTTGAAGCCTAGCAACATTCTTCTCAATGAGGACTTCGTTGCCTGTGTTGGCGATTTTGGCCTTTCAAAGATCCTCTCCGATTCAGAATGTGAGCAATTGACCAATTCGAATACCTTCACTGGGATAAGAGGAACAATTGGATATGTCGCTCCAGGTAACTCAAAATATCTTCACTCCAGCATTTTCCTGTACTTGCTCAGAGCAACTGATGAAGTTGTTGTCTGTCTACTGTAGAATACGGGGAAGGTGACCAGGTTTCTTCGTGCGGAGATGTCTTCAGCTTTGGAGTTGTACTCCTCGAGATGTTTACAGGAAAAGCACCCACTCATGGCATGTTTGTTGACGGATTAACCATAAAAAGCTATGCGGAGGCAGCATTTCCAGTGAGGCTGATGGAGATTGTTGATCCGGTGCTGCTGTGCAACGATGAAACCGGTGCAAGGAATTCACAACACAGAAGCAATGAACGGGAAGAACTTAACAAAGTCATCATCTCTGTAACTAGACTTGCACTGTCATGCAGCAGGCTGATGCCATCAGAGAGGATATGCATGGGAGATGCTGCAGCTAAGCTGCGCAAAATAAAGGCCGGGTACCTTACGAATTAACTAGGGGAAATGGTTCATGACTTACTAAAGTTTGCCAGGCATCGTTTCCTGTTCTTGACTTTTAGCTAGCTTCCTCAAAAGGAAAATAGATATTCCTTAATCCATGGAGAAAATACTGCGAGGAATCCAAACTTGGTGTATTTATCACAAATGCAGACTATTACACATACTTCTTTTCCATATCAAACTAGAAATTATTTTCTCTTCCTAGATGCATTGCATCTCTCCGGTAGTCACTAGTATACTGATTTCGTGTTCAAAACTTAAGTTCACTGCTGTTCGGTCTACTAGGTTCTCATTCTATTTCTCGTTTAAAAGTTTATTGATGTTACACACATTTTGCTCAGGAAAATGTGTGGCAAAGCAAGGCATTTAAAATATAATAAAAAGATTGTAATATCCTTATTGCAAATGCAAATATAGTTCAACAAATTATTCAGTCCTTTTCTTGGTATGACAGGAAGAGACAACTTTACCATTGTATTGTACTAGTTAGAATGCACATGGAGTCCACACCACTAAGAAACTAGAAAAAGAAAAGAAAAGATAAAGGCACATCACATGTTGCTAACGAGATCTTATCTCTTAAGCGGGGAAGATTTCCCAAGCACAGAGTGCGCCACAACACCACTTCCACGAGGACGCCCCCGTGACTTGAAAAATTATGTTAGGTCCCTCAGCGGATCTTTTGCAAAAAAAAGCCTCATGGGTATGTAAATTCGCACCCGGGTTCGGACAGCATCTTGTCGATAAGGTCTTCCGTGAATTCTGAAATTACGTCTAACCCCTCCCATTAGATTTTTTTAAAAAAACCCTTGGTTCCGCAGATTCGAGCCCAACTCCGGGCTGAGCCCTTTTGCACTTTATCAAAATCACTCGACGACTCTACCTAGTGATATCTAATCAAACAAAAATACAATACATTGAAGAGGTTGTTCAATGGGGCTTGTTTGGATAGGGGGGATTTGGATCCAAAATGGGGCTTGTTTGGATAGGGAGATTTGGATCCAAATCCTTAAGAATTAGTTTAATTTGGTCTTAATCCTAATAATTCACAAAGGAAACCCCCTCATCCAAACAACCCTAAAGATAGTAGGTCCAAAACTTGACCAAATTTGCCCGAGTACCTCTAAAGATAACATCTTCAATCAAAAGATCATGCATTTGCACAACTTCACAAGATGGGGCTTCCGCTGCGGTGCTGGCCATGGTTGGGTGGATTAAATCGGCGGCGAAGGAGAAGAGAGTTCGGTTTGTCTTCGAAATCTTTACTGTACTGGCGCTGGCTCTTTTTTCCCCAAAAATAGCGATGCGCAAAAACAGCTCGTCTTTACCGCTTGAAAGATTCAAAACCGTTCGATAAACCGTTCTAACTTAAAAAAATTCGAAAAAATTTATGTGTGCTGTTTTTTGTTGAAAACCGCACAAAAACCGTTTTTGAAGAATATTCAATTGGTCGGGTTAGTTTTTCATGAAAACCGAGCGGTTTTTCGTGAAAAACCGTGGTTTTCGATTTTTTATTTTTTTTTCAATTTTTTTTTCATTTCTTAACCTTTCGGTTTCTGACGGTTTTTAAGCGGTTTTTGCGAAAACCGTACCGCGAATTTCGTTGCGGTTTTTTTATTTCGGTTTTGCAAACCATGGCCCTGTGGCATGGAATTTGCAGATATAATCCCTTACCTAGCGTTGAATGATTTGCATTGGACACGTGATAAAATCAGTGGTACGGTACCATAAAAATAGACAGTCCATCGTTGGACGTGGGATTTGACGATTTCCTCACCATCCTACCGCGTGATTCCCTGTTTTCGTGTTGTGCAAGCGCTACTACGACGGTCGGAGCAATCTAGTGCATGCACATCGCGGAAACAGGGGATCCTGTGGTACCACGACTAGAAACCGTCAAATCCCGCGCCCAACGGTGGACCGTCTATTTCCGTGGTACCATATCGCTGATTTTGCCATATGTCTGACGTCGGTCATTCCGCGCTCGTGTAGGGGGTTATATCTGCAAATGTCTCTCCAAGGGGATATTTTCGAAAAAAAAAAGAGCCAGGGCTAGACGGCTAGTACTGTAAAAATTTGTGTCTTCTGACGTTTGCGTTATTTAGGGTTTTGAACTGCTTTATTTGGAGTATATTCAATGGGTAACTATGCTGCAGAAGCAGAAGCCCTCTCTATTCTAGCCTACTTTTTTTTTTTGACAAATTTAGTCTCATCTCATTTCAATTTGAGAAACTTGTCCCTTAGACGTAGCAGGCGACATGAGTCACTTGCCGCATTGGGGAGCTCAGCAACTTCCTCGGTAGGCAGGCTCCGCACTTGGATGGTGTCAAAGGAATCGGTAGGCACCTTTTGCTCTTGGCTGGCGCACAAGGACATAGATTAATTAGCGATTTAATTAAGTGATTAGTTAAGAAATATGAGTAAGTTATTGATTAATTAGTGGAGCTGATTCCTACTGAGGAATGGGAGTTTGGCATGAATCTTGGTGCGACAAGTGATCTGCCAAGCTCTTCGAGTGTGGAAAGTGACTTGTGAGGATTAAATATGCAAATAATTTCAAAGAGAGGCTATATTTGAAAACAACGTTCGCTAGAGGAAGGAAAGGCAAAAAAAATTCGTACAAGCATGACAAGTATAATTTCCAAAGTAGTACGACTCTAATGTATGCTATATATTAAAGTGGTGAGGATTGCCGGCTCTTGACCGGTGCTACGTCACCGGCCTTGCGGAGAGGCCCTTCGAAAAATTAGAAATTACATTTAGATTTTTTTGGTGGTTTTTTAATAAAATAGACCCGAAAAATATCAAAATTATGTTTAGGTCTCTTTGCGGTTTACATTTAGATCCTCATGGTGGTTTTTAGTGGAACGGACCCCAGAAAAAAAATAGAATACTTTAGGTCCTTCTATAGTTTACGTTTAGCTCCTGTCATCGGTTTTCAGAGAAGCGGACTCAAAAACAAAAATACATCTAAAAAAACGCAGATTCGTCGAAGATTTATAGCAGCCCATAGATTTGTCGATAGGGCCTAGCGGCCTTTTTTATAAAAAACGTGAAAACCGAAAATACATAAAGAAAAACAGTCACAGTTTTCTAAAAAAAACACATATTCGTCGAAGGTTTGTAGCAGCCTATAAATTCGCCGACGGGTCCTAACGACCCATTTTTTTAAAAAAAAATACGAAAATCGAAAATATAACTAAATTTCCTAAATTTTACACGTTGTATCGTCGTGCGCGACGCAACGTAACGCATTACTCTGACTAGTGCTATGCATTACTGATGGATCTGCTTGGCTGAGACACCCCCACGTGTAGGGCCTCTTCAGAACAATTGAATAGGAAAAAAGTGGATTTTTTTTAAGACGGCAAAAGTCGTGAGATATATTAGGAGATGAAGAGTTTAATTACAAGTGGATTTTTTTAAAGAGGTGAAAAAATGAACAATTTGCCATAAAAAATAGCGAACAATCAATGTCTTGCGCTAGTGATGCTTGTCGTAGTTTTGGTTCACCGGTTCTTGGGAAAAAAAACTAGGATTGGAATGTCATGGCTTGTTGAATATTATAGGAGATAAATCACAAGAATTTAAGAGGCTTTTGGATGACACAGGAAAAATACATAAATCTTGATATTATATGTTACTTGATTAGGCAGAGAGAATGCATTGAACCACTCAAAAGGAAAAGATAAATTGTGGTTTTAACACATGTTTATATTTTTTATGGATTAGGGGTATAGGAATACATTCCATAGGAATTTGATGGCCTCCATTCCTATGTTCAGACCAACTTCTAGAAAAAAAAAATCCTAAATGTCCGACTCTGACGCAGCAGTATCCCCCCACTTCCTATTTGCATTCGACCCAGAAGCCCAACTCCGCCCATCCGAGCCAGCAGCCACATGTATTCGAAGGACCAATATTTAATTTTCAAGAACTGACAAGGGCCACGCGAACACGTACCCTTCTACCACAAATTATGACGTCCACTCTCCCACTTGAAGAGATATCACAAATTATGACGTGCACTCTCCCACTTGAGGAGATGGTAGACCAACACTCTCTCCAAGTGCAATGTGAGCCGTTGATCTAGGCCACGAGCCTTATTGATCTCCCGTGGACCCCGTCCAGGTAAGTATGTTGCATGGAGGCCCCAAGCGCATGTTATATAGCTGCCTCTCTCTCCCGACCTCGTCAAGGTTTCGATGTGGTACTAAACACGACCGCCGTGGTGTAGCCGTGGTCATGGGCCTCCTTTTTCTTCTGGACTTTGGAATCGGAGTGGGCTCTATACGGAGGGGCCCGGTAGCCCAAGTGGGAACTTTACTGCTTACGCAAAGGTACAAAAACGGTAGCGGGTTGTTTAGGTCATTGCCTCATTAATTGGCGTGAAGATTTCCCTTCTCTGTAATCTTCTCTTTTTCCCTTAAAAACTTACTCCGGTAAAAACTCCGTCAAGGAGAGGAGAGACCAGTAGCACGTCGGGTGTTAATGATCTTAATCCACTTGAGTATGTATTACTAAACGCTACTACTGTGGTAAGAAACGAGCATGGCAGAAAACCCAGTGATTAGTGTACCTCGCAAAAAAAGGCAGTGACTAGTTAAGGTATAAGAAGCACTCCTCCGTCCTTTTTTTTATTTATCATCCTAGAATATAAACTGCCAATATCTTTAAACTTTGATTATGCATATAAAAATATTTGGATTTCTCACATGAAAATGACACTATTAGTACATTTAGACGTCGATATCATTATTTTTTTAGAAAAAATTTACCCCCGTTTCATTAGCAAACACTTGTATTTAATTGGTGTCGATGACGAATGACGTAAGTTATATAAAAAATTTAAGATGATTTTTTTTTCACAAATCCCCATTGTTCGGCCGTAAGAACTTGTTACAGTTGCTTTAGAGCTGCTAGTTGTATAGTTTGCAGTAAAATCTTGTTTGTTTGTTTTTTTTTCCATTGCATGGAAGATACACACATACACACATATCACCACGCATGTATACCACATGCACACACGTAAGCACGACTCCTTAATACACATGTAGAAAGACTGAGATTAAGGATAAATTCATAACATTACAAAAGTTTCTTCTGAAACCTCACTTATATGTACGTAAAGGTGGACACCGCGAGGTTTACACTCTCTAATAGCTCAAGTCGTAAATCTATAATTTCACCACCACACCAGGAAAAAGTTCCCGTTTGTAAAATCTTGTTAATTAACATGCTACTTGTTACTGACACACTTAATTTGTCATCGATCTATGAGTGAGAGGAAGTTGTCATGCATACACCCTGCTAGATATTTTTCATTACTGCCAGTACTCAGTCGAGTCGACTCACTATTTTTCTCATTAGCACCATCTATCTAGATACATGCTACTGTAAAACACGTGCATGCAGCCGCTAGCAGGTCGAGCATCAAAGGGCAATACGCACGTGCGCATGCATCAAATACTCCAGCGACGGCACGCAGCAGCAACGAGTAGTTTTTACGTAAGGGTATTCCTAGTGCACAGTTTTATTATACTGTTTTCAAAACTGTCATATCATCTTTGTCTAGGTAAATGTATCTCAGGTTTCATCTAGATGAAACTCCTCTCATCTAAGGCTATTCCCAGTGCATGGTAACATACTCATTTAATGCATGCTACATAAGCATTTTTGATGATGTGACAAGAGAGTTAAGAGGGGAGAGAAGAAAGCTGTATCTTGAGGAAGATACCACTTGGCTACGAAATCATAGACATTGAAACTTGAATCATCTAAGTAGCCCACGATTCATACTCTCATACACATCTAGCATTTAATTATCTTGTGGGGACTAAGAAACAATCCATGATACCATGTATTGGGATAGTTATATCTTCTATAATATCATATGACATGGCAGCGTTGGATATTGTGATAAGATACAATGCACTGTGAATAGCCTAAATAAAACTCTCCGCATCTCTCTCATCATTAATTTCTTGCCATGTCATTATCTTTACTTATGTGGCATAGCATTTAACGATATTGAAACTCAAATGAAACTAGTACTGGGAATAGCCTAATAGCCTCTGGATGGTTTTTTTCCCCTTTTCCCCCCCAAAACTGGCTGCTGTCCCGATGATATTGGAATTAGCCCCTAGGAGCCAAGTCAAGCGGCCGGTTTGCGCTGAAAAATTGTTCTTTACTAGCTATATGCCCGTACGATACAACGAAAACTTAATTTACATTAAAAAATTTATTTACAAAGAGCACTAACCTTATTAGAATAATAATGTTCACTCTGAATGTACAATGGTTAAATGTTTAAATCAATTCATCGAAGCATACAAATTTCAAACACTTGTTTACAAATTCAAGCTTAAAATTATCTTTAATTTCACAAACTTAAATAATGACATCATAGCACTTGAGATTGTAAATTTGTAACGCCATAATTCGAGATCGATCAACCGAAAGAGACATCACTTGTTGCCACATGGGCGCACAAGCATTGAAGAGATAGACGTCATCCGTATGTGGTTGCCACCATCATCGACGTGCGTGGCTCGTACGCTTTACTCCGGCCATACCATAGCCACACTCCATCAACCAGCTACACCGTCTCCTTGCCTCCCCCCACGAGTGTCTCTCTCAACCTATTGATATCATCCACCGCGCGCGAGCTCCAGTAGCGCTGCTAGCCTATCTCGCCGTCCACCACTTGCGACCTGCCCCTGCGCTGCATCGATGAGAACATGAAGGTCGCCCATTACCTCCACTCAACAAACGGATAAGCTCAACACATCTGCAGAAGAGGCAAGAAGCGGTAGGGTTATATAGATTCAACAACCGAGGAGATATTTATAGAATCCAGATTAAGAAATCGTCGAATAAGGAAGACAACAAAAGGGAAAGAGGCGAGAAGATACCCAACTCCATGAATCGGAGCTTTACTTCCTTCGGAAGGGAATCAATCAATCCAATCTAAAAAACACTGGGAGCAATCGTCGCCGATTCGAATGCTAGATCAATAGGAGAAAGGAAAGCAATAAATAAGTCATGCATATTTATTTACCTCCCGCGAAGGGATTATCCAATCCAATCTACTGGGGTGGCCACTGCCCGCTTCCCACTCACCCACATGGGTACGCACATGTGTCGGAGTGAGGGTAGAGAATGGACGTACCACCACCAACTCTTAATTAGACTTAGTAGAGATAGAGATAATAAACTTATCTAGTCGCGTCATACATAGCCATGCATATGCTGTTGTCCGACCGGAATGAAGGCCATACATGATTATATAAAAAGAAAAGATGATTTTATCTACACATGCAAGTAAATATTTAATAGAAAGGATGCATATGACAACTCAAAGGCACATGGTAACTTAAAAGTTGTATGCGTGCAATATATGGAAAAAGAATCGGCTGTGTAATATTTGAAAATAGAATCGGCTGATTGAGATAAGAGTTTGATACGCCGCAGATCACGCATGCATGCATATCTAACCGAATTAAAACGTTCTCCGTTTGCTAATGTATAGAAGATCGGGACAATGACGGTTTTAGAGGAGGAGAGAACGGACTGCCACCACAAACTCATAATTAAAAGTAGTAGAGATTTATTTTTAGTGGTCCGTGCCATTGGATTTTTTATTGTTTTTCAGCGCATGGGCAAATATTTTGTTTTGCAGTGGCCGGCTTCCGCGGCAATTTTTTTATTTCTTTTTAGCGAAACCAAACCGTTTAATTTTTTTTTATATTTTCTATTTCACAGCGGTTTTTTTAATTCCGAGCGGCTGGAGTCTATTGAATATCTATTTTCTTTTTCAGTGATTTCCAGTGGTGAGATACCGCTGGAAATTTTTTCGTTTTTGTTATTTTCTCGTGGTTTTTTATTTTGCTTTTTGTTATTTTCCATTGTTTTTTATTTTGCTGTGGCAAGTGGTTTTTTGTTTTGCAGCAGTAGCAGTTTGTTGGATTCGGTTTTTTGATTCGGGCCGAAGATTTTTTACTGGCCGTATTTTTTTTTCAAAAATCGCTCTTGTGCCGACAAATTTTCAAGTCTAGCCCAGTACGGTGGAAATTCAACGGACTAAGCTTGCAGTATTGTTTCCCATGGTTCGGGCCTACGGGATTCTTTTTTTCCGTGACCGTGACTCTCTGGAATTTTTTTGTGCGGTGGAAATCTTGCAGCTGTTGCCAAGCACTAAAAATTTTTATTTTTTTCCACCAAAACTCGAGCGCTGGACGTGACAACAACCTTTTTGAAAAAAAACATTTATTGTATGTTTAGTTCGAAAACAGCGAAATAAAATGGAATATAGCATTTCATAATAAATGGGGATTACATGGCACATTCAGGTTAGATGGTATAAATGGTGGCACAGAGTAGCCTCGAACATAGAGAAAAATACGATACTAGTGCGCCTTTTGGAATTGTAAAAAGGCGGGATGGACTATGCTTTATGTGCGAAGGACATTAAGGCTCGAATGGATAACCATACGGCACCTACAGGGAGTGTTGATCGTCAGGATGGTATGAACGGGGCGGCTAGTCACGGTAGTGGCAAGCACAACTACAGCTGGCATTGCCGCAGCAACAGTAAGTGTGGTAGTCGCTACCGAGGTGGACGACCTCAGCATTGTTCCTCTCACTAAATCTTTGACGACGTAGGTTGTCATTGAGTCTGGAGCTCCAAGTTCTGGCTACGGAGCTATTCGTTCTCCTTCTTGACTTCCGTGAGGTCTTCTTGCATTTCATCGAGACGATACAACAATGTATGGATATAGCATTTGGCATCTATGGCATACGCTAGGTCCACCCAATCAGTGAATTTGCAATTCGCGGTTTGCAAGTAAGAGTATGTGTCATGTAGCGAGACATGAGCCGAATGGTATGTAAGAGTTGTAGCGGTTACCATGAATAGAGGGCATCAGTAGAAACGACGTCCTGGGCTGGCATTAAACTCATCACAAACTTACATAACGACGTTGAGATCGTGCTTGCATGTTGGCCACTTCAGGGAGCGGAGTAGTTGGCTTTCGTGGATTGGATTTTAGAGGCTATATGAGTCTCTTGTTCGAATGGGAAGATCTGAGCTGGGGATCGGGGTCTAGGGGATCGTAGATTGTAGCATCCTCGAGGTAAGGGTCGCGGCCTCAAAACCATGAAAGGTCAGGGCCTCGAGGTGATGTTCGACCCAGTCTTCCCCGTCTACCCTTTTCCATGGCTTGAGGTGCCTCCTCTGTTTATTATTGCAATGGAGTGGAGATTGGGATAGTGAAGAAGTGCTGCCTAGGTGGCAGGTGGTTTTATACCTCACTTTAGTATGACAAAGCGGGTTGCAGCGTATTGTCGCTTCGGTCTGAGAAAGCGGTGGGCAGTGTATTGTCACTTTACTCTGAGATATAGGGAGACAAAAACTCTTCTCTTTTTATTAGGTGTTTTCTCTTGTGCAATAGAGTGCTATATTTATAATAAAAGTCTATTAGAAATAGATTTGAATTCATCCACAACAAGAAAGAGTTCAAATGTATTTGAACAACTAGGACTAAGTGCCTTACGAAGGCAAAACTCAAAAGGAAAAAGCATAACAAAAAAATTCTGCATTCTAAACATAGCCTTAATCATTTCCCATTGCCATGTGTTGGCATCCAGTATGACATGTTTAAGGTTACTCTCCAACAAAAAAAAAATTAAGGACAACGTTCGTAGGATGTTATATGCCATCTTCTCTATCCATTTTCACCGTTCCCTTTTCTCTCTTCCCTACTCACTTTCCCAACTCTGGTTTCTTCCTCTCTAACACAAAATTTTGATATAAAAAATCAATCATTGAAAATTTTAAATAGGAAATTTTATCTTGAGAAATCTTCAAATAAAAAAAATTCGACTCAAGAAATTTCAATTCAAAAAATTTTAACAAGCAAAATTTCAACTTTGGAATTTTTAACTTGAAAAATTCCGAATAGCCCAAAAATATTGAATCCTGAAATTTCAACTTGTGAAATTTCAATTATGGAACTTTCAACTCAGGAAATTCAAATTGAGAACTTTTTGAAAATTTCAAATTAGAAAAAATCAAGTAGGGAATTTTAGAGTGGGAAATTTCAAACCTTTCGGTTCAAAAACTATCGATTAAAAACAAATTGGTTAAAAAACTTTCAGTTCAAAATATTCAGTTCAAAACTTTCAATTTGAAAAAACTTTCGGTTTGAAAATTCTTAACGAAAAAACCCTTCGATTGAAAAATTTTCAACTCAAGAAGCTTTTAGTTCAAAAAGTTTCGATTTAATATACTTTCGGTTCTAAAAATTGTGATTCTAAAATTTTCAAAAATGGTTAAAAATACTTATTCAGAACTTTGGTGAGATTTGAAAATAAAAACTTTTTTGAGTTTGAGGGGAAGGAAATTGAGGAGTAAAGTGGGATGAAAGAGATACCATCAAGTGTCGCAAGGATAGAGCCTTCAAGGAGAAAAGGGAAATAATAAAAGGAAGAATATACGACTACATGTTATAACAAGAAGACATCTTCACCGCAGAATTGATAAGAATGCTCTTATATTAACCATTCTGACAAAATTTTCTATCGAAGTACGTAGTATAAACCTATCTTAGCTATCCTTGTTCAGAATAGATCCTACTCTTATTCAATTGTGGTCGAATTCCCAAACCAACTCTTTCAAGCGCTCGGTAAGGGCCGAAATACTTAAAAGTCAGTTTAGGAAATGGGCGATTAACCACTGAAAATTGGGCATATGGCTGAAGTTTCAGATAAACTTGCTCACCCACTTGGAATTGGCGATCCTCCCGTTTTCGATCAGCTTGTAGTTTAATTCGGTTCTGGGTTGCTTTCAAGTGCTTCTTCACTAATGCCACTTAAACCTTTCTCTCCTCTAGAAATTTTGTTATCGCTGAATTCATCCCTGCCTCTGCTTTGAGCATTGCTCCATACTGAGGTTCAACCCCATAGAGCACTTTAAAAGGCGAGCATCCCAAAGATGTGTGATAACAAGTATTGTACCAAAACTCTGCCATGGCTAACTATTTGCGCCACTTGACTGGAGATGAGTGCACAACACAACGAAGATACATTTCCAAACATTGGTTGACACGTTCCATTTGTCCATCCGTTTGAGGATGATACGCCGTGCTAAATTTCAATTTGACGTCCATAGCCACAAACAACTCCTTTCAAAACAGACTAATGAAGACTTTATCGCGATATGATACAATAGTCTGCGGCATGCCATGAAGCTTGACAATATTCTCCGGAAATAATCTAGCCACATGAGGAGCGGTGAACGGATGCTTAAGAGCGATGAAGTGAGCGCATTTGGAATATCTATCAACGATCACCATTATAGTGTTACAACCCTCTGATGTTGGCAGACCTTCAATAAAATCCATTGTAAGGTCATGCCATGCCTCTGCTGGGACCGGCAATGGCTGAAGTAAACTGGGCATCCTGGTATGTTCATGCTTAGCTTGCTGACACACCGTGCATTGGTTGACTACATTGATTACATCGTGTTTTAAACCGGTCCATGCAAAGAGTTTCTTGACGCACTGGTGAGTGGCAGATACACCAGAATGTCCCCTAACTGCACTGGCGTGAAATACGTTGATAATTTTTGTTTGCAATGCTAAATTGTCGCCCAACCAAATCCGCCCTTTATACTTAATCAAGCCTTGATGAAGCTCAAAGCCTTGGTCGTCGGGACTTTGAATCGCCGAGCCGCTAACAACTTCTGCGCCTTGGAATCAGTCACATAAGTATTCAGAACCTCCTGAAGCCAGACCGGCTGCACGGTCAACACCGCCTGTAAGTTCATAGCGTGACCAACTCGTGATAAAGCATCGGCCGCACAATTCATAGATCCCTTTTTGAATTGAATACGAAAGTGTAGGTCCATTAGTTTAGCCATTGCTTTTTGTTGTAACTCTGAAACTAGCTGCTGTTCTCCGAGAAAACAGAGGCTGTGATGATCTGTATTGATGATGAACTCGCCCTGTTGCAAATAAGGACGCCAACGATCTACTGCCAATCTGCCATGATGACTGCATGAAACTCTTTTTTGTAAATGGACAACTTCTGATATTGAGAACTAAGTGTCTTACTCAAATATGCAATAGGATGATCTTCCTGCATCAAACAGCGGCAATCCCAACATCACAAGCGTCAGTTTCTACCACAAAAGCCTTCTGGAAATTAGGCAGTTCTAGCACCGAGGTTCAAGTCATCGCCTGCTTTAACCCTTCGAAGGCCTTCGAGGCTGTCAAATCCCAAGAAAACGACTTTTTCTTCGGCAAGTTTGTGAGTGGTCGCGACATAAGTCTATAATCCTTCACAAACTTGTGATAATATCCTGTGATCACACACCACGTAAATTGAGGAAATATCCAGTGATCACACACCACGTAAATTGAGAAAAGGATAACTTCCTCCTGTCATCCTGGTCGGCAGCTTGACGTGCCTGCCGCTCTCATGGAAGTGTGACGTGTTGCCGTGTTGGACCATGCAATAGGACTACCGAACGTCACACAACAGGTCCTATTATTCAATAATAATAATAATAATAACTTATCTATTAAAGCGGAACACATTAGAGCCACACCATCCCATCCATGTGTCATGCTTTTTTTGCGAAAAGGCCCTCCAAAAATTCTCAAATTATGTTTAGATCCTTCCACTGGTTATTTTTTCAGAAAGATCCCATGATTCGCATATTCGCAGAAGGGTCCTTCACTGGTTTTTTTACAAGACGAACCCAAAAAACTGAAATTATGTTTCGGCCAAAAGGAGCCTGTGTTTTTGCAAATTCGCTGTCGGCTCTTAGCAACCTATTTTTTAGAAAAAAAGAGAGATTCTCCGATGACTAGCACATTTATGAAAAAAAACCCCGAGAAAAAAAGAGATTTCGTTTAGATCCTCGTGCCTTTTTTTTTGCGATGTCTCCTAGCCAACCAATTTTTTAAAAAACATCACCGAGAAAACTGAAATTACGTTTTTTCCAAAAAAAACTTAGGCCAAATTTTTTTTGCTACACAACGCTACACGAATTCGCTGACGGCTCATAGCTAGCCATTTTTTTAAAATAAAAAACACCATTGAGAAAACTGAAATTACGTTTTTTGCAAAAAAAACAAAACTCAGCCCAAATTTTTTTTGCTATGCAAATTCGCTGACGACTCTTAACCAACCAATTTTTTTTGAAAAAAACACTAACAAAAAATCCAAAATTACGTTTAAAATCCAAAATTACGTTTTTTTTAAAATTAGACTAAATTTATCGCGCGGCGCGGCATGCTAGGCGCTGTCCAGATGCGGTTGAATTTCCAAACCTTTCGTCTAATATCCGGGCCCCGCAGCTTGACGTGCGTCACGTTCCTGCCGCTCCGATGGAAGTGCGACCGGTTGCCGTGTGGCGTGTTGGGCCAAGCATTAGGACATCTGAAATGAATTTTTACAACAATACACCATTAACAAATTGGTAATATACCACGTACACACAGATTTTCTACGTGCATATTATATACATCAACTAATAAAAATCATAAAAAATTCTGAAAAAATTATAGATGTACTTCATGGATTACTCTATCTATGTATGAAATTTCAAGATCAAATTCATTATATATCGATAGTTATAAAAAATAAAAAATTCTGACAAGTTAAAGTACATCTATAATTTTTTTTTAGAATTTAGTTGGTACATACAGTATATACATGAGAAATCATGTATGTACAAGATATG
The DNA here is from genome assembly GCA_036346375.1 of Guadua angustifolia. Lineage (NCBI taxonomy): Eukaryota > Viridiplantae > Streptophyta > Magnoliopsida > Poales > Poaceae > Guadua > Guadua angustifolia. The sequence goes on along the minus strand of CM070521.1, from coordinate 2,260,561 downwards.
CTGCCTAACAAATTAGACCAAGACAAAATGTGAAGAGAAAAGGCAGCCCGATGTGCTTGGAAGTCATCCGGAGTTCCTGACTTTGTTGACTGACTCGAGTGCCTTCTGCTATATATATATAGATTAGTACAGATCGAATCAAACATCCAAAGACAAGCTCGCTAGTCTTCTCGCTGGGGAAACCAAGCGGAGCGCGATATATATTCGCATTTCTGCAGGTTTGTGTTTCATATTACTCTGAAAAAGGCTAACAATAACTGCTCATTTTTTTTCATGACGATATGCTCTTTCTTGGTATTGATGTTTTTTTTTCTAAAAAAAAATCTTGGCATGGATGTAAGTTTTATATATTTTGATTGCGAACTATTAGCATATGTCGAGGCTTTTTTCCTCCGGTAAATTTTTCCTCGCAACTCTTTATTTATCACCTACATCATTTGATCGTTCCTAATTTGTTCTATTACAGCACAAAAAGTGTGGATTTGAATTATCTAAGGCCCCGTTTGGTACGGTTCTAGATTCTAGTAGAAACGGAAACGGTTCTGGATTCTTGGTAGAAACGTTTCAGGTAGAATCAGAATCCGGAGGAACGGGTTACTAGCCGATTCGACCACGGTGTGTAAAAATCAGAAACGATTCGCTTTGAAACGTTCCGAGTCCTATTCCGTTTGGTTGGATTTATTTCAGATTCTAGGAGAAACAGTCCGGTTCCAAATTGCCAAACGGGGCCTAAGTTTCAGGTCACATCACAAAATAATCAGTTCAGGCCACATCATAAACGTTTAAATCCCTGGTTTTAGTGGTGGCCGGAGTGGTTTGTATGTGTAAGAGCGGCGACTAGCGAGCTTGGCCTTCCTGGAACAAAATTAGGAAAGGAATCCGGAGATTAGTAAAGAAGGGGAAAAGGAAATTGGTATGGGATGGGATCTATTCTCGGAGTGGGGGATCTCGAGAGATGTCATTCAGGATAGATGATAGTATAAGAAAGGAAAGAGAGAACTGGTTTACTTGGTTCTTGCGCTGGTGTAGTCCTTGGGGACGCCATCGATGACGAAGAGGATGGTGGGGAGTCTCTAGACGTCGTACTACTGGCGAGATTGGTGTCCTCGGTGGCGTCGACCTTGGCGAGGGCGATGTCCTGGGGTTGCAGGCCGAGATAGCTAGAAGGCGAGGAGGAGGAGGAGAAAGAGGAGGGGGAGGAGAGATCCGGGGGACATGGTGGAATTGCAGAGCTGGAATTTGAACACAAGGCCTCTCCTCACTGTTCTGTAGAGATGGCAATTGGGTTTTTCGATTATTTCGGTTTTCAGAACGAAAGAACTGGACCAAAAACCGAAACCTGAATGTTGGCATGCGGATCAAACTGTCAGAATTGTTCTATACTGGGCATGGTTCTTTCTGTTAATGTAAGGGCCTGTTTGGCATTTCTAGCTTTTGTTTCTCCAGCCAATAGTTAAAGCCAGACAATACACCCGGCTTCTCCACTTGAACTGCGGATAGAAGTGTTAATTGATGGACATCCAAATCCAAAATACGAAGGTTCAGATTATATCAAATACATTGGATCCAATCCAAATTCAAATAAGGTGATGTCCAGATCAACCTTAGGTAACATTAGAGTTCATAGGTGTGGTTCCTACGTCGCTGGATTTGCAGTTTGGGGATGGGAAGCTGGGCTAGCCTGAAGAAACAGTAGTGAAAAAAGTTTTCGTATTCGTTTTCTTTCTTTTACATTTTTTTTATCTGTTTTGTGCCAATTAAGTTAAGAGTAGAATTTTAGGCTGCGGTGGATCCTACACCCGATGCATCTCGAGTGGATGTGTCATCACATCACTTACACAACTGGCAGCGGAGGCGGCGCCGACGGCGCACACTGCGAACTGATGCCGAGGCGACGACGCGCGCAAAGAACAAGCTAAGTGCCGGATTTCCTCTTAATGCCATTAAGTTTGGTGATATGAGTTCTTATTTGGGAATTTTGGGTTCGGGATTTTGGGGATTAGGAGATTAGGGTTCCGGATCTAAGCTTCTCCCCTCCTTCTCAATGCTAGCCGAAGCCAAAAATCCTTTAAACCGACTAAATCAATACCATCCGAACCAAAATTAGGCATTGTACTGACTAAACAAAGTCTAATTCGAAGCTAATCAACTTCAATCCGACAAGAATCATGATAAAAACGAGACTAAACCGGGCTAATTGGAACATGATTAGGCTAGGTTGCTCTGATACCAAATGTTAGAATTACTAAGACCTAAGTCATCATCTAGCCTAAGTCATGATCACAAATAATGCGGAAATCAAACATTAGAGCTTACCCGGATTAGAAGATGATGAAACCATTAGGGTTAATCGGTCGGTTGATGTTGATGTCGGTGAAGAATGACAATGTAGATGCCTGGCTAGCCTGATGCGCAGTGAAGAAGAAAAGGAGCACCGTGATCTTCACGGCGATTGTTAGGGCCTTCGGGATGCCACCAGATCGTCCTTGGACAGCCCTTCGATGCTCCTCCAAATAGCCGGTTAGGATCGGTAAGGTTTAGGTTATCGAAGAGATGAATCGTCGTAAGATCGCCACCTTCGCACGGGCTCACTTCTTCTTGTATATGTAGCGCCGAGGAGCCCGGGCGTGTCCCATGAGTTTTAGAAAGCCTCCGATCATGGCGTGTAATTAAGGAAGCGCTAATCACGGAATTAGCCTTTAGGAAGGTTTTGATTAGGAAAGAACTGCGTGTATGTATGGTAATGAGGGTGGCAATGCAGCTTTCCTGCCTGAGATCAACCAACATTCTCCCACTTGATCGAAATGCTATCATAATGCATTCACTCTTAGTAAAACAAGAGCCAAGGTAATGTGTTATCAACAAAGAAACGAAAACGCCATTGAAACAACAAGACCTATAGTCCACCATAATACCTCGACGAAATACTAGCTTAGTCATAACGGGTGTTGATTGCTTTAGTGCCCCTATATCCGGATCATAATCAAAGGTCCTCCAATAAACTCATGCCTAAAGATGTTCTTTAAATAAGTTAGGAGGTAAACCTTTGGTGAGCGGATCCATGAGCATTGATTTAGTACTTATATGCTCAATCTTGATAGTTTGATCCTGGATTCTATCTTTCACAACATGGTATTTAATGTCAATGTGTTTGGCAAAGACCACTTGACTTGTTGTTACTCGAATAGAAAATCTATGGCCTTGTTATCGCGAGATATAGTGAGTGGTCTTGCAATGTCGTCTACCACTCTCATCCGGGATAAAGTTTTTAAGCCATACGGCCTGCCCGCTTGCTTCATAACATGCTACAAATTCTACCGCATTGTCGATTTATGCGCTTAGGGATTTTTGGAGCTTTTCCATGAAATCGCTCCTCTAGCTAGGGTGAAAATGTAGCCTGATGTGGATTTCTTAGTGTCTACACACCCTGCAAAATTAGCGTCTGAATAACTCAAAACTTCAAGGTTATCAGACTTTCTATATGTTAGCATGTAGTGCTTAGTGCCCTGCAAATAACGCAGAACCTTTTTAATGACCTTCCAAAGGTCTAGACCAGGTTAGACCGAATCGCCAAGTATCCCAGATCTAATGCCAAGTCCGGACGCTGCAGACTTGAGCGCATATTAAGCTTCCGACAATGAAGCATAAGGAATCGTCTTCATTTGATCGATTCTAATTGATTCCTCGCTTTGAAATAATCCAAATTTATCGCCTTAACTATTGGAGCGGCGTGGCGAGCACTTACTCATGTTATATCTTCCAAGTGCTCACAATGTATGACTTTTGAGATAATCCTAGTACTCCTTTAGACCTATCTCGGTGAATTTCAATGCCTAAAACAAAACAGGCTTCACCGAGATCCTTCATATCAAAATTAGAGGATAATCATGAAACCTTAGTCTCATGCAACATAATTTTATCACTGCTTGCTAATAATATATCATCAACATAGAGTACTAGGAAATTGAATATTCCACCCTTACTCTTGATATATATATACAGTTATCCACCTCATTCTCCTTAAATCTGAAGTTTCTAATTATTTTATTGAATTTAAGGTACTATTGTCTGGACGCTTGTTTAAGTCCATAGATGGATTTCTTAAGTCTGCACCCCATATGTTCCTTGCCTTCTACGACAAAAACTTCGGGTTGTGCCATGAAAACACCATTAAATTAATGTCCCTATTGCTGATAGTCAACAAAGCATTATGCAGCTAAGATGTTAAATTTACTCCCACTGGTCTTAAGGTTAACACTTAAGATATCTTTATGTGAGACTCGCATTATCATAAACTCGAAATTAACGGAGGTGAAACTTTTAGAGACAAGAATTACTATTCTTTCTGACTATCGGCATTAGAACATAAGCACGATTGTGTTAAGTATAGTTTACCTTGCCTCAGAGCTCCCACAAGAATCAACATTTCTATAAACTCAGTGGTTTACAAACTCAGTAGTACCCTTTAGCCTGGATGGAAGCTTGACAATCCCACGTATATAAGTATCTTAATTTTCCCAGAGTGTAAGATATTGATATTAATTATCTTTAATACTCCCATCCATTAAACTTATTGACAAGGAGAGTAACTTTAATAGAGTAAATAATTTGTTTATGGGGTTTATATCTCACATAATGAAACTTTTCTTTTCTTAACGAGACGTTCCATTCTCCCCCTCGAAATGTGGTACAAGCGTCAATGCCACAATTTCGATGAACTCTCATAAATATTTTATTTTCGGTGAAACCAATAGAGTTAGCAACATACTTAATGGTAATTAGAAAGCGCCTCCGATCATGGCGCGTAATTAAGGAAGAGCTAATCACGGAATTAGCCTTTAGGAAGGTTTTGATTAGGAAAGAACTGCGTGTATGTATGGTAATGAGGGTGGCAATGCAGCCTTCCTGCCTGAGATCAACCAACAGGTCCAAGGAACAGATGGCTTTGTTGCTACAAATTTGATTGGTAGAGGAAGATATGGGTCCGTATACAAGGGGAGGTTGTCACTCAAAAATGCCGAAACTGTAGTAGCTGTGAAGGTTTTTGATCTTCAACAGTCTGGTTCCTCCAAAAGCTTTGTAGCTGAGTGTGAGGCGCTTAGTAAGATTCGCCACCGTAACTTGATCAGTGTCATAACCTGCTGTTCTAGCTCTGACTCAAGGCAAAACGATTTCAAGGCCATTGTGTTCGAGTTCATGCCAAACCAGAGCCTTGACAAGTGGATACATGACCTGCATCCAGGTTCAAATGTGTCGGGGCCTATATCAGGCCTGACACTAGAGGAAAGACTAAACATTGCAGTTGATGTTGCCTACGCACTTGACTACTTGCATAACAACTGCCAACCAGCGATAGTTCACTGTGACTTGAAGCCTAGCAACATTCTTCTCAATGAGGACTTCGTTGCCTGTGTTGGCGATTTTGGCCTTTCAAAGATCCTCTCCGATTCAGAATGTGAGCAATTGACCAATTCGAATACCTTCACTGGGATAAGAGGAACAATTGGATATGTCGCTCCAGGTAAATCAAAATATCTTCACTCCAGCATTTTCCTATACTTGCTCAGAGTAACTGATGATGTTGTTGTCTGTCCACTGTAGAATACGGGGAAGGTGGCCATGTTTCTTCGTGCGGAGATGTCTTCAGCTTTGGAGTTGTACTCCTCGAGATGTTTATAGGAAAAGCACCCACTCATGGCATGTTTGTTGACGGATTAACCATACAAAGCTATGCGGAGGCAGCATTTCCAGAGAGGCTGATGGAGATTGTTGATCCGGTGCTGCTGTGCAACGATGAAACCGGTGCAAGGAATTCACAACACAAAAGCAATGAACGAGAACAACTTAACAATGTCATCATCTCTATAACTAGACTTGCACTGTCATGCTGCAAGCTGACGCCATCAGAGAGGATATGCATGGGAGATGCTGCAGCTAAGCTGCGCAAAATAAAGGTTGGGTACCTTACGAACTAACTAGGGGAAATGGTTCGTGAATTACTAAAGTTTGCCAGGCATCATTTCCTGTTCTTGACTTTTAGCTAGCTTCCTCAAAAGGAAAATAGATATTCCTTAATCCATGGAGAAAATACTGTGAGGAATCCAAACTTGGTATATTTATCACAAATGCACACTATTACACATACTTCTTTTCCATATCAGACTAGAGATTATTTTCTCTTCCTAGATGCATTGCATCTCTCCGATAGTCACTAGTATACTGATTTCGTGTTCAAAACTTAAGTTCACTGCTGTTCGGTCTACTAGGTTCTCATTCTATTTCTCGTTTGAAAGTTTATTGATGTTACACACATTTTGTTCAGGAAAATGTGTGGCAAAGCAAGGCATTTAAAATGTAATAAAAAGATTGTAATATCCTTATTGCAAATGCAAATATAGTTCAACAAATTATTCAGTCCTTTTCTTGGTATGACAGGAAGAGACAACTTTACCATTGTATTGTACTAGTTAGAATGCACATGGAGTCCACACCACTAAGAAACTAAAAAAAAAGATAAAGGCACATGACATGTTGCTAGCGAGATCTCATCTCTTAAGCGGGGAAGATTTCCCAAGCACAGAGTGCGCCATGTCACCACTTCCACGAGGACGCCCCCGTGACTTGAAAAATTATGTCAGGTTGCTCAGCGGCTCTTTTGCAAAAAAAGCCACATGGGTACGTAAATTTGCACCCGGGTTCGGACAGCATCCTGCCAATAAGGTCCTCCACGAATTCTAAAATTACGTCCAACCCCTCCCATTAGATCTTTTTTAACAAAAACCCTTGGTTCCGCAGATTCGGGCCCAACTCCGGGCCGAGCCCTTTTGCACTTTATCAAAAATCACTCGACGCAGCATAGCACACGACTCTACCTAGTGATATCTAATCAAGCAAAAATACGGTACATTGAAGAGGTTGTTCAATGGGGCTTATTTGGATAGGGGGGATATGATTTGGATCCAAATCCTTAAGAATTAGTTTAATTTGGATTTAATCCTAATAATTCACAAAGGAAACCCCCTCATCCAAACAGCCCTAAAGATAGTAGGTTCAAAACTTGACCAAATTTGCCCGAGTACCTCTAAAGACAACATCTTCAATCAAAAGATCATGCATTTGCACAACTTCACAAATCAGATGTACGGGTACTTGATCTTGGAATAATCAAGGGAAAAAATAGTGCGTGGTAAAAGAGTTACAACAAACTCCCTCTTTCACTAAATAATTGATAATTTACCAAAAATATATAGTTAGAAACTAAGTGCTCCTTTACATAATCTATGTCAATAAACTTATAAACATCATGCTATAAAGGTAAAATAAGCACTCAGCTTCTTTGTCTCCCCTCATTCACACCCATGTTTATATCCCTCCAACTATGCACCAAATAATGCGAGTAGAGTATATACAAATACAGAAGATAAAATTTGACCTAGCAGGAAAATTCATGATAGTAATGCTGAGAACCACAAACCTGCAAAAGCTGAGATCCAGTATATATCTATGTGCAGATATACCTGTATGCCATTTTTTTTACAGAAATAAAATAGGAGAGGCTCCTACTGTATTATATTAATACAAAAAGTATACAAAAACAAGAGCTGAAAAGGAGCAGAATTACAAGGAGTTTTGCCAGGAATTTACAAGTGGTCTAATAATGATTTTCACTCTATGCAAATGTAGAGTGATGTCTTCAGTGAAACTACACTTCCAATTTTCAATGGAAGGAATAATTTGTTCCAAGATCTTTCTCTTCCGCTGTTTCCAAATATACCATGAACTCATGAAGCGATGATGAAAATCCCCAAGAAGAATTGTGTACCAAAATTCTGTGAAGCTTGTTCTATCATTTCCGTAATATCAGGGGTGGCGTTTCACAAAATCCCAAGCTTCTGCCAACAGTTTTTACTGAAGGGAAAGGTGAAGAAGAGACGTCGAATTGTTTCTTCCTCTGTTGTTTGACAAAGAACACAGTGTATATCATTGCTTGTGTACCAATTTCGACGGATCAGCATTTTTTTTGATAACGGAAGACTTTTATTGATTTCAAGAACATTACATCGAGATGACACAAGTCCTCAAAATCCCTTCCGGCCTCTGCTTAAATAAGCACACAGCCACACAAAAAGTAAATGTAAAAGAAACCTCGCACAAACTAGTAACAAGCAATCCGAAGACTAGACCGCCACCCATGTGCTTGGGAATAGAATTCCTGGGACACCCGCGCCAAACAATGTGTAGCCTCCATCAAAATAGTTCGCATATCCACCTTCTGCAACACAGCCCATGTACGTAACCAGTGGATGATAGCAAAGGTAACCTGCAGAGGAGAAGAAATGATTTTCTTTTGAAAAACTCTATCACTCCTGGCTAACCAAATGGACCAACACGTGGCAGCAGCACCAAAAAGAACAAGCTTTCTATCATTTTTTTGAAAACCATTTAACCAATTACCAAACATATTATCTACACTCGTTGGATTAGATACGCCAAACGCCACATATATTAGAAACCAGACAGAGTGCGCAAAATGACAATGAAAAAACAAATGCTTAATTGTCTCAGGTTCACGATAAAAGCAACATGTTCTGTTTCCTTGCCAATTTTGCTTTGCTAAATTGTCTTTGGTTAATATCACTCCCCTCCTAAGATACCACAAGAACATCTTGATTTTTAGCGGGATTTTAAGCTTCCATAATCTTTTATTTAAATTTGGCACGTCACTTGCAATCAAGGCTTGATAATGAGATCTCACCGAGAATTGACCATCTTGGTACAAATTCCAGCGGAGCTCATCATCAATTGCCGTTAAATTAATACTAGCGATTCGTGAAAGTAAATCATTCCACGCCACTAACTTTGGTCCAATCAAAGACCGTCTCCAGGATATATTTGGTTGTGCTGTTGTTAAGACATCCGCAATGGTTACAAATTTCCGTCGAATGATGCTATATAAACCAGGATACTGATCTTTCAGTGGACAATTGCCAATCCAGATATCCTCCCAGAACCTCACATGCGATCCATTATTAATTTTGAAGGTGCCAAAGCGAAGAAAATCATGCTTTACCTTCATCAAGCTGGACCAGAAATGAGAGTCTCCAGGTTTCCACTCCGCTTGCCCAAGTGGCTTTGAGCCTAAGTATTTGTTTCTAATCAAGCTGCTGCGGTACCCTCGGATGTTAACAGCTTTAAACACCATTTGCTTAATAGAGCAATATTTTTACATTTTAAGTCATGAATCCCAGCACCTCCTTGTTCTTTTGGTTGGCATACTATGCTCCACCTAGCAAGACGATACTTTCTCTTGTGATCATCCCTTGCCAATAGAACCGAGATCGAAAATAATCAAGTTTCTTGAGAACACCAAGAGGAATTGCAAAAAGACATCATATACATAGGTATTGCGCTTAACACTGAATTAATCAATGTCACCTACCCCCTACCGAAAGATGTTTGCCCTTCCACCATCGAGCCTCTTTTGAAAACGTTCTTCTACCATTTGCCAATCTGAGGTTCGTAGTTTTCTATAATGAATCGGAATACCAAGATACTTCAAAGGGAGACTCCCGTGCTTACAACCAAACAGTTCCACGTAATGTTCTACTGAATTTTGTGCTTCGCCAAAACAGAACAATTCACTTTTATGAAAATTAATTCTTAACCCTGAGACTTTCTCAAATGCACACAACAATAGCTTCATGTTGCGCGCTTTCTCCAGGTCGTTTTTCATAAAAAGAATTGTATCATCTGCATATTGTAAAATAGACAGGCCATCATCAATCAAGTGAGGTACCACCCCCCCCCCACGAGTTCCTGATCTTTAGCCCTTTTAATTAAGATGGACAACATATCAGCAACAATATTGAACAGTAGAGGCGACAGCGGATCTCCCTGTCGGAGTCCCTTCCTTGTTTGGAAGTAATTTCCAATCTCCCCATTAACATTCACCGCTACACTGCCTCTCGATATGAAGGACTGAATCCAAGAAATCCACTTGGATGAGAATCCCTTCATTCATAAGACTTGTACCAAGAATGGCCATTTAACTTTGTCATAGGCTTTCTCGAAATCAATTTTTAAGATGATGCCACTAAGCTTTTTCCTATGCAACTCATGCAAAGTTTCATGCAAAATGACGACTCCCTCTAGGATATTCCGACCTCGCATGAAAGTTGTTTGAGTTTGGCTAACAACTTTATTAGCTACCGAGCTTAGTCTATTCGTGACAACTTTTGTGAAAATCTTGAAACTCACATTCAAAAGGCATATTGGCCTATATTGTTGTATGACATTAGCCTCTTGAACTTTTGGTAATAGTGTTATAACACCAAAATTGAGACTAGAAATAGGTAGGACCCCCGCATATAGCTCTTGAAACATAGATAAGAGATCCCCTTTAATAACTTCCCAGAATTTTTGATAAAATTCAGCTGGGAAGCCATCAGGGCCTGGAGCCTTATTATGTTCCATCTGAAATATAGCATCTTTGATTTCGCTCTCAGTGAACTGGGCAATCAAAAAAAATAATTTTCCTCCTGAGAAACTCTCACAATGTCATGATATTCATCTTCTTGAAGATTTATTAAACTTTGCTCAGGCTCACCAAACAATTCTTTGTAGAATGTGGTGATATAATTTTTTAGATTAGCCTGTCCTTCGATTTTCCCATCCTCATGTTCTAAGGAATAAATCCTTTTCTTCCTGTGCTTACCATTGGCAATCATCTGGAAGTACCGGGTATTATTATCCCCCAAGAGGACGTCTTTCACTTTAGCTCGCTGATAGTACTTGATTTCTTCTTCCCGCAGAAGAGTTGCTAGATTGTCCCGAGCCTGAGTAAGATACACTCGCTCGCTCTCAGTCAAATCCCTACCCTCAGCAGCTATATCCAACTCATTAATAGTCGACTGGAATTTAGTTTTCTGTTGTTTATATATACCATTAAGATGAAAAGCCCACCCACGAAGAACCCTACGCAGAGCCCCCAATTTGTGGTTCCATCTTTGAACTGAATTTTTCCCCCTCACCGGTTTATTCCAGATTTCTACCACTTTATCATAGAAACCCTCCCGGTCGAACCAACACAACTCAAATCTAAAAGGTATAGATTTTCCAGGGAAAGCCGGTATTCCAGTGTCAAGAAATAGAGGGGTATGATCCGACATGCCCCGGTCCAAAGCTTGAACGGAGACCAATGGAAATTTAAACTCCCATTCGGTAGACATAAGCACCCTATCTAATTTCTCAAAAGTAGGCCTGGGTAATGAATTTGCCCATGTAAACTGGCAACCAGTGAGATCGATCTCCTCAAATCAAAGCTATCTATCACAAAGATTAAATAAGAAGGGCCAACGCCACCGAATCTATCCTTATTCTTTTCTTTACTACTGCGCATAATGTTAAAATCCCCTCCAATCAAAGTTGGAAGAGCGTTTTGTTGGCATGTCCGTACCAGTTCAGCCAGAAATGCTTGTTTAAAGTCATCCTGGGCTGGACCATATACTGCCATAAGAATTCATTTAAATTTATCCGACTTATTGGTCAGATGGAATTTGATAAAAAATTCTCCTTCGACAATCAAGGATAAATCAAACGATGCTGCATTAATACCTAGCAAAATCCCCCCAGACCGCTCTCTAGGTGGTAAACAATGCCAAACGAAATCTGCTTCTCCAAATAGTCGCGCCAGATTCGATTTTGACTAGTTCCTGTGTTTAGCCGATCTTCTAATAGAAGCCAAGCGAAGACCCGTGCTTAGGTATGTACTTGCTTTGCATACTTGTATAACTATCAATATGCCATTACTGGGAAACTTATGTCCTAAGTATAACTACCAATATGCCATTATACGTTTCAGAAAGCTTGTGATCAAGATTGAGATGAACAATTGTAAACTCAAAACGGGGGTAATTAGCTCAGTTAGATTGGTAATGACCTGAGTTTAAGAGAAATAACACTACAAAACTGTGTGCGTAGAGGGGCAACGGAAGAAGCAAGGTTAGCAAGCTAATGACTCTCAACCATTTCACTCTCGTGTGGACAAACAAAAGAGCAACCTTTGCTTCAAGCGTACACAAACTAAGCTGTCCAAACTTCACAACAACAATATACTTGCAAAATCAACTCATGAGAACATCAATACCCCAACATCATCATCAACATACCAAAGGACACATATGTCATCTCGTGTGCCAACTCAACCATAGAGTATCCATCTTAAGCAAATGGAAGCAATAGCAAGCAAGATGTTGACTCAGTCAACGCATATGGTAAAAAAGATACCGAATCAAGAGTAACCACCAAGATTTGGGATCCTCTGAACCCCGACCAAAAATGGACCTCCCAAACAAGGTTTTATACGTGGAAACCCCTAGCGGGAAACCACGAGCGGCGGTGAGACAGACAATCCACTATAGACATGAAGCAAATACATGAGGTGGAACCCAACAAGTGAGGACAGGCTCCAAATCCCCAAGAATCTCTTACAAATTTGCAGATCTGATGGCACTCAAATCTCCCGTCTGTGCTCCCAAACCCTAGCTCTCTCTCGAACACAAGAACTGAACTCTCTGTCTTTGTTTCGAGTTGGGTTGGGACTTACAATGGAAACTTCGAATAAAATCCCTTAGGTCCTGTTTGGAAGCAATGTATTTCAAAACCATGGTTTTAGTATACTATAGTTTGCAATTGTTTTGTCATGAATACCATGGTTTTACCAAACTCCTTTAAAACCATAGTATTTTTTGGAACTACCAACTATTTGGATGCAACATCACAAACCATGGTATTTGAGTGGAAATAGACAAGAAGCTAGCCAAAACCATGAAAACTTTGGGTTGGAGTGGAGTTTCAAATACTCCAAAAATACCATGGTATCTACCAAACCATGGTTTTTAATACATAGCTTTTGGCATAGTAACTAAACACCTCATGGTATAAAATACTATGGTATTCTTAGAAACTATGGTATTACCTAGAAACTATGAAAATACATTGCTTCCAAACAGGGCCTTAAGGTTTCAACTTGTTACAAACAACTCCATTTTCAGCCTACTATACATATAAGCAATGTTTTACATGATGCATTAGCTAAAAATGAAGTCCAAATGGTGAAATTAGGAGCTGCAAATTACCCCAATTCTCCACCTGAGTGACGATTGAAACATAGAGCAAACACATCAAGATTCTTGGTGCCAAAAGTCCAATCGTCGAATTGCTAGGGAAACAGACTCGAAATGAAAAGCGTAACGGTCCTATTACATACTAGGGCAACACAAAAACTAAAATGCATAACAAAAATTCCAGATGAACTATGCTGAATCCCCAAAACTCAATGGCTCTTGTGACGCTTTGGGTTTATCTTTCCATACGCCGCCTGTCTTTCAGTGGACATTTTCAACTCCTTCCTCCGACGCTTCCTTCGATCACTTCTAGTTGACTTCATCTTGACATCTGTTTCTTCTTGTTCATTTTTCAGCTTATCTTTCCCTGGCTTTTCAGAACTAGGGCCTTCCTCAGACCTAGATTTCTTGCCAGTTTTCCCCTTGTTGCCTTCTTTCTTCAGTCCTCCAAGGATCAAATCTTTGCTCAACTTCATATGATGAGTCACCTTCCATTCATTCTCCATGTAAGGTGCTAGCTTCTTCACGGAAACATATTGGTTCAAATCCTTGTCATCTGCTGCTAATATCTCGTAGGTACTCAGACCAAAACTGTTTGGCTGAACTTGCTTATACTTAAACCGAGTCTTCAGATCTCCGATAGTATCTTCATAGTATAACTTATAGTACTCTTCCATCTCCTTCTCAAGCTCCACCTTGTCCTTGAGAGAGATCTTCCCTTTGTTTTTCTCACCTATCCTGTCAGCAAGCTCCTGATGTTCTTTCTTCTCAGGAATAGCTGTCTCATCTATGGCAGAAGACCCTTCTTTAGATTCATCAAGAACCCAGCCCTTAGGTAGTCCAAGCAATTCATCTTCCTTGTCAAAATCCGGTTTTTCCAAATCGATCTCCTCACCACTTCCAAAGCCAGGATCAACATCATCAGCCTTGTAGTAATTGTCATCAAACATCTCCTGCATTTTCCTGTCATAATCCTCTGGATCAAAATCCTCATCCAAGTCATCAGCACCAAGCTTACAAGCAGCATCCCCATCAATTCCGGCAATCATCCGGATCCTCTCAAGCTTCTCAGCAATCTCTTTCTTCTTCAAATTCTTGAGATGCTTCAGCTCCTCCGCCTGCTCCTGCTTGGCCCGTGCTATCCGCTCCTCCTTACTCTTCCGCTGCTGCTTCCTGCTGCTCTCTTTCTTCCTCACTGACCCCTCAACAACCCGGGAATGTCCCATTACCCGGTCGGTCACCAGTGCCCCAGACAGTGCAGCCTCCTCATGCCGGAAACTATATTTAGTCTCATACTGTTCTTGCCTTTCAAGCTCATCCTCTTCCTCCGACACCTCCTGGATATCATCCAGGGAGAACTTATTCTCCTTCCCCAATTCAAGATACGGCCTTTTGAGGAAGTAATCCTTCAAGAACTTCTCATTGTCGTCCAGCTCATCATCCTTCCCGAAAATCTCACCCAGTAGCTCCTCCGCTTGCTTCTCCTCATCATTCTCTTCGTTGTTGCTATCGCCTCCACCCTTCGGCTTCTCCTGAAAGAAATCGTCCTCCTCATCACCACCATCGCCTAATGCCTCCTTCTCCGCCTCAAGGAACGCGTCCAGCCCCTTCCTCTGGCGCTCGTCGTACGCAATCCTGTCGTACTTGCTGCTGCGGCTGCTTTGCGCCGCGAACTCAGGGCCCTCCTCGAGCAGGTCGCGGGCGTTCACGTCCTTGAGGTACAGAGGTCGCTCCTTCTTGGCCTTCCCCTCCTTGGGCTCCTCCTCGCCCGCCTCGTCCTCCGACGAGGGGTACATCTTGGCGTTCTTGTCGAGGATGACGGCGTCGCCGCTGCGGATGCGGCGGATGACCTCGAACATGCGGCGGTCGACGCGTCTGGATGCGACGGCAGCGGCGGCGTCATCCGACGAGGACTCTTCATCGTCATCGTCCTCACCGTCGGATGCGGCGACGCGGCCCTGCTTCTCGAGCTCCTCGAGGCGCTGGCGCGCCTCCCGCCGCTTATTGTGCTCGAAGCGGCGCGCGTACTCCTCGTTGATCTGGATATTCGGGAGGTCCTCGCCGCCGCCGTCGGAGTCGTCGTCAGAGCCCGCGAGGATGTCCAACGCCTTCTCCTTCTTCTTCTTCCCCTCCCTCTTCTCCCCCGGCGACACCTTCATGGCTCGGAGATGAGGCGGGCACGAATGTGCGAGCGCGGCGCGAGGGAAACGCGGAACAGCACGCGCTAGGGTTTTGCTGTGGGCGCGGGAGAATTGATCTGGGCCGTCCGTCGAGATCCGCTCGCCAGTGTCTACCTCCGCCCCTCCCAGCACCAGTCCTGCTGCGAAGGCTTGCGGCGGTTCTGCCGGTAGTATTGATGACTAGGATAGTATGCGCGGCGTATACGTCGCGTGTGTTGCTTTTTCGCGTGAAAAAATTTGGTTTTTTCCGTCGGTGTTTGCTAAAAAAATCGTCGAGAAAACACGCGAAACGGTTGAAAAAAACAAAAACGCATCTGCGTCTCGCGGCGTAATACGCCGTGCGTGGCGTTTTTTCGTAGTAAAAATTTCTTTTTTTCCCGGGAACATTTTATTTCTCAAATCGCCGAAATAATAAGCGAAACGTGGGGAAAAATAGAGAGATAGAGGTGTAGAAATATCTACTTCGACGAATTATTTGGAAAATATTGGAGGCCGAGCTAGAAAACCGCGGCGGGGAAAAAGTCTAGAGGGAAAAGGGCGAAAAATTATTAGAGACGACAACTTTTTTTTGGGAAGTCTAACACTCTACGCGTTCACTGAGTAATAGTACACGCTTTAAAAAATATTAGAGATCGAGATGGGAAATCGAGATGGGGAAAAAGTCTAGAGATAGAGTTTGCACATATTTACGGTGATGAAAACATTTTTCCGGAAAACGGAGAAAGGACCTAAACGTAACAGTAAGGACACGAATGTTACGTTTTTGGACCTATCCGCTATCCTTAAAAATTAGAAAAGGGCTTATTCGCGATTTAAATCTAACGGGAGGTTTTTTTTGTAAAACGACGCACGAGGGACCCGAACGTGAATTTTGAGGAAAAAATCTTCTTCTCTAAAAAAATCGCGAAGGACCTGTTCGTAATTTACAAAAGGACTAAATCGCGATAAATTTTTTGAGCCGAGCTTGCCGGCTCGGCCGAGCCGCCATTCGGCTCAAATGATTTGAGAGGCTAAGCCTCCGAGATTTAGTAGACGGATGATGTGCGGACCAAGGGCTGATTTGTAATTTATTTTCGTTATTAAGGGTTCTATGTGTAAAATTGTGGTCTCATGTATAATTTAGAAAAGTTTACGGGCTAGCATATAGTAAAAAAATCAAAGCCACACATATGTCTATACGATGTAATTCTAATACTATCTGTTTTTCTTACTGTTGCTTTCATAGAGACATGGAATTATGATCACGCTATCGTGATATTATTTACGTATTTTTCTATATTCCTTTACTTTGCACTATGTGTATCGTTAAAATTGAATGTACTTTTGCAAATTTGTAAGATTAATAATAAAATGACTTGTTAAATTATGATAATCATGTTGCATATTGAACTCATAAGGTTGGTTAATTATTGCTATGTGTGCTATATGCGTGTCGGCGTATTTCGCCGGCCAGGACCCTGTCAGCGGACAGGGGGTCTCCTAGGATGGAGAATATGGTTCGGTAGAGAGCGTCTTCGTGGTTGGAAACCCTAATGACTCTCACACGAGGGATCCCGGGGATTAACAGATCAAAGAACACAGCGATGTACCCAGGTTCGGACCCCTGGTGTGGGTAACAGCCCTACGTCCTGCTAGATCTCTGTTGATGTGTGTTGAGCTGGTTACAATGCTCTTCTCATTTCGTTTCTTTTTTCTAAGTCTTGGTTCCGATTCCTTTCGGCCCCTCCTTTTCCATACACCAAATCCCCCTTATATAGACTGGGCTGGCTCGGGCAGGTGAGAAGTTAACATCATGCTGATTTACAGCCTATTTATTACACTCATTAATGTCGTCCCGTCCCTTAAGCCTCGTTTAATGTCACTGCATGGCTTTGCCTGGTCCGCCCGGGATGTGACATTCTTACGACGGGTTAGGTGTGAGGCGTCAGAGGGATGGGCCGTCGTCGTGTCGATCGCAGATTTCTTCACAATCAATGGTTGGAAGGAGACTTCGAGACAAAGCCTCCTTTTCATCCTTTTGGTCGCCCACGTGGCCTGGCTAGTGGGGTCCGATCGCCCGCCTGCACGCCAGGCCGCCACGCTGTAAGTTCAACCTTCATTAGTTATGATTTTGGTGTTAATGACAAATCTAATATTGTGATTATCCATTAATGTGATTTTGTTATTAATGACAAATCTTATATCGAGACTAACTTATTTTATTAGAATATCCTTGATTAGTCTCATCGCATTGAAAAATGGAAAACCCAAGGTATGTTTGCATATTCATTCTAGTATTAGTTGCATATTTTGGAGTCAAGTTAAAGTATGAATGTCTCTATTATGTTAATCACAAAATGTGCACATACTTAGGGGGAGTTTGTAGTTTAACTTGAAAGTCTCTTTGTATTGATCGATTCTCTATTGATACAGATAAGGATCAAGACAAAGAAACTAAATCCTTGAGTATATGTTTGAATTGCTTAGTGTAGTATACTCATGGTAATATAGAATAAACCCCACATGGTAAACTCATGTTTATTCTATAGTTGATGACTTAGAGTAATGATCATTTCCATATAGCTTACACATAATGGATCATTACTTTTCATCAACATGAGTATATGAAAACTTGTGTAGTTAATATATACTCATATCAATTTAAATGATAATTTAAATTGAATTCATTTGTCTTGTTAATCATTAAAGAACATTTCATCATGTGTTGATGGTGTTCCTTGATTAATTAAAAACAAATGAATAGCTCTTAAGTATAATGAAGCATGTGTTGCATTATTGTACTTAAGACATACTTAAATCATTTAAATTGATTTAGGTTGTGCTCAATTGATCTAAAGGCATCCATTATGTGTTAATGGAGTGCAAGAGATAATTGAGACAACTATGCATCTTGGACTAACAAGTTTCATGAGTTATGTTTGAGTTAGGTTAAGTCCAAGGATGAATGAAAACGGGACAAGGACGGCATCATGAGGTGATGGGCGTCAAGAGTGGATCCCGAAGATAAAGAGGAGTTGAGTGATCATCCCGGGGGAGTATCAAAGTGATGATCATAAAGACCCCAAAGGGGATTGCTTGTGCGCGGCGGCGAAGGTATAACTAGATAGGCTAAGGACTTTTGTAGTCTTTGAGTCTAAGGTTTTATCGCCGTACTATTAAGAGGGGTCGTTCCCTAGCTTGAGCTTCATCATGTGTTGGTGATCTCAATCCGCGTTCACTCAAGCTCAAATCATATTTTGATTTGGTTTTTGCATAAAGTTAACCATTTGACATGTGTTGCGAATGGGTTGAATTTATACTTGGTTGTTATTGGTTTATGCTCTGATTTGCATGTGTTGCGAATGGGTTGAATTTATACTTGGTTGTTATTGGTTTATGCTCTGATTTGCATGTGTTGCAAAGAGGAAGAGCATATGCATTTGGTTTTCGCATAAAGCTTTAATTTGCATGTGTTGCAAATAGGATAAGCTATATGCGTTGGCTTTTGTGTGAAGTTCACTTTTTCATGTGTTGCAAATGTTGAAGCTTCATGTTTTGGTTTTGTTTCAAAACAATCTTTCTAAAACTTGTGTTTGCTTGGAGCTAAGTTTTGCATGTGTTGCAAAAGGAGAGAGCTCAAGCATGATTTAGTGTTTGTGTGTTCGTATAGAGCTAGAGGCTTGCATGTGTTGCGAGTAAAGAGCTCATACGTGTGATTTGGTTTTAGTTGAAGTTTGGTTTTGGTGTTGCATTGAACTAGAGAATTGCATGTGTTGCAATTAGAGAGTTCATGCACCTTGATTTGGTGTTGCTTGGAGCTAGACTTTTGCATGTGTTGCAAAGAGTAGTGCTCAAGTATGAAATGTGTTTATTATGTTATTTGTAAGTTCACAGCGAATAAACCGAGGTTTATGAGTCCTAATCCCGAGAGCATGTGAGTGGGCTTGCAACGGGTGTTGGCAAGTTGACCGGGTCTTGTGTTGACCTTCACATGGCTCGGGGGATTAATCTCATAAACTCGAGTTTGATTTGCTTAATACGTTATGCAAATAGATCTTGAGTTGGTTGCAAAATATGTTTTTGCAATTTGGTTGAAATTCTTAGAGCATGGGTTAAATTGGTGCAAATGTGTTTTTGCACAAGTGCATGATCATGTGTTGATCATCATGTGGCTCAAAGAATAAAGTTGGATTTTGGAGAAATGGATTTGGAGTTCGAAATCCGGATTTTTCCTGTTGGCCGGCACTACCGCAGGGCATGGGCGGTAGTACCGCAAGTGCGGTACTACCGAGCCTAAGCCGCCGGTAGCTTTTTGACAGAACGATGTATTTTGGATGTCTTTGCCGCATTACTACGCTGATGGGAGCGGTATTATCATGAAGTCGGTACTCACTGGCTCTCGAGGGCGGTAGTACCGAAATGACAGATTAGCCGACCGATTGAGACTCTGGGCAGACTACTGCCCTTAGAGGGCGGTAGTACCGCACATGCTGATTTTTGCCCGTTTTACCCCCAAACGGCTAGTTTTCCTTGGGGGTTATAAATAGACCCCAATGGGGGCTTGGGCAGGTTGTTACTGCACTTGTGAAGGGTCTTAGCTCTTGTGTGAGTTGTGTAGAGGTGGTTTGCATGTGTTGCATCCCCTCAAGTTGATTCTTGAGCTAAAGAGTGAGATTAATTGCATGTGTTGCAATTAGGAAGTGGTTTGAGAGCCTCTTGTGCATGTGTTGCGCTTGAGGGAGGCCTTGGTGCATGTGTTGCACGAGTGTAAGTTCAACCTTCATTAGTTATGGTTTTGGTGTTAATGACAAATCTAATCTTGTGTTTATGACAAATCCAATATTGAGTTTATCCCCTAATGCGATAGTGTTATTAATGACAATCTTATATCGAGACTAACATGTTTGTTTAGAATATCTTTGCTTAGTCTCAATCGCATTGAAAAATGGAAAACCCGAGGTATGTATGCATATTCATTATAGTATTAATTACATACTTTGGATTCAAGTTAAAGTATGAATGTCCTCGTTCTATTAACCACAAAATGTGCATCATGTTTCCCAATCCATATATTACATGGATGCACATATTTAGGGGGAGTTTGTAGTTTAACTTGAAAGTCTCTTTGTATTGATCTATTCTTTATTGACACATATAAGGATCAAGACAAAGAAACTAAATCCTTGAGTATATATTTGAATTGCCTAGTTATAAGTATACTCATGGTAATATAGGATATACTCCTGTCGGGGATTGGCTACACTGTACCGGTACGACCATCCGAAGCTCGGGACTAGGCCGACCATGCTCTTGCCCGGATGTCGCCTGCGAGGCCGACCTTCGGACTAGCCCGGCTCACGGAACTACCCGCCCGAGCGAGCCAAGCCGGGGCCCGCGACAAGGCGACGTGGCATTAAATGCCACATGGCTCGAGGGATCGCCTCGCCGAGACTACGCCGCCACTGTCATGCGCCGACTTGGTCGGCCATCGCACCCACGTCCGTGGTGCCGGCGGCGCAGCCATCGACCACCGCCCACGCCCTCTGCAGAGAACGCCCTGTAATTCTCGACTTGTCTCTCAGAATTCCTATAAATACCCCACGGCACAATGTATTAGGGGTTGGACCTTCAGACTACACCCATACTTGCACACCCGCTTGCTCACGGAGCCCCTAGCATTGATCAGGCCCCGGGCAAGTGCTTTGTAACCTGCTTTCGCATACTAGTGCAATCACCGGGCGTAGGGTTATTATCTCCCCATGAGAGGCGAACTGTAAAAACGCCCCCGAAGTTCTCCGGTTGTCCCGCTTGCCTCGACCGTAGCTTCGCACGCCCTTGACGTCACGACCCTGCGGAAAGGGCCCGAAGTTGATCCTCATTCGACAAGTAAGCTCGGTGAAGGACCCCTGTCCCGAATCGCCGACACCGGCGCCGTCGTGGGGGGCCGATCAAGTCCTCTGCAGGAATCCCCGAGGATGCCGAACTCGCAAGACAACCAAGACCTTCGTCTTCGGCGACGAGAGGACGACGACGCAGACTACGCCAATGATGGTGTGGGCGGTGCGGCCGACCAGAGGGCTACACCAAACCGGAGTCTTTCCCGGCGGCTGCGGCGAGAGCGATTCCTCCGCCTTGATCGGATACCCTCGTCGCGGGGAGGAGTCCGGCGGCCGGGAACGATCCGATGCTCCCGACCGTCTGGAGCTCACCAGGGACCGCGGCATATGACACCTCCTGAGTCGTGTTCGCGGTCCCGTGCCCCCCGATGTCGGCGTGACGGGAGAAATGAGATCGGGAGGAGCAATCTCGGGATCTCCCCATCGCCAACATGGTGCCAACGGCACCATCTGGAATTGTCCCGGCATGCTCCGTGGCCGACCAGTCACCGGAGGGAGGACGCGACGCCGGGGCCGGCGACCAGGCCCGCAAGGAGACCAGCGATTATCACTCCCAGGAACATGCTCGCCACCGTATCCCGAGGTCGCCTCCCGTCGCTCCCCAGAGCGCCGAGCGTCTTCGCACCATGGCGACGGTCGTGCGCGGCCTCCAGAGCCTCTCCAACCCTGCGGATTTGGCGGCCATGGGAGCCCTAGTGGCCGAGAACCTAGAAATGCTCGCCACTGACATGGGCCTCCCTGCGCCTACCGGCGTTCCAGGGGCTCGGAGCGTTTCCCGGGACCGAAAACGCCATTCCCCGGCCGATGTCCCCCGAAGCCCTGCTCGGGGGGACCACGGGAAGCAGCATCGGCGTCGCAAGGACGTTCGGGCGATCCCGCCGCGCCTCGGGCTCGCGGTCATGTCTCACCCGTCATGGCGTGCCCGTGCTCCACCTCGAACCAAATAGTCGTCAGCGCGTGCCGAGCGTGTTTTCGCCTCGCCTTGTGCGAAGGATCGCTGGGCCCGGTCGCCACGATCGCTTCGCCGGAGGGGCCGCCATGATGGGCGGCATTGGTGCGGGCTTTCTCGGCGACCCTCCGGAGGTCACGTGGCGAAACAAGTTCAAGCCCGCCACATCGAAGCGCTTCAGCGGACTCGAACCCGGACGAGTTTCTCTCGATCTACTCCACCGCCATCCAGCGGCGGCGAGATGAGGGGTCATGGTCAACTACCTCCCACGGTCCTCGACGGCTCGCCTAACGTGGCTCTTCAACGGAAGGAGGATCAATCCGCTCATGGGGCAGCTCTCGAGGCCTGCGCAAACTTCGAGTTGCTATACACGCCGGCAACGAAGCGCGACCTCGGCGGTGATCCGTGATAAAGAAACGTTACGTGATTTTGTCCAAAGGTTCATCAAGGTGAGGAACTCCATTCCGAGCATCTCGGACGAGGCGGTAGTCCGGCCTTCAAGTTCGGGTCCACGACGTCCGCTTCACACAAGACTTGAGATCCACCCGACCGCCGGCCAACGAAGCCGCTCAGATGGCCGACCACTACGCCAACGCCGATGAGGCCGTATAATGGAAGAGGGCGCCGACGAGGGCAAGTTGTCGCCCACCGGCCTCGAGGGTTTCCAAGCACGAGACCCTCGTCCCGTGACAAAGGCAAACAAGAAAAGAAGTCGCGGACACGATCACGGTGGCGGCCGTCGACGCCGGCAGCCCAGCGCCCGACCAGGCAAGCGGCGTGGGGATGGCGGTCATGATCGGCCCATGCCATGATCAGGCGACATCTGACCAAGGTCGTGGCGGCGAGGTCCGGACGGCCAGATCGCGCGGAAGGCGCCCGCGAGGCGGCACCGCCGCCCGCTCCACCAAGTAATCGGCCACGACCTCCGCAACTGCAGAACTTGGGCGTACCGCCTGGAGAAGTTCTACAGGGGCGAGGGACCCATGCCGACTCTCCCGAGCAAGGGAGAGAGTGGTAAAGGCAAGGATCCCACGGAAGACGACGACGACATGGCTTATCAGGAGCCCCACAATCACATCGCCGTCATATTCGGGGGCTCCTTGGCCTACAAATCCCGTAGGGACTTGAAGGAGGCCGCGCGGGAGGTTGGCCACATCGCCCAAGGCAAGCCACCCGTGCAACAGCTCAGGTGGTCTGAGCTGCCTATCACGTTCTCCAAGGATGATTGTCCCCTTGGAATGACTAAACCCGAAGCTCCGTTGGTCGAAGTCTGACCATCGAGAACGCAAAAGTCGGCGGGTTCTCGCCGACGGCGAAGCTCCTCGACCTCATATCTGTTAAGGTCCCGGACGAGATGCAGTCCTCGTTCTAAGATCAAGAGCATCATTGTCCGTTCTTTGGGATCGTCCACGCACCTCGATCAAGCCTTTGGGCGGATCGTCTTGCCCGTGACCTTCGGGGACACCATGAACTTCAGACCGAGCTAGTCAATTTCAAGTCGTGGACTTGTGTCGGCCCTATAACGCCATTCTTGGCAGACCGGCCCTTTCCAGGTTCATGGCCGCCACGCACCACGCCTACCAATGCCTGAAGGTCCCCGGGCCGAAAGGCGTCATCACCATAAAAGGCGACCACAGGGCGGCCCTGAGCTGCGATGAGAAGTCCCTCGACATGGTCGGCAGCTGCCCCAGCGTGGCCCAGGCCAAGCGCCGGCGCCTTCCCGACCTAAAGTTACCCTCGGCCGGGGAGAAACCAAGCGGTCCCCTCAGCGAGGCCGACCCGGCCAAGGTTCTCCATTTGGGGTCTTCCTTAGACCCCAAATAGGAACTCGAGCTCATCACCTTCCTCCGGAGGAACTCGGACGTGTTCGCCTGGGAGCCGTCCGATATGCCCGGGGTCCCAAGGGAGGTGATCGAGCACAGGCTAGCCGCCGGCTGCAAAAGACCGGTCTGGCAGAAGCTCAGCGATTTTCCCGGAGAAACAGTAATAATCCGGAGGAACTCGACAAGCTCCTCAAGGCCGCCGTCGAGAAGTCGGGCACAGAGTGGTAGCAAACCCGGTCATCGTCAAAAGAAAGGGGCAAATGGCGCATGTGTGTCGACCACACCGCTTGAACAGCTGCGTGCCCCAAGGACAACTTCCCTTTGCGGCGCATTGACCACCGGTAGACGCGACGGCGAGTCCTGTGTAATGAGTTTTTGGATGCCTATTCGGGCTATCATCGATTGGCTTGTTTCGGGGGGAGGAGAAGACTTCCTTCATCAAGCCCTTCGGCACGTTCTGCTACACGACCATGTCCTTCGGTCTGCGGAACGCGGGGGCGACCTTCTAGCGCTTGATGCAAAAGACTTTCCAGCGGCAGATAGGCCGGAACCTGGAAGTTTATGTAGATGATATCGTAGTTAAGACTAAAATCCCCTCAGGCCACGTGTCCGACCTTGAGGAGACCTTTTGTAACCTCCGAAGGCATCGAATAAAGCTTAACACCGAAAAGTGTATTTTTGGTGTAAGATCAGGCAAAGTACTCGGGTACATCATCGGGCCGCAGGGCATCGGTGCCAACCCGGAGAAGATCGAAGCCATCGAGAGGATGCGTCCCCCGAGATCGGTAAAGGAGGTGCAGACCACGGACGGACGAATGGCATACTGAGCCGCTTCATTTCGGTCGGCGAAGAAGCGCCTACCCTTCTTTAAGGCGCCCGCAAACACGATGGTTTCATCAGACGACGAGGCTAATCGTTCCTCGAGGAGCTAAAGCGGTACTGCCGACCCTCCGATCTTGGCCATACCGAGGTCGAGGAGCCACTCTTGTTGTACTGCGAAGAACGCCCACGCCGTAAGCGCGAGATCGGTGGTAGAGCGAGAAGGGACGCAGCGTCCGGTGTACTACGTCAGCGAAGTGTTGCACGGGCCAAAGGAGCGTTACCCAGAGGTCCAGAAGCTCCTATACTCACTGCTCGTAGCCTCGAGGAAGTCGCGCCACTATTTCCAAGCGCCGAGGTCGCTCATCCCGACCGGCTTTCCACTTAGGAGATCCTAAGAAATCTAGACGCCACGGTATGGGATAGCGAAGTGGGCCATGGAACTAGCGAGTTCGATATCCACTTCTCTGCCGCACCGCGATCAAATCTCATATTCTAGCGCTTCGTGGTGGAATGGACGAACCCAAATAACCCACCACCAAGGACCATGAATCGAGGCGGTCATTGGACCATGTATTTCGACGGGTCCCGAGCTTTGACGCTTCGGGTGGCGTTATTTGGTATCCTCGGGGGACCAGCTCCAGTACATCATTCAATTACACTTCCCCGCAACGAACAATGCGGCGGAGTACGAAGGCCTCTTGGCCGGCCTACGAGCGTCCAAGGCGCTCGGAGTCCAGGCTGACTGTGAAAGGCGATTCACAGCTGGTCGTCAACCAAGTCAACAAGGAGTATCAGTGTTCCGATCGCTCAATGGCGCTTTACTTGGTTGAGGTCAGGAAGATGGAGCGGTACTTCAGAAATTTCGAAGTACTCTACATCCCCAGGAAGGATAATTCCCTGGCCGACCAACTTTCCAAGGTCGGTTCCTCGCAGATGCCCGCCCCTCCGGAGGCGCTAGTCGAGCATCTGCACAAGCCCTCCATTCCCTCTGTAGAGGAGGCACCAACACAGATGCCCGCCCAGCCCGGGGTGCTAGCCGAGCATCTGCAAAAGCCCTCCATTCCCTCTGAAGAGGAGGCGCCAGAGACGTGCGGCGACGTCTCCTTCCTCGAGCAAGGTGCGGATTGGATGGCGCCATTCGTCCAATATTTCGCCCACGGGACATTGCCCAAGGAAGAAGCCGAGCGTTCCCGGCTGCAAAGGCGGTCATCCGTCTACAAGCTAGTAGACGGCGCCCTATACCGCAAAGGGGCACTTGGAGTCTTCTCCAAGTGCATATCTCGGGAAGAGGGCCGCCTCCTCGAGATATCCATGAAGGAACGTCACGAGCCCACTCGTCCTTTCGGACGATCGTGAGCAAGCGTTCGGTTGGGATACTATTATTAACCGCGCTAAGACGACGCCGTAATCGTGGCGACCTGTCGGGCGTGCCAGTTTCACGCCCGTAAATCCCACCAAATGCGTCGCTACCGCAAACCATTCCACTCTCATGGCCATTCTCGACCTGGGGGGCTGACATTCTCGGGCCTTTCCCCCGCGGTCGAAAGGGTTGCAAATTCTTGCTCGTCGCCATCGACACTTTCTCTAAGTGGATCGAGGCCGAGCCCGTATCAACCATCTCGGCTCAAGCGGCCAAACGGTTTTTTCGCAGCAATGTGGTGACACGCTTTGGGGTACCCAATCGCCTCATCACGGACAACGGCACCAGTTCACCAAAGGAGTCGTTTCAAGCCCTCTTGCGAAGATATCGGCACAAAAATCGCTTCGCCTCAGTAGCTCACCCGCAGAAAGCAACGGAGCGTAGAGCGCCAACGCCAATTACTCAAGGGATCAAGAAAAGAGTCTTGAGGAACTTTCCGACAAGGCGGTTCATGGGTGGACGAGCTCTCTTCCGTCCTTTGGTCGTTGCAGACGACCACCGCAAGCCGAAGCTCTGGCGAAACACCCTTCCAAATCGTCTATGGTGCCGAGGCCGTCCTTCCCGCCAAATCGTGCTCGGGTCACCAAGAGTGAACTCGGCGACGACATCCACCAAGGGCGCGAACGCCGCCTTGACCTCGACCTTGCCGAAGAAGCTCGTCTAAAGGCACGACTCGGCCGGCCGCCTACCAAGAAACCCTCCGCAAACTTCGCAGCGCGCGTTCGTCCTCAAGGCTGCGGTCGGCGACCTCGTCTGTGTGGATTCAGACACATCGAAGGCCAACAAACTCTCCCCCAAATGGGAGGGACCATTCACGGTCGTTTCGGTGTCACGCCCGGGGGCTGTCCGCCTCGCAACGGAGGATGGCCGCGAGCTCGCCAGTTCATGGAACATCGACCAGCTACGCAAATTCTACGTCTAAAAAGCTCTCTGCGTTATATTGTAAATTAGCGACCTTTTGCATCAGTGCAACGTTTGTTCGCCTAAACGCTTCTCGCTTTCTCGTACAAGGTGCATGGTCGCTACTCACCATGTCCGTCCACCATGCGCCGCAAATGTTAAGAAGTGTCCGGACACGTTCGTTTTTCCCCCACCGACCTAACCTACGCCTGTCGCCCGGATAAGGTGGTTTGAGGGCCGCTTTCTCTCTCTCTCTGCGAAATGGACTCGTACTCGCGTCCTAGAATGTCGACTTCCATTCGCAATGGGGCTCGGTAGGAATGAATTATCAGCGCTAAGACATTTTTGCCGAAAACACACTCGCCTTCAAGCATTGTTTGCGTCGCAAGTGGTTTTTGGCTTCGACTAAAACCGGCTTATGTACCCACACTACGCCTATCTCGCAACTTTTTTTGCAGCAAAAGCGATAGAGGACCAAAGAAAAACATCATCACAAAGCGCATCATTCAAGCAAATATCATTACATTTCCAACGAAGTATAATTTTACACACCAGCGTCGTCCTCTAAGCGCCATGAGAGCTTCTCATCAGTCGGCCACCTTGGTCTCGGTGTCGATCACCTTCACGGGCGTCGCGACCTTGCGGGCCTCTTGGCTGTCGCTCGACTTCGTCTTTATCCTGGTCGGCGAGGCGGCGGCTGTCTGCCTGCCCGCCTGTGTCGGCCACCTTGACTTCGAGGCCCCGAGCATGCTGCTTCTCTTGCTCAAGCCTTTGCTCGAGCCCAAGGGCCTTGTCCCGGCTGACGGCCAGATCCTTCTCCAACTGGCCGGCCCTCTGCTTCGCCCGGTCTAGCTCCTCCTCGGACCAGTGCGACGCCTCAAGCTCGGCCGCCTTGGTCTCAAGGGTCCGGGCATGCTGCTTCTCCTGCTGAAGCTCTTGCTCAAGCCCGAGGACCTTGCTCCAGCTTAGAGAAAGGCGCCCCTCCGCCAGGCCTGCGGTCTTTTTCCACTGCTCCAGCTCTTGCTCGAGCATGAGCACCTTCTTCTCGGAGGCAGCAGCATCATCCTGGGCCCGACGGGAGGCAGACCTTTCTTGCTCGAGCTCTCGCTCAAGACCAAGGACATGCCCTTTGTCTCGTGACCTTTTGCTCTACTCATGCACCTCTTCACCATTGTAGCATCTATGAGCTTGAGGTCGGTCACCTTTTCCTCTAGCCTCGTGACCCGGGCTTCGCTTTCTTCGTAAAATTGGGCCAAGGAGGCGGGGACGATCAACACCTCTTCGAAATTGGCTAGGGTCCTTTTGAGAAGCTGCCGAAAGAGGAAACTCTAAGCAAAACCCCACAAAAATCGGAGAGGAAGGATCATCGCGGCAGCAGTTCCTTACCTTAGCAACATCGATCTTGCAGTTTCACGGAATCGCTCAAAATCTCCCCTTTGAATATCATCCGGCTTCGGCAAGGGGGAACGTACGAGCCCGGAATCCTTAAAGAGGGGCGGGTTGTCCGAGGATGACGAATCTTCCCCCCGAGCCTGGCATTCGCCATGGGGCACTAGACCCCACTCCTGAGCGGCGCTCTCGCTCGGGGACTGCTCGCTATCCGCCCGAGCAGGTCGCTCACTCGGGGCAGGCACCCTCTCGTCTCGAAAGCGCCGCCCGGGGAGCTCAGCATACGACAGCGATCTCTTCGACCGTCGCCACGGGGTCGACCTCCTCGCCTCCCTCCGTTCCCCCGGCCATCACAAGGTCTGCGGCCTCGGAGAGCAAGCCCTCTAAAGCATAATACGCAAGCTCGTAAGCCATTTTGCGGCAGTCCGGGAGGGCCCTACGAGCTATCAACGCCCACGTCAGGAGAGTGGGGTTAGCTCGGTAAAAGACAAAAAGCGAAGAGAAAAATCAAAACAAGGATAAAACCGACGCTCACCTTTGGCGGGCCTCCTTCACGCCATGGTAGGTCCACCGCCGAGATCACCACTCGGCCCTCTTCTCGGCGGCTCGGGTAATCTTCGCCCGACTTGGGGTCGACCGCCCATGTCGGCCTCCTCTAGCGTTGCCTCCAGATGCTCGGGTTCCGTCGCAAGAGGCTTCGCGACCAACGATCCCAAACTCGAGCCTTAGAGGCTCGCGCAAGTTGGTCGCCGCCTCGGCGAGCTCCCTCCTCCTCGCCTCCGACGTCTGCACCATTCTTCGATCAATCGCCCCTCGCGCGATTTGTTGATTTGAACTTCGAGCTATAATTCTTGACCAAAGCCTCAGCGGCTTACCTCCTCCTTCCGGTCAACAGACTCGAGATGTCGCCGGAGGGTCCCGGCAGCAGTGCGTGCCTCTTCGACGATCGGTGCTTGCTTGAGGCGCGGTTAGTCTCTTGCTCCTTCCCTTTTTGCCTTAGCGCGGCGCTGAACCTTACCTTGCCACCGGCTTTGGCTTTTAAGGTCGGCTCGCCACTCGAGGCAAGCTTCTCGCCAGGGGAGCATGACCCGTCAACAAAGCACGATACGGTCCCAGCGGCGCCTTGCAGAAGACTCGGATGTTCTCCCGAGCATGAAAGGCGGGAGACTCTTACCCTGCTGCCCTTTCGAACACGTTCGGCGGACTGGCGTTCTTCTCGAGCTCCTTGCCCTTGGGGGTCCGAACATCTCGCGACCCTCTTCTCCACCTAGTCGAGGCAGGCCGGTATCGTGTCGCACAAAGATGTCATCACGAGTCCGAAAGCAGCGATGAAGCAAGACTATCACGAGTCGGGAGGGCATACCGAAGTCGACTTCACGGGTGAGGTCGCCCCACCCGTGATTTTGAAGAAGGGATGCTCTCTCCTCCGCAGAGGGGATATCCTATTCCGGAGAAAGTCACGGACGATGTCGCGCCCAGAGAGCCCCATGGTCGCGAGCTCGTGGATCGTCATCAAGATCCGCTCTCATCGGGATCGGTGGCGGTATGGCGTCTCGATGGCGGCGCCGCCTCCCAGATAGCGCAGGAGTCATCTGCGGCTTCGCAGTAGAACCAATGGTCGGCCCACCCAGCGACGAGTCCTTGAGAGTAAAGATGGGGAACTCAGACAGGCGGGCTGGCCATAGCGAAGTAAAGAGAGCGGTGGGGAAGACCAGCGGTCTGAAAAACATTGTAGAAATGCAAGAAGAGGCTTGGCGTGGGAAGGGTACCCACGAAGCCTTCACAGAGGTGGGCTAAGAGGTTCAACACAAGGATGGAATTGGGGTTCGGATGAGTGAGCTCACACCGCATTGTCGAGCACGCCCCAAGGAACTCGCTCTCCGTGGCAATGAGCCCGTTGATTTGTGTAGAGGTCGCACGAGACTATCTCGTCGTCAGGCAACGCTGGGCTCCTCGCTCTCCGGGATCCTCCTGTATGGGCGTCTAGGTACCCGAAGCTCCTCCAAAACCGGAGCCTCTCCGCCGTGATCTTGCTTCGCCTCAACCGCGCCATGGGAGGACTCGGAAGATGAGCTGCCGCAGAGAGAGAAGGAGCTCTGAGGTTGTCAAGGGTCTTTATGGAGTTCTTATCGCGAGCAATAAGAGTAAAGGAAGGAAGGCGAATGAAGCGCCCCGCCAGATTATTTCAGGCGAGGAGCCGAAAAGGGTCGGTAACGGCAATGATTGCCGACGCTGGCGATACGTCCCCGGCGGTCTGACCAGCGCATGATCCCGAAGAGAAACCGCGAATCGCACCACGACGCTTCGCGGGGAAGGAACCGCTCCAATTTTTCCCGCGCACCCCTCACGAGCGCTATTTTGCTCGGGCCCCGGCCGAGCACGCTCGGTCTCGCGGGATCGCACCTTTACCCGAGCATGGTTGCTCGGATGCCGCGGCAGTTCTTCGCCGCTCGACTCCAATCCTCTCTGAAAGTCTAAGAGGCTTAAGGCGGAGGCCTTGGTACGGCCTTTTCCCCCTTTAGCCTCGGGGGCTAGCTGTCGGGGATTGGCTACACTGTACCGGTACGACCATCCGAAGCTCGGGACTAGGCCGACCATGCTCTTGCCCGGATGTCGCCTGCGAGGCCGACCTTCGGACTAGCCCGCTCCACGGAACTACCCGCCCGAAGCGAGCCAAGCCCGGGGCCCGCGACAAGCGACGTGGCATTAAATGCCACACTCGAGGGATCGCCGCCGGAGACTACTGTTGCCACGGTCGGCGCCGACT
The DNA here is from genome assembly GCA_036346375.1 of Guadua angustifolia. Taxonomy (NCBI): domain Eukaryota; kingdom Viridiplantae; phylum Streptophyta; class Magnoliopsida; order Poales; family Poaceae; genus Guadua; species Guadua angustifolia. The sequence goes on along the minus strand of CM070521.1, from coordinate 2,229,311 downwards.
TGGTCAATACCATCGCGCCCACGCCCCCGTCGTGGTGCCGGCGGCGGCGCGACCATCGCCGCCGCGTCGCCCTCTCGCAGAGAACGCCTCGTAATTATTGACTTGTCTCTCAGAATTTCCTACAAATACCCCCGCACAATGTATTAGGGTTGGACCTTCAGACTACACCCATACTTGCACACCCCGCTTGCTCACGGAGCCCCTAGCATTGATCGGGCCCCGGCAAGTGCTTTGTAACCTGCTGTTTTACCGGCAATCATCGGACGAGGGTTATTATCTCCCCATGAGAGGCCCAACTGTAAAAACGCCCCCGAAGTTCTCTGGTTGTCCCGCTTGCCTCGACCCGTAGCTCGGCACGCCCTTGGACGTACGACCCTTGCGGGAAAGGGGCCTAAAGTTGATCACTCATTCGACAAGTAAGCTCGGTGAAGGACCCCCTGTCCCGAATCGCCGACAACTCCAATATGATTAAAGTAAGTATGTGCATATTATATCCAAGTCAATCATATTTATGCACATATACATGTGGAGTTTATTCTATAGTTGATGATTTAGAGTAATGATCATTTCCATACAATTTACATATAATGGATCATTACTTTTCATCAACGTGAGTATATGAAAACTTGTGTAGTTGATATATACTCATATCAATTTAAATGATAATTTAAATTGAGTTCATTTGTCTCATTAATCATTAAAGAACACTTCATCATGTGTTGATGGTGTTTTGTGATTAATTAAGGACAATGAATAGTTCTTAAGTATAATAAAGCATGAGTTGCATTATTGTACTTAAGACACAATTAAATCATTTCAATTGATTTAGGTTGTGCTCAATTGATCTAAAGGCATCCATTATGTGTTAATGGAGTGCAAGAGATAATTGAGACAACCGTGCATCTTGGACTAACTATTTTATGAGTTGTGATTGAGTTAGATCCAAAGATGGATGAGATGATAAAGAAGTGGAGTTGAGTGATAATCCCGGGGGAGCATTAAGTGAAGATCATAAAGACCCCAAAGGGGATTGCTTGCGCGGCGGCGAAGGTATAATTAGATAGGCTAAGGACTTTATAGTCTTTGAGTCTAAGGTTTTTATCGCCGTGCTATTAAGAGGGGTCGTTCCCTTTGCTTGAGCTTCATCATGTGTTGATGATCTCATTCCGCGTTCACTCGAGCTCAAACCATTTGATTTGGTTTTTGCATATGGGTTAACCATTTGGCATGTGTTGCAAATGTGTTAAGCCTATGCTTGGTTGTTTTGCATTATGCTCTGATTTGCATGTGTTGCAAAGATAAAAGAGTATATGCATTTGGTTTTCGCATTATGCTTTGATTCGCATGTGTTGCAAATAGGATAAGCTAATGCGTTGGCTTTTGCGTGAAGTTCATTTTTGCATGTGTTGCAAAGGTTGAAGCTTCATGCTTTGGTTTCGTACAAAACAATCTTTCAAAATCTTGTGGTTGCTTGGAGCTAAGTTTTGCATGTGTTGCAAAAGGAGAGAGCTCAAGCATGATTTGATGTTTGTGTGTTTGTTTAGGAGCTAGAGGCTTGCATGTGTTGCGAGTAAAGAGCTCATACGTGTGATTTGGTTTTAGTTGATGTTTGGTTTTGGTGTTGCATGGGACTAGAGAATTGCATGTGTTGCAATTAGAGAGTTCATGCACCTTGATTTGATGTTGCTTGGAGCTAGACTTTTGCATGTGTTGCAAAGAGTAGTGCTCAAGCATGAAATGTGTTTATTGCGTTATTTGCAAGTTCGTTGTGCGAATAAACTGAGGTTTATGAGTCCGGAATCCCGAGAGCATGTGAATGGGGCTTGCAACGGGTGTTGGCAAGTTGACCGGGTCTTGTGTTGACCTTCACATGGCTAGGGGGATTAATCTCATAAACTCGAGTTTGATTTGATTAATACGTTTTGCAAATAGATCTTGAGTTGATCGCGAAATGTGTTTTTGCAATTTGGTTGAAATTCTTTGAGCGTGAGCTAAGTTGGTGCAAATGTGTTTTGCACGTGTATATGATCATGTGTTGATCATCCTTGAGGCTCAAAGAATAAAGTTGGTTTTTGGAGAAATGGATTTGGAGTTCGATTTCCTGGTTTTCTCTCATGCGGTAGATTACTGGGCCTTGCTTATGATAATACATAAGTCTTGATACTACGGGTTAAGCCGCCAGTAGCTATTTGGCGAATCGAGTGTTTTCTTTTGCGTGGCAAGATCTGCTCGGTGGGAGCGGTAGTATCATGAAGTCGGTACTACTGCCCTCGAGAGGCTAGAGTCTGGGATATATGGTTGGGCAATGGACTGTTGGAGTGAGGCGGTACTCTGCCCTTAGAGGCGATAGTACCAAGACTTTGTCGATTCGCCCATTTTGCCCCCAAACGGCTAGTTTTCTTGTGGGGGGCTATATATACCCCCTTGGGGGGCTTGGGGCAGTGGTTGCTGGCATTGTTGAGGGTGTGGGAGTTGTGTGCATGTGTTGCTCTTCTCCATTTGCCTCTTGAGCTTAAGAGTGAGACTAATTGCATTTGTTGCAATTAGGAAGTGGTTTGGGTACCTCTTGTGCATGTGTTGCACTTGAGGAGGTCTTGTGCATGTGTTGCACTTGGTGATCACCGAGGCGCGATTTGTTGTGCCCGGTGAGGTTCAAGCGAAGGAGCGGCTTGTTACTCTTGGAGGTTGCCGCCTCCTAGACGGCGTGGAGTCGTCTTGGAGCTCTCGAGTGTGAGAAGCCCCGAAGTTTGTGAAGGTTCGGGTTGAGCCTCGCTACGAGCGTGAAAAACCACGACTAGTGGAAAGAGGCGGGTGCTCGGCGGGAGCCGGTCCAAGTGTGGGCTAGCCTCAACGTGGACTAGGGGAGACCGGCAAGTCTCCGAACACCACGGAAAAACATCGGTTGTCCCTTGTCTCTTTACTTTCAAGTATTTACCTTGTGCATATTATTGATTGCTTGAATGTATTAGAATTGCTTAGTATTAATTGATTGTTCAATTTAGCAATTCTAGTGTAGAGACTTATTTTAGTTAGTGCACTAGTGAGCCTAGTTGATTTAGGCTTTAATTGTCAAAACCTATTTATCGCTTCCGCATATATATTTGATTAGGTTTTGACATAGGGGTTGATTTGAGCGAATTGCTTATTGAGCGATCGAATTTTGTAAAACGCCTATTCACCCCCCTCTAGGCGCATCCTCGACCCTACAACGAGGTGATCACCGGGAGCGCATTCGTTGTGCTCGGTGAAGTTCGAGCGAAGGAGCGGCTTGTTACTCTTGGAGGTTGCCGACTCCTAGACGGCGTAGGCGTCGTGTGCGGGAGCTCTCAAGGTGTGAGAAGCCCCGGCAAGTTTGTGAAGGTTCGGGTTGAGCCTACGCGCAAGCGTGAAAAACCACGACTAGTGGAAAGAGGCGGGTGCTCGAGCGGGAGCCGGTCCAAGTGTGGGCTTGCCTCAATGTGGACTAGGGGAGACCGGCAAGTCTCCGAACACCACGGAAAAACATCGTTTGTCTCTTGTCCCTTTACATTTAAGCATTTACATTCTTGATATATTATAGGTTGCTTGATTAAATTAGAATTGCTTAGTATTGTTGATTAGTTCAATTTAGGAATTCTTACATAGAGATATAATTTAGTTAGTGCACTAGTGAGCCTAGTTGTTTTAGGCTTTAAATTGTCAAAACCTATTTATCGCTTCCGCATATATAATTGATTAGGTTTTGACATAGGGGTTGATTAGAGCGAATTGTTTAGTGAGCGATCGAATTTCAGAAACGCCTATTCACCCCCTCTAGCGCATCCTCGACCCTACACACGCAGGTCGCCGCCGGCGAGAGGGCTGATCACCACCGCTCGTCGAGGTCGCCACGTGGCCGGGCCGTGACAGAACTGATCGCCACCGCCGCCAGCCGCCACGGGCCGGTGGTTCGACGGTAGGGCTCGATCGCCCGCTTGCCGCCAAAGCCGCCACGTGGGCAGCCGCCCGGTGAGAGGGCTGATCGCCACCGCCGCCATGCCGCCATGTGGGCGGTGCCCCGCGAGAGGGCTGATGTCGCCACGTGGGTCGGCGCCGGCGAAGGGCCCTATTCGCCACTGTTCGCCAAAGCCGTCACGTGGGCGCTTGTCGGGCGAGAGGGCTCGATCGCGACTGCCGCATGGCCGTCTTGGTCTTACTTGTCTTGTGGAGAGGTACCTGGCGTAAAGTACGCCGACAATGCGGTATCTATTTTCACGTATTTGGTATCATATTGATTTCACTCCGTATCCGCTTCGAATTCGTTACCAATATTATCTATGCTGTATTTGTATCCAGTTTTATCCATATCCGACTCCAAGTCTAAGAAAAAATATATTTTAGAATAAGAAAAGAACTGTATCCGACTGAATCCGAACAGATTGTACCTCTAGTCATCCGACTGAATCCGAACAGATTGTACCTCTAGTCATGCCTAAGCTAGAGATGACAGTTTTACCTATGGGTTTAGGTACCTGTGGGTACCCGACCCGATAAGGGTATGCACGGGTAGCACTTCAGATCTATGGGTTTTCGAATTTGAATACCTAATAAGGACACATGATGTGTGTGGGTATCAATTTGTATCGATGGGTATTCTATAACATGTGGGTCTCACTTTTTATAAGATATATATTAGAAAATTAAAACTGTAACTATCTAAATGAGAGGTTGAGACACATATAAGGCTTTAAAAGGCAATACTATGTTCATAAACTTGTTGAGCATACATCATGCTCTGAATTTATTTTGCACATATCATACTCTGAATTTGTTGTGTATATATCATGCTTTTTCTTTTAGACGATGCTTTATTATATATTGACATATCTACTATCATTGTAGTAATAAGTGTTAAGTGTATTCTATGTGATTAAGTTAAATACAGATCAATTGAGTTTTGTATCTTATCTTAGTTATTGAATGAGCTTACATATCAATGTCCCACATTTTACTCTAATGCTTATCATTTTATTCATCGAAACCAAATACAAAATCTATGAAAACACATTTGTTTCTATAAAACACTATGGAATGGTATAGTATTTGTCATCAAATATCTTATATGTACTCACTTAAACTTGCAGTATCATTTGTCAACTATAGGCCATCATGATGTGCTAATTAAATAAAATAAACTGGCGTATCACTGATCATCTATAGCTCATGTTAACTCTCTGTTTTCAGCATAGCCTGCTACCCATGGGTACCCATTAGATATTAGGTACCCATCGGGTTTGGGTATCAGCACATATATATGTACCCGATAAGTTTAATGGGTTTAAATGGATAACATGATTTTGGATTTTGAGTTTGAGCGGGTAGCAGTTGTACCCAAATATACCCATCTGATTGCCATCTCTAACCTAAGCCGACTGCTCACATGCACTTATCACCACCAAGTGCCGATGCCACAGCACTTGACGTCTACCATGTGGCGCAGCACGTTGGAAGGTTGCTATGCTTTACCAAATCTTTTTTTTTTTTTCTAAACTTGCTTAAGGTTATATCATCAAAATTGAAAAAAAAAACACTTTGGCTACTAAAATAAATTTTATTATATTTTTTTAGTCAATAACACATGGAACCTAAGTAGCGAGAAATTTTTTTATCATAGGTATAACTATCAATGAAATAGATACTAACTCGATCAAACTGCACTAAACTGGATTAATTGAGGCGTGACAAAATGTGCGATGAAGACTGGGAATGAACCAAACCGCTCCTTCGTCTACTCGCAATTGCCAAAAGCAACAGAGAAAACTTAGGGGAAAAAAGCCAGAAAACCCTAGCGGCTGGATGGCAACCGGCGACGGCGAGGTGCTAGGCGATGCGGTGGCTGAGGAGAGGGACTGGTCGGAGCTGACGCCGGTGTGCCTGGCGGAGGTGTTCTCGCGGCTCGGCCTGGAGGACCTGTGGCGCGGCGCCATGGCGTGCTGCCGTTCGTGGCTGGACGCCGCGCGCTCCCGCCCGTCGCTCTTCGCCGCGCTCGATCTCGACCCGGCCTTCGAGTCTGTCGGCGCCGACGCCGCCGAGTGGTGGACGCCCGCCTTCCAGCGCCGCGTCGACGCCATGCTCCGCTCCGCCGCCTCGCTCGCCGCGGGGGAGCTCCGCGAGGTCCGTGTTCGACATTGCTCCGACGACGCCCTCATCTTCGCTTCCGAGAGGTGCGTGGAATCTTTGATTTGTTAGAGCTGATGGAGATGGTGAGTTCGTGCGGCCAAACGTTTGTGCAAGATTGGGGCTTGTGTATCCGTAAGTACTGGCATTTCCATTGAAATGTAGAGTCCATGAAATCTTTGATCTGTTAGAAGCTCAGATTGCCTGGAACGATGTATCTGCAATTCGGTGCACCTTTTGCAACCATAGCGCCTTCCTAAAAATGTTTTTTTTCCCCAAAGTTATACTGGGTGACCTACATATACGCTGATATTAAGTAAGGATGTGGATCTTCTTGGACCCTCCAGATTGAAGAAGATGAGATCTTCTTGATTTGCATGATGGCTGTACGCTCAATTTCTCATTATGGTTGTTGGATAGCTGTTGTTGTGGTTACAAGACCAAACAATAAGAGATGGGGTCCCCGAAGGGGTTATGCTCGGAGACTCAGAAAGGGGGACGAGTGGATGGATTATTCTTTATTGCCTTCTCTTCTTTCTTAGTAGCTGCTAAGTGTTATTATAATCAAGCCCCCACAAGGCCCCTAGGTTAATAGGGGCCCCATGGTACTTTCCCCCTAGGCTAGCTAGAACGTAGACCTCATGATGACTGCTCGCGGGGCCTCGAGTCCTCCTTGGGATCCTGCCGAAGGGGCTCGGTACCCCCTTTCAGCAGAGGTAATTGACCCTTCTTGGGCGTCCCAAAGGCTCTTGGTGCTTCCTTCGGTAGGGGGGTTTGACCCCTCAGCGGCACTCCGAAGGGGTCTGCATCCTCTTCGGCATAGTCCCGAAGGGGTTTTGCCACCCCTTCAGTCTGGAGGTTCCCCTCGGGGTCTTGCCATGGGATGACTGACTGAGCTCTTGTGGTGTGCTGTTCCCCAGTGTTGGTCCCTTGCTGGGCTGTAGGGTGCGGTCGCTGTTCCTCCAATAGTTGGCATAAGGGGCTTATATTATTATCTGTCCCTATGTCATCTTGGCCCTTGGGTCCTGATTCTTTGATTTTATTCCCTTTGCGATGGCAAAAATATGTACATGGGACTGGAAAACCATTGTGAACTTTTTGATCTTTTGGGACAAAACATGTTACTTGTAACTCTGGTATTGCCTTATCTGATAAAAAACGTCCTCTTAACTTTGCTTGCGCTGTTATGTTATGTTAGAATCATTATGCTATTTTTATTTGTTTCTACAGTAAAGTGGCTCGAATCATACTTACTTGGCTATGTTAGATCTGTGTCCTAGTTTGTTTACTGTTCTTGTTGGGGGAAGTTATGTTATTTCTGTAGGTCGCAGGGTAAAAGTAGAAGATGTTTTGTTTGGGTCCTTATACCTAAGGTAATTCCTAGTGCAATCTCTTTGATTGGATTTTACATGTCATTATTAATGAGTTATTCCGGTACCATCTCTTCACTTAGATTTTACTTGTCATTATGAGTGAGTAACTCTGCTGCCATTTCTTGAATTGTATGGGAAGTTAAGTTCTGAGTTCATTCATTCGTATGCAGGTCTCAAAAACTCAGTATCCTTTCCATCAGAAGCAGCCCGAATGTAAGTGATCGATCAATGCTCACTGTTGCATCATGCTGCCCTATGCTTACAGAATTGGACATCAGCTACTGCTATGAGGTTTCATACAAGTCACTGGAGTTGATTGGTCAGAACTGCCCGAACCTCATGGTCCTCAAGCGGAACATACTCAATTGGCTTGATTCATCAGAGCATGTTGGAATAGTCCCTGATGATTATCTAAGAGAATGCCCCCAAGATGGTGACAGGGAAGCCATTGCAATTTCGAAGTTCATGCAAAAGCTTAAGCATCTTGTGCTTAGGTTCTCAAAGCTTTCTGTTGTTGGCCTCAACTCTATCTCAGGAGGATGCAAGGAATTGGAGGTTCTGGATCTGTTTGGCTGTGCAAATTTGACAAGCAGGGGAATAGAGCAAGCTGCTGCTAATCTGAAGAATCTGGAGACACTAGTGAAGCCCAACATTTACATACCGAGGTCCTCCTTCCACATGGGGAGGTATGGGCACTGGCAGTTGTACGACGAAAGGTTCCAGACAAATGTATTTCAGATATAAAATGTAGCCTCAAGGGTCACCTCAGGTGTTCCCTTTGACCCATGGCTTATGCTTGCTAGCATGCATGGTGGGTGTGTTTGTTTCGAGAATAATAACAGTTGTGCCTTGTACTGTTTTACTCATCTTAACCGAATATACATGAAAGATGGTTGTGCTTGAGCTATTTGTAAAATTATATGCAATAATAAGCTGTGGTTTTATCTATGTGACTAATTGTCAATGGTTTCTTGCGAGAAATCTGTTCCGACACTTTGCATCTGTTTTCTCCCATTTATTTTGAGATTTGAGAGCATAGCTGATATTTGTTTATGCGATGTGTCTGAAATTAAATAGATATTTTGTACGAGGAATTATGTGTACGCAACTGTCGAAAATCCTCAGTTCAAAGCATCTGAGCTGGGTGAATAGTCCATCTGTGTTATCTTTAGATCATTGTGCTTGGTTGATCCTGGAATAATGGCATAACTTATGCTCACGTAACATGGTTTGTTTTATTCGATGCTGATTCAAAGCACCTTTGGCGCATGGCTGTCATCTATGTATCAGCAATACGCGATACTACTATGTCGACACTGGTATAGCGACACGCAATTTCTTAAAAGCAAGGATTTATCGATACAATTATTATATATGTATTTAAAAGATAAAAAAATGTTGATTATATATGTATTTAAAAGATAAAAAAATGTTGATTATATATGTATTTAAAAGATAAAAAAATATAAGAGGGAGAAGACGATGGTGGCTTGCGGAGGGAGAAGGTGGCTGCAAGATTGCAGAGGGAGAAGATAGTGGTGGCGGCAAGTAGGCTAGGTGGCAGGCTAGCTGATGAGGGAGAAGGAAGGGGGAAGCGTTGACGGCTTGCAGAGGGAGAAGGTGACGATGGTTTGTAAAAGGAGAAGACGGCAGCGAGATTGCAGAGGGAGAAGGTGACGATGGCCGGTAAGCTAGGTGGAGGGGGGTGGCAGCGGCGGTGAGACTACAGAGGGAGAAGGGAGGGGAGGTAGTGACGGTAAGATTGGAGAGAAAGGAGGCTGCAACAGCCTACAGGTTTGGTGGAGGCTAGAGGGGCGATTGTGGACTTGCGGCTAGTAGTAGTTGTTGATCAGTTGGGTAGAGGGCAGCGGCTAGGGCTATAAAAAAGGATCGAGACTCTCAAGCTTGGCTCGCTCTCGGCTCGATTTAAACTCTAAATGAGCCAAGCTTGAATTTGATCCTGAGCTCTTATAGCTCGCGAGTATGATAAATTTACAAATTACTTGTTAAAAATTACTACATGTTAACTTTTACTAAGCTTACTTGAGCCGAGCTCGAGCTTGAATATTTTTTATTATTGAAAAATAGTGCATATTGAATTGTTGATTGTTACCGAGCTTACTCGAGCTGAGCTCGAGCTTAGGACCAGGCTCAAAGCCCAACTCAAGCTGGCTCGAGCTTGACTCATTTATAGGTGTAGTGGCGGGTGCTGGGTTTCGGGATTTTAGAAAAAATCAGCGGTAGGAGAGTTGGCTAAGTGAAATGAGTGAGAGAGAGATGGAGGGGGTGGGGTAGATTTTAGGGTTAGATGAGATGGTTTGGATGGGGCTTTTTTTGGGCTTTGTGCTTTGGATCTAGAAGTATCGAAGAGTATGGATCGGGGTTATTTTTATTAAATTTAAATGATGAATTTCACTAATCTTTTTTGATACCACATCGTGAAGGATCGTGGAGGATTGCTATATCAGATACGTATCCATTACCAATACGGAAGTTTTTCAGAGGATCGGCGATTTATAGGCTGTCTATCTTTCTGACTCTTTTCTCCAGTTGATTGTTTTGTTATCTTCACGTGCAAACAGATATGATGCGTTCTTTTATGGACAGATTGCGCATTACCTTTCGGTCAGTTTGGATCTGAATCTGACATATTTGTTAGGATTCTGAGCACATCTACATCTTATGTAACAGAAGAAAAAATGAGAGCATTGTGAAATGTTTCGCATTCTTGTTTTGGGAGGCAATAGAGAGGCTTAAATTCCAAGGGAAAAAATTGGTTGTTTTGCAGCATTGAAATAAACAAAAATAATGCTTTTCTTTGACTGAAATCTGCTCTGAAAATACAACCTTCCCAGAGCATCTCCAGCAAGGGCCTCTAAAACAGGGCCCCTATTTTGGATTTAGGGATTCCCTCTATTTTTTGGGGCCCTGTTTTTAGAGTACAAGTCCAGCAATATCCCCTAAATCTCAGCCCCTATTTTACTTTTTCTCCTATTTTGACATATCCGCTATGTATAATCTTCATTTGACACCACTAAAATTCAATCAAAAATATTTGTAATACATAAAACATAAGCATATTAACATTTACAATTTAAAAACATGATATTTAAAATTTAAATTTAAAATTTTCAAAACATGATAAATAGAAACTCCGAACAATGAATCAAACTACGAAGCGCTGTGAATTGCCCACAAATGCTCAATAAGATCATCTCGAAGCCTCTCATGTATTTCCCTGTCTTCAATCTCCCTAATTTAAGGTTTAGGAGCCCTCTGGGAATTAGGGCTGATGAGGTAAATTTAGGGGTCTTCTAATTTTAGGGGCTAGATTAGGGGCCCTGTTGGATCTGTATTTTTTACTAAACTCCCTATTTTAAGGTTTAGGGGCTGGTTTAGGGGCTTTGCTGGAGATGCTCTAAGAGTATCTCCAAAAGTGAGGCCTTAAAATAGAGTCCTATATGTCAAAATAGAGCATAAACTAAAAGAATTAAGACCCAACATAAGGATTAACTCCAGCAATTAGACCCTAAACTCAACTACCCTTCAATTTTTGCTGTCAAAATTCTTGGCGCCACAGTCCATCGCTCGTGCGCGCCTTTTTTTGTCGCCCAGACGCGCCACAGTCCATTTTTTGTCGCCCGTCGACCAGACGAAGCAAACTTGCGCGTCTGTTTTACCTTCAAGAACTCTGCCCCTGCACTTCGCTCGGCGACGGCATGGTCGCGTACCCGGACCTGCTCCGTGCCAGCTGCAGCTCTCCGTCGTCGCCGGCATACTGCTACAGAGTTGCTTCTTCTTCCGGCGCCGAACATCAGGTGCGTAAAATTCCTGCGCCAGCCGTTCATGAGTATCTTAGTGTACATGCAGCCCAGGTACAGCATGCTCAAGCTAAGCAGATGATATCTCAAGATGCTGATACGGCTAATGGCGACAGTATCATATTATATATGCTCGACAATCTTGATCGCTATCTGGTTACTTTTGCAAAAAAATCAGGGCACTAAAGTATTCATGGGCACAAATAGTATTACGCCTGTTTCAGCTAAAGATAATTTGAGCATGGCTAATACAAGTAGAATATATGAAGCTATCGACCATAGCTACCCAATGATGTTATTGCAGAAAAGTAAAAATTTTGTCAGCCATATCGTAATTATTACAGCAGCGGAACAATTGTTCGTATGAGAAAACACACATGATAATTAAGTGTTAACAACCATGAGATAATACTTGAGCAACTGAGTCAAATACATTTAGTAAAGCATCTGAACACAGTCTCCTACTCAAAGTCAGTTATCAGAGCTCTGGGAGTGTTTGGTTATCAATCATTCACAACATGCAAAAACATAACTATAAATTAAGCATCTTGTTAGTTAACTAGTGATCATCACACAAAAAGAAGAAAGGGAGGAGGTACCTGTATGAAACTGATGAAAGTATTAAGAATGGCCATGGACTTTTCCACCTTGCTATAGGAATGCATTCCAACAGTTACAATATCACACGACATTTTGCCAGCTTCAGCTGGGTCAGAGTTGTAGGTAGTGAATACTGTAACAAAAGGAACATGTTGTCCAGAATAATTTCTTTCACTTGATAAACTGATCTTATTCACAGATTTAAGTCCTGGGGAAAATGGGACAATGTAGTCAGTCAGATGAAGCCAATCACTAGATGCTGATTTCACTCATACTATAGAAGTATGAACACTCTTATAACGTATGAGACACCCAGAAGCCTAACTGACACTACTAAATACATATTACAGAACATCATAGACTATGATTAATACTAAGTTTAAATTTTCCAAAATACATGCATCCTTTAGGCTCTGATAACAGTATTCTGGTTTCCTTGGAACTGTTTCAAATTGGACACTAAAGTTAGGAATTAAATAGGAGAATGACATTCTTGTGAATCAATTGTTATGATAAGTAAAGCATCTGAACACAAGCTCCTACTCAAGGACAAATCACATTCTACAGCTCATAAGTAAAATTTGATGTTCTTTTCTAGAAATAATACTGATATTTTCTATAACAGTTCAGATATGAAACCATTGATGTTCTATTTGATGTTACTCAAAATTTGATGTTCTATTGTTTTGTCTTGAACAGAAGGATGGCAGGAATCAAACGATGTATGGCTAATCGCAAAGAAGATGAGGTAGATGATGAATTTGACTACTTAGTAGTTCTTATGATGGGCAAATATCAAAAGAGATTGCATCAGCTATCTTCAAGGCATCGTGGTTCAATTGTTGGTCATAGGACAATTAATTGGGATAGAGAAGAGGGCCACAACAGATTATATCAAGATTACTTTGTCGAAAATCCAACCTATCCTGAAAACATCTTTCGATGAAGATTTCGGATGAGACGCTCTCTATTTAATCGGATCAAAGCAGCCGTTGAAGTGAAAGATCCGTACTTTGTTCAGAAACGAAATGCCGTGAGGATTCTTGGTTTATCTTGCTTGCAGAAGGTCACTTCAACATTTAGACAGCTAGCTTATGGTGTGCCAGCCGATACTGTTGATGAATATGTGCGGATTGGTGAGAGCACTGCTATTGAGAGCCTAAGGAAGTTTGTTAAATCTGTTTGTGAAGTGTTTGGCGATGAATATCTAAGACCTCCCAATGAAAGTGATACAGCTAGGTTGCTTCATATTGATGAACAATGTGGCTTTCTTGGAATGCTAGGTAGTATCGATTGTATGCATTGGAAGTGGAAGAATTGCCCTACTGCATGGCAAGGTATGTACTCTGGTCATGTACATGAGCCGACGATCATACTGGAGGCAGTGGCTTCTACTGATTTATGGATATGGCATGCTTTTTTTTGGGTTATCTGGTTCGCACAATGATATCAATGTTCTACATCGATCACCTCTGTTTGATAGACTTGCTGAAGGTCAGGCCCTAGCTGTGAACTATACCATTAATGGACACAAATATAACATGGGTTATTATCTAGTTGATGGGATTTATCCTAACTGGTCGACATTTGTGAAGACAATAAAAGCCCCACCAAGTGCAAAGACAAAATATTTTGCTACTATTCAAGAGGCTCAGAGAAAAGATGTGGAACGTGCATTTGGAGTACTGCAGGCTCGCTTTGCCATCGTGCGAGGGCCAGCTCGGTTTTGGGATGAAGAAACACTCAAAGACATAATGAAAGCATGCATCATAATGCACAACATGATAATCGAAGATGAACGTGATGTCGACGGTCTTGACATGCCATATGATGACAATGATGCTAATGTTACAAATGTGGTTTCCCGTGAAGGAACATCTGACTTCTCAAAGTTTGTTAGCAACCATCAAAAAATCAGAGATCCCCGAGTGCATGACCAACTGCAACAGGATCTAATTGAACATCTGTGGGAGCGTCATGGACAGCAGTAGGGAAGCTCTCAATTTCCCAAGTTTGGATAGGAGTTTAACTTTATTTTCAGTATGTAGTTCAGTGCAATATTTTGTTCTTTCAGTTTTGTGAACCAAATGTTTTTAATTTGTTCATCTACTTAGCTCATTTTGTTTCTACTTAGCATCCATTCTTTTGGCACCTGGTTATTGACAACATATGTGAGGCAATGAAATATAAGCCTTATAATTTGCTATGCGCAGGGAGGAAAAGGCCTCATCGAAATGAATATGAAACCAATTTATGCATATGTATAAGTAGCTCCCAAACACCAGCGATACAGGAAGACACAGACATAGTAGATGATGGCACCTCCCCGAGGAAGGGACTCCATTCCTTTTGTGCAGATCATGCTTCTAGTTACTGCCATGACCTGAAAGAGTTTATATATGACATTTGTTTTACATGTGGATGAAAGTGACAAAGTAGATAATGAGCATTCAGGCATTATATTGCCAAGGCATGAAATAACCTGAAGTACTATGCTCCTAGATGTCTGTACAAACATAGCAATAATACCCAGAAATCAGTGAAGTAAATGTACCTGACATGGTCAAGTCATTTAGGCATTCAAAAAAATCTTCAGACAGCATATCAAATTCAGCCTTGATTAATGATGAACATGTGACTACGTATAGACGAACAACAGCTGTTTTCATATCCCTTTTGATGTTGCAAGCCATCTTCCACATTTTTGCATCTTCAAACATCTGGAAAAATAACATGAAACAATTATTGTTAACTGGCTCCTAGTTTGGTTCACCTTTTTAACTACCAAATGCTGCAAAAAACCACACCATAACAAAGCAATTGTGGAAGATGATCACTAGAACTGCTGAGAGCTCTTCTCGGTCGACTTTGGTATTGGAGATGGAGGGCAACTCCTCTTCTCCATTTCCAATTCCTCTGAACAATCCAAGCTCTAGTCCTTGGCCAGTATCCAATTTTGCATCGAAGCACCAATTCTTGAAATACAGATGCAAATTGTTCGAATAATTAAACTAAAAAAATTGTTCGAATAATTAAACAAGATCTAGTTAAGCTGCACAGAAGAGAGAATGGAAAGAACTGAACTGAAAGGTCTTATTTCCAATTATATATGGGAACACTGCAATAGATACATATAATCAAGGAAATGAGGAAAGTATAATTCCTGTGTACTAAATGTAACTAACAAGAGATAATCTATGACTGTCTAGAAAATGTACCTAACAAGAGATAATCTTTAACTGTGTACTAAATGTAACTAACAAGACATAATCTATGACTAGCTACTTCCGAATCGACGAGCTAAAATCTCCTCCTTCTTGTCGAAATACTTCTTTGATAGGTCGTCCATTTTGCTGGTGTCTATTTCCATGATTTTTGTGTCATGTTGGTCTTGCTCCAATTCATATCTCTTTTTCTCAAGCTCATAAAATCTGTTGTCTCGCTCCTTCCGGTCTTTCTCTATCTCTTGTCGCACTTCTGACAATTTCTTCACTTGATCAACAAAAGGGTCAGAATCATCATCACCCCCGCTTTCTCACTCGCCCAAGACGTTCCTTCTCAGCTTTCCTTCCGGGTGGTCTTTCCCCATTGAGCTACCCTTCATTTCCTACATTCTCCAAATAAGTACTGCTGGATCCAGGAATAGTGCTTTGCTTCATGTTGCTCTTGCTGCATTTGGCAAGTCTACAAGCAGTCCACTTTGGCTCATGCCTAAAAATATTCCAAGCATGGAAGACAGAAAATGACTTGCCAGTTAATTGATGGAACATTGCTTTGGCATCCGCAAGCTGCAAAACAGACCACAAGGACCACTCAAATAAGCTCAATGTAAGATGTATATAAGATACATGCTATTCACTTTCGTGTATTATACCTTATCGTTACTAGTCTTTCCACTTTCGTTCTTTCTTTCCACACTGTCATGACAACCTTGGAAAGTATTCACATCCTTTTGTAGTGCCTGCCACCGATGCTTCAACGATGACCAATTACAATCAGACTCAAACTTCCTATTTTCATGGAAATACTTCTCAACCCTCAGCCAAAATCTCCCATCTTTCTGTTGGTTTCCTTGAATTGCATCCTTACTAATATTCAGATATGCAGATACCAACAGAATATCTTCTTCTTCAGTATAGTTATTTGTTCTGCCCTTGGTTTTTCCTTGGGAGTTCATGGCAGGCACTGAGGAGGACTGACTGAGATCATTAGGCACATCAAAAATACTCTGATTTCTCAAATCATCTCCAAAATCCTGGGTCAATAAAGACGTGTACGAACCATCAATTGGGAACTCCATACTGCCGCCAAACAGAACCATCAATTGTCAGAGCAGCACTAGAACATCTCTTTCAAAAATTCATATAGAAAACAAAATGCAAGAACAATTGAATGAAGCAACATTTTGATTTCTTCACCTTCCGGTTGATCGCTAGCTAGGGTAAGTCACATCTCACATTACCACTTGAAGAATTTGAACCTTGGAGAAACATCCAGAGAAATTTAGAAGGTGACAATATACCGATCAATCATTTGAAACAATGTACTGCTTGACACAGCACATATAGATTTTAGGATTTGTGTCACTTTTCAAAGTCATAAATTTCATAGAAGTTGGATGCAGACAACATGTGGCGGACAGACAACTGGTTGGGAGGCCATTCTCTCTCAACCTTGTTTCCACACAACTAGAATACTGTCCTATAGCAAATCTTATCATTGCACGTGGTACATCGGGAGGTTTGAATCTACAATTTAGGAGGCACCTTGTTGGTAGACAATACCTAGATTTCATTTCCATATAAAATATGGTAGTTAAATGTGCCACTATCACTAATAAAGAAGACCAACCTGTGTGGAGATGGTCCCAGAATGGAAAATTTTCTGTTAAATAATTCTAGTTTTGATTCTGGAATCGTGGTATAGAATAAAAAAATGCTGACTATGTCCTATACCTCTTCCAATTAGGGCTTTTGCTTGGTTGCTATCAAAAAGAAAAATCCTTACTCAAACAGGGAAATGGTCTTTCCTTTTCCAATATCTCATGATCATTTTTTTCTTCCAATGCTCATTTGTGCAGATTTTTTGGTCTTGAATGGGTGCAAGGTTACTTTTTCTTTGCTTGAATACTTGCAATCCAGGGCTTCCCTACACCTTCAAAAGCAACAAGCATTGGACATAATATGTGTACCACTACGAAGAACCTGATTTTCAGAGGGGGGTTCCCAAATGTGCAAGAAATTTAGCGTTTCATGTGATTTCGATTTTGCTTTTACAGGTCAGGGAAATGGCAGCAGGATATGAAACAACCACACAAATTCAATTTGCACAATCCTAAATTCATATCCATCCAGTCAAATCAACACAACGCAACCTTCCTCAATCCACCTCAAATCTCCTCCTTGCAACAAATCCAAACGGCGACTATCTCATTAATGGGCCTCCCCAATTCTATTTGTACAAAATCATGGAGCAAAGCCAACCATTCGAAAAGAAACCTAACCTAAATCCCGACGGCGTGTAGGAGGACAGCAGCGCGAGGTCGACGCTGGGCTCCAGCTCATCGGGAATAGCGATGGGACCGCCGGAACCGGCCGCGACGCCAGCAGCCACGACACCACCGGCCGCGACGCCAATGGCTGTCGCGAGGGAAGATGGTCGGGGCCGACGAAAGCGCGTCGGCTTCGCTCCGGATGGCGACGGACGCGAGGGAGACGGCGGCCTGGACGACATCCTCGAGTCGGCGTGCGCGAGGAGGCGGTGCAGAACGAGAGAATCGAAGAAGCCTGCGGCGTGCGGCGGTTGAACTCAGAACCTAGGGACGCGCGAATAAGGGATAGGGCCGGAGAGGAACGTCGCCAAATATAGCGACAGCGCTCCGAGTCGTATATTTATTTTGATAATTTTTCTCAAAATAGGTCCTCTGTTGGAGTGTTTTTTTTGCACCTAAGCCTTAGAATTACAATTAGCAATCCATTTAGGGCTACTCTTGGAGATGCTTGTCACCTTATCCTTTTTCAGGATGACCATCACTAGATATACAAAATCTTTTTAAAAGAAGTAATTAACACCCTCCATAGTTTCTCACATCAATTTTCTTACATAATTCGTAAGAAATTTTATTCATATAGCTGTGGTGATCCTTTTTCTTGCTGTCCTTCGTTCTGTATTAAATGAGACGACTGGATCTTGAGCTAAAAGGACCACTCACTATTCAGTGAAACTACATCTCAGAGGGGGGGAAAACAGTTTTTTCCTTCTGTTTTGGACCTTTTCTGCAGTCACTGCCAAAAGATGGAAACCGATAGTTGAATTTATAGATTATGATAGCCTGCCTGCCTCAAGTCTTGTGGGTGAGATCTGGCAAAGGGCCTGGTCCATGGAGCACCATGAAAAATCTGCACCAATCACATGCAAGAAAGCAAGCAAATCTGCTCCTTGCAATGCCTTTCCCCCAGCAGAACGTCATTGGTGCCAAAAGCATTCAAACACAAACATGGGATATTGCTGTCTGTTTAGAAATGCTTAATCGTCAATCTAATCGGGAGACAGACCCCATCAGAACTGAAATGTGCCTACAATGAATCCTGATTAATAAGCACATGCTCAAAGCACCTTCAGGAGTTAGTTATAATAGGAGTCTCCGCACACTCCACGTCAGAGTTTCTTCTGGTGACCAGTCCATCTCAAGATGAAGAAAAGCATTCTTGCTCTCTTCCTTCTCCTCACCCTTGCCTCCCATGGCACATGGTGTGCAGCTGAGAGAAGGACCAAGGTCGATGCATCTCATCTGAGGCCTCATCTTGGTGTTCAGGAATTGCATGGTCAGTGTGCATCAATCTCCTCTTGCTTTCTTGTACTTTCTTGATGTTTCAGGTTCAGCCTTGCCATGGTACTAATCTTTTACGGAAACATTTCTGAAATTGTTGGTTGTTCAGAAACTGAAGGCAAGAAGCTCCCAGAGATCCAGTCTCCCAGGAAGCATGGGCATGGGCAGTCTCTCACACACCATGAGGTGTTCACAGCGGAGAAGCATCCCAGGAGGATGGCCATCGCACACAAGGGTGGCGGCGGCTCCGGTGGTAGCTCAAGCGTGGGCGGTGGTGGTGCGGCGTCGGAGACGAGGCCGCACAACACCAAGAGCGCTGGCGCGGTGGCGCTGCCGGTTCCGATGACTTCCATCCTAACACTGGTTTTCACCAGTGCCGTTGTTCTATCAGCGTTCAGCTTCTGAAGCTTTGATCTTGTTTCAAGTAGCAGTAATGGCATATGTGCTAGTGGTGTGGCAATTTCTGAAATTGTATGTTTCCCTGTGTCCAATTGTTTGTTAGTACACTGAAATTGTGTTTGATGGCTAATTCTCAGCTTGTATCTTATGACAGTTTTTGAATTATCATCTATGTTTCTCGAGCCATGCCCAGTCAGATATTCAGTACTGCATTTCCGAGTCAGATAGTTCTCATATAGTACTTCCTAGTTCCAACTATTCGTATCTTGAGAACTGCACAATTGGAAAACCAAAGATTCAGCAATTTGCTAGAATTGAAGCCTCATTTTCTGGTACGAAGTCTTAGATGTACTAAAATCACTTTCGTTTCTTTCTTTCTTTCTTTTAATTTTTTTTGATTGAATGATCATGTCTACAACGATAAAGTGACCAGACAATGCCTCCTGGAAAAGCGGACACTAAGACTTGTTCATCACTATGCCTAGGATTGACATTGGTCACCATGTGAAATCATTCAGTTTGTCACTTCCTTTATTCTCCTCCAACAAAGATTGTTGCTTTAAGCTCAAGCAAATGGAAACAGAGGACTTTAGGCAAGTTATGGATATGCAGGCATTCGATTGTTCATCACTATGCCGAGTGAAACGATAATGACACTTGTGATGCTCGTTGCTTACCGTTGTATTAGGTTGTCTAGATTGTTGATGTGCTCCTCTTAATTAGAAAGGAAAGGTTGTTGCGATTCGTTAGAAGATAACATATTCTAAATTGAGAGTATAAAGCACTTGACATGACACTTCAAATGAAAATTAAGAGAAAAGGAACCGTACATTTGTTTTTTAATCCATTTCTCGCCATAAAGTTAACGAAAAATGTTAAACAAACTATATAATTGGTTTATTAAATTAGACTGCCTATATGTTTCAAAACCTACTAAATTAGAAAATCTAAAACATTCACGAAATAGAACAATAATACGAATAAAATGTAGAAAATAGCCCTAAAAAAGAAAACAAAAAAATGAAAATGGAGCCGATACAAACGAATTGTATTGGAAAAATAATCCCTTAGAGAAATTTGTTCCGTTAAGCAATGGCGTAGCACCAGCACCGTCCACAGTGCCGTGACATTCTCCTATTATTTATAGATACAAAGGAATACCGTAGATTATCATGTGTACTAAATTAAACTAGTGATATTCCTCTGCTTATTCAAACAATTGAATTAACAACAGGTTTGCAGGTCGAATCATTTTTTCAGTATGCGTTCTAAAGCACCCGCATGCACCAACATAAGATCCTCGTTATAAACAGACATAAAAATAGAGTACTACCTTCTATCCTAAATATAAGTCACTTTAGAATCTGTCCGGTCAAAGGTTTACAACATACTCAACTACTAGGCTGAGTTGCGCGCGATGCCGCGCCGGCGAAAAACTCTGACCCAAATTTTTCTGCAAAAAATATGCAATTCCAGTCTATTGTGTCGAAAGAATCGGCGCCCGTGCTGAATTTGCGGAATCACGGGGCATTTTTTGCAAAATAATTGGCGAAAGGACTTGTTCGTGATCTGTAGAAATACCTCTTTCGACGAATTACTTGGAAAATATTGGAGACCGAGTTGGAAAACCGAGGTGGGAAAATAGTCCAGAGGAAAAACGACGAAAAATTATCAGAGACGACAACCTTCTTTTGTCGAGCCTAACACTCTACGTGTTCACCGAGTAATAATACATGTTTAAAAAAATATCAGAGATCGAGATGGAAAAGCGAGCCGGGGAAAGAGTCTAGAGATAGAGTTGCACACATATTTCTAGTGATGAAAACATTTTTCCCGGAAAAAACGGAGAAAGGACCTAGACGTAAGGAGCAAGGGCCTGTTTGTTATGTTTTTGGACCTGTCCGCTATCCTGAAAAATTAGAAAAGGGCTTTCTCGCGATTTGAATCTAACGGGACCCCTTTTCCGTAAAACAGCGTACGAGGGACCCAAACGTGATTCAGGAAAAAATATCTCCCTCTCACAAAAAATCGCGAAGGACCTATTCGTAATCTACAGGGACATATCTGTAATTTAAAGAAACGGAGGGGCTTTTTCGCAAATATGCCTAGGGGGACAGGTGGCTTGGGTTGGGTCTCCATCCGGGGAATCTAGGCGACATTATATGGTTGATATTACTAGATTCGGCCAGAAATATATTGTCATAATGTATAAGGGAGAAATCTATGAACACTCCTATAAATCACATACCTTTTTAATCCTACTCCCCATATATAATTATCATTTATTTTGCCTCCCATAAGTAAAGTGCGGTCATATATTAGCACTATTTCTTGTAGTTTTTATTATCTTTGGCACTTGATTTAATGATGCTAATACTTATTTCGGTACTCGTAATGCACCATTGCAAATACCGAAGTCACTCAAATAATTGAAACAAGTATTGATACTTGAATAAGTACTAAAATCATTAAAACCAGTGTCAAAGATAATTAAAACCGAGATAAAACAGTGCGAATATGCGACCTAGGGGAGCACTTGCAAGTCAACTTAACTTGTTGGGGGCAAACTAAGCGAAAATGACATATGTAGGGCAAATTAAAAGAGCATGTGACTGATAGGGGTGTTTATGGATTTTTTTTCAATGTATAATTATTTTTAAAAAAAAAATTAGCCAGAACACTAACATTCATTTAAGAAGAAGAAACAATAACCAGACTACAAACGCGCACACACACCACACACGCGTTTGTACCCAACTCCGTAAGGACCCAGGTCGAACGGCGCTCGAAATCAGGCCGGTAGCTACGCCTCCTACGTGCTCGCCAACGCAGCCCTTATAATTATTTTTATTTGAAGAAACATATCTGTGCACTGTTCTGTTTCCCACTACAAAGTGACACTTGTTAAAAATGGAATATGTTCGTCAGTCTGAAGGTCTGAAGGATGAAATCAGAATGTAAAGGATGACCATATGTTCATAACAATATATTCATTTATATTTATAATTGATTAACATAATTTATTTATCCCTATTATAGTAAATTGTCACTATATAAGATAACGGTTCGTCCTAACATATGTTGATGTTCTATAACACAGATATCTACGCACGCCATTAGTTGCATAATGCTATAAATTATAATTAATAAGTAAAAATAAATTGTTTTGCCAATTAAATGACAAAAGGCCGAGTAATGACAAAGAAATAATTTATACTATACCACTTTATATGTTAACATTTCAAGAAATACCGAGTAATGGCAACGAGTAGTATTTTTTAAAATACCAACCTTTAGTGGATCAGAATGAATTATTCTGATGACAAAAGGTCGGTAAATATTCTCTGCGCAATGCAATTTGCCAACCACCAGTGATTAATCGTATCACTCTGAATGGGCCTTTTGGGCCGGCCCTTGGGCCTTCAATGTGGGCTACACTGGGCCAAGACAACTTGAATACAGAACCACTGGGCCTTGAGGTGACCATGTCAGCATCTCCGATATTCCTCACCGGAATTCCGCGCCGGCGACTCCACCTCGAACATCGGCGACGGGATACTAGGCCCTGCCCCTGGATGGCGCGAGTTTCTCCAATTCGAAGCAATGGAAGCGGCTCGCACGAGGGCCAGGCACATGACGGTGTGGAGATCATAAGCCGCTCAGCGTCTCGACGCAGCGGTCATGAGATCCGTGGTGGTGAGCTGCGAGGGTTTGGTAAGGCTACACCTCATCTCCCTCGAAACCCTGATTTCGAGAGGCTTCTTGGGCGTTTCTGGTCTAGGGTCCCTCGGGAGTCTCACCAAGTGGACGACGGCGGCGGAGACGGGAGGTGGAGGTGTTCTATGCTGGAACCGCGACGAGGCCGCATCCATCCGCGGCGGCAACGGCGACAGCTACGCCGGCAAGATCGAATCAATCCAAGGCTACGCCGGCGGCGGCAGCGAGTGTTGCGAACGCGCAAGCAGCTTCGTCTCCTGCGGCGAAAAATCGATGGGAAGAGGCAGGCAAAGCGACAGGTGCTGGCGCTGGTGCCGCCTCCGCAGATCGTTGGGGTCATCGAGAAGAGATGGCTCGAGAAAGGAACAACGAGAACACAAGCAGCAGTGGCGAGCCAAGCACAATCAAGGTAATCAAGCTGATAACCCTACTGAGTTCTATCAGATTTTGTTGGGTTAAGAAACCATGGGATTACCACATGCCAAAAAAAGAGAGTAGAGGAATGGCCTCATTTCAGGAAAATGGAACTGAGGAAAGTTAAGGCTAAAATCAGTGTTGATCCTTGGCCCCCTGCAATAGGTGCTAAAGGAGTGCTGCATCAGGCTTGGGTAAGAGTGAGTGATATACCCCATGACATGAGATCTTATGAGGTTATCACTTATCTAGGCTCACTTGTTGGTGTTGCTCTGGAAGGAGATCCCACAACCAGACAAAGCTTAGACAATGTCAGGATAAGGCTGGGGTGTAGTGATACTACTTACCAGTCTATGTAGAAGGGTTTCTGGACCTTCATTTCTGTGATTTCCACTACAGAATTGAGAATGTTTTGATTGGTCCAGATCCAACACCTGCAATTGCTAATCCAGTAGACGAAAAAAGAGAAGACGAGGCAGCTACCCCCCAAAAAAGCATAGAGTTTTTGAGGACAGCACTCAGAGTTCAACTAAGGGTGGTGACAAAATGTCTAAATCTGCTCCAAGCAAATTCACGAGTCATGCACAGAAATTCTACAAAAGTGCTGTTTTATCTAATGTTGATGAAACCAGGAATGGGAAGGAAAAAACAATTGAAGAGGAGTATGATAGTGATGATGACGGTGACAGCCTGTTTTTAGAAAGTCTGCAAGCAGCTCAGAGCCTCAGAATGAATCACTTCAACAAGGATTGAAGAACCATGAAGCTGGTTCTTCTAATCCTCCAGTGCAGAATCTGTGGTTGGTGAGGTGTCCAAATATAAGCATTCACAAGGGGCACCATCATGTTGCTGACTCAGTGGATGATTCTATGAAGAACTCTTCTAAGGTGGTCATTGAAGAAATATTCTCTCCAGTGGAGCACAAGGAAATTCAATCAGATGCAGGGCATGCTGTCATGGATGCAAATGATCTAGTTCAAGATGACAAGTGCATGAACAAAGACCTTAAGTCAGCTGGTGATGATAAATATATCAAGGAGAAGCTGAGAAAGCAAAAAAAAAAAAAGTTCCATCCAGATTCCAGAAGAAATGAGAGGCTTAAAGGACAAGAAAATGTTAAGATCATTGACAAGGCAGCTGAAAAAGATAAATCTTGAACCTCCCAGTATATCCTCTCTGATAATTTCTTTTCTGTTTTGGGTAAT
Organism: Guadua angustifolia; assembly: GCA_036346375.1. Classification (NCBI taxonomy): domain Eukaryota; kingdom Viridiplantae; phylum Streptophyta; class Magnoliopsida; order Poales; family Poaceae; genus Guadua; species Guadua angustifolia. The sequence goes on along the minus strand of CM070521.1, from coordinate 2,204,818 downwards.
CAGGAAATAGTTGCTAAAGTCTTTAAAATGGGGGTTATTATTCCTGATGATAATTTAAAAAATATAGAGGTGCTCAAGGATTTAGAAGTTGCTAGACAATCTTTAATTCAAAAACATGATGCTTCTGATGTTAATACAAATCTGTTAAATGATGATAATCTAGAAAATGATGATTCTCCTAAATTTTTAGACTGGATTAACTCTGATTTTATTGGTGGAGATGATTTTACTATGGTTGAATCTAAAAAATCTAAAAAGGCTAGAGCTAGATTGAGAGGTCCGATTCTAGCTGCCAGTGGAGTGAAGGACCATACTGGTTCTTCTGGTGGTATTGGAAAATCCTCTTTCCCTTCGAGGATTTCCAGGTGAAAAGTTAGAAAAAGGATTTTTTTAATGAAGGGAATACTCTGGAATTGTAGAGGAATTAAAAAGACAGGAATGAGCTCATACGTTAAGAGGTCTAATATATGAGCGTAATCTATATTAAAGGTCTAATATATTATGAGCATAATGTAGACTTCATTTGCTATCAGGAAACTATTAAGAAAGATTTTAAAGACAGCATTTTTAGAAGTATTGAAAGAACTTCCTGTGGAAATGGTTACCTGCTAAAGGAAGATCTGGAGGTATTCTTTGTTTGGGTGCTTCTTGATACCTTGGAAGTTGGATCTTTCAAGGAAGGGGAATTTATTTTGCAACTAAACTTGTGGGATAAAGTAGGAAGGTTAAGTGGAATATCCTAGTTGTTTATGGTGCTGCTCAGGAAGAAAGGAAGTCAGATATTATCTCAGAACTTGCTCAGCTTTGCAATAACTGTGAGGAACCTTTTCTGGTGGGTAGGGATTTTAATATTCTAAGATTCAGTTTTGAAAAGAATAAAAACTTGAATAATATTCACAGCAGTGAACTTTTTAATTCTATTTTTAAAGTAAATGGGTTGAGAGAGATTTATTTGTCAGGTGGGAAATTTACTTGGACTAATAACCAAGATAACCCCACCTTGCCTCGCGTTACTCGATCATCATGATCTAAACCTTAATCAATCTTGTTGAACGCAGAACTACCAACAAATGACAAGCTTGGATGTTTCACTAATGTAGATGTGCCTGAAATTAAAAAGAGATGTGTCGCAATACGAAGACAGCACCCATATTTTAAACATAATTTGTGGCAACACATCGCACTGGCTTTATTCACTGATTCCTATCTCCCATAGCGCCTGAAACAGAGCTTGCTCTTCCCTCTGCGTATCGAGAGAGAGAAACGGCTTCCTAATTCCAGTTTCTCTTATTTACACCTATGATATCCACTCTAAAGATGAGGGCCTTCTTTTGCGGTTCATAGCTGCCTGAACGAGTTTAACTCAGATTTTGACACTGATTTGATCGATCAGTGGTAGAACCTGGCGAACCTACTAAACATGGATTCTCTCCTAACCACTCTTAAATATGTTAAATACATATAACTGACTAAAAAAACACTAGAAGCGAATCTAACTCTCGATGCAGAAAGAAAAATCAGAAATTGTCACGCCTTTTCCAATCTTGTTTGGATTGATGAATCTCAAGGTGGCACATATTGCCGATCCCCAAACTCCCCGCACCTCATGAACTCTCCCATAGCACATGACAAATCCCCCGAGGATTTTCTTGGCCAAATAGGAATCCCATGTAATATTCCCCAGGGGACTAATCCCGATCATCAGTTGTAGTTGGGGATAAATTCCCTCCCACTGCAGAAATTCCAGGGGAAAAAAAGGAATGGTAGCTGCCCTACGCTGAAGAATAATGAAGATGTAATGCTTTACAATGGACAGGCATGCTTGAAAATTTTATCCGCACTGGAGATAGCATAAAACGTCAAATTTCACAATACGGTAGACATGCTTGATTTTTTTTTTAGAATTCAAAACTATGGACATGACTAAGCAGCAAGTTTAAACGAAGTCCAAGTTCAGAATCATCAGACTAGCCTTTTCAGAGAAAAAAAAAATCGGCAGGCAATCCAGAAAACAGTTCATGCAAGGGTTTCAGCCCAGTACAGTGGAGAAAAGGAGCTTGGATATACACAACCTCATTAACCCTAACTAAATATCATTCCAATAATGGCAACAGACATCCTTTTTACAATTACAAATGTCGCACATACCGCATAGATAAGCCTACTCAACAAATATTGTTCCCAGGGAAGAAAAATCTGGAAACTCGTATTAAAAACTAACCATGCAACGTTCTGTGACTCCGGAGAACTTCACAAACTGTTGAAATAAACAAAATAAATGAGTGAATCACTTACTAGAATAAGGAATCAAAGGACAAATGAAATTACATAATAAAAATCAACCAGAAAACAACAAACCTTCACAAGCTGACCAAACCAATGAGAAGCACAATATCCAAACTAACGTATGGATGACATGTTAAGATAAAATATGCTAAGATAAAAACTGCTGACTAATGCCGGTGTTAAAAGACTTCTGTTTGGAATCACCGAATCACCATTCACCAATCAACAGGAATTCTGTTTGAAATAACCAATGGAAAAAAAGTAAGCATCTACTGTCAAATTAATATGACAATAGGGAAATTTGAGCCTAACGGTTCAGTTTTGACAAAGATGATTAGGTAATATCTTGCTTCCATTTTATGTATGGTATGTTGTTGGCTAGAAACAAGATTATCCTTCTCATAATCTCATGTACAACATCCAGTACCAGTGTCCTAAACATCACCAGAAGCCAGCAGTCCCAACAAGCAGCATGCCGGACACTGCACAGTAGGCTTTTGGCTGTTATTTGGTTTTCCCAGGATTTGTTTAGTTAAAGAGATTGCATTAGTTAGCTAAGAGGTAAGGTTAGTTGCAAGTTGTTTATTGTGTGTGTGTGTGTTGTGGGGGCCCATCTATATACGAGCTACAGCATCATTCAGAGAATCAGATTAATCAAGCAAGGAATTAGTCTATCTTCCCACCACGGCGCCAGGGTAACAAGGTTACATGACAACAATCCCCCACCCAAAAAAAAAGGCGCCCAGGTCAGCCACGACTGGTACCTCCGATTGCTTCCCAATACCTCGGCTTGTGACAATCCTTAATACGAAAGAAAAGCTGAAACATACCTGTCCTTTCAAGAAATGAGAAATACCTGGACATTTACAAGGTTCATCCTATCAAATTCAGGGTTCATCACCATTTTTCAATACCAAGTGTCCATCTTCAGTTAAGATGCAGACCTCAGTCACAGCCTACAATACGAGTTAAAAAAAAAGGATGCCCACAACATTAAAAAAAAATTAATGACAACATATCGTCATAGCAAGAAATCGCAGCCAGCGTAAAGATGGCAAATGACTACTTAAGCTAGGTGGATGCTTGTATTGAAGCACTTTATGCATTCAAAAGAGTTCCATTCCAGTCCACGTATAATTAAGGAGAATAAAGGAGTAGCAAAAAATATAATAAAAATACGATTTAATCAATTTGCTTACCAAAACAAAGACCTAACATATGTCACCACATGCTCATATATATGTTGCCAATTTGTCTCTCTTTTTTTTGGTTCTTCTCGCATACCATCAAATTTTGCCACCAAATTTTATACATGGCCTTAGAATGTCATCAAAATGTTCCCCTATTTTTTTTCACAATTTTTAGAAGCCTTGAACTAGGTGAAACTCTTAAGGGGTACCCAGGTACTTGGGTACAGGACCCTGTCGGTTAAATCTTGGTAGGGACCGCAAAAGGTGAAACTGGCTGAATTTATTTGAATTTAAATTTGAATTATTGCATAAAACTTGAAGATGAACCCTTGGGAGGTAGACCAACCATTGTGAATGCTGTTCTTTCATCTTTGCCAACTTATTACATAAGCACTTTCTTGTTGCCAGTGGAAATAATAGAACAGTTTGACAAAATCAGGTGTGGAAATATGCTCATGGTGGTTCACTATGAATCATCGGTCCTTCGCAAAATTACCGTACCAGTACCGGATACTATGAAATTCAGCATTTAAAATTAATAAAAATAATCACAATCTTTTTCCGATACTCCCCGATACTTCTAGACCAAAAATACAAAACCAAGCCCAATCCAAACCATCTCTCCTAACCTTAAAATCTCTCTCACTCATTCCACCTAGTCACCTCTCCTATCGCTGACCCACCTAAAATCCCTAAACCCGGCAGCCATTGCCCTCCACTTAGACAACCGATGACTGTTACTAGCCGCCACCTCCCCTCCAGCTCCCACTGAGCCTGCGGACTGCCTTTGCAATCTCGCCGCCGTCACCTCCCCTCCTTTCTCCCTCTGCAGTCTCACCGTTGCCACCTCTCCACCCAGCCTGTCGGCCACCATCGCCTTCTCCCTCTACAAGCCGCCGTCGCCTCCCCTCCCTTCTACCGCCAGCCCACCACCCAGCTTGTTGACCGTTGCCGCTGACGTCTTACCCCTATACAATCTTGCCACCACCTTCTCTCTTTGCAAGCTGCTGCCACCTTCTCCCCCTTACATTTTTTTTATTTTTTAAACACATATATACTAGCCGTATCGCCGGATTCTTGTTTTTGGGAAATTGCATATCGCCGTACGGGTATCTTGTATCGGTGGTACATAGGTGGTTCATGTTTGGTTGCTTGGAACAATGTCTACCTTCCAAAGAAACATGGACGCTTAGGAGTCATAAATGTCAAGAGGCAAAATAAAATGTCGCTACTGAAATTTCTGCACAAATTCTTCAATAGTTTTGATATTCTTTGGGTTAAGTTTATTTGGCACAGGTACCATGCTAACTTAGTTCCAATTGAAAATTGAAACTAGCTCAAAAGATCTTTTTGGTGGAGAGGTATTCGTAAGGAATTGGACCTTTTCAAGATGATCGCTCAACTTTCCATACAATATGGCAAAACAATTTTATTCTGGGATGATTTATGGCTTAAGCCTACCCCAACATGTTTGGGACAAAAGGCTTGGTTGTTATTGTATGATTTATAGATTAACTCGGAGTTAAATCATGATTTTCATCAGTTTCATTCTTTAGCAAAGTGGTCATCAATTTTAGTGTGAAATTTTCTAGCAGCAAAAGATAACTCAATAAACTTCCATAGACCTCGTTCTGAAATAACTACCCAGAAATTAAAGAATTGCAAGTCATTCGGTCAAGTCCATCCAAATAATAACACAGATTGTTGGTCTTATTTATATTTGGGGCAATAATAACTCTGAAGGCATACGAAATTTTTATTCAGCTGGGCATGTAGGAACAAATGCATGTTGAAGCATACAATGTTGTGTGGATTTTAATACAAGAGAAGCTAAATGCCAGAGCAATTTGGAGAAGGAAAGAGTTTTTTGTTTAATCTTTTTGTGTGCTCTTTGTAATATGGATTGTCAAGAAGACTGGCTTCCTGTGTTCTTTACATGAAGCCTCAGCATGGATTGTTGGGCATTGATTAACATAATATGGAAATGGAATACATCTCTGGCAATTTTAAGGTTAAACAACCAAAATTATCAGAAGGAAGGGAAGGAACTTCTTTAAGGAACTAATCTCTCTTGGTACAATATTTTAAATGTCTCCGGCACGAAAGAATGATTCGTCAGCACTTTGTGTTTAATATTACTTCAACAAAAAAAAATTTCTCAAGTAGTACCAAAGCATTTGGAAGGTTAGTTATTCCAACATTTTTTTTCCAAAAATGACAGCTCATGCTATGAAGCTGTACCTATATCATATCCATAGAAGCTTAAGTTAGTCCTTTATGTATACAATCTCCTAGCATAAAACGTTTACATCAAATGATGTCACCTAATATTGGATTTCTTGCCAGGCTCAGCAACTAAATGAGTGCTTGCATTATAAAGCAAAAAATAATGCACTAAAAAGTTGTATGGAGCTTTATGTAGAAGAATTATGCAGTAATAATGCAAAATTTAAAAGCAGTAGTTAATTTGACTCCACACCTGATGGTATTCTTTTTCATTAATATCTCTCTTTAGAACCTTCACAGCACTATCAAGAATTTCCTTCTTGGTTAACGCTGCATTGGCATCTCTACCACGGAAAAGCATAATGAGTACATTTCTGCAGGGGGATAAGTTAGCAAATAAGTATGGAACTCTGTCAATATCAAGATGGTATTCAATGCATTTTCAACTTTGCAATACCGTAGAGAACTCCTCGCCAGAGGCTTTGCAACATATACATCATGGACACGAACAGCAACATGGCATACTGAATCATGGAGCTCAGTATGAGGAAGCGAAGCACAAGTTTTTGCAGCATTTGACAGAGCTTGCAATTTTGGTCCATCCTTTCTGTTCGACGCATATTTTGCTGCCAACTGCCGCAAGTCTCTAACAACTGCCTGAATGCTACAGTGAACATGTCCAATATTATTGCAATTGAGGAGTTCAAAATGCAATTAGGAAAAACATACAGTACATACTAAGGAAATAAGAAAGCGAGATGTCAGTGCAGAAGTTAGCACTAACAACAGCACTTCCTCTTATGTATTCTACAGAAAGTATTGAACATTTATATAAAATGAGATCTTAAAGCCTGCATCAACAACCTACAGAAATAACAGAAATTATAAGAGAAGATACCATTAACTAGTGCAGCAGTACGAACCTACAGATTTAACAGCTTTCATGTCGGTTTGCACTCTTTTAAAAAGCTGCTATTTACAGCATGGCCCTAGACAGAGAACCACTAAGTACTTCAGGCTAGACAGTGTCAGCATGCAACCACATGCTCTCCCATGTAGCACCTAAGAATGTTCAATTATGTTTTGTATACCAAAAAAAACTAACACCACTGTAAGGTTTACTTGCAACCAAAAGGCTGGTCTTGTAATATAGTCCTACACCCTGAACGTCACCTGCAAGGCTTGCCATTATGGGTTGCCAGCATTTTCTCCTTCCAAAAATTGACTAATCATAGTTTGTATACCACAATAACAAACAGTGAACCTCTTATTTTGGTATTACCCAATGCAAATTGGTATGCATGAGCAACATCAAATGTTCCATAAAAAATTAGTTAGCTAAGTTCAGATTGCTAGGTGAAGATTAGCGCTACTAGCATTTTCTTGTTGGTACAACAGCATACACATATTTGCCAGCTGATATGACATTAAATTAAATAAGCTGGAGTATTAAGGGTGCAATTCAGGCATTCAGCTCGTAAAGTGCATAAGCACCTTCAATTGTCATATGTGCACATTAGACCCGAAGAATATGGATAAATGAACTTTAAGAGATCCCAATTCCCAAGTAGTGGAAATCGGAAAAGTAAAATTTAAAAGGAAATTAGAAAGAACAAACAAACCAAGATAACCTGCAAATTTCTACACAATTACCTGCGGACTTTATTGGCAGTGAAAATAGTATCCAAAACAGAGTGCACATGGTTTTCACTGCCTTGAACAGCGCCATCCTTGGCCTTACTCACATTTGGATCAGGCCCTTTCGAAGGAATGTTAGACCTGGTTAGATTCTTGGTCTTCCTTTGCTCAGTATTGCTGCGCATCTCTTCGGAGTCACGCATAGTTGTCTCACGAACTGACCACGCATAGTCTTGCTCCTTGACTATATGGGGATAGCGTTTTATAAAGGACGAATCTGCTTCTGCTATAAATTTACAGTCATCAAGTTTTCCCCTTCTTCTACACAATGGACTCAATATCCTCCTCCTCGTCAAGTCATCTGTTCTTATCACTCTGTCTATGTCCTTCAAAGGGATGGAGTCCCTTTTTGTAAATTCAAGAAGAATTCTATCCCTTTTGAAAGCATATCCAACATCATCAAACAATAAAGAACTTTTGCAGACCCATAGGCCACGCACCAAATAAGCATACTTTGGAAGCTCTTCCAAAATATTTTCCTCCGAATAGGTTGAAGCAAGATGCATTAGAGCATCAAATCGATTCACTTGTGAGACCTATTTTAATTAATTGAATAAAGGAAAAAGATAATTAAAACCATCAGCTGTTGACTGTTTTATCTTTCCTCCATCTCATCTCAGAGTTGGAAGCATCCATTAAAATGGGACCATTTCAGATCTAACCTCAGTAAACCATTTCGTCAGGCGCTCTTCCAGTGGTAGTAAAAGCATCTCCCTGATATGCAATGCAGATCAAAAACTGTAACTTGTGGGTTGACTTACAATTATAAATCTCAGGTCTAGCACTCTAATAACAACCACCCGAGGAAGAAAAGGAAAAAAAGACAGCACGGTACTAAGAGGGAAGGAAGCAAAAATATAATTGGTCAAGAAAATACATAATATACACATTTGAAACAAAACAACTTCATTGCAATCAATAGGAGTATCAAATTAAGTTGGGTACCGGTAGCTTGTTGTAAGTCGTGACATCAGTAACAGAAATTGTGTACTGCCATGGGAAAATAGTGCTACACAATTTGTAGTACAAGACAGCATCTTTCTAGAATTATGAATAAGCTAACACTGATACACATTTCAGAGTAAAACTTAAATTATTTCTTTATTTGTGGGTAACACTGATACACTGATACACATCTCACCTAAAAGCATGAATAGTTACTAGTTAGTGAAGACCAGAATTTATCTTTCAGCACATCTCAAAAGTTGGTACTTGGTTTGATTAGACAAAAAAATGTAAATTCAATATGTTGTTGTGGTATCGGTATCGCCAAAAAAATGGTTACCAGATTCACCATAACCCCCAGCATAGTGTGTTGTGGACTCGTTTTATAGCAAGACGTATTATCATCGTTGCAAAGGTGGAGCGGCAAAACAGTCCAGCAGCAACGTGGCACAGCCATGACTTGGACAGCACTTCAAGTGCACGTAGGAAGTCAAGGTACATTATTTACCAAGTATATCTCTTAGTTATCGAGTTTATCTCCAGTTCATCGTCTGTTAGGGGCACCTATATAAAGGTAGCCGATGCATGTAATTGCCTGAAGCAAGAATCAGTAAAGTGGTCTAATTACCTAGCAGCCGTCAGAGCCTCCTGTCACGGCAGCAAGCAGGTCTCGCCATGGCCAGGAGGACGATAGCTCACCTCCTCCACGCTACCCCTTATGTTCCAATCCACAATCTAGCAAAGCCCTACTTCCCCCTCTCATCTACGAAAGAGGACCAACCCGGGTATGACTCACAGTATGTGGCACACCAACGTTGTGGAATTTGGGACAAAAAGTGGCGTACCACATAGGGCAACCCTCATTCCAGGTAACTATGAACCAAACACAAGGCCAAGCCATCAATGCATGGGAATATCTGAACATGCACGCGCTGCATAGTGCAGACCAACCATGCAAGTGCAAACACCACAAACGTCTCTTCACATTTTCTGAATAAATGATTCCAGTGATTTCAAGTTTAGAACATTCTTTGGTTTCAAATTGAGTTCCATGCAGTTCAAATTGTTAGGAGGGTATAGCATCTATGCTCATGTTTCAGCAGCTCCTTGCAAGATTTGAGTTGAGGTAAATGCTCCTCTCTGCCCCCAACCCACAAGAAGTAGGTGAAAGGAAGAAATCAATCCTAGAAATGGTATTATAAGGGACTAATAAGCGTAACTAGTTTTAATTGTCAGCACAAAATAAAGCTTCAAAATAACTCTGAATAGTTAGCCAACACACTCATGTGCTACTTAGTATTTGAGGAAAGGTAATTTCATTAGCAGATATTCTCCTGATCAGAATCCCTGCTAGAATTGAAAAGCAAAGTGAGAGGCAACATGTTCAAACTTTCAAATAGTCAGAAATTGACCAAATTAGGAAGCTGCTTCCAAAAGCTAATACGATATTTGTTTTAACCATCTCTTGTTCCAATTTCAAATATAGACATGAACAAGCCATTAAGTTCTAATAATCACAAATTTGGAAGACAAGCAATTTGTGTAGCAAAGTGAAATGAAAGAGCTTCCATCAAAGGTTTTATGCTTAAGCTTTGTTCTTTATCCTCTTTAACGAGTCAGCATGTCGATACTAAAAACCATAATGTTTTACATGCTGGAAAGATTACATTTGTACATATTCATTTCTATTTTGCATGTGCATGCCTGTTGTAATCTAATGCATGGTTATTGTACATAAATCTTGCTCTCCTAGTACATACTAATGTCTTCTTATTCCTGCAACCAACTCTTTTCATATTTTTTTTTGGTGATAAACTCACTCGTTCATACTTGACTAAGCAATTACTTGAAGTGAAATCTAGTAAGTCGTTTTAATGCAGAATTAAAATGCAAACAAAATGTTTACCTTTTCATAAAATTAAACAAAAGGTAACACTCCAGAATGGAAATATCACCATTTAGTATAAAAACAAAGAAGGTTGCTCCACCAAAAAAACCCCACAATTCCCCAAAACAATAAAATAGAAGTGAAAAAAATACATATAAATAACAAGATCAGTTGCATTGGCAGAGGAAATGATGTGCACTGCACCTTATTGCATGGCATCTGTTAATATCCTTGCTGCCTGTCGACCCTCCAGGACACAAGGACATTACATAATCGGATCTGAATAACAAATTTGAAATGATCAGTTGTGGTGGAATTGTAGAAGAAAATGTTGATTGTTAAATAAATTTGATAAACTTATGTATCATTCATGATTCTCAAAGTGAATAACGAATTAATGATAATGCACAACAGAAAGTAATGTTAAATCAGTGTAAATGTTGCAACCATGCTATGATGTTCCCAGAAGTTCTTGCATGTGTTATTGCATATTACAATACACATGCTTAGCATGCAGCCTCAATTTTCCAAATTCTGGCCAAAATTTTGCTATGTTGCCTTGGCGTCGTGGCGCTGCTGATTGGTCGCCATGGATGCTCGCTTTGCCTTCGACATCTAGGTGGGCGCCTAGGACCAGATGGTGGAGGGATTGAGCCTAGGTCGGATAAATCGGCACAGAGGTTAGGCAAGGGGCGCTCGGTTGCTCCTATTTAAGACCTTAAGTCTGCCCTCTCGGTTGTTAATGTTATGGACTTCTTGTCTAGGCTAATATGTTGTCTTGTTACTCTTGTCTTAGTGTCCCTCGTCGTACCTCGCCTTGAGGACGCCATAGCGCCCGCCTGGCACCATAGTGTCATGGCGCCTGTCAATCACCGTGGTTGCCAGGTATGCCGTGACAACCATGTGTTTGACCAGATTTGGCCAGCAATGCTTTAATACCATAATTCCAGGCACTACGAGGGTTCATCCCCACAAATCCCCACCCCCACGGGGGAATTGGCACCCGTAATAGAACCTCACCAATATCAGTTCATTTTTTGACCAACCTGTGCCAATTTGAGCAAATCATATTTGTCACACCATGATTTGGCCCACCTTGGTGGCTGGTGAGATATCGCAATGGAAAATGATTGGCCAACACAGTAGTATTACATTAATGAAGAGCTAGCAAAACACTTACGTGCTCATTGTAAAGTCTATAGGACCACCCTCATTTGATTCCATCTTAGCATGGTACTTGCTTGCAATATTACTCCCTGCTGGTTCATAAGCAAGAGAAATCCATGGCTGGAATAACATAAAAAATGACATTTTTTAAAGTTTACACAACAGAAGGTATATAAGCACACAAGACACTGAACTTTTCTCATGTTATCACGTACTAATTACTATTTACTAAAAACTAAAGATAAAAAAAACCCTGCAGTGTCTGGTAGAGGTAATGCTGGAAAGGGTACTGGTCATCAACCATCTATACATAATAACAAACTCAAACCATAAGATATTTATATTGAATAAGTGTAACTAATTGGTAAGCATGGGTAACCAGCATATATACACTGCCATTCCATGCAGATGTGGAACAAGCTCAAATCAAGTGACGTCAAAAGTTCAATTATAATGTGAAAAGCGGCTCAACAAATTTTTTCTAATAACAAATCAACCAATCTAAAATGAAGACAATAAACTGAGCAAAACACATCACTTGTGCTGTTGTACATTTAAAGCAAAAAAAAAAACATAGATGCAAAACATTCTAAAATATGTGCACATGTGAAAATTTGTTCAAAAATATGCTCAGTGCACCGTGTTAATAAAAACCAGTTTGTGCACATATAATTGCAATGCAGAAGTTTCTTCTTTTGTGTTTTTGCACAGTGCACACATGTTCATATTTTTGCACAAACATTTTCAAGTACACCTGCTGTAGCAAGTTCTACATCTATGTATTTTTTTAGACTTTTTTGAAATGCACAAGTGCCAAAACCAAAATAGGTAACAATGCACTCATGTTCACAAAATCTGCTTCCAAAACAACATGGGTAAATTATCACATAAATGAGAAATTTAAAGATGAATTTATATATGATGCAAAAATAAAAAAGGAGGTAAAATACCTACAACTCCACTACATTTCACTCATAATCCACAACACAACCCAGCAGAATCTTTAAGAAGCATGGACCCTTACATTTACCCAGCTGTCTACAATGTCCCCTACCATTTCAAAACTAACATCGAATCAGTACCACCCTGGCCCTCCTATAGCATCCAGCTCGATGTGTCCACTCAAGCCTTTGGTATTTTTGTCATGTTTTACATTTCATCTTGCTGACAATTGGGGTTATTGCAATATTTCCACTCTCTACCCCGCTTTAATGTTGTAAAAGATGTTGAGTGGATGAAGTATGTAATTTGATAGGGTATAGTATGGCCCAATCTCATTAACTATTTCTTAGATTTGGTGCATCCTTGGTTTTTGTGCATATAGTGCTTGGACTTGTATCGCGAAATAAAGAGAGCACTACCCAAGATGCACAACAACTAATGTCAAGCGAACATCCTCAATGGTTGAAAGACTAAACTCATTTAAGCAGAGAACATTGAGGGATGGATGGATCCAGGACAAACCCAATGGCTTAACCTAGTTGCTAAAACACAGAGTAGCCTTCTAAAAATAAATGTAAACTCTGAAGTTCCATTAATGATACTAGAACCGCGTCAGTAACTGCCAGAAAATCTTAAAAACCTCCTGGCGGCCTAAAATAAGGTTTGCAATCGCCAGTCATTAGATGACTTCTATTACCACATCAGCTGGCACAAAGAGCTTCCATTAGCATGTCTCCATTGCATCTAAAATAAAAAAGGCAAATACTCATCATTCATCCTGTACTTTTATGATATGTTCACAAGTGTAATGTTCACCATTCATCTTATTTTTTGGATGAAGGTTGCATGCTACTTACAAGAATCTCTAACATCTAAGTCCGAATAAGCTTGCTTTCTTTTAGCCTAAATATAGAAGCAACGAAAATGTGAGAACATTCTGGTTCCCGATGGACCAAGATTTGACAGGGACATAATCAGTAATGTAGTATTGTAGTGTATCCACAGCCTACAAGATATGTTAAATCACTCTAGCCTACTTTTGGGTATCCAGAGCTGCATACTGTTTACACCCAGAACAAGGCTCAGCCCTGGAAGCTAGTAGTGTAAGACAAAGCCTAGTGAATAGGTTCCTAAAGTTAATCACAATAATTTCAAAACAAAACAATGAGGTAAGCATATTCAGACTAAAGGCTTACTTTGGAAAGAACCAAGACTGCAAGGGACAAAAGTGGAACAATGCACCTAATGTTACAACTTAGAAAACCTGAATATCAGCAGCGAAGATAGATAACTGGACAAAAAGAAAGTCTGGAATGTAACAAAGGCAAATAAATCCACGACAAGTATAAAAGTAATATCTTTATTCTTAACCTCAGATTCTTCAGTGTAGTCCCTGGAATCTTCTGAGCGTTCGTTACCCTGTAAGCACAAGACATGTATGATCGTGAATAGATGCTTAGCACTAGTAGCTACAGGCCAACAGTCTTAGTATCCATAACTGATCAAAATAACTACAACAGTAAGCATGAGCCCAAATCAACCAAAATGTAGGACAATTCAAAGAATAAGATGCTGAAACCACATTAGTCAGAGAAAGATTATTAAAAAGCTGATTAGGAAACCAAGGACAGATAATGTTGTACCAAATTTCAAGTTAACATATGTTCTCCTTGGTACAATACATCATCAGACACACTAGGCAAATATTACACCCATACCAACAGAGCATTTGGCTCAGAATTGCAAGCAATTATACTCCTTCAAAAGTTTTACATGCTTAGTCCAAGTATCAGAGAACACAACGCTATACATGGCATTTAACTCCTTTAAAAGGCAGATACCTAACCCGCCTAGGCACCACCCTCACGCCTCACCCATCTAGCACAAATAGGCGGCAGCCTAGCCTGACTAGACGGTGACTAGGAACCACCCCACTGCACACCTAGTGCCTAGAGCTTTCTAGAACACTGCATAGCAACCTTTCATTCAAATGATCATATTGTAGGCCTCATTTGATTGCTATTCTTATTGTTGCTTCCGTGGATGTGGAGTCACAAGCATCTTAGAAGAACCAGATATCGTGATGTTGGCAAAGACAGCTCATTTTCACCAACACGCTTTAGAAAACATCAGTTTAGCTGATTGGTTGAGTTATTTTGTGGTTTGTCAACCTTTTGTGCTAGTATATGTGCAACAAAATGGTACTAAAGCAGACAGAGAGCTGCATGCTGCACCTTAACTGATGGAACTGTTGAGCCAATAGTACCACCGTTTGTTTCGCCCTGTTGTAAAGGCTGCCTAATATGTGGTCGACCAGAATTTACATGCGACATGGATGGTCGCAGTTGCATCACTGCATCAATATGATTCAAATGAACCTGTAAAAAAAAGCAAGAGATTGATTCTATTCAATGAACAGATCATTATATAAATAAACATATCACACTGGTCCATGTTGCCTACCACTCAAAAAGTTCTTTCAGGAGGTCAAAAGTTTTCTTGGAATGAGTAAGCTATGAATTACAAATTTGCAATTAATATTCATTCCAAGAACAGCATTAAAATTCTTGGACTGTTGCCCAACTAAGCTGTTAATTACAAATTTACAATTAATATGCATACATTGTATCAGGAGGCACACTAAGCAAATCTTACACCCGTGCCAACAAAAAACTAATCAGCAGGAAACAAACTCAGTACCTCTAATTTGGGTGGAATTGTCTCAAGAACTGACATTATCTGACTAACGCATACAACAGTTCCAAAAGAACATTTCAAACATACAGTACAAGATCAATGTGTAAAAAGCATCCAGGAATTACATAATTCAGGGGCTTGTTCAGGAATCATGAATACTATATGTTCTCATGCACAGGAATACACAAGCAAAGCACAAACCTATCACTTTAACACACCACTACAGCTAAAACAGTCCCAAGACTTTAAATAACAGTAGGATTTGGTTCAATATTCCTTGCCACAGTTTGCCTAAGCTCAGTGTGACACAACAGAACTTCATAGGTTACTCATAGGCAATTTGCAACTAACTGGCTATAAACCAAACAACCATAAAAATTGTCCTGGTACTTACCAAGTTGCCTCTAAGAACCCCAACTGCATAATCAGCCACACCAGCTGCTTTGGATGATGATAATGTCTGTAACAACATAAAATGAGGACAAAAAACCAATGATATTAATATAAATGAGCAACATAAGAATTATTTGTGCATAAGGCTGAAAGCTGAAACTATTGCTAAAGAGCTGGAAATGAAACTTATACTAGCTTAACTACTACTATCATATTTTAATACAATCCAGGATATAATACAGCAAAATCCAAGATGGGACATGACAAAAAACATCCATATCGCCCAATTCCACCAGTAGCTAAAGTTATTCAATACTATAATTGCTGGCCTTCTTGTACAAATGGGAACAACAACGTATCAGCAGTTCAGCGATAGCAGCAATCTCCACAACCATTTGGTCAAGCTGATCTCAGGAATTGTCATCTACATTCTTCATGTATCAACTTATATCTAACCTCCGTTTTAGAGCCATAACAGAAATGTTTGACTAGAAATGGTAATGATTCCCTATAACAAGATTCTGCAGCACAGCACAGCAATGCCTAACTGGCCCTCAATATAAGTAGGGTCTGTTTGGATCTCAGAATTGGAATTGGCATGTGGAATTACAGTCACAATTCCAATTCATCTGGAAATTGGAATTGGCTAACAATTAATTTCTACCAATCCAGTGGGGGTTAGCTCTGAATTGTAGGTGTCCTGTTTTAGTTATCCTCCAATTCCAGTGGAAATGGGTTACAATTTCAATTCAATTCCGAAAAGCACCCAAACACCTAACATTGAGGAAGACCAATTTCTTCCTCAATTCCACCAATCAAATGGGATGTAACACGATTTTGAAGCTTTCTGGCACTGCCATCGTTTTCAGTTCATCAGAAGGAACAACTCAATCAAAATGTCTTAGTTGACCAAAAATCACACAATGGCAACGCAAGTGGCAAGACTACGTAGCCATTACTCCTTGTGTTATTTAAGGCAAACTACAGACATGAACACAAACATTAACAGTAGTACAACACCTGCAGCAGAACCATTCAGGTAGAATGAATTCAATATATTCCTCAGTGAACTGCAAAGGACAATATAAAGCCTAATTTATATATACAATACTATGGTCTTCTTCCAGTGACATACTGGCATTACAAAGTGGCATAGCTTGTATTGATAAACCAGGGCAGTTGAAGGCACAAGGGCACAAACATTAACAATAGTACAACACCTGCAGCAGAACCATTCAGGTAGAATGAATTCAATATATTCCTCAGTGAACTGCAAAGGACAATATAAAGCCTAATTTATATATACAATACTATGGTCTTCTTCCAGTGACATACTGGCATTACAAAGTGGCATAGCTTGTATTGATAAACCAGGGCAGTTGAAGGCACAAGGGCACTTGAGGCGCTAAGTCCGTAAATCGCCTTGAGCGCAAGTTGCAAATGATAATAACAGAGGTATTTCCCTATTATCTAGATGATAACTAGAAGTATTAGCTATATTTTATATTAGAGATGCAATACTCACACCTCATATATGTTTACACCACCTTTTATAGCTATAGAAGATCCAAGACAATGTGTACCACCTATTGCCCATGACTCCTCTCTCCCTCTCTCTCAGATCAACTTTTATATCAAAATAGCCAAGAAAGGGCGAGACAGCAAAAGAAAAGCTAAAGGTAGTACAAACTACACAGTTCCCAATCTCCCTCACTATCAACTAAACAATGCCTTTCAATGTTACAAAGACCACGTGACTACTCCCCTCTCCTTACTCTTCCCCTCCTTCCTCCTGACCTCTTCACCCACAAACCAGCATTGCTTCTCCTCTCTCCTCCCCATGAGTCTGCTCTGCTCATGCACCTTCCTATCTTCCTCCAACATCTTTTCTGTGGCTGGCTGGCAAAAGAAAACCTATATTTTGAGAATTGGGAAGACACCGATGGATTATTTGGCTTTGTTTTGACCTTAACATGCAGTTTGGCCAGGCGCACTGAGCAGAAAGGCATGCGCGTTGGCAAAGGTGCTGTGTCCGGTGCAGCTTGAGGCACTTTTGCCTTGCCTGAGCACCTAGGCTAGCACCTTTGACAGCACTGATTGATACCCAACCAGAGTCTATGGAACGGTCAAAGGCCAGCCTTTGCATGTTATTTTGAATAAACAGTCAACAGAAAATTTTAGTAAATTGCAAAAGGCACAAGGCATAAATCATCCAGTATTCAAAGGAGAGCAGTCATAAATGACAAGAAATAAATTAAGTACCAATGTGAAGTACAAATATATGGTGCACTGAAAACAGAGATCATCAAGCAAGTGTTCAAAGATTAAACTTATAAATATGATGATTGGATGGACACTGGTCAGCTGGAACCAACAGAGTGCACAAGTATTATTTCTGCCTAAAGGCATCACAGATAATTAAATCTCATTGAGAAGCTCGATAAATACTTTCAAAGAGTAGGTCTTTATGTCACAAAATTTGTGAGACTAAAAAGAAAGACCCACCAGTTTTGTTAGTCTCAAAGGTGCAGAAACATCTGGGTCATAATTATCACTCTCCGTATTGATATCCAAATCTACTTCAACTTTTGAACTCAATGGCTTCATGCGAACCTGATATAATCATAATTCCTTTAACAAAGTAAAATGAACTAATATGCAGTTTAATAATAAACATTCACAAAAGAGCATATAGAGTAAACAAGGGATGTACCTCCCTGCATATTTCATTTAGCTCATATGGGCGCCAGCATGGCCTCAGTGGATATTGCATAATGTAAAGCTGTGAAGTAGCACATTCAAAAAAGAGCAGTCTAGAGTTAAGCATGAAGATAAAATTTGGGATATACTAAATAACTCCATCAATGATGATTCAGCATAGTTCAATTCAACCAGAAGAGAAAAAAAAATGTGGCCCTGAACTTGTGGAGGAGATTGAAATAGACCTTCCATAGTCGAGCTATTGACATTGTTTATGCTAAAGTGACCCGTCAATTTGATTAGCTAATTTGCTATATGCAGAAAATATGTTTAATAAGACTATGCTTTTCATTTACCATTAACTAGAAAAAAAGGGTAGATTATCTAAATGGAAGGTTGTATAGAAAACACTTATCAACTAGCTTCTGTATGGAAGTTTGGGCAAGGCCACTGATTCTAAATAAATGCCTACATGAGCATGCAGAGATGAGGCAAGAAGCTTGCCTGATGGGTTGGACCAGTTCAAGTGCTAATGAAAATGCAACAATCTAGAATGCAAAACACAACCAACTAAGAATCAATATTCAAACAAAAAAATGCAATTATATTAGCAAAAAATGCATTGTCTAACATAGAGAGACAGAAACAACATAAAAATGTACCTTCAAAATGCAAATGTATCATAATTTTTCTTTAACTTCTTAAATTATAGAACTGCCTTATCCAAAGGCATAGAAGTGAATCTAAATAGAAAGAATATATAAAGCAACTTTTAGACAGATAACACCATAGACATGCATGAACTTACACACACACAGAGACAGAGACAGAGACAGAGACAGAGAGAGGTACTGATTCAAAAAATGTGAGTTAATTGTTTATATGCCACTCCAAAACTACGAAATATTCAAAATGCAACTCCAAAAAACCCTCTCCCATATCAATGCCACTCAAACTTGTTTATGGTACATTGCTCACAGAAGAACAATTTCAAACCATTAATTCAGCAACCAAGAACAAGCCAAGAAAAGGGATGAATCTTTATGTTTTTGAAGCAACCATGCTTTGACGAGATCCTGAACGTCCTACATAGTGCAAACTAGTCAAATCATCGTCCACTGAAGCTCTGGTGCTAAAAAAAGTAGCATTCTTGGGTCTGAGCATAATCTGTTCAAATTCCAGATTAGTTGCTCACTTGGTGTTCTTGTTAATTAACCCATCCGACATAATCTTGACATAGCATTCCAACAGAATGATAGCACCCTTCGAAAATATGCTGGAATGATGCGCTTGAGTGAGAGTTTCTTGTCTTCTTTAAGGTACACACATGGACACCCAATGTCCCATACCAGAATCCAGATTGTCAATCAGACACTGTATCGCCCAACCAAGCATCTCTGACCGCATGTATCTCCATGGACAAGAGAGTGAGCCCATTACAAGCCTTGGGGAGAAGGGTAAAATTCGGATTTAGGGAAAAATAACACAGTTTTTTCTATTCTTTGAATAAATTAGTGGTGGAGAATGGATGAGTTCCATTAAAATATGCCGTGTTGTCTTCCATTTTCTAGTAGCATTTTACACTTTATATCTTTGTAATGTTACTTTTATTATTAGAAGAGTTTGAAGTGGCACAAATGCAATTATCTCAAAATAGAAATACACTCCCTATTCTGTCGAACAAAAATACAAAAATGCAAAATGCACAGATGTGCCTTAAAAATTAAAGCAGAGAGATGGATGAATGGATATGCCTATGTTGGAAGATTAAGAATGAACTGCTTTGGAGGCATCTACATTGTCATCACCAGCAAGAGTCAGAGACAATCATCCATGAATATTTAAACGACATTAATAATGGATGTTTCGACCAATAAGCCAACACAACATAAAAACAGAATGATCAAATTAAATCTGCCCCAGAAAGTTGAAGAGTTAAGGTGTCGCACTCTAAAGTTTAAGATTGAAGAGCCCAAAACCTAGAGTTCAGGCATCAGTTTAGCACTCAACGCAATTAAGCAAAGAGAAGGATCAATGAAGCAAAACAAACAGAAGACAAACATAGCAATAAGGCATGCGTCCTCCACGCTGCATGTAGCAATTTTTTAGGCGGTGAATAGCTATAGTCTAAGAATTGGATTAGTTAGCCATCAGTAATACCAACACTAAACTACACCAAATTTCGCAGCGACAGCAGAGTAATCAGGCCGCCAAAAACACGCGAGCACTAGCAGCAGGTGACGAAATTTACCCTACGACACAAGGAACAGAAAGGGACTCGACAAGCCTTTACCATGGTGTCCTCGTCCAAGGGCTCGGGATTGAAGTAGACGTCAATCTCCCGCACCACGAAGTCCTCCTCCTCATCATCATCTCCCACCACGTCCGCGCCCGCGCCCGCGGCCGCCCCGTCCACCTCCATCGCGTCCACGCCGTCCTTCGGCGGCGCGGCCACCGCCTTGGGGGGTTCGGCTTCTGGCTTCGGCTCGGGTTCCGGCCTGTGCTGAGGCTCGGGATCCGTTTTGGGCTCGGGCTTCGGCTTCGGCTTCGGCTTCGGTTTCGGCCTGCCCTTGGCCCTGGGGCGGAAGCGGGTGGAGGTGGCGGCAGAGGACGAGGCGGGGGCGTCGAGGGAGGCGAAATCGGCCATATCGATGTCGGCGTCGAGGGACGGGGGCTTCCCGTCGCCGGTCGCCATGGCCACTGCTGCCGCGGCTCCTCTAGGGTTTCGCGGCGAGGGGGTTTGGAGCTAGCGCTTGGGGTTTTGGGTCGAGAGGGGAGAGGTTACTTACGGCGGTGCCGGTGGGGTGAAGCGGGGGAAGCGAAACAACACAGTGGGTCGGCGGCGAGCCGAGGCCCATGGGCCGTACAAAATCGATTTCAGGACTTGTGTTCTAACGGCCTACTATGCTTCCCGTAAACCTAAGCTTCGAAATGCCACGTGGAAATGTCATTTTTGTGCGAATTTGATTTCCACCCAACTTAGAAAGTCTTCAAAATATACCGAAAATTACAAGACGTATCATAGGGTATCTTCAAAATATACCGAAAATTACAAGACGTATCATAGGGTATGTCTCTGCAAAATGTCTATTTCAGCGAGCATCTTGTTAATGCAATTGTGCTTGATATCGAGTTTTTCACTGATTTCGTATTTTCGTCGGGTGCGCTACCTCAATTTCAAGGAAAGGACCCTGGATCTTTTCTCAAATTTTCTCGCACAGTTCATAATAATTATAGGTATAGCTCTTATTACGAATTTTAATGATTTTGAAATTTAAGCTTGGAATTCGCATACACATCAAAGCTCTAATCATTCTTAAATATCTATTAATTCCTAATATCATATATGTTATGTACATTAACAGATATTGTACTTTGCGCGGACCCAATGCCTACCATTAGCGGTTATGCTTGGAGTTAGAACGATGTTCCTAGCTTCCATATGGATCATCAGTATGTAGGACAGAGGAGCAATGCTGGGGTTTATTCACTAAATAGAAACATAATTAAAAGCTTTTTTGTCGGAAGACGAGTAGTGGCTTCATCAACGATCAATCATCGAGAATACTTCTCCATCTTGGCAGCACCGTTCATCATGTCCAGCCTGCCATCTCCATCTCCATTTTACCTTAGTTCTCGAGCAGAGCAGCACGAAAATGCTTTCAAAGGGATGAGCTCTGCCAGATGGACATGCATGGCAATTGCATGTGTTTACTCTAGCTTGCATGTGTGGTTTCGAGATTTCGTAAACTAACACCCAATTGAATATGCTTGCGAAATTAGCAGATCAAACTGGACAGAGAAGATAACGATGCATATACAAAGCTTGTCATGTCAACATAGGAAAGTAAATGCACACCAACAAAGTACAACACACAGCATGACAATAACCAACGTTACACCAGTCTGATCTGATGTCTTGGGTGCCAGACACACTGTCACACACACACACACACACACACACCCCTTAGAGGCTGAAATCAGCTCAGGGGACGAAAGGGAGCAATTCTGATAGATATGCCAGATCCATGTCAATATCTGCCACAGGTTCTTCCCAAGGCATGCTCGCCATGTGTGTCGACGGGAGAAGGTAGTTGCCAGTGTTGCCGTCGCTTCCACCGCTTCTTCCAGGAGGAGCAACGCTGGGCACTTGGGTCGCTTCAACATCAGGAGGTGTGAACTGAGCATTGCTCACCGGAGCTTGCTCAAGCAAGCTGGAGAAGGAGCTGACCGTTCGCATGAGCCCCTCTTCTTCAGCCGCATCTGTGGCCTCGTTGTCGCTCAGCATGTTCTGGTATATCTGCTCGAGTGCCATTTTGTTCGATGAGATCCCGTCACTGCTTAGAGGGTTCCCTGAATCGATCTGCTGGAAGGTCTGGGTGTCGTTGTAGTCATGTTGGGACAAGCCATCAGCGTAGCTTGGAGGGTTCCACAAATTGACCTGTTGATTGCTCGTACTGCCATCAGGTAACTTCCTTATCTCCCCTGGCAGAACCATTCTGCTCGATGAACA
The DNA here is from genome assembly GCA_036346375.1 of Guadua angustifolia. NCBI lineage: Eukaryota > Viridiplantae > Streptophyta > Magnoliopsida > Poales > Poaceae > Guadua > Guadua angustifolia. Next base: position 2,182,173 of record CM070521.1, on the reverse strand, counting down.
ATCGATTTTGCTATGCAAGTTACATGGATTGATCTCATTGTTGATGTGGTTCCCTATGTCGTTCATGACCACACCATTGGACCTGATGGGCTGTGACCCTGTAGGCATTTGCAAGAATTTCTTCCAGTTAAACACGCCCCTCTTCAATTTACTCCAACCCGAAGGTCCTTCTGTGATTCTCGAAGAGGTACCAGCAACTACGAAAAACAAGTAGTCATCAGACTACTTACATTACAAATTGATCCTGTGTTGTATATTGTCATGGACTCTAATGATTACATAATTTATAAAATATGCAAATAACTGTAGAAATGAGAAATAGGCAAATTCCAACGATCAATGCTTGGATAGTGACATCAGAACTGAAGCTTTGCTTTGATGTTTGGTGATCAGATTGCACTTAGACTAAGCACCAACTGTTTGTAACATATGAATATAATCAGGTTTTTGAACATGACCGGGACATAGATGCTTAAGATTTTTTTTCCTGAACTGGCTGAGTGGGGAATTGGAAAAGCCTCATAGATTAATAACGGTAGAATTAGAAACAAAAAGATCATCTACTAGTTATGAGATGCATAATAGAAAGGGAAACTTGGGTAAAAAAATCACTGAATTTCATTGATGGCCTGCCCAGATCAGAAAGGAACCATAGAAACTAATTCCAATATATACTTGTCAAAGTACATGTACAACATACACTACCTAAACCTGCCACTAGAGATGGAGGCTATAATGTGCTCAATAGAGTGATTCAGAATCAATCTGCCTTGCTTTACATACACTGTCTCACTGAATATTAGACTTGGATATCAATTTCACTAAAAAAGTTTCTACCACCTCTCTCCTTCTTAATGCAATGAAACGCAGCTCTCCTGTGTTTTCGTGAAAAAAAAAATCACTAAAAAAGTTGAGTATCTGTTTCTTCTATTATTCGGTCCTTGCCTTCCCAAGGATGTATGTAACATTTAAAATATTGGAGTGGTTAAATTGGAGTACCTTAAGTAGATGAAAATTTGACCTAAACTAGTGCAAGCAATTTGCAATAATAGTTGTGCTGTTTGAGATTGTTTTACAAAATGACACAGATGATTCTGGTAAACTGTGAATATTGGCAGACAATGCAACATGTGGTTGCGAAGTTAACCTTTTCCTAATCGCAAGCAGGATAAATGTTAAAGCTCTCAAGTTTACCTGAGCCTGGGAAGAGAACAGGCATGGCATTCGTGTCTCCATTGTAATTTATTCCTCCAGTGCTTGTTCTGATTGACATGCAATGAGGTGGGACTGACTCCCCAAATTTATGCAGACCAAACGGGTAATCAAGATCACTATGATAAAAATCTTGGCAGGTCGAACTCTTGGGGACATCAGACACTGAATGCCATGGTTGCAAACAAGGATTGTTTGGATTGGTAGTGTTTTTTTGACTTAATAAATACAGACGATGGTCACTGGAGAGCAGATACTCAATGTGATTGTTCATTATTCCTGGCGTACACTGCAGAACATGCCTACTGAAAAAGAAAATCACACTTTAAATCAAGGAAAATGCACAGAAATTGAGCATGATTAAATCATAATAATTTGTGTCAGGTTGGCCTCATATATCACATGGTCCAACATATAAGTTAAACTAGGCTTATTACCAAATTTTAGAGATTTGTCAATTAATGGAATACAAAAGACTTTTCCCCTAAAAAATGTAGTAGAACATTTGGTTCATACAAAATGCTTTTGAAGTGACTATGGTACACTCATGTAGTTGTATTTTGTGTGTCTTGCATACACTTTTTTGCCCATCCATTACTCATCTTACAATTGACAGTGAGGAAAGTAGAAACAAATGTAAGGAATTTGTACCATATTAGTCACTAACATATTTTAATAACTCATAATTCAAAAATATTTTTCATGAATTGTGTGGGATATAATATATTTGTTTTAAGTGTACACACTACTATTTTGTTGTGTTTACTCCATTTTTTGTTTGTGTAAGCACCTATTTGACAATATATGTACCGCTTAAATGTGACCGTTTGAAAATATTTTTAGATATTGTTTTGCCCATTGAAGATTTATGTTTACTAATTCAGTATGAAATATGAACAAATAATATTATGGCCTTACAGTAATCTATCTTTGCTAATATGTGATGATTCCACTTTAAAACCATTTGTTGGTGTAATTTTCGTTGTGCTGTCAAGCGGAAAAACCATTTTCTGTTTTTGGAAGACATGATTCAAAAGCATGCTTCCTAGTAATAAAATCGCAAATTTTAAATCATTTTTTTCTATTTCTCCGTATATTGCAAAGTATATCTTCTTTAAGCTAATAAGAACACCGATTTCATCATAATTATAAATATATCTCATATTTACCTGTGCGTGCTTGCTTGCCCACCAGTAAAATCTATAGTTGGCAGCCACACAGTGTTCCTCTGTGGCCGTGGACTGGTTTCTCTGAAAAACTGCGGCTTTTCGGACAACTAATTGGAGCAAGCAACATACAATTAGCAACAAAGCAAATAGTAGGTTTTCAGAGAAACAATAATACAGGAGGGGTAAAATTAACAATAATTCAATTCAGAGAAACAATAATACAGGAAGGGTAAAATTAACAATAATTCAAAGGATAATTGTAAGAATATGCAACTATTTACTACTTTCATTCATGAGAAAACATTTAGTAGTCATTCACATACCCTGATGTCCCAGGTCCCAAGTCCACCTTCCGGACAAGTTACCCTCAAGGCAGAAATATCAGACCATTGTATCTCAATCTTGTTCTTGAGACCTTCATGGAGTATTTCCCATACAAGTTTTCTATGTGCAAAATACAGCTTTGCTACCAGATCTCCATCATACCTTGATTTGTACTGTCAATACACAAGGTTTTAGTCATAATCAAAAATATTTCAAGATTGATTTATTATACCATGATAAAAATAGGAAAATGGTAAGTGCTTTTTAGCTCTCATATTACACTTTCGTGAATCCAACGTAAGGTACTCCTTGTCTGATTGTCTCGCAATTGTTTAACAATTTTAGAAAATAAATTTCCAAAAAAGAAAACACAAAAAATTTAACAATACACAAATATGAACTATGAAGACGCGGTGCATACTGTTATATTCTAATAAAAAAGTGTGATACCCACATATTGCAAGATAAGTTCTATGATTTATTTGTGTGGAAGTGCATGAAACACTTACGTATTTGACACACGTTGTGGATGAAACACTTAAGTATTTGATACACGTTACTAGACATAAGTGGAGAAAGAATTACTTCCCAAGTTGAAATGCATGCAACACTTAAGTAGTTGATACACGTTACAATAGACATAAGTGTAGAAAGAATTACCTCCCAAGCCCCAATTCTTAGAAGGGAAGCCTGAAAATGAGAAGCCTTCGTTCTTCGCTTTGCAATAGATTTTGTGTCTGAAGCACTTCTATCAACGGCAGATTTTGTGTCTTTCCTTTTCTCTTTGGCAGCTTGGGCGAGCTCCGCTTGTATCAGATTAACCAAGGAGGAGCTTTTCGTCAGGCATAAGCCTAATGGGCAAGGTCCTTCAACCAAATGCTGGAGCGAATGCTCATGGGCCACACCAGTACCATCATGGGATTTCTGTGGCATATGCAAACTAGTATTATAAAGAGGTTTAGTAGGAATATATTCTGTCTGAGAGAATATATCCATGCATTTACTTTTCGCTATTTCAGAATACACTTTGCGTCACACATAAGGAAATATCTTGACAACAAAAAAACATTGAACAAATTAATTGCACTAACTTTTTTCACTTCCTAATTAAAATAAGACTAATATGGCAGGATTGCAGGAAGTAAAGTCAGTTTAGTTTGGATACATTAGAAAACCAAATTGTACAATAATATGGCGTAAGTACAACTGGTTATAAAATCATATATAAATATAGTAAGATGCATCTATCCGTCTACCATAGTCGAGAAAGTGATTTTTCAAGTTTAGAGAGCCAAGTGGTATGACCGTGCAAGTTTAGGGGGCTCAAGTGCAATTATCTTTAGAGTGTTTCTTTCATTAATTATATTTTTGTTGCACATTTTCTTAACATTGCAATCAATGTTCTAAATAGCTAGCTATGACTACACTATAGCTTTTTTGACTTCAAATGCAAAGTTACGGGCAAATGTTCCGCTACATTAGCTACAAGCGCTATAGCTAGCAATAACTCCGCTATTTAATGTAACTTGTAACTAACGATAGTTCTGCTATCCTATATAAGTATCCATGGGGCAAAATATTGGGTCTATTTTGAAATCCAACATTACTAAAAAAGAACAAATGCATCTCTTATAAGCCTAAACTATGAGAAAACCTAGTAAAAGACCATATCTCGCCTTTTTTTCAATAATCCAACATTCATATTTCTCAGAGGCTAAGTACTTGTTGTTACGAACATTATGATATAGTTATCATTTTTGATCTTTTGGACATATATTAGTATATCGTCGATTCCAAACTTAACTCATATTCTTATTATAAAAATATTAGTACCTTCTAAAGTACTATGTTTTTTAGATTTGTTTGGAGCTGACTTATATTATATACATAACACGACGAATAATAACTTCCGCGATAGCTATTGTAGTTTTTTTTACCTTGCCGCAAAGCTGCAAAAATCGTGATTAAAAACCTTAATTGCAATATTTTCATATCTGGAAAGATTGATGTACATACAACAACAAAACAACATTGTCGGGACACGAAAAATCATACTAACGAGATATACAAGCTAAGGTTGATGCATGGAGTCGAGGAAAAACAATTTCGTTATTTGCACCACTGTTTAAGAATACTAAATGGATGTTTCATTTCCTTTATTCTATATGCCTCGATTCTACTATATCCGTTTTGTTTATAAGGCATATTAACATTCCATTTCTTTTATCATCCTATTATAGGAACCGAACTAGAACCAGATGAGCAAATAAATGGATTAGCATTGATTTATTTGGGTTTATATGTCAAAATTTGATGACTTCACGAAAATACCACTCACACCGGTGTAATCGTTGCCATCTCTGCCTAGAAGACAGAAAAGTTACAGGAGATGCTGATCTAGCCCTGACTAATTGTCAGATTGTGCAAAGGAATAGGCCGAATAGCTCAGATTAATGATGGGATAGCCTTAAGAGAATAAGTACATGTGACCATAACAGTGGATTTCAATCGCCGGAGATGGCTTGTTGTGGCTGGCAGGGAGGACTCAAGCGCTTGGGGTGGCACAATCTTGGACAGAATGGCTTCAAGTTCGACTTGGCTAGTTTCATTTTCGCCATCCTGGGATGCTATCGTCAATTTTGGTGGCATTAAGCCGAACTTGTGTGTTTCGGTGGTATCTTCGTAAAGTTGTCAAACTTTTATTTTAGACATAATTTTTCATTTCTTTATTCCATCTATGTTTGAATTTGTTTGTTCAATCTATGTAGTCTACCGCATTAAAGATATATTAATTTACATCAATTATGTTTCTGTGTTTCATATACAAAGGTGTATCTAAATGCTACCTATTTGAATTGGTATATGTAATTTTAGATAGGCACATTAAAATCAAGATATGCCAAGTGATCATTCAATGTTAACAAAAAAGGTGGCAGTTAGGGTGTGTTTGGTAAGGCTTCAGCTCCACCAGATCCGTGGATCTGGTGGAACTGGATATTTCTAGCTCCACCAAATCCGTGGAGTTGGAGCTGTGAGTACATTAAGAGTGTTTAGATAGATCATCTTGTTTACATTTTAGATCAAAAATATAAACTTAATTCATTTTATTTTAACCTATAAGTTTCTGATCTCAGGTGGAGCTGGGATTTGGAGCTCTAGCAAACAAGCCCTTAGTCTAATAAGTGATGCCTAACATAGATTTAAGAAATTAATGCTGCTTGTCATATAACTTGGCTTGCACATAAACCATGTACATCTTAACTACTCTCTCCATCAAAAAATATAAGAGATGCAAGTAGCCTAGCTAGATCTAAAATTACCTATGCAAGTAGCCTCCAAATTAAGAGATGCCTTGATTAGATCAAACTCAATGAAAATATTAACCCTTAGATCTTAAATACTTAATATATGCTTCGATTAGACACATTTTAGTGGAAAATTTTAGCTGAAAACGTGGAAGTTTATAAAACTGTATGCATTGTTTTCTTAAAAAACATCTTTTATAGGAAGATACATTTCTATGGAGCCCTTTGGAGGTTATAAGTAGTATAGGAATACTTTTATTAGTGTTGATCATAAAATTAGTCATCAGCCAAAAAAAAAAACAGTAGCAAAGCGCGGATGATAATACTAGTGTACCTCATCAGAATCTCCCAACTAAAACCCTAGAATACAAAACAAATGATGAAATCAACCTTCTAGCTAGATCTTCACATCATCCCTCCTGACCGACTAGCTAGATGTAATTTCCCAAAAACTTTTACCCAAACTCTTGCACAACTCACGCATGCATCCAAAAGCACAAAATAACACGTGCCCAATCTAGTATGCATGCAAATAACAACGACAACAATTGCCAGAAAAGATAAATTAAGGAAGAGGTAAAAATACAAAAACAAGTCACCTTTACGGACACGAAGAAATAACAAGATCCTACGTACTCACTAGCAGCTGTGACTGGTGTGGCGGCACCTTCTGAAGCGGTGACCCCTGGAGCACCTCGACGTCGTCGTCCCTAGCATGGCTTCTCTGATCTCCTGCAGGCAGCATCCTCCTGTCCATGGCATGCACTTGCAAGGTTTTTATGAGGGATTCGTGTGGACAGCGTAACAGGAAGGGTGTTTGGGAACGGAGAGGAGGCACGCTGAGGTTTTGTATGTAGGTGCCTGCTTGACAGGAAGAACACATGCCACTTGGCAGCGATGTTGCAGGCCCAGGAGTTTCAGTTTCCTTCAAACCTTCTCAAGGTTTTAGGTTCTTCAGACCTTCTCAAGGTTTTAGGCAAATATCCTACCACTGTCCAAAAGGAAAGACTAGGTATATATAGAACTCTAATGTTGTTGCATTTATTGGATGTATTAAATGTTCAAATCTCTCCCTCCAGTTCACAAAAACGAGTCATTTTGCCATGAGTGCAATCAAACTTTGGAAATTTTGACTATCGATATCCTTTAAAATATTTAGATTAGATACATAAAAACCATATGTGTAAATTCTTCTCAAAAAGTACTTTCATAAAATTATAATTTTGTTAGGTTTTATGAATATATTACACTAATAATTAGTGATCAAAACTATATTTTAAGGACCGTGTCGATGTCCAAAACAACTTATTTTATGTGAACCAAAAGGTGTATTATCCTAATTGTAAAGAGATGTGGGTACTCAGGAGTTGGATACTCAAAACATCACTGCACGTACATGATCGAGAAAACGAACACATAGACGCTGGCGTGGATGCGGGGTTTGTTACGATACAGAGATGTGGCTGGCTGCAAGTCTTGTCGTGTTCAATCAGTGCATGGCAGAAATTGATATTGTGAATTGTGAGTGGCACATGCATACAATATACTTACGTAAAATACCAATTTTCTTTGATGGTCGTTTCTGTCAAAAATTCAGGATACTTTTTTGGGGTAATAATTAAACTTCATGAAAAAATAAAAAATAGTTTAAATTGATGAGAACAAACATATTTCTAATCTTGATATACCATGATTTCCTAGAAAAATATATGAAACTCCAATGATTTTTCCTATTCATCTACCTTCAAACTGATATTTTGTTATATACTAGATCAATGCACGGGCGTTGCTGCGAAAAATAAAATTGGTAACGAAACATAAAGGTCAAGCAATAAAAAAAATTGTGCTACAATATCAAACATCTATTTCTCCCGATTACAAAAGTTTTTATGGTTTCTTCTCTGGTATGAATTAAAACCAAATATATTATACGTAGCAATATATATTACCAATCTCAAAAATCAATCAATCATTTTTATCCCTTTTTGCAATTTATAATACCAACTCGCGTTCCTCTTCCTCTCGCCATGCCCGCAGCGCACGCTGTGGAGTCCGCCTTCCTCGCTGCCCACTTCATCGCGCATGCCATGGCCGCGTGGTCAGTCGCCTCAGAGAAAGGGGCCACCGCCGCTACCTAGCCTTTGCACCTCCGCGTCTTCTGGATAGCCACCGCCCTCGGCGCCACGCTCTTCTCCGCTTCAGCGGTGGTCCGCTGCGTCGACGGTTCGCTGCTCTTCCTAGATGACCCTCTCGCCTTTACCGGCCTACTCATCTCCAAGCCTCTGGCGTACCTAGCCATCACTGGCTTCACCAGCCATGATGCCGGAGCCCATGAAGGTTGACGGATACCCGGCACACAGGTATCCCCACTGCCCAGAAAGGCGATGGGCCGCCATCGCGTTTAAAGCAGGGGCCCAAGACCTCCGGCGAAGTCGACCCGTGAGGTGGTCCGACCAAGCGTTTGAGCGGGCGCCCACGAGCTACGGCGATACCGACTCGAGAGATATCCCGACCGACGGGCGGACGGGCCGAGAGCCTCGAACAAACTCAAACCATCTTCGTCAACAAGCCAACATCAAATCATCGGTCGGCGCCGACCCGACCACCACCCCCATCGATGCGGCGCTCACCTTGACCAAACAGAGGGGAGGCGCGCGCCTTCCCGAGCAATTCGGTCGACACCCGACGTCGGCGCCGACAAACCAGAGAGCAGTCGCTGCTTCCGGAGGAACGGACCGCACCTCGCCACCGACTTCACCGACTTCGGCGCAGGCCAACAACTACACGCCGGTCAAGTCCGAGACCAGACGCCGAGGTGAAAGACCAGCACTCAGCGTGAGGAGCCCCATCCATTTTTTCCTTTACACGCTCTATGTAACCGGCTTCCCCGGCTATATAAGGGGAGGTTTGGCCCTCCGGAGCGGGGGACCACAGACGAACATTCGCACACACATAGCGAGCATACCCTTGAGCTCCGAAGTTCTTCGCTCCAGAGTTCTTCCACCCCGCCATCGCATACGAGGCGCTTGTGCAGCCCTCGCTTGTAATCCAACGAGCTCATCAGCATCAATACAAACACGCACCACCACACGAACTGGAGTAGGGACATTCAGCCCGAACCAGTATAAATCCTGGACCCTCTTTTCTCTCTTCTGGGTCTAACCATTCAAGGAACGGGAACGCGCAGCCCCTCAAGACTTACAAAATTTACTTGCCGGTTCTCGAAACACCGACAGTTGGCGCGCCAGGTAGGGGCTTTTGCGCGTCACCACTGTCTCCGGACTCCCATTTTGCTTCCTTGATGGATTCCTTCGTCAACGACAACGCGCTTGCGCCAGGGAGCCGAATCCGCTTCGGTTCCCTCGATTTCGTCGCCAACACGACGGGAGAGCTCAACCTTGCTCCCGTCACGTCCCAGGCGAGCCCCGGGTGCTCCTGACGCGCCATCCACACCTCGACAGCCTTCACTCGAGGCCCTTATGCGCGCTCTGCCGACGCCATTGGCGCTGCACCGCCACCCGGAGGCGCTGCGCCACGCATCTGGCGGCGACGCCACGCCTCCGGCGGCTGCGTTTTGTGGCAATGGCTGGCTACGCGCCAGCTTCCGTCCACGAGATTTTGGAGAGCTCCATCGATGGCGACTCCGGCTCCGACGCGGAGCAAGCCTCGAAGGAGCCGTACACCCGCGAATGCAACGTGGCCGGTGTGAGCGATCAACCGGCCGCCACTTCGCTGAAGTCAAGAGGATCGCCACCGCGCCCGGCGCCGGAGGCGGCTCAAGAAGACGAAAGGGGCGGATCATCCTAAGCCCGCCTTCACCAGCTTTCGCCAACAATGGAGCTGAATCTGGGCGGCAGACTTCGGCAAGGCGCGGATCGACCAACCGGGACCGAGCCAACTCGTGCCCCCGCAGGCACAAGGCGGCGCACGCATGCGCGCGCGCCAAGTACACCAACAGTTGGCGGAAGAGCCGGTTAACGCCCCGTGCTTCCCTCTTCCAAGCCAAAACTTCGCCGCGGCTGCGATGTTGCTCCGCGGCATCCCCGAGCCCAACGAGCCCGAGGTTGTGGCCACCTACCAAAGACCTCCAGAGCTGGTAGAGCACGCCACAGACAAAGATGTACCGCCCCCGCACCCTCACTTGGGGTCTCATTCGGGCCGCCAAAGCCAAACTCGCCACGAGCCGGAGAAAGTCGCATCACAAATGAGCGCCCCAGTGCTCCTACACCCAAGACGTCATCGTCTTTGGGCAACACTACGATTGCCGCGACACTCTCGGCCAAGAAGGGCGCTAACGTCGCTGCTCGCTTTGGTGTCGCCGATAAGGCCATTGTCAGAATCGCAATGACCCCAGAGGGCTGGGGCCCAGCATTCTCACGGAGATCCGCCGGCGGATTTCCCGCTTCTCGGGCACCAGCCAACATCACCAAGTGCACGGGAGCAACGAACCCCGGTGTTTGGTTAGAAGATTATCGGCTCGCCTGCAGGGGGGGGCTACTAATGATCTCTTCATCATTCAAGACTCCCTCTATTTGGCGGACTCGGCCGAGCTCGCTCGAGTACCGCCTCACGACTATCAAGAGTGGGCCGACTTGAAGAGCGCTTCGTCGGAACTTCCAGGCACGTATAAGCGCCACAGGAACTCTTAGGACTGAAGAGTCGCAGCAAAGCCGGAGAAACGCCCGACTACATCCGGCGCTTCTCCCAACAAAGGCAATGAACTCCCGACATTAGCGACGCCGACGCCGTTAGGGCATTCATTTACGGCACCACATGCGAGCCTTGGTCCACAAACCGGGTTGCCTCAAACCCAGACCACCAAGGACTCGCCGACATCGCCATTTCAACCACGCCTCGGCGAGGAGGCAAGGGGCCATCTTCGATAAAGCGAAGGCGCTGCTTAAAATCCGCCCCGAGCCGGCCAGCGCCATCCGACCGCACCGGCAAGCGGCGGAGGGAAAGCAGATCCGCGAGACCACGGTTGCCGCAGCAGCCGAACGCCTCGACAAGCAAAGCGGCGCAGCACCATCCGACCACTTCGAAAAGCTGATGGATAGCCTGCGTTCAACCACGGGTACCCGTCAGCACAAATACGGATCGAAGTCTCCGAGACGCTCGAAACCCCACGCAGCACGGGCAAAGGAAAGAAGCGCGACCCGACACCAGAGGCCGGACAGGACAAGGCCGACGGCGGGTTCCCAGAACCCGACGGGTGCCTTATGATCTTCGGCGGACCAGAGAGCTACGCCGACAAACGCCGGCAGAAGCTCGCCTACCGTGAGGTGCACACGGTGACCCCCGCGGTCCCGAACTACCTCCACTGGTCGGAGACCCCGATCACCTTTGATCGGACAGACCACCCCGACCGCATCCCGCACCCCGGAAGATATCCACTCGTCGTCGACCCCATCGTAGGGTCGAAGCGCCTCACCAAAGTCCTTATGGACGGCGGCAGCGGTCTCAACATCCTCAGATGTTGAGACGCCGACGCCTGGCGCCCCCTCCGACCCCACGACCGAGCAAGGCGCCTTCCACGGCGTATCCCGCCATCAAGCCTACCCTCCGGGCAGTCGACTTGCCGTCACCTTTGGAGGACCCAAAACTTCCGCACCAAATCCTCGCCTTTGAGGTAGTGGGGTTTATGTTCCTACCACGCTATCCCGGGAGGCCATGCTACGCCAAGTTCATGGCGGTCCCCAACTACACGCACTGGTGAAGATCCCGGCCACGGGCATCATTACTGTCCTCATCCTTCCAATTTTGCTTTCAACTATGAACGGCAGCCAGTGGTGGCCTCACGGTCATCGCGTCCGCCGAGCTCAAGAACTACGGAGGCAGCCTCCGAGTCCATCCCGGCCCAAGAAGTCGGGGCTCGGGTCCTTCGAGTCCGCGGAGGACGGGATCGCGATCGATCCCAAGACCCGCCAAGACCGTGCGGGTAGGGTCCGCCCCCCGCCAAATAGGAAGGCGCTCGCCGACTTCCTCCGCAAATCGGGATGTCTTCGCCGGCGGACCTCCGACATGCCGCATCCCAAGGAGGTCGCCGAGCACACCCGAATATCCACTGGCGCCAGTTGCCGCCTAACGCTGCGCTTTAAATGACGAAGAAAAGCGCAGGCTCATAGGGGAAGAAGTAGCCAAGCTTTTGGAGGCGGGGTTCATAAAAGAGGTACACCACCCCGAGTGGCTTGCCAATCCTGTCCTTGTAAAAAAGAAATCTGGGCAATGGAGGATGTGTGTCGACTACACAGGCCTGAACAAGGCATGTCCTAAGGACCATTTTTCTCTGCTCGCGGATTGACCAAGTCATTGATTCCACCACTGGGTGCGAGTCGCTCTCGTTCCTAGACGCCTACTCAGCTACCACAGATTCGATGAAAGAGTCCGACCACTCGCGACCTCTTTCATCACTCCGCTCGCCTGCTTTGTTACGTGAACGATGCCCTTCGGTCTCAAGAACGCGGGTGCAACATACCAACGCCAGATGTACACTGCTTTGAAGACCAGATCGGCCAGAACATCGAGAGTATCGTGGGCGACATCGTCGTCCAATCGAGAAGGCCAGCGACCTCGCCGCCGACCGAGGAAACCTTTGCGAACCTCCGCGGTTCCGCATAAAACTCAACCCCGAGAAATGCGTTTTTGGGGTTCCCAAGGGAAAGCTCCTCGGATTCATCATATCCGAGCGCGGCATCGAAGCCAACCCGGTGAAGGTCTCCGCAATCATGAAGATGGGGCCGATTGACGACCTAAAAGGCGTCCAAAAGCCGACGGATGTCTTGCGTACCGAGCCGCTTGTGTCTCGCCTTGGCGAAGCGGATGTCGCTTACAAAGGCGCCAGAAGTCCGACCACTTCGGGCTTGACGACGAGGCTCGGAGGCCCTCGACCGATTGAAGGCCTTCCGACATCACCCTCGGTCTTAACGGCGCCATCGCCGCGGCGAGCCTCGCTCTTCACATCGCCGCCACGACCCGTGTCGTAGGGCGGCGCTCGTCGTCGAGCGGGCGGAGGAGGGTCGTGCCCTCAAGGTGCAGCGGCGGTCTACTTCATCGCTGAAGTACTCTCGAGTCCAAAGCCCGCTATTCGCAAGTGCAAAAGTTGTCACGCGGTGCTAATCGCGAAGAGAAAACTGATCCACTACTTCAGCCAGCACCCCATCTCTGTGGTGACTTCTTCGCCGCTAGGCGAGATCATCCGCAACCGCGATGCTTCAGGAAGAATAGCCAAGTGGGCGCTCGAGCTCAACGGCCACGACATCTCGTTCGTTCCCAAGACAGCGATCAAGTCGCAAGCCCTTGCCGACTTCGTTCCGAGTGGACCGGCCAGCGCCACCGGCACTCAAGACCGAAACATCGACAATGTACTTCGACGGGTCCTACACCAAGAACGGAGCGGCGCCGGAATCGCCATCGCCTCCCCACTCGCAACAGCTCCAAAGATGTTGTCCGACTTCTCTTCACGCCACCAACAACGCCGCCGAGCACGGCCCTCATCAACGGCCTCCGGATCGCCGCGACCTCGGCATCTGACGGCTTTTACATATACTGGCGACTCAAGTCGGTGGTCGACCAGGTCATGAAGACCTCCGAGCCCCGAGACCCACGCATGGCAGCATATTGCCGCGAGGTGCGCAAGCTCGAAGAAAAATTCAAGGGTTTCGAGCTCCATCACAGCTACCGACGCTACAACAGCGAGGCCGACCACCTCGCCAACATTGCCTCGGGCAAGGGACCGGTTCCGGCCGGAATCTTTGTCCACGACCTTCGTCAACCGTCCGTCCGAATGGACCCGGTGGTCGATCAGGCGGCCGGCCCGCCCGGCTCGCCCGAGCCAAACGCCGCCCCATCCAGGTCAGGCCAAGACGTGCTCACGGCCGAATCCGACTGGAGGAAGCCTTACGTCGAGCGCTTGACGGACGGGACTCTCCCCCCGGATCCGACCGAGGCCCGACGCCTCGCCCGGCGCGTGAAGTCCTTCGTCCTGGTCGGCGAAGACCTTTACAAGAGGAGTCCCTCCGGGGTTCTCCAGAGGTGCATCCTAACCGACCAAGGCAAGGAGTTGCTGTTCGACATCCATGGCGGGATATGCGGACACCACGCAGCCCCACGGTCCCTCGTGGGTAAGGCTTTTCGTCAAGGCTTCTACTGGCCGACCGCCGTGGCTGACGCCGAGCAAATCGTTCGCACCTGCAAAGGGTGCCAATTTTTTGCCCGGCAGACGCACCTTCCGGCTCAAGCCCTCCAGACGATTCCCATCACATGGCCATTCGCGGTCTGGGGACTCGATCTGCTCGGACCTTTCAAGAAAGCGCCCGGGGGCTTCACCCACCTCTTTGTCGCGGTGGACAAATTCACTAAGTGGATAGAGGCAAAGCCAGTCGCCACCATCACGTCCGCGCAAGCGGCCGACTTCTTCCGCGGCATCGTCTATCGGTTTGGAGTCCCGAACTCCATCATCACCGACAATGGTACGCAGTTTACGGGGAAGGAATTTCTCGAATTCTGCGACGACTTCAACATCCGCTGCCGATCGGGCGCCGCCCACCCAGACCAACGGCCAGCCGAAGGGCGAACGGCATGATCCTTCAGGGCCTCAAGCCGCGAATCTTCAATCGACTGAAGAAATCAGCAGGGCGGTGGGCGGCGAGTGCCGCCTCCGTCCTTGAGCTCCGGACCACTCCGACCAGGTCGACCGGCTTTACGCCATTCTTCTTGGTGTTCGGCGCCGAAGCTGTCTTGCCGACCGACCTGGAATATGGCGCCCCAAGGCTTCAAACCTTAGACCAGGCTCGGGGGCTCGACTCGCAGCAAGACACCGTCGACCAGCTCGACGAGGCGCGCGACGTTGCCGTCCTCCGGTCGGCCAAATACCAACAGACGCTACGGCGTTATCAGAGTCGCCAGATCCGCGGCCGAGCCTTCAACGTAGGCGACTTGGTCCTGCGCCAGGTCCAGTCCAACGTCGGCAAGCACAAGCTTTCACCTCCGTGGGAAGGCCCCTTCACCGTTGTGGAGGTAATCCGGCCCGGCACCTACCGACTCAAAGACGCCGAAGGCAACACTGTTTCAAACGCTTGAAACATCGAAAAGCTCAGGCAGTTTTTTCCCTAAGAACCTATTTCTTTGCCGAGCGTATCTATCTGCCTGGCCAACCCGAGCGGTGCGAACCCGCTCGGGGGCTTGTAAGTCTACGTAACCTTGTTACGTAGCGCCCTAATCGACCTAAGGTCTTCCCCTCAAGAAATCACTTCAACCCGGCTTTTACGGTCTACGTCTTGTAAAAACTCCGGCGGTTTTTCTTGACTACGGCCGCTAAAGTAATGGCCCGTGGCGCGAAGTGATCTTCATACGGGTGACCCACGGACGATCCGCAAAGGGTTTCTTTCGCAAGCATTCGGCAATCATCAGGCGTTCGGCAAGAAAACAAGCGCAGAAAGCGTGCATCGCATGAACTTCAACAAAAAGTGCAAAAATCTGCAAAGCAGCAGGCCGGACCATGAAGACGGAAGGAGCCGCTCCGGCGCCCGAGATGCCTCGCCTGCACGGCGAGTTCAGGGGGGACCGCGACGGCCGCCTAGGGGTCGGGGCCAAAGAAGGCGTCCTCCGGCGTTCTTCCCGAGACCTCGCCAGATCCGCCTCATCGTCCGAGACCTCCAGGTGCAGCCTCCCCGCCACCGTTTCCGCCGCCTCAAGACTCGGCCAAGGCGCTGGCCGCGTCGCCGGATGTGGGAGACGGATCGCCGAAGTCGAAGGAGCGCCTGCCGGGCGCAAAGACGCCAAGACGCACTCGCTGCCGTCGAGCGGCGACCCTCCGCCCTTCGCGGGCGGAGCGCTCCCGGAGGGCCTGGGGCAGGTCCTCCAACGCCTCGGCCGCTCGGGTAAGGCCAAAGGCGTACTGCGCCACGGTGGGCTCAACTGGCTCGTTGAGCTCCACCCCTGGCTGCCTCAGTTCTCTGCCCATGCTTTGAAGGGCGAGCATGGAGAGGAGAACCCCGTGCGCTGGAGTCAAAGTCCTCTTCAATGCGGGCTATCTCGCTCTCGGCCAAGCCTTCGCGCCACGAGCCGCCGCCTCGTCTCGGCGGCTGCACTCGCGCTTCAAGGCTCAAGATGCCACACCGCGCTTTAGGGCGGCAGAAGATCCCACTTGCGACACCAAGTCGGCATGGGACCGCACCAGCGCGTCCACCATGCTTGCCGCCCGATCTCAAGAAGCCGCTTCCTCACCGGGGCGCTGAGCTACCTCCGACGCCGCTTCGTCGGTTGCTATTGGGCCGATCGGACCTGCGGGAAACAAAGACCGGAACGAACGCCAACTAGACGCCCCGCAACCCCCGCCACGTCTGAAACAACCAAAGAGCGCCTACCCACGACGGGGCTCCAGATGAAGAACCTCGGCGAGGGCAATTGCCCGCCGCCGCCACGGAGGAGCCCCTCCGCCTCGACGCTTGGAGGGTGAGCCCCCAGGGCTCCCCTCCACCACTCGCTTGCCAGCCCTCTTGTCGTCTCCACCGCCGCTCGCCATGGCACCCGCAAGAAGTTCCTCTGGGAACGGACTTGGAAGACGAAGGAGGCAAGGCAACACAAGCGTTAGGGCTGAGTATGGTTTACCGCCTCCCTCAGCGCCCGTATTTATAAGGGCGGATTCACCAAGCAGAAACCGCCGCCGCCTCGTGTGCTTCGCGGCGTCTCCTGGCGCGCCCTCGGCCCGACGCTGCGACGCGACGTGCATTAAAATCCCACTCCGCATTTAATGCGCGGTTTATTACGGTGCGGCGCGCCGCTCTCCCGTTGCGATGACGCGGACGCTCGGTTCGCAAGCAGACCCGCTTATACGGACATCCTCGGAATCCGCACCAATACCATGAAACCGCACGGCGACCAACCCAAAAGAGATAAGTCATCTGACTCCGTCTTCCTCGCGATTTTCTCGAACGACCAGCGATACGTGCCGACCACACCCTGGTCGCCATGCATCGCTCGGGGGCTCGGGAGCAATGTCATTTACATTCATACAGATCGACGGTCTGACTGACCACACGGCTCCCCTACCAGGCAACCTATCCGACCCAAGCGCTACGACCTCGCCCAAATGCCACGGTTTCAAGTAGCGCTCATGAAAGGGGTTACTGTCAGACGCAGACGAGTCAAGTCACGGAACGCCCTTTCTGCTCAAAATGCGAAATGCATGCTCCTGTTTCTCAAATGTCATTCACATTCATACGGGTCGGCGATCCGATCGACCACTCGGCCCCCCTAGCGGGTAACCCATCCGACCCGAGCGCTGCGACCTACGCCCCAGTGGCTACGGTTTCGAAGTAGCGCCTTGCGGTAAGGGGTTACCCGTACGGCGCGAGCCACAGGTCGGTCGAAAACGTCCCTTTCCTGCTTAAAATGTGAATGGTGCTCTCGCTTTCCAACGTCATTCATGTTCGTACGGGTCGGCGGCCCAACCAACTACTCGGCCCCCCTAGCGGGTAACCTATCCGACCCAAGCGCTGCGACCTACGCCCTAACGGCTACGGTTTCGAAGTAGCGCTTTGCGGTAAGGGGCTACCCATACGGTGCGAGCCACAAGTCGGTCGGAGCCACTCCTCTCCTGCATGAGGCCTGAATGGACGCTCTCCGACCTCAGGGTCTGTTAGCCCCTCCTTCGCTCTTCCTTCGGAAAATCGAAAACACCTACGCCCGAAAAACCCCCCGGCGGTTTCCAGGGTTACGGTTTCCGAACGCAAAAGAAGGGCTTAAACTCGCGAGCAAGCACAAAAACGAACCCCGATTCATTACATGCCGAAGTTTTTTACATCTACATAATATCTAACATCATTCATAATCCCCGTGGAGGACGCTCATGGGTATCCGGCCACGATCGCCGCATAGGGCTCGACTTGGAGTCCGGCGCCGACCTCCTCGTCGGTCCGGCTCGGGCGATCCCGCCGCTAACTTTGTCCAGTCAAGACCATTGTAGAAGGACATGGCGCAACAAGCGCGAAGTGGCTCCTGTGGCAGCACTCGCCTTCACCGACTTCTCGACGTGTTCAAGACACGGGCCAACTTCGATCGCAAGCAGACTCAGACCTCGACTGACTCGAAAGCAATGGACACAGACGGCTTGGCGACCTTCCCTAAGGTCCCCAACTCGGCGATCAGCTCGGCCCGCTCATCCTCCATTTCTTTCCGAGTCGTCTGAGCCGCCTCCACCGCCGCGACCGCCGCGTCGCGCTCTTCCACCGCCAAATGCCGTGCCTCCGCGACTTCGCTGAATATTTTCTGCAGCTCTAAAAATCGAGGCAAAAGTTAGAAGTGCGCCTACGACGGCACCTTCCGGATCAACCCAGACAACAACAACTTACCGGACGTGGCATTCCCCATAGCTTGGAGCCTCCCCAGGACCTCCTCGCCGGACTTCACCGCCACAGCCGCCTTCTCGAGGGCGACGTCCCGAAGGCTATGGCCTCCTCCTCGAAGCCATGCACACAGATCCGCCAGAGCGACGGTTTTCGCGCTGCTGGCCTCTGCTAGGAGGGACTCAAGCTCGGATACCCTCGCCCTCAGGGACTCACCCGACCGGCGCTCCTCCTGCAGGGCGTCGTCCTTCTCACTCACCATCCGGCGGGCCTCTTCCGCCGGCCGATCGCATCAAGCAGCTTTCTCGAGCCTCCTGCAGCTGGAGTCCCGCTGGTCGCGACCCTCCTCATGGCACCCTCTGGTCAGGTAAGCGACGGAGGAGCCCGAACTTGCCCTCCGAACACACCCGAAGACGCTGCAGCCAGCCATCGCTCCATTTCAAGATCCGGCAACATCCGAAAGGGCGAGAAAATTCCGAACATAACTTACCACACGGCCGGTCGATCCCGGCGACCGCATCCAGCGCCCTCCGGAAGACTCAAGGAGAAGATTCAGCTCACCCGAATCTGCCCCACTCGGTCCGGGCCCGTTGGGAACCCTCCCGCAGGGATTCCCACTCTTCAAGCTCCGCCCCATCGTCCAGCGAGAATGATGTCTCGCCGGATGGGTCACCGCCCGGCCAGACCAGGATGGTCGGGGGCGACTGAGAAAGCTCCCCCGTGGTCGTCCCGGCGGCCCGCTCCGACGGTTGGGCCTCCGTCACCACCACCGGCGGATCCGCGGCCTCCGCCACCGCCGCCTGCAGCTCGTCCCCCAGCCGCTCCTTCGGCGACGATGGCGGCACTGCTTCCAGTGCCAGGACTCCTCCGGGAGCTGGCACGCCCGCGACCGGCGGCGCGAGGATCGGTCCGCCCTCCTCGGCCCGTTCGGCGGCGAAGCCTCGACGGCCGCCAGACGTCGTGGGACACCAATTCTATGGACGCCCGGCACCACCGCACGATTTCCGTCGCGTCGGCAACCACGGCGCGGTGGGCGCCATTCTCCGACGCTTGCCTTTGGTCGACCGGCGATTCACCGCCGGCCAAGCAAGACGGTCGGTCCCGGCGGCGCCTCGCCAAGATCTGTCTGCTTTCTCCGCAAAATCCCTAAAAGCAAGGGCCGGTCAGGGACATTTTGAACAAAATTGACACGCACGGCGAAGGGGACGAGACTAACCACGTCGAGCGGGTGCCAAATAACCGCGCTCTCTTCGCCGGTCTTCCTGGCGAAGGGGGGCCATCTCTCCCCCCCTCCAAGGGCACCCCCGTCGGAGGTGTCCCTGCCCGGGGCGCCGCAACGATGACCTCCGTGTCGATGTCCTCCATTGATCGTCGGCCGCGGCAATTTCAAAATCATACTCTTCATATGGATCGTCGAGGTCTCCGCCGTCGCTGGAAGACGACCCCCAGCCGACCGAAGAAAGGGCGGTCGACTCCGACGCCTCCTCGCCGCGTGCGGCCACGGCCCGGCGTGCCCTCCTCTTCTCCTTCCTCTTGCTCTCCAGCGCTTCCCAAGTGACTCATGACTCGGCTGTTGGCGGATCGCCACCCTCATTTCCTTCCCCCGAAGAATGCCCGGAGGATGCTCCAAGCAGTTCTCGAAGGGCGGAACTCTATTTCAGGCCGGAACGCGGGGAATTAAGGAACACAAGGAAGGGTAGGGGAGCCTCCCGCTTACCAAATTAGGGGGGTTTTCCGCCGAGAAGGGCTCGGGAACGCCGCCCGCCGCCACCGTGGCTTTCAACGCCAGGACGGCGGTCACCCGAGCCTCCACCTCCGACGAGGGAAGGTCCGGACCCTCCATCCTCATGGGGTCGGACGCCCCCTCATATTGAAACATCGGGTGGGGCCTGTCCATAAGGGGTTGAATGCGTCTCGCCATGAACGAGCGCACGACGACATAGCCCGTCAGGCCTCGCCTCTTCTGAGCCGCGAGCTGCTCAAGAATCACCACCATCTTCCTCTTCTCTCTCTCGTCTGCCGGACGACCCCATTCGCACCGCCGCCGCCTCTTCCTGAAGGCCGGGCGCCGCCTCTGCATTCGAATGTAGAACCACTCGGTGCCATCCCTGCTCGAGGTGGGCGCTTCATGTCAAGGTACTCCGTCGACCGGTTAGGACCGAGTCGATGGCGGCGCTACGATCGGCGCTAGCAACGCGCCTCGACTTGCCCTTCAATACCAAGATATGGAAGAAGTACTTCGGAGGGCCCAATGGGGTTCGATCCTCAGAAAGCCTCGCCAACAGGATGAAGATCGCGATGTGCAAAGACGCCGCTAGGGTTCGGGATGGTGCACCTCCACCTTGTAAAAGTAAAGAAGCCCGCGACGAACGTATGGAGGGGAGACCGAACCAGCGCTTCCAAGAAGGACGCTGCTACAACGATCTCGCCACACCAGTTCGGAGTCAAGAATTCCGTCGGCACCCTCCACCGAAGCTACATCGCGGCGGAAGGAACTGCCGCCCCGAAGGCCAAGAATGGTGCACTCCGGCCACGTCATCTCCAAGGGGGCAGGACCGTTGGGTGAAGAAAGGGCTAAGGCAAGGAATCCTTCTCTTGGGTTTTCTTTGATCTTCCTCACGGTCGCCCTCGTCTCTCTTCCTTTCGCAGCAAAGAACAGGACAACGCAGGGGAATCCGCTCTATGGCCCCCCTTTTTTCCGCTTATAAAGAGCGCATTGACCGCCGACCGGACAGGCGTCAACCAAGCAGAGCATCGCGAACGGAAACAGCGCCCGTTCCGCTCCCCCGACCGTCCCGACGGTTCAACGGTACGCTGCCCTAATTCTTGATCGCCCCTGCATTTAATCCTTGACAGGACCGCAGCCAGGCGAAAAGGACATTGGGCAGAGTGGCGCACGGCTCCTCGGGCCTCGCCCCCGAACTCCAAGGGTCGCCTTGCGACGGGAGAAAAACATGCTAGGACCGCTACGGCCCCGTAAGCCACGAAAGGCTTACCGACTTATGCTTAGGGCTCGACCAAGTGCTGTGGGCCCCGAACGCCCCGCCACCGAGTGGACGCACACGTCGCCCCGAACAAAAAAAAACCGAGCGAGGGACGAGGATAAGGCGAGCTCCCAGTGGGCCCTTGTTGGGTCGGCGGACGACCCAATCGCCTTGAATCGTGTTCGAGGTCATACGTCACACTCTGCCGCGGAGCCCGTCGACGGGTGGCAGCCAGCTGCGCCCCAGGTCGGCGGACGACCTGGGGTCCGACTCGAGATCGAGTAACGAAAGGCTTTCATGGGTCGCCCCCAGTGGGTCGGACGCCCGCAACGGGATAACGTCCGCTCGAAAATGGTTCTCCCTCGGGAAGCCACCAGGGCCCACTCGAACCACCCGCTATCATCTCGTCACGAGCACGGCGTTCGAGCCTACGTATGGCAACGCTGCTTGCTCACCCTCCAGTCCCACACCGCGGACGGGTGTATTCGGGGAACGCGCCGCCTCGCCAGAGCATGGGACAGACGCCTATCACTCTCCGGCAAATGGGCGCTCAAGACGGATAAGCCCCGACCAGCCTCCGACCGCCGGGGCTCCATCCACCGGATCTTCGCCAAGACATTCGGCGTTAGCGGCCAGCCCGTTTGGTCGGGCGCCGGCGACCGGGGAAGCCGCCCCTGTTCAACCAATGCGCTTGCAGGTGCCTGGGCAGTTTTCGCTGGGAGTTCGAATCCGTCAACCGGAGCTACCTCTGCACGCGAGATAAACCCCCAACCAGCTCTCCGACCTGCTCGGGGGCTCCATCCACCGGATCTTTCTCGCCATACAAGACCGCAAAGCCGATCAACCTCGACGGTCGCGGCCATGCCACCAAAGATCCGCCACTCGGAGCGGTATGCTTACCCAGCATCCACCGACCAAAGCAAACCCCCGACCGGCTCTCCAATCCGCCCGGGGGCTCGGGGGCTATTGACGGATACCCGGCACACAGGTATCCCCAGCGGCCCAGGAAAGGCGTATGGGCCGCCACTGTGCCTAAAGCCCGGGGGCCCAAGACCTCCAACCGAGTCGACCCCAGGAGGTGGCCCGACCAAGCGTTTCAGAGCGGGCGCCCCACGAGCTACGGCGATACCGACTCAGAGATATCCCGACCGACGGGCCGGACGGGCCGAGAGCCTCGAACAAACTCAAACCATCTTCGTCAACAAGCCAACATCAAATCATCGGTTGCTACCGACCCGCCACCTACCCCACTGATGCGGCGCTTCAGCTTGACCAAACAGAGGTGGGAGGCAGCGCCTTCCCCAGCAATACCGAAGGTCGACACTCGACGTCGGCGTCTGACAAGCCACAGAGAGCAGGTGCGCCGTTTCCCGGAGGAACGGACCGCACCCTCGCTCAGTGACTTCACCGACTCGGCGCAGGGCCAACAACTACACGTCAGAAGTCAAGTCCGAGACCAGACGCCGAGGCGAAAGACCAAACTCCCAGGCGTAGGGAGCCCCATCCATTTTTTCCTTTACACGCTCTATGTAACCGGCTTCCCCGGCTATATAAGGGGAGGTTTGGCCCTCCGGAGCGGGGGGGACCACAGACGAACATTCGCACACACATAGCCAGAGCATACCCTTGAGCTCCGAGTTCTTCGCGCTCGTAGCCCTTCCACCCCGCCATCGCATACGAGGCGCTTGTGCAGCCCTCGCTTGTAATCCAACGAGCTCATCAGCATCAATACAAACACGCACCACCACACTAATCGAGTAGGGACATTCACCAACCAAGATAAATCTGGACCCTCTTTTCTCTCTTGGTCTAACCATTCAAGGAACGGGAACGCGCGGCCCCTCAAGACTTACAAAATTTACTTGCCAGTTCTCGAAACACCGACAAAGGTGAACCAGAAAACACCAACGCCGAGGCGCCCGCCACGCCGTGCGCCGCCGCGTCGTTCCTCTCTCTCACGACGTTCAGCTGGATCAACCCATTTATCTCCAAAGGGTATACCAATGACTCTCTCACCGCCGACGACGTCCCACCGGTGTCGCCGGGCAACTGCGCCGAAGCATCATATGCTTTGTTCACGTCCAACTGGCCGGCGCTTAGGTCACGACACCCCGTGGGCATCCCGCTCTGGCTGTCCTTCTGGCCGCAACTACTGACTGCGGCGCTCGGCCTCCTACGTCTCGCGGCCATGTACGTCGGTCCGTCACTTATTAATCAGTTCATCGAGTTCATTCGCCGCGGCAGCACGACATGGGTGATCTTGAATGAATTCCCTTGATTGATTCTGTGAAAACTGTATAGCATATATAAAGTACAAAAGGAATGATTGGCCGGCTATTAATTACCAGCAATAATCAGGAATTTTGCTATAATAATCAGCTATATTTAGAGAGATATGACTGACTGTAAATCAGGAAAGAATAATTAACTATAATGACCGGCTCTTATTGGAGATATGGCGGGGGGCTAGGAAGAACGGACCACTGCCACCAAATGCAAATTTATATTAGTAGAGAAATGGAATATTGACATTAAAAGTAAGACATTTCATCTCTACAGAATTTAAGATGTAACATGCATGCCTATATGGTATATTAGAAACTATAATTATCCTACCAATCCTACTGGTATGAAAGTAGCAAGCTAATTAGCGTATTTCTTACTTTTCAAACTAATATTCAAAGAAATCATTTTTGTATAAAAGTATCATAGAAAATATTGAGATGGAATAGATGGAATGTTCTTATCAAAATCAAGCAACAAACTAGCCAACATATTCATTTCTTTTCTAAAGCAGTAAGCTAAGAAAGTTTTTATATGGACTAATGTAGAAATTATTGATGGTATAATTGGGATGTTCAGGAACATGGTTATATTTCCTATTTCAATCTATATGCAAAGAAAGAGTGCTTATATAAAGTAATGTAAACTTATTACTGGTAATGGCGTGACATTCGGGTTAAAATCACTCAGCAAGTTGGTTAATGCACTTCCTTTTTTTCAAACCAGCATACAACCGAAGAGTTCTATATGAAGTTACATATATAGAATTTTTTAATGCTAAAGATGAGACGTTGCAAGTAAAATCAAGCAACAAACTAGTTAGCACAATTCCTTTTTGTGTTCCAAACAAGGATACAAAGAATTTAATTTTTATGTTAAGTCAACATAGAAATACAAGTGAAATGAAGTAGCAAACTGGTTAATATGTTTCCATTTTTGTTTTAAACAAGTACTTAAAGAAAGACTTTTATGTGAAAGTAACTTATAAATAATTATGCAAAGAAAATTTTTTATACAAAAATAACATAGAAATTTGGCAAATTTGGCTACAAGACATTCTAAAATGATGGCATTTGCCCTGGGACACTCCAAAATCATGGTTTAGCTTGAAGACACTCCAAAATTGTAGCCATTTGCCATAACACACTATAGCAATTAAAATAATATTATCTCCGCAAGTAAGAGAGACAATGTGTGCAAAATCTATAAGCACAAAATTGTTTTCAAAATATTAAACATTTTGCCCTTCTCCTCCCTTCTCTTTGTAACATCACAAATTTTCATTTTTGGCTCTAATTAATTTATAATGTCTTTTTTGAATTTTAAAGATTTTTTAATAATTATTATGGATTTTAAATGTCTTTTCCAATTTTCAATATTTAAAAATATTTTTTGTGATTAATTAGAGGTTAATCATGAGCTAAAAATCGTTTGAGTTCAAAATGAATTATTTTGAATCCCTAATTTTTCTTAGAATTTTCTAGCTTAAAAATAAAAGAAGCTATTTGGGCATTGGTAAGATATTCTCTCTTTGTAACATAGGAAAATAGTATTTTAATCGATCGAGTGACTTATGGCAAATGACCACTATTTTGGATTGTCTGTGCATGCGCCATCGTTGTGCTGTCATCACTCGTCACCATTGCGTCGTGCCACCGCTATTGCATGGATGTTAGGATTTGCTCTAGAATACCATGGGCACCTGTGGACTGTGGGTGGCCTAGCTTGTCACACGGGCCAAGCAAATTTTGGGCTTTTGAGCCAAAAGAACCCATTCTAGATTCAGTCTGGCTAGGGTCTTGACCTACCCATGGATGTTTTACAATAAGGACGGTGTAGTTTTTGAAATTACATATAAGTACTCATTCACTTGTAATTTAGACCTCGTACTCCTTGTTTCATGTTTTAGGGCTTTCACGTTATGAAATTTTTTAGTTTAAACCCTAGAAGTTTTTTGGTTTTAATAATTTAGTCCTTTATTTTATTTATTTATAAAAAGATTTCTACTATTTTAATTCATAGAAATTGTCTCTATGGTTATGCAAAAACAAATCTAGAAAATTGCTAGAAATTTGTATATTCATATTTACTATTTAAGTAAAAAATTATTGTTGTTTCACTTGTCTTACTCATGTGTCCTATTTTGAGCCTACTAATTACCTTTACAATTAAATGATATTTATTTGCAATGTTGTAGGCAGCATGAGCGGTATAATGTCTATTGTATCAACCGAGGAGTTCTAAGTTGGAATATGACTACATAGGCAGATCTACAATGTATGAGCTAGGGCCATGTGACACCAATGACCTCCAAACCCAGTCCAAAAAAAGCCCTTTGTGTTGCTCTAAATGACCCCAGTGAGCCAAGCTTGGTGACCCAAGTGTTCAGCCCAAAACCTCCCATTTGCCCCACACCACACGAAAAGTTCAAACTCTCGGGCCATATACATCTAGCAAAATTATAAAGCAAACTATAGAGCCTAGGCCCATAAATCAAGATGAGTTCAATTGATATTGAACTCCGTCTTTTGATATTTCAATGCATATAGCTAGATAGGTAAAGTTAACTTGATATTTGTAGGATTCACATCTTCCATGATGAAGTTATTAGTCTTTCTCTCTCTTGAACACCATAGTTTTTCATGGACAAGTTCATCTCGGCTGTTTTCTCCTATTTATCTTCGTGCATATGAAAACCATTTGCACTGATGCATTGTCACATATGAAATAGTAACAAGCCATCATGTTCTTCCAAAACGGATAGTTGACCATTGAAGATAGGAGGCCTGTATGAATACCCATTTGATATCATGCTCAAATATCGGTGAAGATCTTATGAAGAAGGTTCATCGGACTCTGGTACCAATTGCAAGATCGGTTAAGGCAATCAAAGAGGGATGAATACCTCTGACAGTTTCCCCTAGGTATTTGGCAATCTTTTCGCTTCAGTAGCTATAAAGCTATTAAGATAAAGATTAAATTTGCGAATGGTGGAAAACAACACCCACAAACAAAAATCAAAGAACACATCGCACCACCCTTGCCAAGCCGATCTGACCATCAACTACTAAGCAGTCTAATCGGCGAGGCCGGTCTGACTGATAAGGGAATGGTGATCTGACTGGCCCTTGCTAACATGCCAAAATAAGCACGATTTCACATGGCTCACTTCACCAAACTTTTGATCTACTTGTTCAAATCATACCAAATTCGTGTACATCTAAGCTAGGATATCAGTAATCTATACCACCCAACAATTTCTAAGATTGTTGTCAATGTTTGCACCTTTATCCATTTCAAGGAAGAGTGGTTAAGAACCGAGCAAAAGAGAGAGAGAGAGATCTATTCAAGCTCATAGGATCTAACATCAAATATTATTTTAGATGGATTCCTATAAGTCCTTGCAGGCGAAATATAAGCACGGATCACACTAGAACAAGAAGAAACCAAGAATTGCCAATAGTGCAAGAAAATCAACAATAATACACACAAGACATACATGAATAAGTTTGATTTTCTATTACCACTTAGAGATGAAGGATTATAATCACCTTATCTACAAGACAAAACCCTAAGGACGACACCTAGTTCTCTCTGCAAAACCCTTATTTCTCTCTTGGAATTTTTAGAGCACAACTACCTCTACTTAGGGGTGCAATCGGATCAAATTTGGATAGCCATATCGGATAGTTGTCGAATTCGACATCGGATTCGAGAGATCACTATCCATTGGATCGGAATATTCTGATTATATTCTTGGATAATTCGGATAACTCTATTCGAATATTCGGATTTGGATATTTATGATCCATATTCTAGCAGCTTCAATTGTGCCCAACCAAATAGCCCAAGTAAACAATATAATATTGTTATTTTTATGCAGTAAATATTTTTTAAATGCTAAAATTCTTTTTAATATAAAAAATAGTAAAACGGCCCCAAAAATTCTAGAAAACTTTAGATAATTGAAATAGGACATTTTGAGCTTATTAAAATTATTTTCAATATAATAATATACATATTTTTAGATAATTGAGAAAATCGGAAAGGCTTTTTAGAAAATAGTAAATAGAGTTCACAAATTTGGAAAAAAATTCACAAAAATTCCCTTAAACATTTTGAATTTGATAAAATTATTTGCAACTAAAATTTGGTTTTTAGTTTTACACAGAAATTAAATTTTAATTTATAAAAATAGGAAAAGCCTTTTTAAATCCAAAAACATAGAAAATACCGTAAAATCGAAATAATTATTAGAAAAATAGAAAATTGAATTATTTTCTAAAAATTCACAAAAGCCAATAGTATTTTAAAATTTATTTTTTTATTATTCTTTTTAAATCAAAATTCTGGGATGTTACACATCACCATCAAAGCTTGACATGAAAGAATATGCTTCCACTTGCTTATGCGAATGCTTAGTAGTCTTTTGCAAAATATAAAGGAATATTTGATACTTTTGCAATTTTGTTGGACTATCTGATATAATGAGTTGTTAAATTGCAATAATCAGTTGCATGTTGAACCCCATATAATTGATTAATCATTGTCATATGTATATGCTATATGACATATCTGTTTTCACGCGATATTCGACAAACAATATTCAGTGATTCTGCTTCGTAGTCGCTTCAAATTCATAACTGATATTATCCACACCGCATTCGTATCCAGCACTATCCGTATCTGACTCCGAATCCGATTAAAAATATGGTTTATAATACAACAAACAAGCGATATCCAATTAAATCTGAATATATTGCATCCCCTACATCTAATGCCTTTTTATACAGTGGAGGCTCACTAGAAACCGTAACCTGACCGCACGATGAATCTATCGGTTACACCTATCCATGTCATGTGCAAGGCCTTTTATTTGTGCAATTTTGTAGACTTAGAGCAACTTCAACCCAAATCCTTATATTTTCTTCCTAAATCACTCATTTAAGGGTGATGTAAAAATTATAGACACCCTATATCAAATTTGTCTCCAACCCACACTCCCTATTACTCACCCCTATTATTTATCTAAACATTATTATTACTTTGCACTCATGAATTATTTACTAAAAATAGAAATAACGAATAAAAAAATGTTAAAGAAAATAGTAGGGGAAAGAGAAAGCCTCTAGATGTAGAGGTGAGAAGGGGTCTTCCTAAAATAAGGGTTTCTTATAAGGGTTAGGTTGGAGCTCATATTTTTCTAATTCTCCTTATAATTTAGAAAAGGGGGAGGTTTAGGTGATGGGTTAGGCTTGCTCTTATTGACGTCGCCCGCGCACGTCTTGCAAGTCGCTGGATGGTGGGAGCTGGGAACACTGGGAAGGATTGGAGGTCGTAACTCGTAACGCAATTGGTGCACTATAGCAATATACATACGGTAGCAGGCACTGTTGAGAGTAAATACATCAACTTGTCTACATGTACATATGTACGGACACATCCATATCAAATACATATATGGATGGGTAATGGCGATAAGGATGGCCAAATGCATGCCCTTGTTCTCACTCGATTATTTCTGTGATCCAAATAGCATCTAAATTGGCGGTGTCTATGTATCATTCGACTGTGTTAAAACCATTGGATCTAGATCAATAGCGTTCAATCTCCCTCCTCAAAAATTTTGTCCACACTCACGGCGAACCATAGCACCACTTTCCTAAAGTGTTTACCAAGACGTTAGGAGCTAGTTGGATAAACATCTAGAGCTTAATCGCCGATTAGGCGGGATAGCGGCCGTCTAAACGGAAAAAAATTGGCTACACTACTACAGAAATGAATATCACAATTGTTTTTTTTTGATCATCTGGGTCGGTTTTGGTGGCGATACAAAGTCATTAGACAGTGATGAGAAGATGCTATCACAATCGGTTTTCGTCCGAATAGAGATATGGCGACATCACAATCAATTCTTAGCTCAGAACCGATTGTGATGTGATGTCCATCACACCTTTAGCTCTGTTTTGCCATCTAATAGCAGGCACTATAATGATATCAATTAACTGATTAATCAACCACTATTTTTTATAACAAATCATGGATGAAATACTACCCCAAATATAGATGGCAAAGTTCCGGCCACGACATGCATTTGAGCCGAGCCGGCCAGCCGGCTCGGCTCAAAAAAAAATCTCGACATTTGGTCCTTTTCGAAATTACGAATAGGTCCTTCGCGATATTCTGTGAGAGGAATATTTTTTCGCTAAAATCGCGTTCGGGTTCCTCGTGCGCCATTTTACAGAAAAAAACTCCCATTAAATTCAAATCGCGAACAAGCCCTTTTCTAATTTTTCAGGATAGCGAACAGGTCCAAAAACGTAACATTCAGGTCCTTGCTCCTTACGTTTAGGTCCTTTCTCCATTTTTCTCCGAAAAAAATGTTTTCGCCGCCGGAAATATTTGTGCATCTCTATCTCTAAACTTTTTCCCCACCTCGATTTTCCATCTCGATCTCTGATATTTTTTAGAACATGTATTATTACTCGATGAACGCGTAGAGTGTTAGACTCAGCAAAAGAAGGTTGTTATGTCTAATAATTTTTCACCCTTTTTCCTCTAGACTTTTTCCCCGCCACGGTTTTCAAGCTCGGTCTCCAATATTTTCCAAATGATTCGTCGACAAGGATATTTCTACAACTCTAGCTCTCTATTTTTTCCCCCGTTTTGCTCGTTATTTCGACGATTTAAAGAATAAAACGCCGCCGAAAACTCAATTTCCCATCTCGATCTCTGATATTTTTTAAAACACGTATTATTACTCGGTGAACGCCAGAGACTTTTAGACTTGACAAAAGAAAGTTGTCATCTCTAATAATTTTCACCCTTTTCCTCTAGACTTTTTCCTACCACGGTTTTCCAAATTTCGGTCTCAATATTTTCCAAATAATTCGTTGAAAGAGATATTTCTACAACTCTGTTTCTCTGCTTTTGCCCCGTTTACTTACATTATTTCGACGATTTAAAAAAAACGCCATGGGAAAAAAACTTCTCTGGTAAACGACATTGTGCGCGTGTTACGCCATGAAAAATTTTGTTTTCTTTCAAATTGCTTTAGCCATTATTTTGATGATTTAAAAAATAAAACACCGCTGAAAAAAAGACATTTTTCCTACGAAAAAACGTCACGCGCGGCGTTTCACGCCGCGAAAAATTTACTAGTATATATCAAAACAATGATACATTCAAAGCCACACACATATATTCATATTGAATTTTTTATATAAACATATAGTCATATACATATAGTCTTGAACACAACATTTGAAACCAGCTACGTGATCTGAGCATATGCCACAATAACATATCTTCCATGTTTAAATTAAAAATATGACTAGATCACTAAGATATATCAACTCATCGCTAGCAACTAATTAGCCATACAATCCATCACAATAAACCACCTGCAAAAGAAGAAAGCAATCAAAAATTGAGTAGAACATGGACAGAGAAGATAATTGTCGATGACTTCACAAAAGAACATGTTTTTTTGAATCATGAAACAACAGGGGAAGCCCCTGCTGGGAATTATTCACAAAAGAACATGTTGATAGGCACTGATTTAATACAAGCTACAACACCTAGCAGCAAAAGCCGCAACAACTCACTAATAGGACTAAATATGACTGCTGAGTGCAAGACACAGAAGAAAAGAAGAACAAGAAAAATGAGAAGTGCATATGTCATATTGTTCCAAACCTGTAGCATGCTATGGTAATGGTACAGACTGGGTGAAAGCTAGAAAAAATCGAACAAGGTTCCAAAGCATTAATGTTTAGTTATCTAATAGTTTTTTTTGTTGTACATGCCTCTAAAGGCACCAGGAATGAATAGTTGTAAAGATGACAAGAATAAACTTAGCTGAAAATAAATTGTAGCTCTTCCAGGAGTCATGCAAATTCACACGTACCTAACATACACTAACTGAACCATGAAGAAAATATATCTTCTGCATTGCCTGACCCTGAAATTGCTGAACTATGAAATAGAGAAGTCTTTAGTTTTGTCCCCTTTTAGCTGCCTTGCGTGTTTAAGAATCAAAACAGAGAAGTCTTCAACTTTGTCCCCTTTTAACTGCCTTGCATGTTTAAGAATCAAAACACAGTACTCTAGCCTATCAGAATTGAAGAATATGTATTGATGAAAGTCCTCCCTCATCAAACCATGAGTTTCCGCACACCCTTGACAATTATGTATGTGCTGAATAAATTAGTACTTTCAGGTATAAATCGAACAGAAGATAATTCATGAACACAAACTGATTGTGAAGACTATGCATTAAACACAAGTATATTACAGACATGCATGTAATCAATCTACACATATGTCTCTCTAATATAATACACAACAGTAGCAGCAAGAATGGAAATAGCGGAGACATTGAAACGTACCGATCTGGTTGCACAGAACCGGGGACGAGGAGAGAAGCCGAGGACCCCGTTGCGACGACGTAGAAGATGATGCAGATCACGAACGGAGAGGAAGCAGATCGCGAGCAATCACGCCGAGCGCTTCCCAAAAACCTTATTCGTCCTCTCCTGGTGCAAGAACTTGAGGACGTATGGTTTCAGAGACCTGCTCTCCCGTTCGCTGGTGCACGCCGGTGTTCGGGACGGAGTAGACTTGATGGCGGCGCAGCGAAAGGAACTGGCAAACCCTAGCGCAAGGTGTTCTCTCCTCTTCTACGCGGCAGGACGCAGTATATATAGGGATAGTCTGGTAACCGTGACTCGAAGACGTGCCACGAACGGACTCGATTCTGATGATCCTTATCTCATATCGCGACGATTCCGAGTAGCAAAAGAATAAATCGCAAAGGAGGCTGCGCTTCACGCAAGGCCTTGGACCGAATTTCGGCGGACCATTCACGCAGTGCAGACGCCACGCGCCTCGCCCGCCCGCCCGCCGGTTCGCGTGCCGTGCTGCGTGCCCGAGCCCGGCGAGGCGAGGCGAGGCGAGCGCGCGCGTGTGTTCTTCCTCCCTTTCTCCCACATGGTTCTATCATGGTGGATCACACTCCACTATATAAACTAGTGTTCACCACTTTAGGCTAGCAATGTGGTACTATTGCTAGTGCACATGCCTCCTCATGAGTGGACCTTTGAGATTTTCTAGGATTTATTGTCTCAATTAAATGGACTTGGCCCAAATAATCCAACAATCCCCCACCAGATCTCAAAGTCCCATCGACAGCTTTTGCTGCTCCCAAAGTCGTTGATATACCAAATAAGCCAAAGGACAATGGACTATGCCTTGAATTGCACCTAGGACTCCAAATTATACTCAGCCACAACTTGAACAATGGACTAAGCCTTGAATTGCAAGTTTTGTGCGATCGAAGTTTCACTTAAAGCCTTAGTCGATACTTGGTCGCCAATAGGCTACCCTCGTGGAGCATATAAGTCGACTCCATGGTCTCTTCATGAGCTTATTAGAGATTACCCAAGTCTCATAGATCATGACTTTCAACACCAAGCTCAGATAGGTGTGTTCTTTCAAGAATGCTCAGAGGACAACATCTTTGCTAATTAAAGCCAATGAACACATTAAGGTAGTAGCCAACCTGCCATACAGATTCAGAGAGTATTGCATTTTCAGTGGAGTGGATTAGAAAAATACTCTCCTTCAGTCAACCAATAGTTTGTTCTTCCCAGATCCTAATTTACGGGATCTCCGATCACATAGGTTGGGTTACCACTATGGTATGACTCACGTGGGTCTCAAACCCAGCTCCTTCGATGCATTGTCTATCACATTGCGTGATAAACCCTTTGTAAAAGGATCTCGCCAGATTCTTAGTCGCTTGGATATAATCCAAAGCTATCACTCCGAGTTTCTCAATTTCTGATGCACTTCAAACATCTCTTTACAAGTCTTGATGACTTCATGTTGTCCTTAGAACTGTTTCACTTTGATAATAACTGCTTGATTATCACAGCTCATAAGAATAGCCGAATCGGCTTTACAACCACCGAAGATCCATCAAGAGTTCACGCAACCATTCTCGCCTCAACAAGTGGTCGTGTCAGAGCAATGGAGTTCGCTTCCATGGTTGACCGTGTCAAAATGGTCTGTTTGCAAGACCTCCATGAAACGGTACCTCCACCAAGTGTGAATGCATATCCACTTGTGGCCTTGATCTCATCAGCATCGGATATCCAATTTGAATCACTATAACCCTCTAGTACTATTAGGTACCTGGTATAGTGAAGCCCATAATTCATGGTACCTAGCAGGTAGCGCATGACTCGCTCGAGTGCTCGCCAATGATCATCACCCGGGTTAGATGTAAATCGGCTCAATTTGCTCACAGCAAATGAGATGTCTGGCCTTGTAGCGCTAGCTAAGTACATGAGAGATCCAATTATCTGAGAGTATCTCAATTGATCCTTATCAATTCTTTTATTCTTTCGAAGAATCAAGCTAGGATCATACGGTGTTGGAGAAGGTTTGCCCTCTAAAAAGCCAAAGCGGTTCAAGACCTTTTCTACATAATGAGATTGCGAAAGTGTAATCCCACTCTCATCTTTGATTAGTTTGATGTTCAAAATTACGTCAGCCTCTCCTAGATCTTTCATATCAAAATTATGAGATAGGAAAGACTTGACCTCTGTAATTACATCAAGATTTGTACCAAAGATCAATATGTCATCAACATACGCATACGTAATAACTCCTCACCCCCACCATGGCGATAATATACACACTGTCACCCTCATTAACAACAAAGCTCATAGATGTTAAAGTTCTATCGAACTTTTCATGCCATTGCTTAGGAGTTTGTTTCAGACCATACAAAGATTTCAACAAGTTACACACTTTGTCTTCTTGACCTTTCACTACAAATCCATCAAGTTGTTGCATGTAAATTTCCTCATCCAACTCTCCATTAAGGAAAGCTGTCTTAACGTCCATTTGATGAACGAGAAGACCATGCGAGGCAGCCAAGAAAAGTAGAACTCGAATGGTAGTCAATCTAGCAACAGGTGAATAAGTGTCAAAGAAATCTTCGCCTTCTTTTTGGGTATAACCCTTGGCCACAAGCCGAGCCTTATACTTTTCAATAGTACCATCAGGCCTAAGCTTCTTTTTGAATATCCACTTGTAACCCACAGGTTTGCAACCATGAGGTAAATCTGTGACTTCCCAAGTCCCGTTAGCGAGAATGGTTTCCATTTCGCTACGGATTGCTTCCTTCCAGTAGTCTGCATCTGGAGATGCAAAAGCTTCTGAAATACACTTGGGAGTATCATCCACAAGGTACACAGTGAAGTCATCACCAAAGTATTTAACTTTCCTTTGTCTTTTACTCCTTCTTGGAGCCTCACTGTCATCCTCCTCTGGATTTTGCTCATGCATTTGCTTAGGATATTCAAATTGAGAAATTGGTTCGGGAATTATCTCAAGGGTTTGGCTAGAAGTGCTATGTACATCTTTCATTGGAAAGATGCTCTCAAAGAAGGTTGCATCTCGAGACTCCATAATTGTATCGACAAGCACGTCAGATACCTCCGATTTTACTACTAAAAACCTATAGGCAATGCTGCGATGAGCATATCTCAGAAAGACACAATCCACAGTCTTAGGTCCAAGTTTGCGCTTTTTCGTTATTGGTACATTGACTTTCGCCAAGCACCCCCAAGTGCGCAAGTAAGAGAGTAATGGTTTTCTCCCTTCCTATTCTTCATATGGGGTTTTCTCTTTATTCTTGGAAGGAACTTTATTCAGAACATGACACGAGGTCAACAGGGCCTCCCCCCACCATGCCTTAGATAATCCCGCAGTGTCTAACATGGAATTAACCAAATCAGTTAGAGTGCGGTTCTTTCTTTCGGCAACCCCATTTGATTGGGGTGAATAGGGAGGCGTTCTCTCATGAATAATCCCATGTTTCTTACAGAATAAATTGAAATCATTAGAGAAATACTCTCCACCACGATCTGACCTAAGTCTTTTGATCTTTCTTTCCAATTGGTTTTCAACCTTTGCCTTATAGATTTTAAAGTAGTCTAGAGCCTTATCTTTAGATTTCAACAGATATACATAGCAGTATCTAGAAGCATCATCAATCAGAGTCATGAAATATCTTTTTCCACCCTTCGTCAATACACCATTCATTTCACAGAGATCTGAATGTATGAGTTCTAATGGTGCCAAATGTCTCTCCTCGGCTGCCTTTTGAGGCTTACGAGGTTGCTTGGATTGCACACAGCTTTGGCACTTAGAACCTTTGATAGAAGTAACATTTGGAATTAAATTCATACTGGCAAGCCGAGACATACAACCAAAATTGATATGACATAACCGTGAGTGCCAAACATTAGCCTCATCTCCATTAGAATTGTCACAAATATGGTTCACAACTTTATTGCGTAAATCGAAAGGAAAAGCGGAACAAGCCTCCGTGACTCATAGCCTTTGCCAATAAAAAGTCCATGTTTTGACACAACTACTTTATTAGACTCAAACACCACTTTGAACCCATCTTGACAGAGAAGGAACCGCCGACTGTGTTCTTATTTATTGAAGGGACATGATGCACGTTCTTCGCTTGCACGATCTTCCCAAGTAAACTTCAGATCTACCGTGCCAACACCACAAATGTAAGCATGTGACCCATTCCCCATTAGGACGGAGGAATCCCGAATGACCCGTAAGAAGAGAACAATGATCTATCATCACATACATGCACATTAGCACCAAGATCAATCCACCGGTTGGTGGATCGACTCATTCGAAAGAACGAGAGGTAAATTACCATACCAAGAAGTTCCATCTCCAAGTGTTACTAATGGTCACGCTGATGACTTTGAGTTCTCATGTCCTTGATCGACCTTTTTACCTTTGCGGTGAGGACACTTCTTGGCCCAATGCCCGCCTCACCGCACACATAGCAAGGCATATCATCTTTGTTCATCTTCTTCTTCTTGAAGTTTGTGGTTTGTTTGGCTTTGTTGTTTTTCCTTTATTCTTATCGTGTCACAGCACCACATTGGCGCAGATACCCTCGACGCTTTCGCAGTGCATCCTTAGCTCGAAGCTTTCTCCTCAACATCAAGAGACGCGATCAAACTCTCAACAGAGATTTCTTGTCTCTTATGTTTCAGAGCAGTGGCAAAATTCCTCCATGAAGGAGGCAATTTGGCAATAATGCCTCCTGCCACAAACTTGACGGGTAAGGTACACTTGAGAAGTTCGAGTTCCTTCACAATGCACTGTATTTCATGGGCCTGCTCGACCACAGAGCGGTTATCAACCATCTTATAGTCGTGATATTGCTCCATGACATACAGCTTCATCGCTAGCGTCGATGCACCGAATTTAGAACTCAAGCATCCCACAGCTCCTTCAAGGTCTCATATGTGCATGTACACATCACACGACGGTTCAGAAGAACGCTTAAGAACGGCTCCTACAAAGAGTGTGCTGGCATCCTTGAACTCTTTTTTCCTTTTCAGAGTAAGGGTTCCTTCAGTTTGCCACCGCAACCCAAGAGACGCTCATAGTCAGAAGCCACAGAGTGACTTTGACTCGCCATCTCTTAAAATGCACACCGTAAATTTTTCCGCCTCGCAGCATCGGTAAAGCCACCATCGATAAACCAAAGTGCCTAAAATAAGGTTTTTGGATTGTGAATAAATTAGCACTTTCGTGTATAAATCAATGTAAGATAATTCATGAACACAAACCGATTGTGAAGACTATGCATTAAACACAAGTATATTACGTACATGCATGTAATCAATCTACACATATGTCTCTAATATACTACACAACAAAGAGCAAAGAAGATTGGAAATAGCGGAGACATTGAAACGCACTGATCCGTTGCACGTAACCGGGACGAGGAGAGAAGCCGAGGACCCCGCTATGACGACGAGAAGATGATGCGATCACGAACGGAGAGGAAGAAGATCGCGAGCAGTCACGCCGAGCGCTTCCCAAAAACCTTATTCGTCTTCTCCCGGTGCAAGAACTTGAGGACGTATGGTTTCGGAGACCTGCTCTCCCGTTCGCTGGTGCACGCCGGCGTTCGAGACAGAGTAGACTTGATGGCGGCGCAGCGAAAGGAACTGGCAAACCCTAGCGCAAGGTTTTCTCTCCTCTTCTACGCGGCAGGACGCAGTATATATAGGGATAGTCTGGTAACCGTGACCGAACGTGACTCGAAGGCGTGCCGACGTGCTACTTAACGGACTCGATTACAGATCTTATCTCATACCGCGATTTATTCCGAGTAGCAAAAGAATAAATCGCAAAAGGAGGTCAAGGCTTCACGCAAGGCCCTGAACCGGATTTCGGCGGACCATTCACGCAGGTGCCACACGCCCGCGCCCTCCGCCCCGGCCCGAGCCCGGCGAGGCGAGGCGAGGCGAGGCAAGCGCGCGTGTGTTCTTCCTCCCTTTCTCCCACATAGTTCTACCATGGTGGATCACACTCCACTATATAAACTAGTGTTCACCACTTTAGGCTAGCAATGTGGTACTATTGCTAGTGCACATGCCTCCTCATGAGTGGGCCTTTGAGATTTTCTAGGATTTATTGTCTCAATTAAATGGGCTTGGCCCAAATAATCCAACAGTATGTTTAAGGTAAAAAGTTAAACCAATTAAGTATCTACACAAAATAAGAAATGTCAATAAAATGGAGATAGTTGGTCCATTCTCATATCTGACCAAACTGAAATATAGCTGAACTCATAAATTAATTATTGTTGTTAAGTGTCAAAATGGTCAAATGAAACTAGTAAGCAAAGAATAATTAACCCCAGCATGCAGCAGCAGTTCAGAACTCTAACTCATCAAAGGTCGTAGCTCTAGCTTCTGATATGGAGCTCCAGGAACCGAGGGGCTTGTTGGGCTGGTGTAGGGTCGAGGATGTGCCTAGAGGGGGGGGGGGTGAATAGGCGATTTACAAAATTCGATCGCTCACTAATCAATTTGCTCTAATCAACCCCTATGTCAAAACCTACACAATTATAATGCGGAAGCGATAAACTCGGTTTTGACAAT
Organism: Guadua angustifolia; assembly: GCA_036346375.1. Taxonomy (NCBI): domain Eukaryota; kingdom Viridiplantae; phylum Streptophyta; class Magnoliopsida; order Poales; family Poaceae; genus Guadua; species Guadua angustifolia. Next base: position 2,143,541 of record CM070521.1, on the reverse strand, counting down.
TAAGGCCAAAATCAACTAGTCTCACTAGTGCACTAATTAATTTATGTCTCTAAACTAGAATTGCTATATTGAATAAACAATTTACACTAAGCAATTCTAATGCATTCAAGCAATCAATAATATGCAAAGATAAATACTTGAACGTAAAGAGACAAGGGACAACCGATGTTTTTCCGTGGTGTTCGGAGACTTGCCGGTCTCCCCTAGTCCACGTTGAGGCTAGCCCACACTTGGACCGGCTCCGCCGAGCACCGCCTCTTTCCACTAGTCGTGGTTTTTCACGCCGCGTAGAGGCTCAACCCGAACCTTCACAAACTTGCCGGGCTTTCACACCTTGAGAGCTCCTCACAGACGACGCCACGCTGCCTAGAGTCGGCAACCTCCAAGAGTAATAAGACGCCTTCGCTGAACCTCACCGGCACAACAAATGCGCCCTCGGTGATCACCAAGTGCAACACATGCACAAGGACCTCACTCAAGTGCAACACATGCACAAGAGCCTTCAAACCACTCACTAATTGCAACACATGCAATTAGCCTCACTCTTAAGCTCAAGAAGCAAAAGGAGAAGAGCAACACATGCAAATGACTCCCACACACAGCCAACACTCGCCTAAGCCCCCCAAGGGGTATTTATAGCCCCCACAAGAAAACTAGCCGCTTGGGGGCAAACGGCGAATCAAGAAAGTCCGGCCCAACCGGACCACCCGGTCCGACCGCCTCACAGGCAACGGTCGGATTTCGATCGACTGTTGCCGCGCTTGTCGCACCGCATTCACTTTGTCGCACTGCCGGTCCGGCTTCGACCGATCGACTTCGGTCCGACCGCCTTCACAACACCGAAACAACCGCCGAAAGCACTCTCTGGAAAAATCAAGCCGAGGTGCGAGCGGTCGCACCGCATGCATGCCCGGTCCGACCGGCCCTCTGGCGGTCCAACCGCCCGCACTCCAGCCGCAGCACACCGCTTCTGGAGAATTTACACCGAAGCCCTAAGGTCGGTTGCACCGCCCAATGGTTGGTCGCACCACTCCATGGTTGGTCGCACCACTCCATGGATGGTCGCACCACTCGATGGATGGTCGCACCACCCAATTCTGGATTTTCGCGCAAACTCATTTCCAAAACTCCAAGCACCATTTCTTGAGCCAATAAATGATCAACACATGATCATACACACGTGCAAAACACATTTGCACCAAATTAGCTCACGCTCAAAGAATTCGACCAAATTCGCGAAAACACATTTCGCAAGCAAACCGAAAACTTATGCAATCAACCCTCTAGACATGTAAGGATCAACACATGACCTCGACACTTTGCAAAACACATTTGCAAATGCCAACACATGCTCTAGGATCGAAACACATAACTTCAAAGTTCGTTTGCAAAACACATTTGCAAACCATAACTCCAAATAGCGAAAACACATTTCACGACAACTCAAAATCTATTTGCAAAACGATACAAATCAAACTCGAAGTTTATGAGATTAATCCCCTAGCCATGTGAAGGTCAACACAAGACCCGGTCAACTTGCCAACACCTGCTGCAAGCCCCACTCACATGCTCTCGGGATTCCTGACTCATAAACCTCGCTTTATTCAAGACAACTAACTTGCAAATAATGCAATAAACCCATTTCATGCTTGAGCACTACTCTTTGCAACACATGCAAAAGTCTAGCTCCAAGCAACATCAAATTAAGATGCATGAACTCTCTAATTGCAACACATGCAATTCTCTAGTTCCATGCAACACCGAAACCAAACTTCAACTAAACCAAATCAACCGTATGAGCTCTCTACTTGCAACACATGCAAGCCTCTAGCTCCAAGCAACCACACGGTTTTAAGAAAGATAGTTTTGCGAACCAAAACGTGAAGCTTCAACTAATGCAACACATGCAAAAGTGAACTCCACGCAAAAGCCAACGCGTTGGCTTATCCTATTTGCAACATATGCAAATCAAAGCTTTATGCGAAAACCAAATGCATATGCTCTTCCTTTTTGCAACACATGCAAATCGGAGCATAAAGCAATAACAATCAAGCACAAACTTAACCCATTCGCAACACATGCCAAATGGTTAACTTTATGCAAAAACCAAATCCAAATGATTTGAGCTTGAGTGAACGTGGATTGAGATCATCAACACATGATGAAGCTCAGGCTAGGAGACAACCCCTCTTAATAGTACGGCGCTAAAATCTTAGACTCAAAGGCTACAAAGTCCTTAGCCTATCTAGTTATACCTTAGCCGTCGCGCGCAAGCAATCCCCTTTGGGGTCTTTATGATTATCACTTTGATACACCCCCGGGATATCCACTCGACTCCACTTCGGGATCCACTCTTGACGTCCATCAACTCATGATGCCGTCCTTGTCCCGTTCTCATCATCTCATTCATTTTTGGACCTAACTCAAACATAACTCAAGAAACTTGTTAGTCCAAGGTGCATGGTTGTCTCAATTATCTCTTGCACTCCATTAACACATAATGGATGCCTTTAGATCAATTGAGCACAACCTAAATCAGTTAAAATGATTTAATTGTGTCTTAAGTACAATAATGCAACTCATGCTTTATTATACTTAAGAACTATTCATTTGTCCTTAATTAATCACAAAACACCATCAACACATGATGAAGTGTTCTTTAACGATTAACAAGACAAATGAACTCAATTTAAATTATCATTTAAATTGATTATTCAAGTTAGAGTGTGAACTCCCCCTAGATATGTGCATCCATGTAATATATGAATTGGGAAACATGATGCACATTTTGTGGTTAATATAACGGGGACATTCATACTTTAACTTGACTCCAAAGTATGCAATTTATACTATAATGAATACGCGTACATACCTTGGGTTTTCCATTTTTCAATGCGATGAGACTAAACAAAGATATTCTAAATAAACAAGTTAGTCTCGATATAAGATTTGTCATTAATACAAGATTAGATTTGTCATTAACACCAAAACCATAACTAATGATGGTTGAACTTACAGCTGGTGGATAGGGACGATCGACTGGAGTTCCAGCAGGGTGTAGCGGTGGAATTGGTGGAGGCTCGTCGCTGGAATGATGGTGGTGCACTGGGGTCTTAAGCAAAATACCTGCCACGGTTGGCAGAAGGCACCATGATGGCATGACTGGAGAGTGTGGCTAGGATGAACTGTAGGCGGGTGGAGCCCATGTGGACCAACGACGGCGCTAAGCCGAACCTCAGGTGAGATGGGGATTGGCAACCAAAGTAGCCATAGGATGGGAGGGGTTTGGAGATTGTGATGAGATGGGGATTTGGGGATGAGGAGTGGATGGGGATGTGTACAGTGGCTTTCCGTTTTTTCTTACCTGATTGGACCCAACAAAATTATTTTAAAATTGAAATCCGCTCGGTATCCAAAGTTCACTTCGGTCCGTCAAAGAACTATTCCGAGTGAAGGGGCATATTACAATTGATTCTAACCTTAGAACCAATTATGATAAACACATGTACATCACAATGGATTCTCACCTAGTCATGTGGCACCACCAATCTGCCTTGTCAACTTCGCCGTGGCCACGGCGGTGCTCGCACCCGTGCGTTTGTCCGATGGCTCCCGTCGGAGGTGAGAGAGCAGCTGAGGCACATGAATCTCATAGCATATCCAAATGTTAGAAAATTGGATCGATTTCCTTCAAATTTTTAGTCGGGTGAGATGGAAAGCAAATCCGAGTCTATGATTGATATGATTGATAGGTCTGTAATACAATTTCATTGGAGAGAGAGAGAGGAAAAAAGGGAAGTTCACGGATGCTTTTATATGCACCCTCATATGAAAACTTTTCTGGCATGAGCACAGTAACATTTAACAATGGATTGTTGTTCCCCTTTGGACCAAAAGATCATTCGTTCACGGGAGCATGCAGCTGCTATGCCAGCCGGCCAGGGGCATCGTGCATGCCCTACTACCGTCCTCTCCGCAAGCAAACAAGTCGCAATGCCTCTCTCTCTCTCTCTCTCTCTCTCTCTCTCTCTCTCTCGCTGGTTCGATCGCTTGCTTTGTGTGTGCCCGTGATCGCAAATAATGCGCAACGCTACAATTTCGCAGTACTCTCGCGCCTGCGTGCATGCTTATCTCTCCCACAAACTCTTAACACGTGCATGCAAGCAAGTGACAGCGTCCACTCTCTCTCTCTCTCCGTCTCCTTTGTTGTCTTGCAGTAGCAGACGCCCTCAAGAATCTTTACCCGAGCTATCCCATCCCATGATCCCATCTATATATCACCTCTCGCTCTCTCGCCTTCACATTCTGTTGTCTCTTGCACTCTCCGTTTTCTTCCCGCTAGATCCATTCCAGCGCTGCAATGGCGGCCGCCTCCTGTGCTCGCCTGCACCGCCTTCATCTTCTTCTTCTTCGTGTCCTTGCGCTTCTTGCCGTCGTCGTTCTTGTTGCCGGTAGCGGCGGCAATGGCGGCCGGCTTGCCGTCGGGAAGAGTAGTGCGGTGCTGTCGCTGCGTGAGCTGGAATGGGGTAGTAGTGGTGCTGCGAGGAAGATCCAGAGCCGCTACGCTGAAGCAAAGCATGCTGAAATTCTAGGTAAATTACACACTAACTGATGCTATCTCCACTCTTTTTTCAGATAACAGCGGCAAACCTGTTGTGAATTGGGCTGAAATCTGCATGCATGTCTTGCAGTTAAAATTTGTGTGTTCATGTTCATCGCTGAAAAAGAAATCGAATTTTACTAAATTATGTACGCCAGTACGTGCTTGATAATGGTAGCTCTATTAACCTTGAGAATTACTTCCTTAGGTCACAAATACATATCGTTTTGGACAAGTTACAGTTAAACTTTCAAAATTTTGATTATCAAGTACAGTTAAATTTTCCAAAATTTTGATTATCAATATGTTTTTAAATATGTAAATAAGATATATGAAAATCATATGTGTAGATCTGTCTCGGAAAATACTTTCATAATATTATAATTTTATAGGGTTTTATAAATATATTATAATAGAAATTAGTAGTCAAATTAAGTTTTGTTTTCAAAACCGTGTTGATATACAAGAGGGAGTAAGTCCTAGCTTTTCTTCCGTTAGTTTTTACTCTGTTTTATGAGGGAATTAGTGTATAGACAGGATCAAATTCCACTGTCTATTTTTACTCTAATCGGCGACAAGCACTCGAGGTATATATCAACTACCCTAAACGTAAATTTTCGACAAGAAAATAGAGGCCGATAAAAATGATGTTTCATGCTCATCCATGAAAAAGAGCTTATCCTGATCTACCGATTGCAGTCAACCTGGGCTCACGTATACATGTATATGGTCCATCTGGCACACCTATATGGCGATATCTGGGGATGTACAATTTTTCAGTTTTCACTGAAATCTGAAGTCATTTGTGTACTTCCACTTCCAATCCGGCCGGCCAATTTACCACATCTACTTCGGTGCTAACAGTGAAAAGTGGAAACCATCTTGTTCTCACTCTAAACAGAGACTATCATACATTTAAAATCCATTTTTTTGTTTTCTGAAAGTATTTATCCAGAAAAATAAATTGTATCTGCATGCACTTCTGCTGAATTACTGTACATCACTCGAAAATTTAGGGTTCTGACACTCACATTTGCCACTTCTCCGTTTCATCTTCTTCAGGAGAGCACAAGAAAGGAGCAGCAGCTGCAAGAACAGCAACCACCGTACTAGAGCTGAAGCACCACTCCCAGTCCCTCGCCGCCATCTCCGACCACCCTGCCGCCCGCGAGCGCTACCTCCGCCGCCTCCTCGCCGCCGACGCAGCACGGGCGAACTCGTTGCAGCTCCGTAACATGGCAGCGTCCACGCAGTCCAGCCAGGCGGCGGCCGAGGTCCCGCTGACCTCTGGCATCCGCTTCCAGACGCTTAACTACGTCACCACCATCGCGCTCGGCGGCAGGTCCTCCGGCGCCGCCAACCTCACCGTCATCGTGGACACCGGCAGCGACCTCACCTGGGTGCAGTGCAAGCCCTGCGCCGCCTGCTACGCGCAGCACGACCCGCTCTTCGACCCAGCCGGCTCCGTCACCTACGCTGCCGTCCCGTGCAACACCTCCGCCTGCGCGGCCTCCCTCAAGGCCGCCACTGGCATCCCCGGCTCCTGCGCCCGCGGCGGCACCAGCAGCAGCGAGAGATGCTACTACGCGCTGGCCTACGGCGACGGGTCGTTCAGCCGCGGCGTGCTCGCCACTGACACGATCGGCCTCGGCGGCGCCAACCTCGACGGATTCGTGTTCGGCTGCGGGCTTAGCAACCGCGGCCTGTTCGGCGGCACGGCGGGGCTCATGGGCCTCGGCCGGACAGACCTGTCGCTGGTCTCCCAGACGGCTCCCCGGTTCGGCGGCGTGTTCTCTTACTGCCTACCGGCGACCATGTCCGGCAACGCCACGGGGTCCCTCTCCCTCGGCGGCGACTCATCTTCCTACCGCAACACGACGCCGGTGGCCTACACCCGCATGATCGCCGACCCGGCGCAGCCGCCGTTCTACTTCATGAACGTCACCGGTGCGGCCGTCGGCGGCGCCTCGGTGGCCGCGGCCGGGCTCGGCGCCAGAAACGTGCTCATCGACTCGGGCACGGTGATCACGCGCCTCGCGCCGTCCGTGTACCGCGCCGTGCGCGCCGAGTTCACGCGCCAGTTCGCCGCGCGCTATCCCGCCGCGCCGGGCTTCTCGATCCTCGACACGTGCTACAACCTGACGGGGTACGACGAGGTGAAGGTGCCGCTGCTGACGCTGCGGCTCGAGGGCGGCGCCATCATGACCGTCGACGCCACGGGGATGCTGTTCATGGTGAGGAAGGATGGATCTCTGGTGTGCCTGGCAATGGCAAGCCTCTCATTTGAAGACCAGACGCCCATCATAGGCAACTACCAGCAGAAGAACAAGAGGGTGGTGTATGACACCGTGAGGTCAAGGCTAGGCTTTGCTGATGAGGATTGCAGCTACGTATAATAGCAGAATGAGACTGACAATCAAGTGTTCAGCAAAAGGAAACTTGAAATGATGAGTGGATGTCTTGAGTCTCTGACTCCCTTTCGATGTTGTAAACTCTGCTCTTCGCCGTTCTTTTGCTGTACATGCATGTTACTTAATTTTCAGAATAAACATCAGAATATGTAACTTAATTTTCAGAATAAACATCAGAATATGTACTTGGTCCAGAAGTATAACAATTCCTGAAATGCATATCAGGGTGAGAATTTTGCTTATCAGGTTAAGCACAGCTCCCTAAATCACTGCAGCCTCAGTGAGCAGTACACTAAATCACCTTGTTGCCAATTCATATAGTTGTGGCAAACCATAGTCCTAGAAATTAGAAAGCATGTGCAATAGGAAATAGCATTCGTACATTTGTATAGCGAACACTTCCAGAAATCCAGAGATGTACAACAATTTGGTTCAGTAATTCATCTGATGCAAGTTCACAATCAATTATATAAACATGGAAATGAGACACTCCACCTTGAAAAGGAAAACAGACAGCAGTTTGTGCAACGACGTCCATCTAGAACCAATAGAGTTGCAAGTTCAGAGAACGTATTCTTCCATTTTTACGGATATGGAAATGAAAATTGAAGAGGATAATGTAGCGAGTGATGACGCCTTTCTGTATGTTGCTAACTCTGCACATGCCTCCTCATAAAACATTAAACTTGCAGAGAAGACACGGACTTCCAATGATTCAAGTGAACTTGTTTTCGATAGAAGAAGCTTAACAAAGCACATCTCATTTGAGAAGCACTTGATATCGTTCAGGGACACATATTTGAGAGTTGTGAACAAATCATTACTCGTCGACTCTACATTTATAAAGCCTTCATTGTTGAAGTATAAGTAAATTGTTCACATTTCCTCATCAGCTTAAGCTTTTGGGTGAACTGGCTGGTGCATGTAACTCAATATGATATTAGTGCCAAGAGGTCTTGAGTTCAAAACTCGGTTGACGCAATTAAAAAAATAATTGCAGTCCACTTCTATTCCACGTCCTAGGCCTGAGGGCACGTGAGGGGGAGTGTTGAAGTATAAGTAAATTGCTCACCTTTTCTCATCAGCTTAAGTTTTTGGGTAAACTGGATCCACCAACAAGAAATAAGTCCAGTAATGAAATACCATTCAAATAATCCAAACCGCCAAGAATCGCCTTCAGTGTATAAAATGCAGCTTCAAGGGGTGCATTCAATATTACCTCGATATCAAGTTTTTCAATGTGTGGAGCACATTGCAGTAAAGAAAATATTGACACTTGGGATTTTGCAAAATTTGCGCTCAGGGCTGATCTCCTCAGGTTACAAAACTTCCATGAAAGCCCCTCGAGTGGATTTTCAGCAAACTGAAAATTATAAGATACTGAGATTAAAATATGATCTCTGATGCAAATTTACATTGGTTAATATACTCTTTAGAGCAATAATGCATCTAATTGGAGTATCATAATCCTGTTGCTGATTTCAAGCTACATTTATCTACATGTATGTTAGACAATACATCCTACATGGAAAACAACTAATGAGCGTGTGGCAATTTGCCTCTTGAGAACCTAAGAGTGATTCATCAGCATTCCTCTTTATGTTATCCTGTATTTATGTCCAGAAAAAGCTCTTCAAGCCATAATGCTAAGTTGCATTCTCAATCAGTTTCAGATAAACCTGTCTACAAGATTCTAACACTTTTTTTAGAATAACAAGCAAAGCCCCAGTCTCATTCCTTAAAAATGGAAATGAAATGTTTGATACAAGCAGTTTAAGCATTCGGATTACAATAATGTTTTCGTCATCTTCGATACTTCCTCAAACAAATCAAAACTGGCATCAATCAGAGTGTCTTTTTTTTGAAAGGCAGAACTGCGATTATATTAGATAGGAAGAAAAGAAAGGTCGCAATGGTGCAACAGGCTGCACCATTGGGAAAGAGTTACAGGCTTACATACACGGGATACGGAAAAAAAACAACAACAAACTCAACGCTGGATGAGTTTTTTCAGGTCTTTTGCTCCCGCGGAGATCCAGTTTGCAGCTTCGTCCTTGATGGACTAAAGAATCATATCTCGTGGTTTACATGTGTCTCTGAAAACTCTGTTGTTTCGCTCCCTCCACCATTGCCAGCAGGTTAGAATAATGAGAGTGTTGACCCCCTTCCGGGACCTCCCCTGCCGATTGAGCCGATGTAGGGTCCAGCTTTCGTGTTGGCGGCGGCTCCCATCGATTCGGAAGAAGGGGCGGCGTTAAACCCAGCGGGCAATGGCGGCCCATAGGAGCTTAGCTTGAGGGCAATCAACGAATAGGTGGAAGATCTGCTTTAGGTTTCGATAGCACATCCGCGTAATCTTGGTTTGGCCATTCCCGACGCCGCATCGCCAAGCAATCCAAAGCCGGTCTTGGAGTGCCACCGAAGAAGACTTTTGCAGCAAGGACCCTAAGTCGACTGACGATGGTGTCGAAGGTCGTGAGGGTGCTTCTCGCGAATCGCATGCATCTGCCGAGGCGACGTAGACTCGGAGGGCTTTGCGTCCAAATAATGGAGTCTTGATTCTGAGGCTGAAGAGATACTGTTTGAATTTTCATCCATAGCCTTATTAGTTCCGGTAGGAGATGTGCTGTTAGGCTGTGTATGATATCCCGAATCCAGTTGCTGTTTAGCAGGGCATTTTCAACCGATCTTGCTTTGCGCCTGGAGTGCTTAAACAGGGATGGCGCCAGTTGCGATGGGGCGCACTGCGGAGCCACCGTCACCCGAAAAGTGCCGTCCGGCCGTTGCCAATGGTAATCTTGGTAGCCGCAGAAAAGAGCTGCCGGTCTGTCTGGTCGCATGGGGTGGGGGAACCAATCCACGGCCTGTGAACGGCCGTCCATTGGAGCCAAAGCCACCGGAGGCGTAGGGCTCTGGCAAACCTCTGAAGGTCGAGGATTCCCAGTCCCCCCCATTTAAGAGGGCGACAGACTGTTGTCCAGCGAACTTTACAGTTGCCACCATGGATGTCATTGTTTCCGGCCCAGAGGAAACGCCTTCTGAGTTTGTCAAGGTCCGATATGAACTTCTTTGGCACCTTTACCGCAGTCAACATATAGATGGGTAGCGACGTCAGGACTGATTTAACCAGGGTGAGTCGCCCCCCCATAGTGAGAAGGTTCGCTTGCCAGCCCGCTATTCGCCGCTACCGCTTTGTCTAGATCGGTAGCGCAGATTTACCAAGAGTTAGCGGCATGCCCAGATATCCGATAGGGAAGGATGCAATTTGGCCATGGAAGGGTTGCGAGAATATTACAAGATTCAGCCGCCACCTCGAATAAAGAATGGCGCTTTTTGCATGTTGACTTTAAGTCCAGATGCTTGTGCCAAGGCCCCGAGGATATCAAGATCGCTCAAGTTCTTCCTTGACCGGTTTAGGAATATGACCGCATCATCCGCATAGAGGATACTCGAGAGACGAGTACGCCCACGCAGGGTGACAATGCCGCCTTGAGTGGCTTTGGTGAGCAAATGATGCAGGGGGTCAATGGCTAGGAGGAAGAGATAGGGCGAGAGAGGGTCGCCCTGCCTCAGGCCTCGACGGTGTCTGATTTGCGGTCCAGGCACCCTGTTGAGAAGGACTGAGGAAGTGGTTGTGGCGAAGAAGATTGACAGCCATTCTCGCCATCGGGGGCTAAAACCACGGGCTTGAAGGAGATCCAGAAGGTATTCCCAGGAGACGGAGTCGAAAGCTTTCTGAATGTCTAGTTTCAGAAGAAGCGCAGGCATGTGGTTCCGGTGGTAGGCTCTTGCGCAGTTTTGGACCCACAGGAAGTTGTCTTGAATACATCGCCCTTTTATGAAGGCACTCGAATTTGATATCAACGCGTCAATATGCTGGCGAGCATGATGCTAGAACTTTAGATAGAATTTTTGCAACCGAGTGGATGAGGCTAATCGGTGCGAAATCGTGGCGGATCCGAAGTCTTCTTTCTTTGGGATTAGAACGATGGAAGGCGTGTTGAGGGATTGAAAGTCACGAATGTGACATTTTGAAAGTAATCGAAGACAGCGATAACATCGTGCTTGATGGTTTCAAAGAATGTCGAAAAAAGTGCCAGTGAAGCCATCCGGGCCGGGAGCTTTTTCAGCAGGTAACTGGAGGATTGCATGGAGGACCTCATGTTCTGAAAAGGGGGCATCTAGATCGGCCATGTCGTGGGCAGGCAAATTTAGACTTTGCCAGTTTAAAGCTTCAGAGCGCATGTTATGGCCGCTGAGGAGGGATTGGAAATAATTGAAAAGCAGACGTTCCTTATCAACATGTTTGGTTGCAACACCATCAGGGGAATTTAGAGACTGGATGAAGTTTTTCCGACGCCTTCCGTTTGCCCTTAGGTGGAAGAAACGGGTATTTGCATCCCCCTCTTTGAGCCAAGTGACGTGGGAAGCCTGCCTCTTGCGAGCTTTTTCGACCGCAGCCAAGCCAAGAATCCGGAGTTTGAGCAGTTTCCGAAGATCGCATTCAGCCTGGGAGAGCTCTCTGGATTCTTGAGCAATGTCGAGACGCAGGATCAGAACGTTTGCTAGGTGGAACTGAATATTGGCGTCACTTAGGATAGAGGAGCTCCATGAGCGGTTGCTGGCATCGCCGAAGTTTGTGGTTCAATCGCTTAACCGGGTTAGTGAGAGCGGTGGGCGCAGACCAGGCCCGTTGGATGACATGAAGAAACCCCGGAAGCCGGACCCAGAAATTTTCGAACTTGAAAGACCGCGGTTTCTGAGGCCCATTTTCGCTAGCCAACAGAAGCGGGCAATGGTCAGACATGGATGAAGAGAGCGCCTGCAGCAGGTGGTTTGAGAACATTACATCCCATTCGTGGTTGCAGAAGGCTCGGTCCAGCTTGACCAAAATTGGGGCGTTTCGCTCGTTACTCCATGTGAATCGTCGATTTTGAAGGGGGATCTCCATCAAGTGGCAACGGTTGAGAGTACCCCGGAATTGGTTCATTAAGCGAAGGTTGAGATTGCTGTTGTTTTTGTCTCTTGCTTCATAGATGAGGTTGAAATCTCCAAGAACAAGCCAAGGAGATTGGTGGTGGGGCGCCAAAGAGCTTAGCTCCTGCAGGAAAGACGGCTTGTCGATGTCTTCGGACGGCCCGTAAACCACCGTCAGCAAGAAAGAAGAGTTGTCATCCCGAGAAGAGACTTGAGCAGTCAGGGAGTAGTGGTTTATTTGCTGATTTGCTACTTGAAATTTAAGATTGTCCCAAAGAAGCAGCACACCGCCCCTGACACCTTGGGCAGGAAGGAGGTGAGCACTGGAGAGACGTTGGCCACCGATTTGGAGAACCATTTGCTGGTCAATGCATTGGAGTTTTGTTTCCTGAAGACAAACAATATCAGGGCGAACAGCGTTTATTGTCTGTTGAAGAGCCGCTCGTCTGGCCGGCCCATTGAGACCGCGGACGTTCCAGTTGAGGATGGAGCAATCAAGCATAGGAGTGTGGGAGGACAACATAAGTCATGCATTGAACTAAAGCCGAAATCTTCATAAGCATGCAAGTAGAGGAGCTGCTGGACGGCAGCTTAGTACATGAAGAAAGCAAAAGAAGGCCTCCCAGAGAACCGGCCTGACTAGATAACCAAAAGAAGTGCAACATCCGACGCTTAGTGACTACTAAAGACATAGACATGTCTTCAGACATGTTGAGCAATAGCTCCACATCGGCGAGACACGGTAGCAGGGCGACTTGTCGATTCACGATCATCAAGGCGACAAAGATCACGAATAGCATCAATGACTTCATCCTAGGCGGCTCGTTGAACAGGTTGCGGAATTTTTGGACGTCCTCTGGACGGACAAGATCAGCTTGCGGAGCGCAGAAGCCTAGGCGCCGAGTTAGGAGTTCCTCCGCAAGCTTTGCTGTCGGCACAGCCCTTGCCTTGGCCGCGAGGCGAGCAACGCGACGGGTCTGGGGCGAACATCCGGGCTTGCACAAATGACACTCAAGTGGCTCGCAGAATCTAAGATCGGACTTTCTTTGGGCTCCATGTTTGAGGAAGGAGTGGCACTGGCGGTTTCTTGAAGACTTCATGGATGAAAGCCGCAGCAGGGCACCCGTGAGCTTGAAACCGTGACGATGCGCCGAGACGGCCCGAAGAATGGTGGGGGTTCTCCATAAGGGAAGGGGACCGAACCGGAGGGGCCCCAACAGGTTGCACCGCCTTGGCAGCAGCTTCATCAATCATAGGGTCCGACCACTGGTGCGAGGGGAAGGCCAGGGGGTCCTTCGCAGCGCACACAGGGTCCAGCAGCGGCACCGTTGGGCTCCCGGGCGGAGAGATCTCCATGGGGTCGGAGGAGACAGTGTGCACTAGGGAAGCCAGACCAGCACCTGGGAGGGTAGGCGGGGAGAGTGACGAGGACAAGACGAGACTCCTGCACCCCCCAGCAGAGAGCTTCCTGGCCAGCCTCCACGGTGCACGGTCGTAGGACCTGGAGCGTTGGCGCCTACTGGGACAAGAGCCAGAGTCTGTCCCGGAAGCTTCGAGCTGAGCATCAGGATGGATATGGCTTCTGCGGTGGTGATGTGGGCTGCGCGAGCGACGGTCCGCCGCCGCCATGAGCCAAGATCCTTATACGGCTCTGGCAGCGCTGTGTCGGCTCGAACGCTTGGTGGCGACGGCCACGGTGGTGAGCATTATGGTCGCTTCCATCATGGCCATCGTCGTCCTCCGGGCGCCGACGACCAAGTCGCTCGCCAAGACGACAGTGCACGCCAGGAAGTTGCGCAGAGCGGGGCTGCGAACCATCCATGGCGCCAAGGGTCCAATCAAAGGACCTAGTCTTTGGCCGAGCATCTCCTAAGGAACTTCCGAGCGGGGAGAAATCTTCAATGACGTCAAGATGAATCAAGATTAAAGGAGAGCCCGGTGGGCTTGAACGCGGGGAGGAGTCACGGCGCCGCACCAGATGGCGGGCTCGCCTGCGCGGTCTTCGGAGAACGAGAGAGTGCGAGATTTTGGAATGACGTCCGGGCTTGCCACCCAAACCCAAACCCAGAAAATGTTTGTGGCTTCACGACGCCTGGAGCGAAGGTCAACACGGTCGAAACGGCACCACCCTTTGAGCATCTCCGCTGCAGCGCTCTGATTCCAAGCAGTAAGGGGGAGGCCTTCAAGACCAACACGAGCCCTGAGCCAAAAGGTGGACTTGCTTGCATTGCCGTGGAGAAGCCAAGGCTTGACGTCGTATTCGAAGCCAGCATGCCCGACGTGCCTGGCATGCACCGCAGCGTTTCTCTGCTCGGGAAAGTCGAAGCAAACAAGGAAGTCCTCCGGGTTGTGGCGCGTTACACGCATATCAGCCCAAGGGATTCCAAGAACATCCTCAAGCGTCTTCGCAGCCTTGTAGGTGTTGGACGTTGCAGAAGCAGTTCTGTCGCCAGTGGCAACCAGGAGCACTGCGTGCTGACTTAACTTGAGCGCCTCAGCATCCATGGCTTCAGAGGAGATGAGCGTGCATTGGCTCCACGCCGGGCGATTTGGAGGGCAGGCCGAGAGAGCCATGGCCGGTTGGCGGGGCTTCGGTGTGGGGAGCGCGACGAAGAGGAGGAGCCGGCCGGGGGCAGTGCCGAGCAAGATGCCCAGAGCGCTTGCAGGAGAGACACCTAACAGGGTCCCTGCACTTGCTAATTTTGTGGTCGAGGGCAAGGCAGCGGAAACACCTGCCCTTGAGGGCTGGAAGCGAGGCAGCTTTGCAGCGATCGGGCTTCACCGGTGGTGGAGCTGGGGCAGCAGGCTGGCGCTGATATAGTTGAGCAGGGCGTTGCCTCCACCAGAACTTCGGCTTGACCAGCTGCCAATCGGAGCCGGGCGGCGCGGAGGTCAGAGGAGCTTTAGTGAGTCTTGAATGAAGAGGGGCGCTTTGGACAGGCAGCTGGTGATTTGGGTTAATGCCCCTTCCAGAAGAAGCAGCAGATGCAGTAAAGACACCAGAGGAGGGGCGAGCAGGGTTGGCAGCCATTAACTCCACCGGAGCTGCAACTGAGAGCGCTCGAGGATCCACCAGATCTTTTGCTTCGGCGGCGAGAGGGCCAGCACCCCGGAGTGGATCCGCAGACGCATGCGAGATCTCCCCCGTCTGACTGCCAGCCGGAGAGTCTTGGAAATCGCTGGCGTCATCATCAGAGAAATCCCAAGGATGCTTCTCCGGATCTTGGGGAGGATAGGATGAGGGCGACAGATCAAGGCGATGCGCCGGCCCAAGGGTGTGCTGACACGCCTTAATGGCGCAGCGGCAACTGGATCTGCTGGGAGCGGCGCAAGCTGCAGAAGGATTGCAGCCGGGGGCGGAATCAGCGGCAAAGGAGGCCAGGAGGGAAGATCTCTTGGGCAGATCTGGGGCAAGGGCGCTGAGGTGGTCGCCGAGGTCGGAGGAAATCGCGGCGATTTGGGCCTGGGAGGGGTGGGCGCCGCGGTCGGAAGGAGTCGCGGCGAGGGAGGCGGAGGGGGAGGACATTTCGACTATGAACCTATCAATCAGAGTGTCACTCAATTATAGCCAAAACGTTACCGCTTCTGTCTAACATCTTTAGCGGCTACAAGATGGATATTTTCTGTGGAACTTAAAAAAAAACAAAAGGCAGAAGCTCTGCCAACTTCACTAAAAGAGGAAAAGAAAAAGTCACAAAATACAAAGGCAATGGGCTGCCAAGATGACTAGCTACCCTGTCGAGTGCGACTGGGCTACCCAGTTTCGGCAACAATGGGGTAAAACACTATAGCAATTACGACAATAACCCGACGACAACCTGAACTGGAATAGAGAGCGAAATCATCCATTCTAAAGTGCTACGCCTAGCATCAATATAACCCTAATGCGATAATATTAGCCGGACCGTCACACCTAGCACGTCCGGGCCCCAGGTCGTTGGACTGCAATACATTCGCAGGCCCAACTAGAGCAGCGGGTCAAGGTCTCTTGGGCCATCTCCCCCCAAAAAGCTAACTCAATGAGGGGGTGCTCCCTCACCCTTATAAACCATGCTCAAGCCCTCTCCTCAACCGATGCGGGACTATTCTCAACAGATAAAACACCAGTTGGGCAGTGAGATACTCCTATGGTCGATGGGATGAGCAAGGATGCCATATTCCCTTGAAAGTTTTCACTACGTCAAGAAATATGTCACAATCTTCAACTTCATAACATATTAATTTGTATTGTTATTTACATTACAATTGATGCCATTTCAAAGTGGATAGTTGGTTGTGGGTAGACTGCTTCCCAGCTATCCATTTGAAAACCCAACACACAGAGACCACACTCGCTGCAATTCTTAAGTACCTGTGGTATGCATGGAAAAATATGAACTTTAGTTGTTGATTTGACAACTACATGTGGTATTGATTTTCCAAATTAGAAAATGACATCGGCGTTTCCAAGTTGTCAAAACTATTCAAGCTTTCCATTTCCAAAGTGATATGACATTGTTTTCGAAATTTTACAAACTTACATGCATGAACAAAAAATGCATTAAGAACCTCTAACTTCGAAGAATAGCACAAGGATACATTCTTAGCCCTTAAGAATATGTTTTAAAGCTTCCATGTGTTCTCTTACGTGGCAACTTAGCTTCCATGGCATAGTCATCACTATGCTACCTAGGTCCTCAGCCTCAGGTCAGGCAAGACACAAGGGAATGACACCTTTCGTTACCAGGTGTCAATACACCCACACATGCACAAGGGCACATCGCCACTTCATACATATTTAATATTTAAATACATTTAAAAACACTTTTTACACTTTTTATTTCTGAAATAAAAGATAATACATAATTGTATACGTGATCAGTAATTTTGTATTGAGAACCTGGTACCTCCACAGAATAGCACCACAGAACAATTATTAGCCCTTAAGGTTTTCTTTGTAAGCTTACCATTTATATATCTTCTTAAATGGCAACCCATCACTGCCCACCTAAGCCCCTAATTCAACAAGGGATTGTGAGATGCCACCTTATAATACTAGTGACAAGAGTTAACCTTTCAATATGCCCACACATTCACATAGACACATCACCACTTCAAATATATTTCACATTTAAATATATTTAAATGCACCTTTTTCGTACTTTCCATTTATAAAATAATGTTATTCCTCCATTTTACTTGGTGTAATTGATAAAATGCTCCGTGATATCTCACTGACATACGGACCTTATCAATAACACAAGTAAGGGCATTTTATTAAATATTCCCCACATGAACCATTATAAGCCATTGAGAATTCCTTTGTAACTTGCCATGTGTCTTCTAAGGTGGCAGCGCACCATTTTGCCACCCTAATCTTCCACACAAGGGGATGACACAATTGCTTACCAGGGGTTAATGCACCCACATATGCACAAGGACACATTACCACTTTATATATATTTAGCATTTAAATATATTTAAGAACACTTTCCATTTGCGGAATAAATGTTGTCTTATAGATTTTACATAATTGCGTTCAAGACAAGAAATTTTGCACTAAGGCCAGCGTCACAGGAACAATTCTTAGCCCTTCTCTTTGTAAGCTGTCTTGTATTTTCTTATATGGCAGCCGATCTGTATGCCACCTAGGTCCCTAATTCAACAAGAGAATGCGAGATGACTCCTTATTCTCCTTATAGTACTATTAACAAGAGTTTACCTCCCAATAGACACACACATTCACAGACACTTTCATCATTTCATACATATTTGGTATTTAAATATATATTTAAGTGCACATTTTTGTACATTCCATTTCAAAAGAAGTTTGGGGGACTTAGCGCAACTACGTACAAGACTAGAAATTTTACATTGAGGCCATCATACTAAGAAGGAATATATATATATATATATATATATATATATATATATATATACACACACACACACACTATATATTATAGTGCAAAGGATTGGAGGCCTCCTAGCCATGCCACATCAGCATGTTCGCAAAAGGTCCTCCAAAAAATGCAAAATCGTGTTTAGGTCCTCTGGTTAGTTTTTTAATAGAATAGACCCAAAAAATTCAAAATATATTATAGTGCAACGGATTGGAGGCCTCCTAGCCATGCCACATCAGCATGTTCGCAAAAAGATCCTCCAAAAAATGCAAAATCGTGTTTAGGTCCTCTGGTTAGTTTTTTAATAGAATAGACCCAAAAAAATTCAAAAAATATATTATAGTGCAACGGATTGGAGGCCTCCTAGCCATGCCACATCAGCATGTTCGCAAAAAGGTCCTCCAAAAAATGCAAAATCGTGTTTAGGTCCTCTGGTTAGTTTTTTAATAGAATAGACCCAAAAAAATTCAAAAATTACATTTAGGTCCCTCTGCGGTTTACATTTAGATCCTCCTGGTGGTTTTTAGTGGAATGGACCCCAGAAAAAAATAGATTACTTTATGTCGCTCTACGGTTTACGTTTAGCTCCTCTCAGCGGTTTTTAGCAAAGTGGACTCAGAAACAAAAATATATCTCGACAAAAAAAACACAGATTTATCGAAGGTTTATAGCAGCCCACGGATTCATCGACGGGTCCTAGCGACCTTTTTTTTTAAAAAAAAACACGAAAACCGAAAATACATAAAAAAAGGCGGCCACGATTTTCTTAAAAAAAATACAGATTCATCGAAAGTTTATAGCAGCCTATAGATTCACCGACGGATCCTAACCGGGGTTTTCTAAAAAAACACATATTCGTCGAATGTTTATAGCAGCCCATTGATTCGCCGGCGAGTCATAACGACCCGTTTTAAAAAAAAAACTAAAAATACGACTAAATTTCCCAGATTACGTAAAAAAGTCAGCCATGGTTTTCTAAAAAAAATACAGATTCGTCGAAAGTTTATAGCAACCCATAGATTCACCGACGGGTCCTAACAACTCATTTTTTCAAAAAAAATTATGAAAACCGAAAATACGACCAAATTTCTCAAATTTTATACGTTGCATCGTCGTACACGACGCAGCGTAGTGCGTTACCCTGGCTAGTTACATCACATCATACAGAATTGCAAGGTTGAAGAAGCAAGGACACAAAATCAACAAATTAGCACTCACAGCCACAGCTTCATAGAATAAACTCGTAATTGTTTAATAAACAAATAATGAGGAAGCAATGTTGCATTGCTTCCTTCACTAATTAAGCTACAAATAACAAATGTGCAAGATTTATAAGAATTGATTTATCACTGACAACGCTATGCAGACCATTGCTATCAATTAACAAGACAAGGGAAGGTCCGGTATGCCCAGAGGGACAATGCCAGGGTGCTTGGCGGCGGACTCTGCCTCCTCCGTGAACCAACGGTGCTCCAGTGCTTCCGCCGCGGTGAGCCGCTCGTCGGGTTCGAACGCCAGCAAGCCGGCCAGGACCTCGCGCCCCGCCTGCGACAGCTCCTGAAGGCCATCGAATGCCGACGTGCCATGCTCCGCGAGCTGCTCTCGCAGCTCGAACACCTCGGCGAGCAGGTCATCCTCGCCGAACAGGGGCTCGCCGGTGAGAAGCTCGGCCATCACGCACCCAAGAGCCCACATGTCCACGGCGGTGCCGTAGTACCGGCTGCCCGTAAGCTGCTCCGGCGAGCTGTAGATCATCGTGCCGACATGCCCCTCCTCGTGCGGCTTGCCGGCCGGCTTCACCGGCGTGGCCACTCCAAAGTCACATATCTTGAGATCGCCAAGCGCGCTGACGAGGATGTTCTCTGGCTTGATGTCCCTGTGGATGATGCCGGCCTCGTGCATCTTCTTGGCCGCGCAGACGAGCTTCCGCATCATCAAGCGCGTTAGGCCCTCGGATCGCCCCCACCATATCTGCTCGCGGAGGCTGGGGCCGACGAACTCCATGACGAGGAACATATCCCCTGTCTTGGCGTCCTCGGCGACGTCTTTGATCTCCACGATGGACGGGTGACCGCGGCACGCGGCTTGGCAGCGGGCCTCGCGGATGACCGCACGCAGATCGGGCCCGCCGCGGACGCACTTGACGGCCACCTTCTCGCCGGTGCGCCGGTCGCGGGCCTTGTACACCACGCCGTAGGCGCCCTCCCCGAGCACCTCGAGCTTGTCATAGTCGTCGATCCTCCCAAACGAGTAGCGCGTTCGCTTCTTGCCGGCCGCCGAGGAGGTGGCGTCGGGGGCCGGGCGCTTGCGGGTCGCCGCCGCCATGAGCTGAACCTCAGCGCACGTAGGGCGGGCAGGCAGTCAGAGAGGGAAGGAAGAAGCAGAGTGGAAGGGAAGACGTGCAGCGGAGAATATATGGACATCGGACTCGGAAGGCTCCGACTATCTCTTCTCCGTCTCCGAGTCGAATTTGGATGCGTATTCGGAGAGCTCGCCGAACTGGGACGGTTGACTTTGGTTGACTCACGGACCAGACCTGGCGGTTTAAGAGAATCTCTAAAAGAATCTCTATCCACCTCTCTATCTCCAAATTTTACTGACTTGGCTAGAAAACCGGCTCCAACAAAATTGCTATCGGTCTTCCTAAATTAAGCGAGCAGAGAGAGATTCGCTATATCTGGTGATTCTCTCTCTGCTCGCTATCCAGCGAGCGCAATGGCCTTCTTCGTTCGCGTGAGCACAACGATTCCTCCTGCTTGTCCTCCACCGATCCTCCAACCCTCACACCGCTCACGCACGGCCCAACCCCCGACCACCGCTCCGCTTCGCTCACAGGAGCGCAGCGACCGGCATTTCCTTGCACGCAGCCTCGTCCGCCTTCTCCTCATCTTCTCCCTCCAACCCTGCACTGCTCGCCACTGGTCCAGCTCCCGACCGCCGCCACTTGTCTCTCCTCATCAAGATCGTCTCCTACGACCGCCTGGCCCCGCTCCCTGCTAGATCTGTGCCGGATCCCCAACCCCCCTCGACTCCTCGAGCCATCTGACGGCGGATACTGGTGTGAAGTGGAGATCCGTCCGGATTTGACTCATCTCTTGCTTCTTCTCGTTTTCTTGGTAAGGAGGAGCCCCAGATTTGGTAGTTACTGATTTGTTGTGTAGATGCTGCAAGGTAGTTACTTATTTGGTAGTTACTGATTTGCTAGATGCCTTACTGATTTGCCTTACCGATTTACTATGTAGATGCTGGGCTTCAAATATTTGCCTCACTGATTTTCCCAGTCCCAGCCTCCCAGGTGGTCGAAGCTTTTCAGATGCTGGTGTTTACCATGTGGTTATTTGTTGATATGTGAGAGCTTGCGTGTTTACCATATGGTTGCGTATTTACCCCAGCGAAGATCGTTTCTTGATGTGAATTCAGGTGGATTTGGTGAGGGGATGGCAGGGTTCTTGGTGGGTTCATGGTTCAGTTGCTATGTAGTAGGAAGAAGAAAGTGTTTCTGGGGGTTCAGTGTCTATATTGGATTCTGTGTCAGTTCACATAGAATTAATAGAATCGAACTGGTTTCATAATGGATTGATTATATGAGTGTGCTTCTGCTTTAGTTGTTGTAGTGGTAAAGTTGTTTTTTTTTTTCATCATCAACTTGCATTGTGCCAATTACAATGGATATTGCTTTGGTATCCTCATCTTTAATTTGAGGTATATGTATTTGCATCCATCCGAACAACAATCAAACACGAAGACACTAGCATGTATGCATCTATGTATTTAGACAGACAGGCCGACACTGAGACACACACGGGAACGACTGCTGTGCACTCATGCTTCCCGTGCAAACACCGTGCAAACCAACTAAGAAAAGTTTCAAAAAATTCTGAAAAAAATCATGGATGTACATCTCATTTTACCCCATCTACATATAAAATTTCATGATCAAATTCATCCTATACTAGAAGTTACAAAAAAGACAAGCATAGGACGAATTTGATCATGAAATTTTATATGTAGATGGGGTAAGATGAGATGTACATCTATGATTTTTTTCAGAATTTTTTGAAATTTTTCTTAGTTGGTTTGCACGGTGTTTACACGGAAAGTATGAGTGCACAGCAGTCGTTCCCGACACACACACAAAAAAAAAAAAAAAAATCGGTACCATGTAGTTTGCATTGCATAGCATTGTAGTATGGCACACTGGCCGAGCGCAGAAATTGAACGATCGAGGAAGCCTTCCTATTTGAATCTCTCATGTATTCTTGGTTTACCACCACTTGTTGCTTGCTTGTCCAACTCCAAAGCATGCAGCACGCCTTAGTGGAACTGCTACCAAGTCTATATTTCGCAGCAATAATAATACGTGAATATATCCTAGGCACCATATATGCATGCATGATCGATGATTTAGTTGTTGGAGTGGCAATTTGATGAGATGCAAGTTTGTCGGCTTAGTAATTTATGCCCTTCCGTTTTGACTCTGGTCTCGAGGTGACCAGCGGCGATCTTGAGATTTTAAGGACCCGGAACGAGATTTAAAATAGAGACCCTTCTAATTATTAATATTAATAATAATAATAATAATAATAATAAGTGTTACCAATAAACACTCAAGGTGCATCCAAAAAAATTATTCATATCAAGCTTCGTTTTCCAGATACTACTAACTATAATGATATATATCATTATATATACAATATACTAATACTAGTACATGTACAGGGTGGGGATGGCAACGGGACCCGTTCCCGATCCCGTGGGAATTCTCTATTAGGGACGGGTATGGAAGAAATCGTCCCTCATGGGATAGAAACGGGAAAATTATTCCCTGCTAGATGGCGGGGACGGGACGGGAATTTTTTCTCATGGGACCCGTTGGATCCAAATTTAGTTTAGTCTAATTTAGTTATTAGATTGCAAACATATTCTCTAGCCCATCATATTCACATTTTCATAAACGGACAACATAATCTTCAATGAATGCATGCATTCTTTTTTTTCCTTGTCTATTGATATGATTTTAGAGTTAAAATGGCTATAAGAGCTCTTCTCTTGTGTGAAATTTTCAGGATGGGTCCTCGACGGGCCCCGATACCGAACGGGATGGGGACGGGGATTTTCTCCTCGAGACGGGAACGGGACGGGACAGGAAATTTTGGGGTCGTTGGTTGCCTTCTCATCTCACCGACTCAGACGAGTCACCAGCCAGTGAGAGCCAAAGTTGCGAGATGCAAAGAGATGGTGTTTGGTTGAGTGCATGAGTTGAGCCAGGCTGTGAGAAGAATGGGGAGAATGTGTTTGGTTGACTGTTTATGTGCCTCTCCATGCCTTGCATGCACCCCAGTTTGCATCCCACCAGCCAGACCCACAGGAAACGACCAAAATCTACGTTTCCCCACAGCCTGGCTCAACTCATGCAATTGCATCTCGGGGGACAAGCTCCACCCCTCGTGCAGCCAACCAAACAAATGTCTTTTGTATCTGTAGATGCAATTCTCTTTGGATGCGGCCAACCAAACAGCCCTTGGATCGCGGAGATGGGGACGGAGAGGCACTCCCTGGTGGAGAATAGCCCCGTTGCCACCCCTAGAGGTGGGGCCTCATTGTTTGGGGGTCCGGAGCGGCTGCCCCGCTCGCCCCCCTCAGGGCCGGTGTTGGAGGTGACAACAGGAGCAACCGTTCGTAAGAGCAAGCAACCATGACTGTGGTCTTCTGAAATGCGGCACAAACTCTGTGAGAGCTTTGGTTCTGGACAGTTAGGTTTAGAGTAGTTTGAGGTGCTAGTACCTTCAAATGAGCCATTTTTAGCCCTTATGGATCCCTGTCTGCCATGTGTCTTCTGAGGTGGCAACCCACCACTTTGCCACCCAGGTCCATAGTTCATGCAATACATAAGAGGATGACACGTTTGGCTAGGGAATAGAGGGTTAACAACTTAAAAGGTGGAGTTAATTCTGTAAATAGGGATAGAATGGAGGGTTAACAACTTAAAAGGTGGAGTTAATTCCTTAAATAGGGATAGAATGGAGGGTTAAGAGGATGTTTGGTATAGCTCTAGCTCTACTAGATCTGTGGATCTGGTGGAGTTGAATATTCCTAGCTCCACCAGATCTGTGGAGCTACAGATGTTGGTACATTAAGAGTGTTTCGATGAGTCATCTTGTTTACAATTTAGACTAAAAATATAAACTTAATTCACTTTATTTTAGCCTATAAGTTTCAGATCTCAAATAGAGCTAGGATCTAGAACTCTACCAATCAGGGCCTAAGATTACATCTTAAAGGGAAAGGGCACAGATTATGTCAGCCAAAGTATGAAAGGTAGAGTTTTGAAACTCGTACATACGCATTTCATGCATGTCAGCATGTGTATGGGGAGCATATGATCGCATTAAAAGCAAAACATGACAGTTTTCACATAAAAAACATCATCAGTTTTAGTGCTGAACCTGGCCTAAGAAGCAGCTATCGTCGCAAGTCAAACTCCATCCTGACCGTGCTCCTGCGGTTTCATTTCATATCCTCCAATTAAGCCAAGATTTACGAGGATTGATCAGGCTAAGATCATCAAAACATAATGAACTATGATAAGAGAGAATGATCACACACCATATAAAAGATAGCCATCATACATCTTACTAAAGTACTTTACCCTACTAATCACCGATCATGCATTGAGTTCAGTTAAAGGATTCATTTGTTCAAAACAAAGCAACTAGGTGTACATGCTAGGACTGGTCGGTTTCTCTTCTCCAAAATGATGTATTACATTACAGGACCACACAACCAAACAGGTAGCAAATGATCTTAGGGATATTAGTCCCCCAAAGCAAATAAATCCAAAAACCAGAGGTCATCACAGCAAGTAGAACTGCCATGCTTCAATCTTTGACAACAGTCCGCAGGATTTTCACTTCATGAATAGGCCTGAATCAACAAAGGAAATTAGGTTGAGTAAGAGTCAACAGGGAAATAAGACCACAAAAAGAGTTGCAGAACTAGATTGCAATACAGAATACATGAATTGATCAGAAGTAAAATTTTGGATACATGGTTTATCAATATACAGCCTAGTCACCATGTGGTAGAATACATCCTTTATGCAAAACAATGGCAGTTCCCTGGGAACAAGTCTTCAACCAAAGATTATAAGGCTGCAACAGATGCATTTTTTTTTCTTGTTGATCCCTGGAGCTAATCGCTCAGTTAGTTCGGTTGTACAATTGTTAAATCTTGTTGTTTTATATATATTTTTGTCGATAAAATCCCTTGTTTCAAAAAGAAAAATGTTTTCTTCTTTATCCATATCTACAATTGTTAAAAACTAGATTGGATCATGCAGGTCAACGGATTAGGTCATGCGACATGCGTATTTTCAATTTTACAGAAGCAAATATGAATCAGTATACAGAAACTCCTAATGTGCATGCCACACGCTGTAATACCCTATAATACAACTTATCTTGTGAAGAAATAAGAGGCAAGATATACGGTGTGACGTACAGCTATGGCACATAGTTGAGATATTACCTATCATTTTTATCAGTCTGCACACTTCCAAGGCGTTTGACGATTTCCATTCCTCTGCATACTCTCCCAAAAATTGTATGCTTTCCTGGAGCATTAAAATCGTGTTATTTTGTGTTATTTATTGAAAATGTAGTCCAATGTGGAAATATCCCAAAATAACGATTACATAGAAGCAATCCAGAATGTTATCTGTGAAATCAAGTTCAGATCTAAGAAATTTTGGTGTCCTGAGATGCGAAATCTTTGTTGGTTGATTATATTTATATGGGACGACGGCAGTTACAAGAAGGAAAGACACAGTTTAGACATGAACACCAAAGCACAGATATGTATATTTTGTACCGTATGTCAAAACACCATGTGCACCATATATCTTGTACACAGCTCTAAACTTGTCTCTCCCTCTCCGCTCTTAGTGAGCGTGCCATTTTGTAATTTGTACAGCTTTTACTGTTCAATTGGAAACTAGTAACAAAAAGGGCCCAATCCTTAGTTATAAGAAAAGGCACTCATGCAGGTCATGAAAACACAATAAAAGGGAAACTCAGATATCTGCCAAAATTTTAAAAGAATTATACTCCTTGTAGCCAAGTCACTTTGTAAAAAAGGCTCTTCAAAAGCCAATTCAACTTCCTTCAAAATGCAATTAAACGATCAAATAATTCAATCTTAATCCACATCTTTTCGGGTGGCAATCAGAAAAGCCATCGATGAATCAACTTGTATAATGGATTCCAACTTTCCAGCAAAAATGTAAACACTATTAGAAGATAGCAACAAATGAAAAGCATAAATGCAGAATGGGGGTACCAATGATCCAAAATGCTAGCCTCACCATCAAGTGACTGACAAGGTGCAAGAGTTATGAAGAACTGGCTTCCGTTTGTATTTGGACCAGCGTTTGCCATTGATATAATCCCAGCTCCAGTGTGCTTCAACTCTGGCCTTATCTCATCCTCAAACTTTGCTCTGCAAAGACAGCAAAAAAAACAGCAAGCACAACAATCTAAGCCAGGATCCAAAGATCACCCAATTAAAGTTCAAGCCCAGCACAAAATATCACATACAAGTTCATTTTAGCACCGGTGAATAACAAATTAGCTTTTATCCCAACAAAACATTGTAACAACTATCCAAATTCAATGATATACATCTATTAATGCTGTAATCTACCATTTGGCTTCAGTGATAATGTAATCTTAATTCAAGAAGGGAGCACGATTCAGTACAGTAGACCAATCGCTCACCCATAGATGGATTCACCACCTCTGCCAGTTCCAGTAGGATCCCCACCTTGCACGATGAAATCCTACAACACAGGAATCCCAAGAAACAAGAAGATTACTAAAGAAGTAAGATCAATGGGTTAGCCCGAGCAAGAACAAACTCCACAGCGAAAGAAAAAGGCAAACCTTGATGATGCGGTGGAAGATGACGTTGTCGTAGTAGCCGCGGCGCGCGAGCTCGACGAAGTTCCTGCAGGTCTTGGGCGCGTGCTTGTAGTACATCTACCAACCAAACAAAGAGCCATCAGAAGCGAGCACACGTGACGAAGCTGGAGAGATAACGAGATGCACCAAGGGGTGAGATGGTACCTCGACCGTGAGGGCGCCCATGGATGTCTCCAGGGTGACCTCCAGTGTCCCTCCGTCCGAGCTGCCCCACATCTTCGGTACGGCGAGGTAAGAGGCGGGGACGCGGGCGAGGCAAGGGGAGAAGCGAGGGGGGCCGTGCGACAGGAGAGAATAGAGTGCAGTGGCGTAAGAGATACGGGGAGGGGACGGCGTGGTGAGGAGGTGTAGGCGGTGGGGGGAGGAGGCGGGACGAGAGAGAGATGAGGGATGGGCGCGCGGGGGTGAGGCGGCGGCGGCAGCGGGTGGCAGGAGGAGGGGCGGCGGCTGGGGAAGCTTTGGGCTTACTGGCCCATCGCACCTTCTACCTTTTTTTTCTTACAAATTTCTCAAAAGAAGTGTGAGACGATACTGCGCTCTTTCAGTGGTGTGTTTGGTTGTCTGAATGAGATTGGATGAGATATGATCATCTAGTCTAGATAAGATAAAGTTATCTAGATAGTTGTTTGGTTGAGTAGATAGGGATGAACTAATTTTTTGTTTGGTTGGATGGATGAGAATGGATAGGATGAACAATTTTTTTGTTTGGATGGATGGATGAAGATGGATGTGTTAGTTGTAATCATGGTTTCGAATTTTGATTTGAAATTTTTGGATAAAATTTGGTCAAAATTTGAATTTTTAAATAAAAATTGATAGGAATTTGAATTTTCGGACAAAAATTGATCAAAATTTGAATTTTTCAGGTAAAATTTGACCAAAAATTCAATTTTAAACAAAATTTGATTTTTGCAACAAAATTTGAATTTTTGAACAAAATTTGGTCAAATTTTGAATTTTTGAACAAAATTTTACTGAAATTTGAATTTAATTGAGTACACTTTGGTGAAATTTGAATTTGATCGAGTATACCTCTTCATGCAACAAATTGGAAGAGCTTGTCCAACCTTTTTTTGGGATAGGTCTATCTAGCATCTTGAGAGAATATTCTAAAAAACTGGATAACCATATCCCATCCATCCACTCATCCAAACAATTGGATAACTCCAAATCTATAGATGGTCATATCCTGTCCTCCCTTATCTACCCAACCAAACACCGCCTAGTTCAGTAGATAGGTAGAACCACCGTAGTCGAACTATCGAGCATGTTAGACTGAGTAAGACCTGTCGTACTGTTCATGATCAATATGACTCTCTTTTGAGAAGAACATCTATAGTGGTGCTGTGCTCGATAGGACCCTCTCTTGAGAAGGACATCTATGTTGGTGATCATCTGCTATAGTAGGAAGTATATTAGGTGATATGTCTTATCTACCGATACTTCTGTTATTAAGAAGAAAGTTATATTTGCAATTTGATTTGGAGGGTCGAAAATGAAGAAAAAAATATGCAAGGGGATGCCATGGAGGCTTTTTATATATATAATTCATATTATACCATTCTATTCATTGGTATTTTAGGAAAAACCAAACAACTAGTGGTATTTCTTGAAGTGACAGACTTTAGAGTGGTATAGTTGAAAGATCGAGTTGGCCTAAAGGGGGGTGAATAGACAACTTTAAAACTTTTAGGTTGAAGTACCAGAATTTAGCACTAGTTAAAACCAACACAAAGCTTAACTACTGAAGCTCCAAGAATTCGACAAGAAAGCACAGATAACTTAGAAACAGCAAGAACTAATCACAATAAAGATCAACAACACGAAATAAATGGAAAGACACAAGAATTTATTCAGTGGTTCAGAGCCAAGCTCCTACTCCACGTTAGAGCACTCCTGACGAAGTATTGCTCCTCCAAAGCTAATCGCAGTAGCCTTGGTCTCCACTAGGGTGACTTTCACCACTCCGGTGATGTGAGTCCCAACCTCTCACAAAACAGTGGTGACCTTCCATAATCTCTTTTGGACAAGTCGCGCCAACATTTCCTCCAAGCCGTCTAGGAACACTTAGTTTCAAGAGTAATAGACTATCCACAAAGTCATGTCCCTCGGTTCACTAGCACAGCACTAACTAGACTAAGCTTGAAGCAAAACACTTAGAAAGTGTAGAATTTGAGTTTAAAGGTGAAGCACGGTCTCCTTGATGAAATGAAAGCTCTAAGGTACTAAAAGATTAAGGAGATGAAAATCATACGAAAGAATACTCTGGCAGTGCTTATATAGCCATTTGAACAGTAGCTAGCCGTTACACCTAGCACAATAGCCGTTAGACGTGTCAGACTGTCAAAAACAGCCTAAACTCAACTGCTACAGACTTAGCTTGATTAAGCTTAAAATTCTGTTCTTTATAATCCGGACCAATATTGTAGGAATGCGCATTTGCGTTGGACTAAATCAACTTGGTCTGTCGTACATAGGTTTTGAGAAAAATTAGGTCCGATGAAAAGATGTGTATTTGAACATATGCGCAAGACCGAAAATGTTTGGTCCGCCGTAGAAGGAATTCCAAGGAGATTGCACTGGCGGACTTTTAGAAAACAAGACAAAGCGACCGAGAGGAATACATTTGCGTTGGGATTGGATTTTGAGTTAGCGGAAGTTAGTCCGGTGTGAATGGCGTACGGTTTCATTCTAGCATGAAAATATTTCAACGACAGACTTAGAGGTACATGGTCCGACGAAGATATAGCTAGTGCCAGACTAAATTTTTGAGTATACAAGGTTAGTCCGTCGTGAATGGAAAGCGCTCGGTTTGAAGTTTGTCCGAATAGATTATAGCACTAGACTGAAAAGGAATGGTCCGGCGTGAATGGGAATTTGACTGAGATTGCGCTGGATTTAAGAAAAGAGTAATGTTTTTAGTTTGACGAAACACATACTATCATTTTGGGTGAAAGATTGATTTAAGTGGGGGAAAAAACATTGGAATGACCTTGACTCCAAGCAGTCTAATTAATCTTAGCCCATGAACTAAAGCTTGAACTTATGCATAATCCCCCTTTATAGTACAGCCAATCTAAAACTATCATAGCTACTTAGTTTGAATCATCTCCCAAACCAAAACTAGTAACAAGGGTTCTTAATCTTGACCTTTTTGATTGATGTCTTCTTGGATACCCAAACAATAATCCTTATTGTTTAGTGGTTATTGATTTAATCATCAACACTAAAACCACATAATCATATATAATGAAAAATTATGGGGCCTAGATGCTATCAATAGTATAAATTATCTTTTTTTTATTCAGCTAGAGCAATTATCTCCCTCACAGAAATGTAAACCCACGATTTTAAAAGAAATGCGGTGACGTGTCCACCTTGAGAAGATTGTAAAGCACAAGTTTGTTCCCATCTACATGAATTCGGATCACTAGATGCGAAATGTAAATCCACGATTTTGGTTAATTTTTCTATGCCATGGAAATTTCTAAAATTTTCGATTTTATCACCAACACGTGGGGTCCATATGTCAAGGAAAAAATAAGTGGTATATAAAGAAGCCAACATATTAATAACATAATTAGTGGTATATAAGTGATGATGCAAACTTACCATGTCAAATTAGGAATTGCCTCCACAATTTTCTATCTGCATGGCTGCTCATATCTGACCAAACGACGACATTGGAAGCACATTCGTACGCTCACATACAAGTACAAATCAAATGTCATGACAAATACAAATTCAAATCAAATATCTACTCAATTTGATCAGATCCACATATCCTATGAAATTCCTACATTCTAATTGGGGCCTAATGTAACATAATTCAACCTGATTTTCGACTAGGTTTCCCGTTTGGCAATATGGAACCGGACTGTTTCTCCTAGAATCTGAAATAAATCCAACCAAACGGAATAGGACTCGGAACGTTTCAAAGCGAATCGTTTCTGATTTTTACATGCCGTGGTCGAATCGGCTAGCAACCCGTTCCTCCGGATTCTGATTCTACCTGAAATGTTTCTACCAAGAATCCGGAACCGTTTCCGTTTCTACTAGAATCTGAAACCGTACCAAACGGGGCCTAGTTACAATGTTACATTGCTAGCTGTAAGAAAAAATCACTTAGGTTTAGATCACATAGGTTAGGGAGTTGTGTCCATTGAGCTACGTTAGGTTTAGATCAATGGATTTGTCTGGATTACATTGTAGTTCGTTGTGCGTTCGCTCGACTAATATATATCTACTATCATATGCTGTGAAGATTTCAGGCCTTCTCGCGACGCTTCTGAGCGTGCGCCCGCCGCTGCGTTATAATTGTAGTTCCAGAAGACCACCAACTCCATAAAGACAAATTAGGGGTGCATTTGAACTATTAAAGTTTGTCAGAAATTTGTCTTTTTTGTAACTTCTAGCATAGGACGAATTTAATCATGAAAATTTATATGTAGATGGAGTAAGATGAGATATACATCCATGATTTTTTTCAGAATTTTTTGAAACTTTTCTTAATTGAATTGCACGGTGATTGCACGGGAGGCCTGATTGCACAACAGTCGTTGCCATTTTAGTGCAGCACATTGCAGTAGACTCAACAGTCCCGTCACATTAGGGCATCCATTTTTCGGGTATTCACTGCAAATCCCACCTGTGATCCTCAATGATCAAACGGATATCCATTTCTCCAGTATAGGCAACAAAGTCGTTCAAAGTTTGGCTGCTGAGAGTGAGGGCTTAACTGAAACTGCAATATCACCATATGCTTCTTCTTGCTGTACATCAATATAATCATAGCTCTTCAGGACCTACAGGAAGACAAGCATAATGGAAGTAAAAAAAATTCAACATCAGCCCAGAAAAAATATACCTGCAGCTGCACAAAAATCACAATAGCTTTTATATGTCAAGAACAGTAGCTACGAGTCCAAATATTACCAATGTTTCGAAAAATATCCGTGCAGCTTGCCTTCTTGCTCTTCCTTCCAAGATTCGGTTCAAACTGAATTTTCCTGGTTGATCATCTGATGGGGTTGAATGAATGTGATCTCTGAAATACTGTGCCACAGCCCTGCAATGCAATGACATACAAGTCACATTGCGCACTCAAATAAAACCAAAAGGCGATCTCTTGAAACATATCTCATTACCTTGTCCTAGTAGACATGCTTCCTAACCCTGTGGCACCAGTACCTGCGCTAGATATCACTCCAGGAGTACTTATGAGCCCAGGAATCCCTGGCAGATCTCCATCCAGTTCATCATTGAATGGAAACGGAGATGACTTAGGATCGGAATCATGAGTCATTTGTCTAGTTGATACATAACTCATATCTGTTGCTTGTATTTCAGTAGCACCAGTTCCTCCAAGTCCAGACTGTGGAGTTCCACGAGGAGTTCTGAAAGGAGTATCACCGTCTCTTATTTGAGATGGAGTATCTTGTGGGAAGAATCGAGGGAACTCACGAGCCATATCTGCATCTGCATTTCCTGTAGAATTTGGGGTGAGCTGACATTCAGGTTGTGCACCTGCATGTCCTGGATACTTTTGGGCTAGCTGATGTTCAGGCGGTGCATCAGCATTTTCTGGTGACTTTGGGGTGAGTTGACGCTCAGGCGATGCATCCTGAACACCAGCATTTGCTACACCGGCAGTGCGCTCGTCAGAGGCAGACTCAGCATCAGAGTCACTCACATGGGGGAATTTTCTCTCATAGGTTTCATGTAGGTTAGTGCACATCCCTGAAAGGGATCAAATTTGGGACATGACGTGGTTTCTTAAGATAAGGAAGTGAAAGGACTATACACCGGTAGAATCAAAGAGATAGTAGCTTACCATACACCAAAGGTCCATGCAAGAAGCTATCCTTTTGGCTAGTCCTGTTGAATTTCCACATATCCAGGGGTGTTTGAGGTAGCTTCCTCCTCTTGCAGACCAGATTACATAGTTCATCACCATCAATTTGTTTCTTCAAATAGCTGTACAAGAGAAAATGATTTTTTGTCACTGATAGAGCAGAGCAGCTATCCATGTGTCTGAACCTTGATTAGGCTTTATGCCACATTTTGGTATAGTTTTAGGCTTTGTTCTACTTCATCATCG
Organism: Guadua angustifolia; assembly: GCA_036346375.1. Lineage (NCBI taxonomy): Eukaryota > Viridiplantae > Streptophyta > Magnoliopsida > Poales > Poaceae > Guadua > Guadua angustifolia. Next base: position 2,110,593 of record CM070521.1, on the reverse strand, counting down.
CTCTCTTTCTCCCTTTGTTAGCGGATCGTTTTGGGTTTCAACTCTAGTCTACCCTAACTTGTTTGGGACTAAAAGGCTTTGTTGTTGTTGTTGTTGTTGTTGTTGATAGCTATGAAGCCAGGTTCCCAGCCAACGCCCTAGCCGGCCCATGCGCAGGCCCAGCTTTCGTGCAGCCCGCACGCACGGAGACGAGGCCCAGCCACCCTTTGGCCCACACGACGCACAGCCCACACTGGCCCGCGCGGAGGCGGAGACCTCGACCGTCCGATCCGATGGACGAACTGGATTCACCCGTAGATGAACAAAACCGCGACGGCTGGGAAACCCTAACCCTAAACCTCATATCCTCCCGGGAAAATCGCAACCGAGACATGGCGAGTGGGAGAACCCAATGGCGCAACGGAGAATGGAGCGACGGCGACGGCACACGCAAGACGCTGCAAAGCGATGCACAAGCGCTGCCTCGCCGAGGCGGCGAACGCGCGGCGGGGAGCTAATGCCGCGGCTTCGGAAGGAGAGCCACACGCCGCAGCAAGACGCGACGCCTGGCGGCTAAGGCCCGCGACGGCGAAGCGAAGCGCGTCGCGTCGAGAGCAATCGGCACGCGAGAACGGCCAAACGACGGCAACCGCAAAGATAAGGATACATCTGTGTGTCCCGCTCTTAGGATCGACGCTTCGATGGCGTTGGTCGACGTCTCGTGTTGTCCCCGTTCCTCGTTTCGGGACGAAGTTCCCGGGACGAGGAACTCTACCACGTTCCGCGTTTCCGGCTTCATTGGTTGATAGAGCAGAGCAGAGTACCACCACAAATCATATTATGGTGATACAATTTATGCATATCGCATCCAACATTATGATGGAAAAAGTTTATAGCTTGGGTTGCATTTTTACAACAGAATGAATCCTAGTATTTAATCAAATGACAACAAAGCGACTGGGATTGTTGTGAATAAGCTGTTTAGTAAGCCAATGTTCAATGGCAGGCAGTGTATCACTGATATGAAATTTTCCAAAAATCATTGATATGGCCATAATACAGCTAATCAATATAGTAAGTGCATGACTTATGTGCAATAAACCATAAGAAAACATAAACATAGAACTAAATGTTTCATGCACCATAGACTAAATAAATATGGATTTCTAATCCTCAATTCACCACATATCACGGTGTATCTGAAAGTATCAGGCATTCGATACATATTGGATACTAGTATGGAGACTTCCCAGAGTATCGGTGCATCATTAACAGGGGGATGTGGAGGGGGAACACAATTTCTTATATGAGTTTGACATGGTAGGAAATGGCATTTTCAGTGGACTTTGAAAACACAGTAATGTAATACATTATACAATTTCAAAATTACTCAAATTGCCATAAGCAATTTCTTTCAAAGTTCAGATGAGCACATCAAATTATTATTTCTAGTTATTTCCACAAAGAAATATTGCTTAAACAAAAACAGTTAATACTTCATATTTTTAAAGGTATGGGTCAATTGAAACTTACGCATTGGAAAAAACTATTTCATTATCAAATTTCAGCCTTCTCTTTCTCTTGTTCCCTTGTACTTTCGGACTTCTCTTTCTCTTGTTGTCTTGTACTTGAGGCGGAGATTGTTCAATTGTCATATTAGGAATCGGATAGTCTAAAAGGGCCCTCCAGTGATGCTTCACGCATTTTTTCTGGTGTGTCTAGCGCTTCATTTGGCTGATTTATATAATTGGGATTCTCTGCCAAATCGCCCAGGGCAGGATCTAGAGAAATTTTGCCATTTATATTGTAACTTGCTTCGAAACCAATGCCAAATGGAGGGAGTGTCCTGGACATGATTGCAAAGGAGACATGAGTCCACGAAGAAGATAAGGAAACAAAATATTCAAGACACATACTCATCCTCAGTTGGTTCAGGCCCCATGTATGAGGATCGACCAGAAGCTGATGGCTCTGCCACAGTATCCTGCACCATTGTATATTTACAGAATAAGTGATCATGACAAGTAAAAAAGAATGCAAAAGAAACAAGGCAAAACAATAATGAATACCTCATCGATATCGATCATCACATACTCTCCTTCTGCAACATCAATAAGACAGTTCAACCCAGGTATTAAAATATCAATAAACATACCGAGTATTGACTATATTGAGCTTTCCCATACCAGCCAAAGTGATCTGATCAGGAGTCTTCCGATGATTATCTGGCATGCTGTCAGAAAGTTCAATAAGTAACATGATTACATTGAGGTTGCATGACATGAAGCGATGATGTGAAGAATAAAAATGCTCACTTTATCTGACAAATTGCATCATCCAGGTTTAAGTCATCAAGATTAAATGTGTCTGGCAATGTGATGGCCTCAAATGGAGCACGGTCTGCATCAATTTGCAGATCTACTTGCACAGAGGCAAAGGCGGTTCTGATTGTAGTTAGCACTCGATTACAATCTTGAAAGAGGTAGTTCACCTTCCATGAATAAATGCGAACTAGACCTAGAAGAAGATGACCTGACAATCTGAGAGCAATTGGAACCTCAGGAAACATTATGCACTCTGAAAAAGAAAAAAAATGCATTAGACAATGCTTGCTTACATCATAAAGCATAGGGGAAGAACCATTCTTGAATGTAGGATAGCAGGGTGACCATGAATAGTGTCACTTTTTTCTTTGAGAGGACATTTGTCAACTACTTAAAAAAAAAGGAAAAATCATTACCAAGTCAACATGCTATTATCAACAAGTACAAGCCAAATAGAGAGAGAGAGAGAAAATCAAAAGATAATAATTGCTTTGTTTGCCCCCTAAAAAATAACAAGTTTATGCAAAAGCATAAACCTCTATGCTAAAATCATAGCTATTGGCCAAATTATTTTACAGCGGATGAGAATAAGATGGTTTTTGTCCCATTATTCAACTCCATCAACAACTCCTCCCAACCAGAAAGCCTGTCTTCATATTTATTGAGTTTACCAGATGAACATTGTGCATCTACATCGATTACAGAATCAACTACAAATTGATACAAAATAGACTAAAAAGTACTTTCCAACAAAACAATACAAACACATAAACAACATAGGTTTTTAGTCAAAAATTATCCACATAAATCCCGAATATGGAAGATAATACAAATGCTACGTTCTTTTATCAAAATTAATATTTTTCGCAATAGCATCTGGAGATGGTAACTATAACATAAATGCAAAAGCATAAACTGAAATTCGATCAGTAGCCAACATATCAGATTATAATAGAAGCACAGCTTGCATTCAATATAAGAAATTCAGTCTGCAATATTCCTAGCGGTGCACCTCGAATCTCAACAAATAGCAAGAAGGTTTCTTTTCTGTCGATTGAAGAAAAAACTTCCTGAAAAATGAAATATGGGACTCTTTGATTATGATACCACTTGAGCCAATGACATATGGGACCATCTGAGTCAATGAAATGTGGGTCCAGTGGCAAATTTGCGAAGCCACATGTTTGAAGTGGCAAATAACCAAATTGCTCGCTCCCGAGGGATGTCAAATTACCATTGCTTATTCCAACCAGAGTTTCCTACCATAAATCCTTCTTCCTTCCTCTATGAAGACGCGTATGCAGACTCGGCAAACAGAGCACCAGAGCAACTCGAGCACCGGGTCTTCTTCCTCCTGCGTCGCCGATCGGCCGTGCAAGCGGCGGCGGCGACCTGAGGTTAGCTCCTTCCTCTTATTTGCAGTTTTTGTTTGCAGTCCAGTTTAGAAGCACCGCATTTTTTTTTATACAGAGACGCCGCACGATGGCTAAAGATTCGCATAGGTGGACTATTAGAGAAACACAGCTTTTTGTTGAAGCATGGGTGAATCTAGCAATCGGCAAAAAACACATGACTGTTTACAAGTCTGTTTGTGAACACATCAATAATAACACAAAGAACCAACCTAGAATTAGATCTAGGCGAAACCCAAATGAAGAACAAGTTCGAGAGCTTGAAAAAAGTATGGTTAGAGTACAATCGCATGATGGAGGATGATTAGGTATTAGCTCCAACCCCTCTCAGTTCACCACCGTTAACTTTGTTTGTAATGTAAACTTAACTGACACTTTGCATCGTAGGCTAGAAACAATCCTAAATACAAAATCTGTCTCTCTCATTAGGATCAGCTCAAGACCATGTACGAAGGATATACACCATCAAACTCTATGTCTATTTTAGCGCCTTCTTTACCTAGTGTGTCAAAGGAGATTTCAGCGCTTTCTTTACCTAGTGTGTCAAAGGAGGATGCGCGGCTGGCGGATATTGCAAAAACTTGTAATGTGGTAGAATCAATGACGGAGCTAACTAAACAATGAGAAGGCAATTGCGAGGAATTAGGGATGGCAATCGGGTGCGGTGAACGGTAGTACTACCCATACCCATACCAACCAAAATCTCCCCACGGTATACTCATGAAGGGTCGCGCTGAAAAATCTCGCCATACAGATTACATGGTGCAGAATACCATGGTATACCCGCTACTCCACCACCATCAACAATTTTTCCAACCAAATGGTACTAGAAGCTAATGAGTTATGATACTAATACAATCTTTTGATGAAGTTATAGCTATTAGCAACATTCTATAGATTAAAGAATGATTATCAATTATTCAAAATTTCAAATGTACATAAGAATAATAATCAAAATAATATATGTAGACAAATAATACACATATGGTCAAGTTCAACGACATCTTGAAATGAGATACTACAAATTGGGGATCGAGAGGCCAATTGGGCGTCTGTTTTAGCCCGTATGTCAATAGAAGGTGGCGGTGTCGGCGGTGAACTGCACGGTGAAGCTCCCCATACCCATACCCGCTTTACCGTCGGGTAGAGTTTGGCCCCCATAAACATACCCGCGGGTAATAAAAGAGGAACATACCCACCTCCATTAGGGTTTTTACCCGCGGGCACACGGGTAATCGGGTAAGATTGCCATCCCTAGTAGGAATCTTGCAAGATGACGAGAACAGATATGTATTTTTTTCTATGAACGACCTAGAAGTTCGGTTCTATTGGCTCCAGAATAAGATTTATCCGCAAGTATGTCCTCAGTCTTATAACCAAATTGGCACGTTCAGCTAACCAAAGTAACCGTGGATGGAGCACTGAACATAAACTAGCCGTAGCATATATGTCATTCTTATGTTTGTTTCTGAAATTCTGAAATTAGAGTCATTGTTGGAGACACACTGAACATAATCTAGCCGTAGCATATATGTCATTCTTTTGCTTGTTTCTGAAATTCTGAAATTAGAGTCATTGTTAGAGAGATATGTCTAAATGATCAGCTTTTGATTTTTGGGGCAATTTCGCACTGAACATAAACTAGCCGTAGCATATATGTCATTCTTATGTTTGTTTCTTCAAATTCTGAAATTAGAGTCATTGTTAGAGACGCACTGAACATAAACTAGCCGTAGCATATATGTCATTCTTATGTTTATTTCTGAAATTAGAGCCATTGTTAGAGAGAGATGTCATTGTTAGATATGTCTAAATGATCATGAGTTCTATCCTTTCTCTTTTTTTTGGTTTCATGATTTCATCTAAATTGGTCAATAGTGAATTCTGCTTTGATCTGGAATTTATTTTCTATTTTAGCTACTGGATTTGATGAATCTAGTTCTAAATCTAGATCTTTGGGGCAATTTCAGCTTCTTAAGAGTAGTGTTTCACCTCGAGCCAACTGAGTGAAGCTTAAACTGACGTTGGTCTTTTTTATGTATTCTTAAACTGACATTAGTCTATCACCTCTTATGATGAACTGAATGAAGTTATGGTGTTTACCTATGGGTTCATTGATTCATTTGAAGGTCACTCTCCTGACAAGTTGACACTCTCTGGACGCAGAAAAGACAACTAAGCAAAGAACTCACCGTGTTGGCTAACGCCACTGGTGATGATGGACGACCTCGTGAATCGCATCTTCCCGCCGCTTCATGTGAAGAGGGAGAGTCTTTGAAAGTGTCTTTGAAACCATCGAACGATGTATAATGATCACTGTGTGCTCCCTTGTTCTGGTTTTATAAGCTATAGTATTACCTGTTGCAAACGTTTTATTTTGCTCTGTTTGTGGTGGTTGGTTAGTTTATGTCTAACAAAACTACTGTAATTCTGTGTTGTAACAAGACTGCTTCCGTGATTATATTCATAACCCCACCTATGGGCCTCCTCGTGCCCATGGGCATATAAAAGTAACATAGGCATATAAAAGTAACATGGGCATATAAAGTAACATGGTCAGATAAAAGTATTGAGTCGATGTTGGAATGCCAGCGGAGCTTTTGGGTTTCGGGGGTTTTGAGGAAGGAGATTCATGGCTTTCCGGGGGACGCCGTCGGGACGAGGAGGTCAAATTTGGGGAGCGAAAGCATCATTGCAAAAACATAAAGGGAAGAGGAAGCTTAGCATAATTACAAGCTAAAAAAGCTCTCGGATGTCACAAGGGAGCGAGCAGCTGCTGCAGAAACATAGAGGGAAGAGGATGGGCTGCTGGAAGTGGAAATGATCCACGGCTGGAATCAATTGCCTGAAGATTAGCCATTTTTCAGGCATCTGAAGGATGGTTCCTCCACCTCTCAGTTTAGAGCAAATTGTCTGCATTGTAACATTTACATTATCTCATCAAATTTCTAGAGAGCACTAGAGAAAATTATCTGCAGAAATGAAATCAAACATGTTTTGATTTACTAATTGCTGGGAGTCAAATCCGATTTTATGAAGAGTGAATCGCTTATGAAAGTGGCGACTTAATCGACATTGAAATGATGCACTCAAACAAAGCTGGCCAAACTCTTTGCCAAGAGGTGCTATCATGGTCGGTTTATGATATTTTGAAGCGGAAACAGCACCCTTTTAAGGTAATGAGCCTCTCCCAGCAGGCAACATTCCTTATTTTGCACCTGAAACATCTCCATTTTAGAGTCTGGAGGGTGTGTGGTCCATTTTAACGGTTCAGGAATGGATCCGAGCTCGTGCCATGACACGAGCTCCGTTTTATATGCCTATGTTACTTTTATATGCCCATGGGCACGAGGAGGCCCATAGGTGGGGTTATGAATATAATCACGGAAGCAGTCTTGTTACAACACAGAATTACAGTAGTTTTGTTAGAAATAAACTAACCAACCACCACAAACAGAGCAAAATAAAACGTTTGCAACAGGTAATACTAAACTAGGTTTTAGCTTATAGAACCAGAACAAGGGAGCACACAGTGATCATTATACATCGTTCCAGTGGTTTCAGCACACTTTCAGCACTCTCCCCTCTTCACATGAAGCGAGCAGGAAGATGCCTGATTCGCCGAGGCCGTCCATCATCACCAGTGGCGTTAGCCAGCACGGTGGGTTGCTGCTTGGTTGTCTTTCTGCGTCCAGAGAGTGTCAACTTGTCAGGAGAGTGACCTTCAAATGAATCAATGAACCCATAGGTAAACACCATAACTTCATTCAGCTCATCAGTTCATCATAAGAGGTGATAGACTAACGTCAGTTTAAGAATACATAAAAAAGACTAACGTCAGTTTAAGCTTCACTCAGTTGGCTTGAGGTGAAACACTACTCTTAAGAAGCTGAAATTGCCCCAAAGATCTAGATTTAGAACTAGATTCATCAAATCCAGGAGCTAAAATAGAAAATAAATTCCAGATCAAAGCAGAATTCACTATTGACTAATTTAGATGAAATCATGAAACCAGAAAAAAAAGAGAAATGATAGAACTCATGATCATTTAGACATATCTAACAATGACATCTCTCTCTAACAATGACTCTAATTTCAGAATTTCAGAAACAAACATAAGAATGACATATATGCTACGGCTAGTTTATGTTCAGTGCGTCTCTAACAATGACTCTAATTTCAGAATTTGAAGAAACAAACATAAGAATGACATATATGCTACGGCTAGTTTATGTTCAGTGCGAAATTGCCCCAAAGATCAAAAGCTGATCATTTAGACATATCTCTCTAACAATGACTCTAATTTCAGAATTTCAGAAACAAGCAAAAGAATGACATATATGCTACTGGCTAGATTATGTTCAAGTGTCTCCAACAATGACTCTAATTTCGAATTTCGTAAACAAACATAAGAATGACATATATGCTACTACTAGTTTATGTTCAGTGCTCCATCCACGGTTACTTTGGTTAGCTGAACGTGCCAATTTGGTTATAAGACTGGGGACATACTTGCGGATAAATCTTATTCTGGAGCCAATAGAACCGAACTTCTAGGTCGTTCATAGAAAAAAAATACATATCTGTTCTCGTCATCTTGCAAGATTCCTACTGCAATTGCCTTCTGCTGTTTAGTTAGCTCCGTCATTGATTCTACCACATTACAAGTTTTTGCAATATCCGCCAGCCGCGCATCCTCCTTTGACACACTAGGTAAAGAAAGCGCTGAAATCTCCTTTGACACACTAGGTAAAGAAGGCGCTAAAATAGACATAGAGTTTGATGGTGTATATCCTTCGTACATGGTCTTGAGCTGATCCTCATGAGAGAGACAGATTTTGTATTTAAGATTGTTTCTAGCCTACGATGCAAAGTGTCAGTTAAGTTTACATTACAAACAAAGTTAACGGTGGTGAACTGAAAGGGGTTGGAGCTAATACCTAATCATCCTCCATCATGCGATTGTACTCTAACCATACTTTTTTCAAGCTCTCGAACTTGTTCTTCATTTGGGTTTCTGCCCGATCTAATTCTAGGTTGGTTGCTGTGTTATTATTGATGTGTTCACAAACAGACTTGTAAACAGTCATGTGTTTTTTGCCGATTGCTAGATTCACCCATGCTTCAACAAAAAGCTGTGTTTCTCTAATAGTCCACCTATGCGAATCTTTAGCCATCGTGCGGCGTCTCTGTATAAAAAAAATGCGGTGCTTCTAAACTGGACTGCAAACAAAAACTGCAAATAAGAGGAAGGAGCTAACCTCAGGTCGCCACCGCCGCTTGCAAGGCCGATCGGTGACGCAGGAGGAAGAAGACCTGGTGCTCGAGTTGCTCTGGTGCTCTGTTTGCCGAATCTGCATGCGCGTCTTCATAGAGGAAGGAAGAAGGATTTATGGTAGGAAGCTCTGGTTGGAATAAGCAATGGCGATTTGACATCCCTCGGGAGCGAGCAATTTGGTTATTTGCCACTTCAAACATGTGGCTTCGCAAATTTGCCACTAGACCCACATTTCATTGACTCAGATGGTCCCATATGTCATTGGCTCAAGTGGTATCATAATCAAAGGGTCAATCTTTGAAGGTTTCTTTTCTGCCGATTGAAGAAAAAACTCCTGACAAATAAGAACAACTTGGAACGTTAATTACTTAGGTCGATTTTTTCAGGTTAAACAGAAGAATCAATCGTGCACATTTAAAAATATTGAGGGCTAACACGTTAAAATTTTACCAAATAATCTCTCGTACGCACACAATCAGTTCAAAAGATTGCGGGCCTGTTTGGCAACAAGGTTTTTTCATAGTTTCTAGACAAAACCATGGTTTTAGAGAAAAACTCTGTTTTAGAAACCATGAGGTGTTTGGTAGCTCTTCAAAAAACTCTGTTTTAAAAACCATGGTTTTCACAAAACCATGGTTTTTCCTCTGTTTTGGAAACTTTGGTCTTGGGCAAATTTTTCTGAGCTTTAGCACCAAAACAACTCCCAAAACTTTGTAACCAAACAGTTGAGAGTTCCAAAAAAACCATGGTTTTAATGGGGTTTGATAAAACCATGTTTTTTATGCCAAGACAATTCCGAAACCATAGTTTTGCAAAATCATGGTTTTACAAAACCTTATTGCCAAACAGGGCCTGCATCTTTGGCCATAAAAGAGCCCCAGCATCTGATCAAACAACGTACTATCCAACAAGTTAGCCCCCAACTTTTGGAGGACATGACCAGAATTGAAAACTATTTTTTTCTTCCTTTTTTTTGCATAAATCCTAGCACAAGAACAAAACTTTACACAAAACCCCAACTAACAACTGACTATTTGCGACGAATTGTGAATCCCGATCAGACAAAGAAACCTCCACACTTAATTCTTTCCCAAACCCAACCGACCCTTCGTCTTTGCGCAATGTACCAACGCATGATTCCAACGCAAAACCAGAAAAAAAATCAGAACATCCCGGTCACACTGGAATCACTCCCCATTTCCCCAGAGGAAGAAAGACTACATCTTTCGCCTCGGTGCCGCCCCAAAATCAGTGGAGATAAGCGTGAGCCGCCGCGAAAGGATGCCGCCTTTCTAGCCGTGGACAACAAAGAAGGGAGGAAAAGGTGCATCTTTGAGCGAGGAACTGACCGGCGTAGGAGCGGATGTCGATGCCGTCGATCTGCAGCTTCTTGATCTTGCGCTCGAGGTGGGCGGCGATCCACACCGTGCCCAGAGGGCTCTTCCGCGCCAGGATCGTGTGCGAGTAGAACATTGTGGCTGCTGCTCCGACCAATCCTCGACGCCGTGGGGTTTTGAGGGAGGCTCGCGAGGTCGAGCTAGGGTTTGTTTGCTGCGGCGGAGACGGCGGCGGCGGCCGCGCACGGGAGAGAGGAGGGAGATTAGATGAGAATGGGAAGAGTTGTGGGGTGAAGTTTTTGGAAGGTGGGAGGGAGGGAGGGAGCAATTTGGTTATTTGCCACTTTAAGTACGTAGTTTTGTAAATTTGTCATTGGATTTATATTTTATTGACTTAGAGTATCTCCAGTAAGAGCTTTTAAAACAGGGTTTTTATTTTAGATTTAGAGATTCTTCCTATTTTTTAGAGTTCTGTTTTCAGAGCACAAGTCCAGCAACATCCTATAAATCTTAGCTTCTATTTTACTTTTTCTCATATTTTAACATATCCGCTATGTATAATCTTCATTTGACATCACTAAAATTCAATCAAAAATATTTGTAATACGTAAAACATAAGCATATTAACATTTACAATTTAAAAACATGATATTTAAAATTTTCAAAACATGATAAATAAAAACTCCGAACAATGAATCAAACTACGAAGCGCTGTGAATTGCCCACAAATACTCAATAAGATCATCTCGAAGTCTCCCATATATTTCCCTGTCTTCAATCTTCTGGTGTATCTTTAAGAACTCCCTATTTTAAGATTTAGGGGCTTCCTGGGAATTGGGGTTGAGGAGGCAAATTTAGAAACTTCCTAATTTTAGGGGCTGGATTAGGGGTCCTGCTGGATCTGTATTTTTTACTAAGCTCCCTATTTTAAGGTTTAGGAGCTGGTTTAAGGGCTCTACTGGAGATGCCTAAAATCCCTTCCTAAAATCTGATTTTGGGTTTGATTGCAAAAAAATGTACAACAATTCCTCTTCCTGGCTCCTCAAATTTTGGCACGCCCAAAAACAGCACCTCGACGCCTCATTTTTCCACGCTCTGTCCGCACTCCCAATGTTTTGGGAAAAATAAAGGAGCTGTTAGAGGATGATCTTTTTTTAAGGCTTAAAGATTTTTGGGAAGGTCCCAATCTAAAAGTATTAGGAGTTAAAATATTGGATACTGTTGGAGATGCTCTTAGATGATTTCATATATCATTAACTCAAGTGACATTATAATCAAATGGCCAATTTTTAAGTGACAAATAACTAATTTTCTCGGCGGGGAGGCGGGAGGGCGCCTCGTTAAAGACGTCTCTTCGCGCGCGGTTTTTCTGGGGGCAGTGGGAGGGGTGGCAGGGTTACTGACAGGTGGGCCCTACAGGGTGGTTATTTGGTTAGAGTGATGTTTGATTGTCGTCAGTGAGGAGGTTTTACTTTTGCTAGATTTATTGCAAGTTTTTAGAGGATGTAATTTTTGTATCTTGCTACTACGTGTTTCTAAGTATTGTTTGGATGGTGGATTTTTCATCGACTTAAAATGCATAAGAATACTTACTTTCCTAAAGATTGAAAGATTCACGCCTCCTGCTCGCTTTGAGCCGAGCGGCCGGCTCGGCTGGTCGGCCGGCTCGGCTCAAAATTTTCTTTTTTGTGTTTAAGCCCTTCAAAAAATCTGTAATTACGTATTAGTCCTTTTCGCGTTTTTCCCGGATAGGATCTTAAAAAAAACGCGGATCTTTCGTGAGAAGACTCTAAATAAATACCGAAAAAAAACTTAGTGACGTTTCGATCATTTCCGCTTATTTTTTATGAATTTATTTTTCCCGTTTAAGTCTTTAAAAAATTCCGTAATTATGTATTTGTCCTTTTCGCATTTTTTACAGAGAGGACCTTTAAAAAATACGGATCTTTCGTGAGAGGACCCTGAATAGATACCGGAAAAAAACGTAGTGATATTTCGATCGTTCCGGCTATTTTTTACGAAAAAGACCTTTTCGATTTAGCACGATCGCAGATTCTTCGTGAGAGAACCCCAGATATATGCGAAAAAACGCTATTTCTTTGTGTCCTTTCAGCCATTTCGCTCATTTCTTCGACGATTTTTTTATAAAAAAAACACCGCCGAAAAAAGAAAATTTTTCTACGAAAAAACGCGCACGGCGTGTGACGCCGCGAAAAATATTCTAGTTACCTTTAAAGGACGTGAAAAATAAGCTGAAACTTCCCAAGGTACAATAGAGGTTTAATGTAGGCAAAGTCACGAACCGAGAGTATATGCCAAGCACGCCTCTTCCCTCCAACAGTAGTCCAAGAGTAAAGGTTCTGAAAATCAGTATCCGTCTAAGAAGATGATTATCCTGATTCCTAACGTAGTTGCCAGTTGAGGGAAGATGAAATTCTTTCGGACCTTCACCCTTCATTTGCCTATGGTCACAGTGATCTGGTAAGATCCAATCTTGAAGTGATTTTACCTGCCATATGATTTTACCTGCCATAGATGTTCTCTCATTGTTACATTTTTGATATACTGCATTAATTTCCCCACTTTAGTTGCCAGCGATTGGTATATGCTTTGAAAACTGTATGACTAAATCAATTTGGTGACACTATTTGTCCCTCACTATCATTTCTTTCGGCCATCATCGAATACTATGGTCCACTTGTGACCTGCATCTGCTGAACGGTTCTATGTAAAAATCATTCAATGTGCAAATGGTGAAGTGTCTCTTTCTGTTTTTTTTTTGGTTTGGGTTAATGTCTTTGTAATATATGTATTTCCATGGTTAACATGTGTGGATCTAATTGAGCAATGATCCTATATAGCAGAAGCATTTTTTGTACTACTGCTACTATTTCTTATTCATTTATACCAGTTGTTGGCATCATGGGAAGTTGAAAGCTGCTTGTTATCAAATCAATCCATTATTTCTTTGCTGCAGATAGCTTCAGTCTGCCCCTATATTTCTGATTATAGCCATCACTTCTCTCCTTGCTCTTACCGTATCTTTGTTCTGGTCCAGAAACTAGTGGGTTTAGAGTAACATTACGTACTAATTGAACATACACCTAAATACCTGATACAAAGACACAGAATTTGTTTAAAAAAATGCAGATATTCTTGCTCAAGTCCTTTCAAGTGGTATACTCTTCTTCCTATCTTTACTCAGATTGGATATCACATATTTATATGCTTCTTAATTTCCCATTTATTCCAAATGAAAATGCAAAATGTGATGTTGCTCACAAAACACTCATATCTCTTATACGGCAAGATGTTAAAAGTAAGTTCCCAGTGCTCATTTGTTGCTTGCTTACCGTTTGAAAAGTACCTAGGATATGTGCTCTCTGCTTGACTTACTACCTTACGTCGTAAATTTCTGATATGTATTTCCTTTACGAGGCGTAGACCTGTCTATCAGGGTCATTTTTAGCGTTGTTCTAAAAGAATTTGTGCAAATTGTGCCGTAGATAACAATAGTTTTTGGTTTCTTGCTTTTCCTCCGTCAGTGACATTTACTGGTCCATATCCAAGTCGATATTTACGACCCTGACACAATTTTAGAAACTAGGAATAACGCTTGCAGTATTTACTAAGAGCATCTCCAATAGTTAAGCCTTAAAATAGAGTCCTATACCTCAAAATAGGGCCTAAACTAAAAAAATTAGGACCCAAGATAGCTATTGACTCCAACAATTAGACCTTAAATCTCCAATCCTTCATTCATCCCTATGGGGCCGGAGAGGAGAGTTGCTAAATATAGCAACAGGGCTCTGAGTCCTAAACCTATTTTGATAATTTTTCTCAAAATACAACCTCTGTTGGAGTGCTTTTTTTCCATCAAAGCCCTATAATTACAATTAGCAATCTATTTAGGGCTCCTTTTGGAGATGCTCTAAGTGATTGGTGCTCTGCACGTTGCCATATATTTCAGATTTTACTCTCTTTTTTTACTTTCCTTGGTACTCTACAAGGCCACTAGCTACGCTTTCTTTCTTAAAAATATACATGCATGAACGGTGTGGAGCAATATATGCGTGTTAATTTTCTTACCAAGGCGGGGAGAGGTGCAGGAGAGCTACATAGAGGCGCACAAAAGTTTGTATAGATTTTACTATCATACAGTAAGCTGATGTTCATTTGGTAGTGACTACAGATTATATAGGCTGCTGAACCCTCTACATTATAGTAAAATTTATATATACAGACAATACAATCTATCTATATGTATAGTAAAATCCGTCACCGGACAGTAAAATAACTATTTATTGATAAGATTTATATCATTATGTTGCTCTTGTCATCAGTAAGTTATTGATGAAAATCTTTCATGAATCAGAGATATCAATAAAAAGTTATGGTTAAAAAAAGAGATTAATACACAAACTAGAAATGCATTTACTAGTTGGTTTGGCCACATATTGATAGGCTTAGTCAACTAGGATCATTGCACTGATTAGTGGGATGCATGATTCGAGCGGACTGAATTAATTGGCCCAGGCGTACAATAGGCTATTGTACTTTTAGTTAAAGAATAGTGTGTGTATATACACACACGCACATACTCATTCGTATATACATATACACATTCATATATAGCATACACATATACACATACACATATAGCATGAATGTATATGTATATACACACACGCGGAGTTTTATGTACAGAATGAAAAGAAAAAATGTACAAGGCAAAAAATGCTACAATCGACTTTAGCCAATCGAACAAGGGTTGCTTAAGATCCTCTTTCGCCCTATGCACATGAAGAGCGATGTCTTTTTTGAAAAGCTTATTGCAATTAACTTTGCTTGGCAGTTAATTTTGAAACACTTTCCCATTGTGCTGCTTTCAAATATTCCAGGATGTAATAACAAAAATTTATGTGAAGAGTGGTCCACCAAAATCTTTAACTTGTATATTTGTTTGACAAGCGCTTGAACGTGTTTAATTTTGTCAACTACATCAATTAGTCACAGAAAATATGTAGTAATGGACTATGCGGAGAAGCATATAAACTTTTCGGCTGATGTTGTGTCATTGTGTGCTGCGCGGCATGCCCTGTAAGAAAAGTTCTGGGAAACTTATTAATTCAAGCTTGATAATGGAACATTCGTTTGAATAGGGCCTAAAAGTTGAAACAGTTTTCCTTTCTTTTTTTGTAAAAAAAAAACCTGACGTGTAGGTAACCATTAGAGAAAATTTTCATGTTAAAAGATTTGGCACCGGAACTATCAAACAGCTTTTTTTTTTAAGGAAAAGGCAGGAGCTCTGTCAAATACATTAAGTTAGGGGATAAAAGATAATGTTTACAAAAACCTCGAAAGACTAGGAGTTAGAAAGTCGGGCGGAAGCCCGCCAGGGCAACGAAAACAAAGCCAACAGAAAACCTACAACTAGGACAACAGAGAACTATCAAACAGCTATGAGAACCTCAGAGTTCAATCTTGACATAGCAAGGATATGCCAGTTACAGTTCCACATTTATTACACAAGGAACGTGCATCTGAGCTTGTTCCTCTTACCCCAATGGATCATTATTCTTCTGATTTATTACACAAGCATTAGGAACATGCACTGTGCTTCATCCTCTTATTAGCTAGGATCATTATCCTTCAAACAGTTCTGACAGCAGCTCCTCAAGATCTTCAGGGGTGTATTTCATAACCTTTGGAAGCTTGTTTTGGTGATACTCCAAGTATGAACTGTAAGTCCGAACAACCTTCGTTGATACTGCTTTGCGCATATTGAGCCGGAGCAGAGGATTTTCAACTTTCCATGCCTTCTGGGTCCGGTAAGTCCTCTCGAATTCCAGGTTGAATCTTTCCAGTGGAGGTAGTCTAGAGAAGGTTGAGACATTGCTGGTCTTTACCTGGAAGCAATGCATAACTGATTCCCAAGAAATGTTGATGAACCATGAGACGTATTGATTAAGCTGGTGCCTATACTTCGAAGCCCAATCGTCTCCCAGGAGAAACCTTATCTCTGTGCTTTCCACCTGATGTAGCACAAAGTGTACATTATTCACCAAGAACATGTGTTGCAACCCTGCATCTTGATATTGACAAGATTCTTTCTCAAGCATGGTTTCCAAGTGAGAGATCAAGACAGCAACAATGTCTTGCAGCGTCTCCACTGTGCTGCCTTCTATGGTTGTTGCGCCTTCTTGACCATCACTGACAAGGATGATGGTCAGTGAGCTGCGATGGTCCAACAGCAACATGATGTACTTCATCAGGTATTTGGTGATCTCATGGGTAGCACATCCTTGTGGGACCGCTTCAGATGTATAATCCAATATCATTCTTTTGAGTACCTGGAGACCGCTCCTTATGCTGCTTCTCAAATCATGCAGCGTGTTTCTGAACCTTGCAGAGAAGGAAAGACCTTTTCTTGGGCACAATTCATCTACAACCGGGGCGAAATTCTGCAGCTGGAAGGGGAAGATATTCTTGGGCAAGACAAGCAACAGGTTACCAAGGGCCTCATGGATTTGTATCATCGCGACGACATGATCTGGGTGTGGTGCCGCTGAAGTCACTTCATCTATAAGAATAAACATATACTCCAACGCCCTGACATTTGAGTTCACCTTTAATCCAGAGTAAGATCTCGCCCAGCGATCGATCTCCTTGATAGAAGTACTTACTTTCTTTAGTCGCTCTGATGGTGAATAGAGGCGGGGATGCCCCAAGCCGTTAATTTCTTGCTTGGGGAACTTTGCTAGCGCATTCCAAGGCTTCTTCTCCAGTGTGGATTCAGAAACTCGTGTGGTTACCGGGCTGCCGTCGCCAGGCCTTATTGCCGCGTCGGAGGGGCTTGGATGGCTGCCTGTGGAGATGTCGGAACTGAAGCGGCTGCTGGCAGTGGTAGTGGTAACGTAGCTGCTTTCGGTGGATGCAGGGCTGCTGGGGAATACTACAGGTGATCGCATATCTGATTCTACCTGATGGCTAGATGCCTGGGCCTGCTGTGGTTGCCACTAGATCTCTGAAATTGTCTAAGCTTCCTTCAACCAAGTGTGACAGGCTTGCCGCGTTTAAAGACGCTGAGATAAGCGCGTGAGGGCATATACAAAGGTTGAGTCTGACTCAATCTCCTAGGTAGTCCACGTCAGTAAGAGTCAGTTTGCATACAAAGGATTGTCTTTAAAGCTGTCTCTTCATTAAATACCTGATAATTAATTTTCTGCATGTGCCTCTTTTATGGTAAGAGATGCTAGGGCCGGCCGGCTCTATAACAGACGGCTCTAGCGTTGTTATTTTTTGATCCCCACACCAAGAGTCGTTGTTTCACAAAAAAACGTTGTTTCTCTCTCCTTCCCATCTCTCCCCTCCACGTCAGCTGCCTATGTGGTAATTTTTAGGGCCAGCAATTAATGTACATGCCCTTAGTGGTTTGATGGATGGGAACCCGATGACTATAAAATCAGTAGCACGAGAGCCACCTTTCTTGACAAAACCACAAGGATAAGCTGCAGCGAACTTATCCCTTGTCAATACCCCGCACTAAAAAGAAACCTTTTTTAGTATCTGGAATCTGGATCACGTAGGAGACAGTACATCAATTCAGTATCTGGAGTACCTATTTCTCGGTGCTGTAAAGCTCCTTTTAAAGGGTCTTCATAAGTTCTACCTGCTCAAGGCTTGCTGGGCCTTTGTATCTAGTTGGTTTGGTGTTTTCTGCCTTGTATCTTCCACAGCTTTGTTGTAAAAACTTGTGCTATTCCTTCTCTATTAAATAAAAGGCAGGACTCGTACCGATCTTTCAGAAAAACCTTTTTTTTTTCGGGAAAATGGGAACTGTTGGAGTGCTTGAAAATTTGTGTGCTGATCGACCCAAGTCGTGGAATTTTTCTTCGAGGTAAAACACCCTTGATTTATATCACACAAGAGGTCAAACAGTACTCTAACTCGGGCCCGTCCTGTTGTCGAGTAACTCAGCGGCTTCGCTTCTTCCCCCTCGGAGCGGACTGGGCAGGCGCACCATGGTCTCACTGCAAGCTACGCCTCCTGTCCCAGTAGCTTCTTCGTCAAGTTTGCATCGATCATCATCATCATCATCTCCGGCATTCTGCACAGGTTCACGCCAAGACACCTTCATCCTGCTTGAAGCGCTCAAAGGGTCCACAGTGAGAACCGCGTAGACACCGTGCTAACCTTGGTTGGTTGCGAAGGCTCTTCTTCTTTCACCCATGTTCTGCGTGATTTGGTTGAACACGTCTTCTACCGTTTGATAGGAATTCTGAAATGTCCTATTGTTTCTTTTCCTCCATAAATTCTAGAACGCGTAAATGAGAACTCCGTCGACCTCCTTCCTCCTTTGTGACGGTGTGTGATCGCAAATGGATTTCCACCACTGGGTAGTGGTGAGACCCCTTTCACTGGTGTTGTTTCGAATCTGCAGTGGGTGTGGTTGGGAGTGGAGCCAGCCAGAGGAACACTTTACCCCAGATCTGTCTCGCAAAAGGGCAGTAGAGCATTAGGTGTGTAGAAGATTTGAGATGAGATCTGCATAGTGGACATTGGATAGCATGCGGCCACCCCCGAAGCGAGAGCCTATATGCTGTTAGTATCCTGTCATGAATAAAGAGCCAAAAGGAATTTGTTGTAATTTTCTTTGTTTTCCAGGACTTCAACGTAATATTTTTGGAAGATAATCCGTGGACACCAAGAAAAAAATGACAAAGCTCTGATTTGGCCAGATTTAGGGATGGATGGGTTGTCTTCGCTCACCGTGGAATGGATCCATGCATGCATAGTACGTCGTTGCTATACTTTTGTCTTCGTTTCGTATAAAAGGGTTAATTTAGAGGTGCCATATTTGTAATAGATCGAGGTATTTCACACCATCCAATCTTTTGGTGTACCACTCAAATTACTAACGGTGTACCTTTGGTTCCGTTTACGATTGTAGTCAAACTACGGCTGGTTCAAAAATACAAAGTAATGTAATTGGAGATTGTATATGAAGTGATCCAGCACTTTGGCCTTTGTTTGGAACAAGGTTTCAAATTTATTTCATTTTTAGACCATATCTTGGAGCGGCCGAAATCTGAATTTTTAGTGGGATTATGGAATTTCAATCGAAATTTGGCTAAAATTCAAAAACCAAATTTCAAATCCAGTATTTTAGAGGCCGGCAAAATCGAAATTTTGGCAAAATTGACCAGAATTTCTGCCATTTTTAACCCTTGTGAAATTGGAAAAATCATGTAAGCATTTATCTACATTTTCTATCTGTTTCAATGCAAAATACTAAATATTTGCATATAAAATAGAGAAGAGGAGATCGTTTGCTGGACAATGGACAAGAATGAACAACACTTGGAGAGGAGAATGATTTGCATCTCCGGCAAGGCAAGTGAACCAAAGCCCACGCTGGACTCGAACTTCAGCAATCCTGAAGCTTCTTTTTCAGGAATTATGACATTGCTTCTCCTCCTTTTTTTTCTGTTGGCCATACTATGCAAAACATTCGGGCCGTATTAGGGTAGTCCCAACTCTCCACCTTAGTTGGTGTCTATAAAATTAATTACGCTGTCAACTAAGCAAAAATCTGATGTGGCATAGGAATTAAGAAAGAGAGAGAAGGAAAAACAAAAAAACCGTGTCTCATGCAAGAAACTAGGTCGACGCGGGTACCAAGACGCAAGAAACGAGCAAAATCGGGGTTGAACGTTTCTACACACTAACCAAGCTGTGTTTGTGGTGCATGCATTGGTTTATTGCTCTCTCTCTCTCTTCTAGACACTGCTCATGGAAACCATAGGTTGAGAAACTATGCATTGGTTTATTGCTCTTTCTCTCCTCTAGACATTGCTCATAAAAACCATGGATTGGGACTGCCCTTATGTACAAACTGAATTCATACGTAAGTGCTTGCTATTTACATTAATTCGAGGCTAACATTCGTGATTGCCCAAACATTGATTGACGTAAGGCTTTGCTCCGACTGTTGTGGTTATTTGTTCTACTAAGCACTGAATCCCTTGTGAGCGGCGACAGAAGGAATCAATAAACAACAGCAACATGTAACAGATCAACATGAAATTTAAGATACGCTGATCAACATTCCAAGATCAGCCATTGTCAGAGATAGGGTGTTTACCATACATAATTTATATATGTATTTTTTTGGCAAAATTTTAACATGTATTCCTCAAAAAAAACATTACAATTCGCCACAAAAATTGTTGCTAAATCTGGTCCTATAAATATGAAAATCGATCGAATTTGTGATCGTCTCAGTCCAAAAACCCAAATTCTCGCCGAAATACACCGAAAACTAGCCGAAAAAAATCCCAAAATGTGGAATCTCGCCGAAATACAGCAATCTGAAAATTTGGAGGTTCTGATTTCCATGGAAGAGGTAGGAAAGATGAGTCTGACATTAGAGACATCCTACTGAAATTTGCTATCTGGTGTAGTGCTATGAAAGACGTCCTTCTGAAATTTGCAGAGGAACTGTCAGCTACTAATCTAGGAAGCATAGTTAAGTTTGGAGTTTTGGACAACTAATCAATTTTGATGGATTTTCAACAATGGATAGTGCTATGGATGTTACTAACCTCTGCTTATCATCATGGTTAATTAATGATGATATTGAACTTGAGGAGGTAAGACTGAAGCTTGCCTGTTATGTAGCAAAAAGATAACTTCAACTAAATGACCATGTCCAACAATGGTTTTTGTTTCCTGTCCAGAAGGTGTTGTATAACTCAATACTATGCTTTACTCTGTTCTTTTACAGTCCATCAAAACTGATATATACTTTTTATTAATTGATGATATTGCTTAAAGTAGAGAAACTATTGAATAGAGTAGTCATTGACATTTTAATAACAACTCATATTCCTAGATGGTAATTTATGTTTACAACAATCAAATGGTACACATAAAATTAAAGCATGTAACTGCTGCTTTTTTAATGAAAACAGTATGAAAGGATCCTATTGTATATGCATTAATATATGGGAAAATTGTTTCTATATTACCAAAAATCTGTATAGATATTTTTTATTTTTGCAAAATTTTCACATGTATTCCTCGGAGAAGGTATTACAATTCACTACAAAATATTTAGTGCCAATACATGTGCCACCTTATTATCAACTAATCCCCGTGATTCTCCAGTCCTAATTTCTTCTATTTCGGAAGAAATTTAAGTTTTATCTAGATCGGACTCTTCTTTAAACCAACCGTATCTATCTCTATGAGCCACCCCGTGCCTCCTTTCTTATTGCTTTATGTGATTTAACTTCCAAAATTCTGTTCTCTCTCGTACAAATTTCGATTGAGGTGATTGAAATTTCTATTTTTTTTCTTCTAAATTCATGATCTTTATTTTGGTTATTTTTATTTGATTTTAAAGTTTTTTCTCTATTTTGTATTTATTTTGTATTCATTCTTTGTTACGCGTAGATGTTGATTCCTAAGGAGCAAACGGAGAATTTGAAGATCAAGATTCAGTAGTAGATCAGCAAGATAAGTCGTAATCTTCGATCATATTGAATCTATATTTACAAAAGTAATTTGTTTTATATAATTGCATGCTATTTGTTTATCAATAATTAATTGCTAAGAATAGTTATATACCTAGTTTTAATATATCGTCGGAGAGTGGAAGTCTTGATCCTTCTGCCATTGCATCTCTTCCACGTGTTAGTACACCAATTGATTCCCATTCCAGAGCGCAACCACAACCTGTGCAAAAGTACAAGAAGAAGCTTACATCTCTGCAGAGCTACTCAACTTTACCTACAAGATAATCTACGGTCATTAATGCCACCGGATCAACACACAACTTTTATGCGTGCGGCCCGACCGAGATTAACATAACCTTTCATTGAATTTCCCCTCTTTAGCTCCTACCTAGTAGGTTAAGTTTGATTCTGACCTCCAGACCCATCGCCAAAGCAAGCGTGCGTTACTCGCCAATCGAGAATACCTACCGTTATGAGAACCGACAATGGCCGCACCATTCCGTTCCACCCCCAACCCACGCGATTTCCACCTGTAGGTATTCCAAGGGGAAAAGCAATATACCGGGCTACGTTGGATCAGGTCAACAGAGCTGACCGGCCCAACTTGTGATTGAGAGAGGACTAAGTTATTTACTTTGCTCAAGGGGTTGGTCCTTAAATGCCGAAGACCAGCCCATCACACAAAACAACACCGGTACCATTGTACCCATCACATATCACATTTGGGCTGGTCATCAATTGGGGCTGGACCACAACCACCTTCCGTGGTCCCCCCAGTGTGATCCCCCAACCGTAGCAGGTTTTAAAACAAGTTTTGAGCAGTAATTAAAAGTAGTGATTAATTGTTATAGCTAGCCTACGGTGGTTCATTAATGATAACCTAGGGTTGACAAGTGAATATGGCGTAATCAATATGGTCTTAACAAGGGGTGGGATTTTAACTAGTCATGTCTTTCTAAACTAGCTCCTTTTTAAATTTCTACTCTATTTACAAGCAAGTGCAATAACTACATATATACAGTAATTATATGGAATCATGGGATCAACATGATCAAGGAGTGTGGCTTGCCTTGCGGAGTCGAGGGTTCGCCTAGCGAGACATAGTCGACGTCGAGTCTGGTCCCGAACTGCTCCGGCTCCTGGTACGGCTTCAACGTCTGCTCCTGCTCTGGGATTCGCTCCGAAAGTCGCTCCAAAGTCAGATCTAACGCGAAATAGCGAAATCAATAAATAAACAAATGAAAACAACAAAAGAAAACAAAAAACTGAAAAAGGAACGAGAGAGAAAATGGCCAGAACAGATCTTGGGGGTATTTTTGAAATTTTCCAGAATTGATACGGCGAAATGGAGGTTATTTTTGGACTCAGCGGCTCGAACGGATCAAGAATATGTATTTTTGGCTATTTTTGGATTTTTGGGAATTTTAGGGATTTTTGGGGATTTTCTGGAATTTTAAACGATTTTTCGGATTTTAAATAGATTTAAAAATCCGAGAAATAACTCAAAATCCGAAAATGATTCTTGGGCATACAAGAGCCACTTGGCCCGCTCTCAGGCAACTGCGCGCTGGTTGACCACGAGCGATGAGGCGGCCCACGCGGCAATCTGGCCAGCAGCGCGAGCAAGTGAAGCGGCGATTGACACGCGGGCCCAAACACGGTCGAATCGGCCTAGGCTGACGAGTGGGCTCGCGGGGAGAGAGGCCGACGAGGCGGGCCCAGATGGCAGCGAGGGCGGGCGTGCTGACAAGGCGGCCCAGTGGCAGCGAGACGGGGAGGGACTAACGAATGGGGACCACACAAAGCCGACGGGAACAGAAGCAAAGCGGCGGCGAAGGGGATTTCGCCAGCACGGGAGAAGGCGACAGGTGAACTTGCGAATGGCAACGTGGAAGAGAAAATGGGTTGGCGTCGAGGCAAGAGGGGCTCACTGGCGAACTCAACAGAGAGCTTCAAATCGGCTGAAGAGAAAGCGAGGCGGCGAGCGACGCAAGGCACCGAGTGAGGAGACGAGCTTGGCGCCATGGGGAAGCACCAAGGAAAAAAACGACGGGGAGGGAGAGAAGAGCTCTGCGGCTCGGGGCGAGATGAAACGGAGGAGGTTCGGGGCTATTTATAGCCCAGCGACGTGAAGGGAGGGGTGTGGCGCGGAGGAGAGAGAAGGGGCGATGGGCCGGCGATTTCAACGGCAAGGACGGCATGGGCGAGCGATGGAAATGACTGAGCGGGCGCGGAGTTCGTGGCGCGGCAGGTGGGCGAGGAGACAGATGCGCAAGCGACGGGCGTGGAAATTTTTGGCCGAGGATAGGGAGGACGCTGGCGAGCTCGGACCGTCAAGCAGTGGCGAAGGGGACGGAGCAAGTGAGACGTGGATTTAAACAGGCATGCGCGGCCGAGGACGATGGGACAAGACATGGCGGCAAGGCTTGGACCGGGCGCGAGAAGGAAACGAAAGGGTCAGCAATTGGTCAAGGCGAAGTTAGTTAAAGCCGAGTAGGGACTGAGGCGCATGGCGAGAGCTTGGGCTTGAAGCGAGAAACAGGGCCGAGGAGAAATGGGCCACTACGGGGAAAGAAAAATGGTATGAGTCAGGCGAGAATTTGGCGAACGGGAAAAATCGGTAAATGGGAGGGGAAATTAATGAGAATTGGGCTTTGGCCAAAGGCCAAAAAGGGAAAACTTTCGGAAATGGAGGGTGGCCAAAACAAAAAACTTTCCCGAAAAGGAAAAGAAAGGAAAACGAGCCGAATAAGATTCGAATAAATCTGGAAAAATTCGAATAAACCCCAAATAAATAAATAAATCAAAACTTTGAAATTTTTGGGGTGTTTCATCCAACTTCTTAGCACATCATCACAGGTAATATTCTTGTCGAGGCAGATGAGGTAATATCAGAAGACTGAGTGTAGTTGTCAGAAAAGAACCACTCTCACAAACAGGCTGCACTGTTCCATCCATTGAGGCCTACACCAGAGCTGCTGTGGCCACCGCTCCACGCAGATCCCAAGCAAATATTATCCCCGATGAGCCTCCCACCTACAGACATTCAGAGGCGATTCGCATTGTAGTGACAAGCGGCAACTCATCTAAACATTTTCACTCAGCTCGTCTCAACTGCACGCTCAACAGGGAGGGCGCAACATTTGGGTCATCAAGGGTTTGGGCATTTGAGAAATAACTTGAGCTGGCCGCCCCTCATTCTCATACCAATATACACCTCACTATACAATGACGAATCTCTACTATATAAAGTGAGAGTTTCTTCCAGCGTCACTTCATCAAAATTACTTACTATTATCACTGTTAGTGCTCTTTGCAAATAAACTTTTTGTCGCAAATTGAGTTTTCGTTGCAACGCACGGGCACATGACTAGTCAGTTTTATAAGATAGCTTTGTTGAGGTAAATCAACGCATTGTCTCATGCAAAAACTGTTCTGTTCAAAGCTTTCTAATCTTTGGTAAACTAGCTGCTCCGCGGTCCCGCCATTACTGCAGGTGTAAAGAAGTGCCACAGAGATTTTAACAAAGATAGATGATTTTTTAGGAAAACGTCCAACAAAAGAAACAAAAAGTACTGGTTTATTTTTAAAAAATTGTAAAAATATTGCTTTACATTTTTTATAAATTATTCCTTAAAAATAAAAATTAATGCTACATGTTGGGATAGTTAGATTAAAAATTTTAATTATAAAAAATACTTTTTAAAAATAATAAAAAATACTGTAGCCTTCACAACATTCAAAGATTGCAGGCCTTGACTGTAATTTTCATTTCAAAATCTATTATATTATGCGCAAGTTAAGCTTAACATGAAAACTATTATGCATAAGTTAAGAGGATTAACATCAAATCAGCACAAGCATCCAATCTAAGCATATTGCAAAGGCATTTGTTTCCATTAGCTCTGAAGAAGCTTTAATTCTTGTATATAAACCAAAAAAATGTTGATACACCTCAAAAGGAACGCTATTTTTAACTGACAAACAACAATCTGCTATGGAATATTGGATGGAATTTACCATTGTATATTGAATTATTGATATAGGATTCTTTCCTCTTAATAAGCTACCAGGGTTGTTTCGAATATTGGAATTCCGAGAGGAGACATTCACTGTTGCATCAGCATGTACATGTAGTCCTGAAACTCATCAAGTAGCATCAATGATCTAAGTGCTTCTTTGGGATCCAATCCTGGAGCTTGAGGTGTTGCACTCAGGAATTTTAGCCACAAGGTTGGCATGTCGTGCACGAGGTTGGCATGGTCTAGTCCTCCCCCGTCGGGTTGTGCCATGCTGGCCCAATGCCCAAGTCCAGTAAAGATAGCTTACTATAATACCTCCTTTCCTAAACTTGGAAAGATGGCCGCTTGCTGCTTCGGCTCAAAAAATTTTTCGCGATTAGGTCCTTTTATAAATTACGAATAGGTCTTTCGTGATTTTTTGTGAGAGAAAGATTTTTTCGCCTAAATTCGCGTTCGGGTCCCTCGTACGCCATTTTACAAAAAGAACCTCCCGTTAAATTCAAATCGCGAACAAGCCTTTTTCTAATTTTTGAGGATAGCGGACAAGTCCAAAAACGTAACATTCAGGTCCTTGCTCTTTACGTCTAGATCCTTTCTCCGTTTTTCTCGGGGAAAAATGTTTCAGTCACTAGAAATATGTGTGCGACTCTATCTCTAGACTTTTTCCCACCTCGATTTCCCATCTCGATCTCTAATATTTTTTAAAGCATGTATTATTACTTGACTAACGCGGGTTTCGATATTTTTTAAACATGTATTATTACTCGTGAACACGAGAGTGTTAAGCTCGACAAAAGATGGTTGTCATCTCTAATAATTTTTCGCCCTTTTCCTCTAGACTTTTTCCCCACCTTGGTTTTCTAGCTCGGTCTCAATATTTTCTAAATAATTAAATCGAAAGAGATATTTCTACAACTCTATCTCTCTACTTTTTTCCCGTTTAGCTCAATATTTCGACGATTTAAAAATAAAACGCCATGTAAAAAATAAAATCCTTACGAAAAAACGACACGCGCGACGTGTTACGCCGCAAGTCTCTGATATTTTTTAAAACATGTATTATTACTCATGACGCGTCGATCTCTAATATTTTTTAAAATATGTATTATTAATCCGCGAACACATAGAGTGTTAAGCTCGACAAAAGAAGGTGTCATCTCTAATAATTTTTCACCCTTTTCCTCTAGACTTTTTTCCATGCGTTTTTCCATTTCGGCCTCCAATATTTTCTAAATAATTAAATCGAAAGAGATATTTCTACAACTCTATCTCTATTTTTTCCCCATTTCGATGATTTAAAAATAAAACGTCGCGAGAAAAAAAATTTCTCTGGAAAAAGCGACACACGGCGTGTTACGCCATGAAGTTTTTAATATTTTTAAAACATGTATTATTACTCGTGAACGCGTAGAGTATTAAACTCGATAAAAAGAAGGTTGACATCTCTAATAGTTTTTCACCCTTTTCCCTCTAGACTTTTTCCCACATGGTTTTCATTTCGATCTCAATATTTTCCAAATAATTAAATGAAAGAAATATTTCTACAACTCTATCTCTCTATTTTTCCCTGTTTAAGCTTATTATTTCGACGATTTAAAAAATTAAACGCTAAAAAACATTTTTATTTGAAAAGCGACACATGTATTATACGCCATGAAAATTTCCTAGTAAGTTTTAGAGTCTGTTTGGTAGAGTTTCATATCCTAACTTCACCTGAGATTTGAAACTTGTAAGTTAAAATAAAGTGAATTAAGTTTATATTTTTGATCTAAAAAGTAAACAAGATGACCCATCTAAACACTCTTAATGTATTTACAGCTTCAGCTCTACGGATCTGGTAGAGAGTTAGGAAGAGCTCGAGCCCTACTTAAACACACCGTTACTAATATTGTGCTGATTTTACTGTAGTGATATACTGTAACATAAGTACTATAGTAATCAACCTGGGAAGTTCAGTTCTGGATCGGCAGCAGATATCTAGCAAGCGTCAGCATAAAAAAGTAATAGCATGATAAAAGCTTAGGTTAAACAAATAGTTGTTTATGGATATAGCTCAACCTTATGCGGAAGTGGAGTCTGGAGACATTAACCTCTTATTTCGCTAATAGCTAGTACTAGACTAGTCAAGCCTTTCACATCCAGTGACTGATCAAGTCTTTTTTAATAAAATCTAGGCTGTTGGTATCCTACATTGAAAACAATGGCCTATCAGATTAGTTCACCAGAGCTAATGTCACGTAAACACAACCTGAGTTTCATTTACATATATCATAAGAGCTGTTACAGAAGAACAATAGAGGAAACAATTACACCACCGGGAAAGCTACTATATTTATAGTTGATATTGTATCATATTGAATTAGATGCAACAAATCTTTGCGCAACCTTATTTTGCTTCTGATCGATAAGGCGGAAAATAGCAATCCTCCAAGGCTTAAAGAAAAGCAGTGCTCCGAGCCACAACCAAAATCCAAAGATCAGCCCAGCTAATACCGAGAAGTACAAGTATAGGGCATCAAGTTCTTGGGCGTTTACACTTCTCCCTGCTGAAGCTACTGTAGAATTTGAACCATTTGAACATGCTATGTTCAGTGGGAAGCCACAGAGCCCAAAGTTGTTGCTATAAATTGATGGATCAGCAAGTGTTCGGAGTTGATAACCAGTAGGTATTTCACCGGATAGATGGTTGTTGGACAGATTTAGTGAATCAAGAGACATTAATTTTGAGATGCTTGACGGAATAGAGCCTGAGAGTTTGTTCCAAGACAAGTCGAGGGACTCCAAAATATTCAAGTTGCCAATGTCTTTCGGAATACCACCGGATAGATGATTCCTTGACAAGTTTAGGAACCGCAGACCTCCAAGATTTGGCAACTCTGGAGGGATCTCATCAGAGAGATAGTTGCTTGACAAATCGATACCTGTCATAAGTGCAATGATTCGTTGAAAAGTATGATTGTGCCTCTTCCAATTTATGTCAACTCGCTCTGTGTATACATACGCAAGAAATTGACCTAAAACTTGATGGCCGATTTCCGTCGGTATGTTGAACTCTGTTTTTGGCTGCATCATGGATGTTAAATTGGCAAAACTTCTTGGTATGGAACCTACCAATCTGTTGCCCGCTAGATCCAACAGTTGAAGGGAAGAGAGCTGCGATAGCTGCCAAGGAATACACCCATGAAGCATATTCGATCGTAATCGGAGCACTCTCAGTAAGGGATTGCTAGCTCCTATCCATGAGGGGATTGTACCAGAAAACTTATTGTCACCAAGATCTAGAATAATTAGCCTTCTGCATTTCTTAAGGACTAATGGGAATCCTCCCATTAGATTGTTGTTCGCCAGGTGCACTGATTCTAGTGACAAATTGGAGTTCGTCGACATTTGCATATTCCCAGAGAAAACATTGCTTGACAAATCCAAATACAGTAGATCCTGCAAGTTCCACAAACAGTGGGGGAGCTCTCCATATAGTTGATTGTTTGATAGGTCCAAGATTTGCAGAGAAATCTGCTGACAAAATGCCAGAGGAAATTCTCCTGAGAAGCTATTGTTGGCCAAGGAAATGGCGAGCAATTTCCTAATGCTGAGGTATGGTATTATGCCTGTAAACTTGTTGCCGCTAAGGTCGAGGAATCGGAGATTTTGGAGGGATGAGATGGCTGCAGGCACCTCACCCTCTAATTGGTTGGTGCCAAGATCGACACATTCCAAGTCTGTCAGATTGAAGAATTCTGGTGGTATCATACCTCTGAGGTTGTTGGAGTCCAAAACCATCACTACAAGTTTTGTCAGGTTTTCAACCGAACGGGGAATTGGTCCAGTCAGGGTATTCCATGATAATTCTAGCACCTGCAAGTTTGACAGTCTCGCAATCTCCACTGGGATTTGGCCGGTGAGCTCATTGTGGAAGAGATCTAAGCATTGCAGCTTCGTCGCGTTGCTGATCTCAGGGGGGATGCTCCCAGCAATTGAGTTGTAACGTGCACGGAACGATGTGAGCTCTGGCCAACTCATGAACAATTCCGGGGGAATGGTGCCGGTGAGCTTGTTCCTTGATACGTCAAACAGGCGCATCCTCTGCATACGGGAGAACGACCGTAGTAGCGACCCATACAATCCATTGTGCGACAGGTTGAGGTACCTCAGTTCTGGCATCATCGCTGGCAGTGTGTCCGGTATGTGGCCTGTGAAGCTGTTCTTCGACAGGTCAAGGTAGGTCAGGTTGGTATGTTTCGCCGGGAAGGCGCCGGTGATGTTGTTGCTGCGGAGGTCGAGCTTGGTGAGCACCGGGAACGCGGTGAAGTCGAACGCGCCAAGCGTGCCATGGAGGCCAGCCCCAGGCAGGCTGAGCTCACAGACACGGCTAGCGGCGTCGCACGTGACGCCGGGCCAGGAGCAGGTCGGTTGGGCGGATGACCATGAGAGCAGAGGGGATGGTCTGTCGCCGTTGGCCAGTGACAAGGTGGATTTCCATCGCAGAAGTGATTCTGCTTCTTGCTCGATCGCACTGGATGTGCATAGCAGCACAAGAAAGGAGATGCGGAAGAAGAGAGATATCTGGCAAGAGTTTCGGTTACTTTTTTTAAACGAATATAAGTCATACGAATCTTGAAGTGGATAAGTAATCATTATCTACTGTTCATTTATACTGTAATATTTATGTAACTTTCAAAAATAAAAGTATAGAAGAAAAGTCTCATCTTGGCAAGTCAAGACTCAGGAGTCAAGACACCCGAAGGTTTCAGTCATGTGTTACGTGAGTGCACAGTTACTCTTGAAATAAAAGCATAGAAAAAAAGTCTCATCCTGGCAAGTAAGACTCAGGAGTCAAAACGCGCGAAGGCTTCAGTCATGTGTTACATGAGTGCACAGTTACTCTTATATTTGTCTGGTGCAAAATCTTCCAACCAGGCTGGAAGGAAGAGGATAGGCTTCAGTTGTAGTGAAGGGGAAGCATCCAATACCCCTGCCTGTAGTGTCCAACTGAAGAGGATAGGCTTCAGTTGTAGTGATTGAAGGCTTCAGTTGTAGAGAACTGCATAGCGTGTCAGTGGCTCAGTGCAGCTATAGTTTGATGGATGACTAGCACTAGATGCGTGGCGCGCGGTGCACGCCGTGCCAACCGTTACGCGTCCAGTGATTCACAAAAAAAAAGTTCCTTTTTTAGAGGGCCTTCTTCGGGGAAAAAGGAGGTTTGGATATAATCCCTGATTTTTTAAGACAAACTGCTTGAAAAAACGAACCTAGATGGAATTTTGAAATTTTTGGAGGGCCTTCTTGCCACATAATGAGATTGAGGGGGTCTTGGGGGTCTTCTTTGAAGAAAGTGAACATGGATGTAATTTCATAATTTTTAAAGGATCTGCACGAAAGAAAAAGAATTTCGTTTTTAGGGGGCCTTTCCGCCAAAAAAAGACGTGAATTTTGGAATTTTTGGACGGCATCTGTGAAAGAAAACTAATTTTGACATTTTAGGAGGATTTCAACAAAAAGGACATAAATGTAATTTTTGAAATTTTTGGGAGCCTTTTCGCAAAAAATTGGCACCAAAACGTACCTAGATGTAATTCAAAAAATTTCCGAGGGGGTCTCCTTAAAAAAGCTAACTTGGACGTAATTTCAGAATTTTCGAAGGGCCTGAGCGAATAAAACGAATTTTAGGAATTTTTAGGATCTTTCTATAAAAGGACCTGTATGTAATTTTAGAAATTTCTGAGGACCTTTTCACCAAAAAAACCAATGCCACGCGGCAATGCTGCGCTTGCACCACGCGTCGCGCAGCAAAAATCTCAGTGGCACGGCAGTTATTGCGGGGAAGTGACTCAAGAGCAGCAGGGGCATGTACAATGGTATAGACAGTTGTTGTTTATAACAGGCTGATATGTCATTTATAGACAGCGTTAGAGACAACTCATGCAATGGTATAGACAACACATTTATGAGTAGATAGTTTCTTCCCACACACAACCTGTCTTGGTTCTTGTGCTAGAGTCGACTCTAGATTAAGAGACGGCTCAACTCCCTATACACACCCTCTCTCATCCACATCATTTTTTATCCCACGTGCAAAGCTTAGAGATCGACTTCCATGTACATGCTCTCCGGGAGTCGGGCGCGCTGTTCCCACTGCGCCACGTGGGCGTTTGCGTCCGACCGAGTAGGATAATTACTTAAGCCGTATTACAGCGAGAGCAAATTGGCGATATGGCTGCGTGAAG
This sequence comes from Guadua angustifolia, assembly GCA_036346375.1. Taxonomy (NCBI): domain Eukaryota; kingdom Viridiplantae; phylum Streptophyta; class Magnoliopsida; order Poales; family Poaceae; genus Guadua; species Guadua angustifolia. The sequence continues at coordinate 2,078,495 of CM070521.1, read as the reverse complement.
CGAACGCGTCAGCCAAAAACTACTGAACACGTGTAGGCGCCGGAACTCTATAGTATAGAAAGTATTTACTTTCAGATGTGAATGTGATTGCCAAAGGAGACCAGATCAAAGAGGAAGGTCATTACCGCAATCCCCAGATAGAGTCTGGGTAGCTGATCTGGTTTCAGTAATAGCAGCGGCAGCTTTGGGATAGGGTTCACAAAATTGATTATAGACAAAAACCACTTAAAAGCTGGTAAAAACTGAACAAATTTAAAGTTAATTATTTTAAATTGGCGGTCAAACTTTATCAAAAAAATCGACCAATTTCACCGATTTTTGAGCAATTTTTACCTATTTTTTGAGCAATTTTTTTTACTTTTGACACGCTTAAGAAAAATTAGGAAAATTTTTCAAAAATCTAAATAAATCCCAATTAATCTATAAAATACCTCAAAGAAATTTCAATAAATTTTGAATTCATTTAGTGCTTCTGGAAAGTCAAAAATAGGAATTAATGAAAAGGAATAGAGACACTTTCAAAAAAAATTTTTACAAAAAATTACAAGCTTGCTCTTGCACTGAAATTTTAATGGCATCATAAACAGTTTCCAAGGATCGTGTAGTAAAATTTTTCAGAAATATTAGACTTCATTAGTACCCCTAGACAATCAAAAGTAGAAAAATATATACAAAGACAGTAGTACTATCAGATTTTTTTAAAAAATACACAGGCCAGGGAATAGGGATCATGTAGTAAAATTTTCAAAAATATTAAACTTCATTTAGTGCCCTAGAAAATCAAAAAGAAGAGCATATACAAAGATAGTAACACTGCATAATTTTTAAAAATACATAGGTCTGATAATGAATCCTCGCAAAAGTGGTCCCATAGATTCGTCGAAGGTTTATAGCGGTCTCATAGATTCGCTAGCAGGGGTCCTTTCATCGGTTATTTTGCAAAAAAAAAACATCGGTTCTTTCGATCTGGAAGATTTAAAAAATCGAAATTGTAAATAGATCCTTCACTGGTTATTTTGAAAAACCAAGGTGCGTAAATTCGATTTGCAAAAACTCATAGATTTTTTTTCACATAGCAAGATCGCAGCAAGAACTCAATCTAGTACTCTAATATAAAGAGCATGGGATTGCCAAGCAACCAGGGGCCCTCGGGATTTTTTAGAATCGCGTTTAGGTCCTTCTGAAAAAAAATAAAAATCACATTTAGGTCCTTTCGGTGTTTTTAAAGTAAAATAGACCCGAAAAATATCGAAATTACGTTTAGGTCCCTACACGCGATTTAAAAAAAAACGCAGATTCGTCAAGGGTTTATAGCTGAATTGGAAATCGCGTTTAGGTCCTTTCGTAATTTTTTTAGACTAGGCCCGAAAAAATTCGAAATTATTTTTTTAAGATTAAACCCGAAAAAAATCGAAATTATCATACCAGATTTTTCTCTCGCGACGCGGTATCGCGCACAACTCTGGTATTTTTCCCTCGCGACGCGGTATCGCGCGCAACTCAATCTAGTTCAGTAGATGCAAGCTCGAGTATCAGTTGTGTAGTTGTGTTGTGCGTCGCAGTACGGCGCCGTTTCATTAGCTAGCTGGTCAATCAGTCTAGATTAATCTGGCTAGATGCCCGATAAGATCGCTTCTTCACGGTGGCTAGGGATCGATCGAAAGGTGCCGGGTCTGCATCATACTGAGTCAGGTCAGTCAATTACTACAAGTCTCTTCGCTTCGCTTGTGTTCTAATTCTACATATGCTGCAAGTCAAAACGCATGATGCCTTGTCATGACCAATGCATCTCATATTCTCATGTTTAGCTAAGGAATGGACTAGGATGGAATCAAAGAAGCGTAGGGTTTTACTTTCGAACTCATAGGTTCCATTAAAAAAAAATGGGCGAAGACTTGACTGACGAGAAAAGTGTATTCTTTTCACACTTCGTAACTTCCAGTAAACTTCCACGCGATCGTCGCTCCGCCGGTACTTGGCTTCAGACTTACACCTAGTGCATACAGGCTAGTTTACTTTGGGATGTGAATGTGATTACCAAAGGAGACCAGATCAAACAGGAAGGTGATTGCCGCAATCCCAGACGGGGCCTGGGTAGCTGATCTGGTTTCAGTACCGGGAGCGGCAGCTTTGGGACAGGGTTCACAAAATTGGTTCACCGATTTTCGAACGAGAACCGATTTTCGATTATCGGTAAAAACCGCTCAAAAATCGCTTAAAAGTTAGTAGAAACCAAATAAGTTTGAAGTCAATTTTTTTTTTAAAATCAGCGGTCAAACTTCGTTGAAAAAACAAAAATTGAACGATTTCAATGATTTTTGAGCATTTTACCAAATTTCGAGCGATTTTTTTTCGATTTTCGGCACACTTAAAAAATATTGGAAAAAATTTCAAAAAATCTGAATAATTCCCAATTAATCTATAAATATCTCAGAGAAATTTCAACAAATTTTGAATTCATTTAGTGCTTCTGAAAAATCAAAAATAGAAATTAATGAAAAGGAATAGAGACACTTTCAAAATTTTTAAAAATTTACAAGCTTGCTCATGCTCTGAAATTTTAATGGCATCATAAACAGTTCTCAAGGATCATGTAGTAAAATCATCAGAAATATTAGACTTCATTTACTGCCCCTAGAAAATAAAAAACAAAAGAGCACATACAAAGACAGTAGCACTGTCAGTTTTTTTTAGAAATACACAGGTCAAGGATCATGTAGTAAAATTTTCAGAAATATTAGATTTCGTTTAGTGCTCCTAGAAAATAAAAAACATAAGAGTATATACAAACACACTAGCACTGTTAGAGTTTTTTAAAAATACACAGATGTGATAATGATTTGAAAATTTGCCAGCATCATTAGCATTGCCTTAGGATCAGAGTTTCAAAAACCGTTTTAAAAAACCACTCAAAATTTAAAATTAAAAAATGAGAAAAACTGCTCAAAGATCGTCAGAAACCAAAGGGCTAAGAAATAAAAAATTTTGGAAATAAATTCAAAAAATCGAAAACCGTTCGTTTTTCAACGAAAACCGCTTAGTTTTCACCAAAAACCATCCGACCAATTGAATGTTCCTTAAAAACAGGTTTTCAACGGTTTACGTCGCATAAAGTTTTCCAAATTTTTTGAATTTGTTTTAATTAGACTGGCTTACGGACTGGATTTGAATTTCGAATCGCAGAGGTAAGGTCAAAAATAGCGGTTTTCGTCGATTTTTGAAACCTGCTCAGGACCTCACATAAAAATTTTCAAAAATTTTTAACACCTTTTGATAATTTTTTCTAATTTTTTCGAATGTGAATTTGAACTTAACCTATTTACTAAGTGGTTTTTATTGCCAAGCCGCCTCGATACAAGCGAAAATCACAATGAACCCTGCTTTGGGACATACTCCCTCCGTTCCAAAATATAGGGTATATTAGAATTCAGAAAAGTCATATTACATAAATTTTGACCAAGAATTAGTCAAATTATGTGCATGTTTAATTTACAAAAGATGTATCAATTGATTCATATTTCACTTATCTTTCGATTATTGTTAGTTTCATAACAATTAATAATATATTATAACAGAAATTAATGATCAAAGTTTATTTCAAAAGACTTTTTTGGATTTTAATACGCCCTATATTTAACGGAGGAAGTACTATCTGAAGTACAAAATACAAGGTGGAATATGCCCACGAGCACTTGCACGGTTTACACACGTCTGGCCTAGGCATGTTGGGAAGGTTTTGTATCGACGGCTTGGATCAGACAAAAAGTAATGCATAATTTTTCATTGTGCAAAAATACTATTTATGATATTATAGCAAAACATTGTTTATTTTTTTTTTAGCCAATTCAGACCATCCGTCGACTCAATCGGACAGCCACACCTTGGGGGATGCCTGTAGATAACCCAAAACATTGTCCTCCGCGCCAATTCGACCTGTAGATAGCACTGGCAGCAAAACTCACATCCATCGGGTGGCTATCATTTTTTTTCCTTATGTTGGATATAATAGCTAGTTGAAAGCATCAATTTAAGCCATACCGGGAAAATCTTATTATAATTAGTTAAAATTCCCGTCACTAACTAGATTCTAAACTGGCCCTCAATTGTCACATACGGTAGGTCGATGGGTCCAATTTCGATACAGGTGGCCTTGACTTACAGGTGTAATAGGCTAAAAACAACCAATTCAAACAGGCCCGGATTTACAAGAATTTCACAGTTTTCTCTATATAGATAGCATAGATATTTTACAGTTTTAAGAATTTAATACAAGGCCACATCCCATATACATTTATATTCTTTATATGACCTTAATCTCCTTGAGCCACGCTGTGTGGAGTGGGCATGGATCTGGCTTTCCTTCTGCGAGTGCCTTTTCAGTGAGCGAGTAAAACCAACCGTTCCTCCACTTGAACTGCTCCATTGAAATGCTTATATGTTAAGCGCTACGCTGCGCCGTTTTGTAGAGTTGGCGAAAACATTTTTTCCGAGTAAAACGCGTTTTTTTTGTGGCGAAAACATTTTTTCCGGTAAAAACGGATCGACAAATCGATAAGTTGCTATAAACCTTCGACGAATCTGTGTTTTTTTTGTGGCGAAAACATTTTTTCGAAAAAAGCGTATTTTTTGGGTGGCGAAAATATTTTTTTCGGGAAAACGGAGGTCGGTAGGACACGTTGGCGAATCTAGCGCGTTACGCCGTGCCGTTTTGTAGAGTTGGCGAAAACATTTTTTCCGGGAAAAACGTGTTTTTTTTTTGTGGCGGAAACTTTTTTTCCCGGTAAAAACGGATCGACAAATCGATAAGTCGCTATAAACCTTCGACGAATCTGTATTTTTTTTGTGGCGAAAACATTTTTTTCCGAGTAAAATGTGTTTTTTGTGTGAAAATATTTTTTCGGAAAACGTGTTTTTTTGTGTCGAAAACATTTTTCCGTAAAACGGATCGGCAAATCGATAAGTCTAAAACGTGTTTTTTCGTTGGCGAAAACTTTTTTCGCGGATAAACGTGTTTTTTGTGGCAAAACATTTTTCCGAAAACGGATCGACAAATCAATAAGTTGCTATAAACCTTCGACGAATCTGTTTTTGTTGGCGAAAATAATTTTTCGGAAAACGTGTTTTTTGTAGCGAAAACATTTTTTCGAAAACGTGTTTTTTGTGCAAAACATTTTTCCGTAAAACGGATCGGAAAATCGATAAGTTGCTAAAACGTGTTTTTTGGGGCAAACTTTTTTCGGAAAACACGCTTTTTTGCAAAACTTTTTTCCAGAAAACGGATCGGCAAATCAATAAGTTCGCTATAAACCTTCGACGAATCTGTGTTTTTATTGGCGAAAACATTTTTTGGAAAGCGTGTTTTTGTGGCAAAATATTTTTCGGGAAAACGAGACGAATCTGTTTTTTTGTGCGAAAATTTTTTCCGGAAAAACGGAGAAAGGACTCAATGTAAGAACCAGGGACTTTATTAATTTTTAGCAGGCAATATGACAGGTTCAGGTTTAAGCTGCTATATAGTGATGGGTAGGACTTGCCTCTTTTACAGCAGTTGGGAAGTGTGCCACAGCTCTGGAGTATGCACAAAGCCTCTCTTCTACGCCCTTGTCAAATGAAAGCCCCCTCTCTGCAGCCGCAGCAGATGCTAATTCCGCTATCAGGCTGGACACCTGCCAGAACAAAAACATGAGTGAATCTTGTCTTGCAAGAATGACTCTCGGTCCCGAACAGATATATTTTTGAGCTCTATCTTCGAGCAGTACCTCTACGATTGCTGAAGCCAACTATAGACATGTCTATTGTCTCAGGCATATGAACATTGTAGGAAGATAATGGACAATCCACACAGGCAGCAATAAGCAGGAAGCAAGAATTTTTTTGGTAATAATATACGCCTTAAGAGCGATCAAGAAACAGCTATAGTGCACAGGAATTCAATGCTTTTGAAAATCTGAGTATCTCAGTTTTCATTTTGGGAAAGGCAAGCTGTCCTTTATTGCTTTTCAAACTTTGAACTAATGGAAAGGAAGTAACACAGAATAGAATAGCTTGGATAAGTGTTAGACATTCATGAAGAGAAGGTTACCTCAGATCGGTATTCTTTTTCAACCACACCAACAGTAGCCCCTGGATGACGAGCACCAACAAGCATGAATGCTGATATCCAGATCAATTTCTCTAGCATTTGCTTCTGAAATGCTTCTTTTTCAAGTACCTAATTTACCAGTTGCACAGAGTTAGAACAAATGAATAGACTTAAACATCGAAAAATGGCACAAGGCTTATTTAAGTTCGCCAATTGATTTTCATCGTTCTCTCCATTTGATCACCATAACCTTATACATGACAAGTTAAGGTGTACAATTTGGATCAAATGCATATTGCATGACTTGCACCTGCTGTTTGCTATGCTATGAATGTGCTATAATTTTTTTTATGAACTCTGCCCAAAAAATTTCCTTGTCCTTACTACACATTTGCTGCACAAACCTTAATGGAGAGTAAGAACAACCAACTACAACACATGCCAAGAATATTCCTTGTCGCATGAAACAGGATGTCTTAAGCAAATTTAGATGGGATAAAATCAATAGTCAAGAGAGTCAATGTACCAAAATCAACAAGCAAAGTTTAATCCTTAAGGATAAAATTCAACACCATTGTAAGGGCAAAGGCAACTTTTTGTTAAAGATGTAAGGCTAACCTTGATCTTTTGTTGCCAACTATATTTAGTTTAGGTCAAACCATTCAACACCAATAAATCTGCTCAAAGACTTTTTTTAAAAAAATAAAACATCCATGTTGTTCGCACCGTACAACAAAAAATTGGCATAATAGTTCTGGTGCACAACGACAATGCAAAATTTTAGCAACTATGGAACAATATCCAACATCATTATATATTACGTCGGCATCAAGCTTGGATGATAAATGTATAGCCTGTAATTATCAGGGAGAACTGCTAAACAGTGAAACTCTGCTGGCCCTACGGTAATTAGCAAATGAATACCAAAACACTTCATGTACTCTCATTTTGATTGAAACATGCTTAACTTATAGTCATGGGAATATGCTAATGACGGAAATGCATTCTATGAGAATTACCTATAATTAATGAGATGTAAAAAACCCACCTTGCAGGTAAGTCCACCATTTTGCAGGCGGGCAGCCACTTCTGTAGCCCAATTGCCAAATGCAGCGGTCAGCCCCTCTGGGTTGGTGTCAGTAATCCCGTCCACTGGTGGTTCTCCAACCTTTGACACAGCAAAGTAGGCTAAGACCTGGTTTGCATCCACTAACCCCTTGCTCTCAAACCATGGATCCAGCATTCCATTCTGGAAGAACACCAAATCTGCTCCAATATTAGCTCAGAAAGTTCTAACAGGTACCAATACTACAATTATGAAAAAAAAATACACTAGTTAGCGTGCAAAAGGTATAGAATCATAACAGATGCTTTCAGTATAAAAGTATTTGTTCAGCTGTCAATCAAATGCTTTCAGCAAGACCTTCATGTGAGGTTATTTTCTTCAAGTTTCATAAACTGCACAAATTATTTAGGTACTTTGTTTCAACATACAAACATCTGTACAATATGAAGAACTTCATCCAAATGCATCTATGTATGTCTACCATCCAGAATTGTGAGTACCATAGTTGTTACCAACTGAATTTGCTATATGACAGTTAACTAATCCATCAATCATCAACAGGTCTGCAACTAAACCTTCCGTTTGTACAAAAGATCTGGCCTTTTTTCTTGTTACATTCCAGTGTGTTGGTTTCCACTACCACTAAGGCATCAACCATACATAGTGTAGGTCATTATCGGGATTTGATTCCATGAACTCCTGGTTGCGTCGGACTATCAGGCGTTACATAATACTGAACAGTATACTACATCAAAAACATAATTGGATTGCTAATGGTTAATCCAGTTCAATTTGTTCAATCTTTGTGCGCAGTAGGATGAAAATTGCAGGCAAATCGCACCCCAAAGCACAAAACATATACACAAGCGCCCCCACATAGCAGACAAGGACCAAGGCATGTAATGCAGAGCAAAATCGCAATCCAGACAAAAGCCCACGGACACACGCAATGGCACGCGCACACGGACTTCCTAACACTAGAGTAAGACGAGCTTGGGGGAGATGGAGAGGAGAGTCGAGGGAGCCGTACGTACCGCGCCACCGCGACTTGGGGGTGACCTCGAGCACGGCGTCGAGGTCGTCGTTGCGTGTGCACACCAGTATGGGCCCGGGCGCCCCCTCGGGCACCTTCTCGCCGCGCCCCACCAGCACGTCTCCGCCGGGCGGGCCCATGGCCAGCAGCGCCTGCCCGACACGCCCGCCGCCCACCACCACGGCCGGTTTCACCGCTGTCGTCGCCATCGCCGCCGAAACCCTGACAACCCTAGACGCGGCCGCCCTGGAGGAGGAGGAGGAGGAGGAGGAGAGGCGGCGGAGTGGAGTAGGAAGGGGAGTGACGGCGGCGGCAGCTTTGAGGGCCATTTCGACAAGTGGGGAGGAGGTGACGGCGTTTGTTTAAGGGAGGCGGCGGTAAACGGGAGCCACCCGATTATGGATGGGCTTATCTCGTCGGTTTGTGGTCGACGTCGGATGGGTTAATTATCGTGGAGGGGATCTAATATATGGTCGCCACGTGACTCACTCCGACGTAGGAGAAAAAAAAATTGCGTCTTACGGCTTAAACTCCGTTAGATCCCTAGATCTAGTAGAGCTAGGTTTTTTTAGCTCTAAAAATATAAACTTAATTCACTTTATACTTTTGGTCTAAAATGTACTCACAGCTTCAGCTCTACAGATCTGGTAGAATTAGGAATACCTAACTCTACCAGATCTACAGATCTAGTGGAGCTGGAGCTCTACCAAACATACCCTAAATGCACAAAGTTCTAGCTTGATTCCAAGCTTACGGGTTTTCAACAAGTCAAATTCGAATAACTTGTGAGCTTCAATAAATTTAGAGATTACTTGATAAATATTACTGTATGTTAACTCTTATTAAGCCTATTCATGCTGAGTTCGAACTTAAGCTTTTTTACCATTGAAATTTAGTATATATTGAATTGAATTGTTGATTGGCATCGAGCTTGAATCGAGTCAGCTTAAGCCCTAACATAGGCTTGTTCGAGTTTGACTTGAGGTTTTAAAGCTTGGAAGGCGAGGCTCATCGGCTCTTTACAGCCAGTACTCCGATGCCCTCCTGTCTCGCTAAGTCGCTCGTGCTTACTCCCTCGGCCGAGCCTTTCAATTCACGACAAATCCAACTTCCAGCTCGGTACTCCAAACTTTCAACTCAACGATTCAAGAGGTTTCAACTAGAAATCTTAAACTTCCTATTTTTTTTTTGAAAAAAACACTTTCAACTCAAAGATGAGAACATGCAACTAACAAAATTCCAAGAGAAAGAGAGAACATTCAAACCCTCACAAACTACGGCCAGCCAAGTCACCATCGGCGACGGCGAGCAGCCATGGCAGTGGATCCAATGCGCCCTTGTTGGCTTGTTTGGCACAGTTGGCACCCACAGCAGCGACGGCGGCGGCGTCGGCGAGGAGCCTTGGTAGCTTAATCCTATAATTAATCTTGCTGATGATGCAAATCCAAACGGCATCGATGGTTGCAGTGGTCACAAGATCTCGTCCTTAAGTGTGTTACGACTCATGACAGCCTCGCAGCAGCAGCAACAACAAATGATATCACCAGTAGACACTGAATAATATCCATTTGTTCATCGGTAGATTCAGTTGTCGGCGTTATTTATCAGCAACATCTTTTGTCGGCACGGCAATAGACTCGACCTGCTTTCAGCTTCGACATCACATGAGTATATGGCTTGGCAGGAATGCCTTCAGTGCCTCACAATTGACTTAGCACAGTGCTCCTATGCTCTCCTGTAAACTGGATTGCACAGATTTTAAAGCATACCGAGTGCATGATTTGCAACCGGACTAAGAGCAACAGCATCAAAGGCTGCACACACAAAATGGGGAAAAATTAAGATTATTGCGTTTCACAAAACAGGGTTGTGGTACATTTGGATAAGCTAAATGATATTAAAAAAAATTCTCCAGAGAGATGTCAGCCTCTCCTGTCTGCTGGTAAAATGCAGCGTTGAACGATAAAGCACTGACAAAACTGCATGCTTCAATTTGTTACATTGACAGCAAAGAGTCCGCCACAATTAACATACTCGAAAGAATCCTTTGAAATGCAGCTGTCAACAAGATGAACATTGACTAAAGCATCTAGCAGAAGCTACTAAGAATTGACCAGTCACGCAGTTTCGAATGAGTCACAGTTTGCCAGAAAGGAGACAATATCAAGGTCTCCTGGATGAATTTGTAGAGCCATAGTTTTTTTAGTACACCATGACTAAAAAAATGGTGGCCTCCTTCATTATACCGTTTTCACAACACAGACAATTACCTCTATCACTCTATTAGATTTGTTGCCACTACCGGCACAGCAAGTCTCACAGAAAAATACATCGATATCAGTACAAACCAACGCATCCACCACCAAAAATATATAGATTCAAGGTAGGAAGAATAAGAATTTGGCGACCAGAAGCGCATTGTAAACCTCAATAACTTGGTCTTCAACAGAGTGTCCAACAACAGAGTTAGAGAAATTTCAACTTTCCATGTCCCAGAGCAGATTTTGTCTGACATACGGCCTTTTCAGTGCCTGCCAATCCAGAGCAGGCATCTGGTGACCCCAAGGTTACTGCAAAGTACAAATAGATGGTGCACAGGAAGGCAAGCACAACTAGCATTGTCAGGAGGAACCGATGCCGCTCAACCAGTGCAGACCAACTGCCCACATCATCACGAGATGATTGAGGCTTCTTTGGGGATGACAAAAGAATGTGTTTTGGGACCTCCTGTGAGGAGATGATAATGAATCAAGAACCATGATGGCGATGAGCTGATTAGTCCAAATCCTGTCCAACCAAAGAATAAGTAAGATAATAAGAGAAATGCATATTGGAAAGCTATATACTTACAAAAAGATTGCACTAAGGAAACAAAATCCTTCAAATGTTCAAATCAACTGTCACACATGCCCATATGCTATGACAATTAGGTAACTCAACAAGAAACTCAATTACCAACCATGGGATAAAATTCACAAAACAAAGTAGATTCCATATCTAGAGATATAGCTTTATCTCTACTATATAAAGCAAGAGTTTCTTCCCGTGTCACTTCATCAAAATTACCGATCTTTGCCATTGCTCTTTAATTACTCACTTTTGCCACTGTTAGTGCTCTTTGCAAATAAACTTTTTATCGCAATTTGAGTTTCAACCATTGTACATTCAGATTGAACAATATTATTCAGATAAGGTTAGTGCTTTTTGCAAATAAATTTTTATCACAAATTGAGTTTTCAGTATAACGCATGTGGCACATGACTAGTTCAAAAGTAAACATGAGATGCACATGTCTAGACCACCCAAAGGCAAATTAGAGGTAGGGGGCGGTGTTGTATTCTCCTCTCCTTGAAATGAATGGCGAGCTCCTGCGCTTGTTTTTTTTTTTTTAAAAAAAGTATTCCTAGATATTCTCAATGCATAGGTCATACTTCATATTTCAAAATTTTATTCCCTCAATTAAAAAAAAACAAATTTCCTCAACTGTTTAAAATCATGCATTCTTAACTTCAAATCATAATAATGTTTTAAGAGTAAAGCAATTCCACAAACAAACCAGCAATCTAATGAGGAACTCCAAAGGAACACAGAGATATATAAAGAGATTTGATTAGAATGAATCAATATATTTTTTTGAGGAAAGGAAAGAATCAATCCATGAAGGACAGCTGGACAGGAAAGAGAAGGCATAGGAATGAGTAAGGTTACTACAAACTAATTTGTGCAGCAAAAAGAGCATAGCAATTTGTATAACAAATAATGATTGCTGTTTAAGATGCCTGGTACTGCTACATGCTTTGCTCACTCAAGTGTATTACAAAACTAAAAATATTTGCACTATTAACTGTCAATAAAACCTTAATGAACAATCAACATTTCTGGAAACAATTATCAATTAGTGCAGCGCATCACAGTCCTAGCTATTACATTAAAAATGACAAGGATCTATCACTGGCATTCTGTAAAATAACATACAAACTAAAACCTGCAGAAACATTAATATTACACACATTGGAATTTTAGTCAAGCACTGAATGGCCACAAAATGCAGCATCAAAAGCATGTATAGGTGTACATTTGCCAATCACCAGCAACATGCTTGAAATGCCATGTATGAGAAAGATGGTTCGTTAAAACACTGTACAAGAGACAGGCATCCACGACTCCACCCATTTTCTCCACATGGCTTCATTTAGTTGTATTTCAATAAATTGAAAAGCATATCTTATGCCACAATAGATCTGGAGTATCATCACACTGAATTACTAGGTCAGCAGGTCCTCACCTAGACTAGGTGATGTTCAATAGTTCATCATATATCAGATCATAAGGCATATATTATCTGTGCCAAGAACAGGTTCTTACTGAAAGTACAGCTAGAGGCCCAAATAAGTAGTTAAGAACCTTAACAGATCATTACTGCTCTTCCTCTTAAATATGTTTTGTTGCAGTCCACAACAGCAGGAATTGAAGCACTAAGCTCAAAGTTGGAATGAGCACAAAACACAGATATGCATATACTATCATACTACTACACAATTTCTATCTTCCTATACTTAATCTGCAGCCCAGCTCTAAAACTCTCTGCCAGTTTGCGTATTGGATCAATAGAAATCAGGAGACTCAAATATCCTCTTACTATCTACAACTTTTATCTGAGTTTCGAGATATTGGGAAAAAAAAATCAGAACTATAATTCTGATATTGCACTTGTCTGGCTTGATAGTGGAATTGCCTAAGTGGAACCACAGTGTGCACTGTATACTGAAAACGACTCCTTTATGCGGCATTATTCCAGTCCCTGTCGATAGTGAAATAGCATAAGCCTCACTCATGTAGTGTTGGACCATGACTTCCAAGCAAGTTTATTTCTTTATAATGGTTCAAGTTCCAAGCCAGTAACCCATCCCCACCTCCAGATCCGCGTCGATTCCGACACTGGGTGCTTTCCTCAAACTGGTAACCATCCTCAGACAAAGAATCAACGTTTCATCTGGACCAATTCTAATCCCAATCCTTGGGTAATCTGTAGTGAATTCCGTGTTTCAGGCGCCTAAGATGTCATCAGCTTGCCGATTGTCGCATCAATTGGAAACCGAAGCAGTTGGATTCCAATTTCAAGAATAGATGATCATATGATTCTGCGACAGATGCATCTCATCTAACAAATCTGTGGGATCATTCGTACTACAATACAACTGAATGTCCAATCTCAGGAAAAGCGCAAGTGAAGTGAATATATATACGGGCGCCACGATGATTGTTAGCTTCTACACGAAGCAAAAGATGCCTAAATATTTGTCTCTACGCTTCTCTTTAATCAACGACGAGGTGAACGAATAATTAATACCAGCTATTTTGTTTGCATTACTGGATGTCAAATCTTGGGACGAAAACTATATCCACATATATCCATATGCCGAAAAATTTGACCCGTTTGACGAACTCACGAGCACAAAGAATGCGCAAGATTACTTAACTAAGCGGATCAAACTAAAATTAAAGAAATCAAGAACACGCATGATGTGAACTATGCATCTAAACTGCACGAAAAAAAAGAACGAAATCCTAGGAAAAGAATGAATCAAGAACCATCAAAGCGCATGGTACAGGCAGTATCAAGAACGGGGAAAAGAGAGGGAAGGAAACAAAACACAGGAGAGAGCATAGATCCGAGGCGAGGGAGCAGAGGGGTGGATCGAGTGCTTACTTCGTTCCGATCCGAAGAGGCCTTCCTCCTCCGCTGTCTCCCTCTATCTGTCTAGGTGGAGATGTGTGGGTGAGCTCAGCAGAGGGGGACGCGGTTTGAGGGAAGAACGGAGGAGAGAGAAGGGTTAAAAATGGGAGGAAGAGTGCAATTTACCGCGCTTCCATTGGTGGAAGCTTTGCGAGTTGCAAGCATAGCTCGGATTGGATGGGTTGCTATTTATAGCGACACTATGCGAGACCCTCCTAATCTCCGTCCGCCTGTTCTTGGATTTTTGCTTATTTTAAGCATGTCATCAGGTCTTGCCATTCTCAAGAATTGCAGAAACGCCCTTTCTGGTATTTCAGATCTTCTTGTTTGTCTCTGTTCTCCCAGTATGTTCACGATATGGCATGAGAGCTTTTTTTATGCTAGAATAAAAAAAGGCGATAGATCCTTCTAATTCTCTTGATTCATGCAGAATGTCTCTTAGTCAACTAAATATTCACTTTCTTTGGGTGAGTCAACCATCAAAGTCCTCAAAAGAACTACAACCAGTAGTGCTCGAGTCAAATTGAAATTGATATACTAAAAACAAAGACAATACCAAGTGAAAGAACATGAACACAATTCAAACTTCGATTCTAGTATATATTCCAGTATGGTTTCATCTAAATGTACAATTAATAAGGAAAGATTCAAACATCAGCTTCTGGACGGCTAGACCTAATTCCCTTTAACTACTTATTACTGCTAAAATTCTAGGGAAATGTAGGTGGTGAAATGCAAAGACCACCGGTCACTAGCTGCAATGAGTGAGGGCCAGGCTACTCCAGTGAGATCTGCCAACTGTCCCAAAAAAATGAAGCTTTGATTAGGTCGGATTAGGGGAAGGTGTGTGCATGGACTAATTAAACCAAACCAAACCTTAACCCTTCCGTTGTTTTGACTAGATCGGAGTCTGGTCAACACACTGATAAACTCCAAGCTGTATAATTTCTGACCAAGGAATAGTTGAATTGCCACTGACAAAGAGTACTAAATCATCTACATAAGCATTTCTTGAAGGAGAAAAAACAGAGTTGCATGAAACAAGATGTAAGGAGCTGGGTTTATTTTGATCTAGACCTAAGTCACAAGAGCTTAACCCCGGACAAGTGATTTTTAAGTCAATTCCACCCCAGAAAAGCCATTTCGAGAGCATTAACCTAGTTCCTGCTAAATTTGCACGATCGGACCCAATCATGTCATCTCTGTGTGCGCTTGCTTCCTG
Source organism: Guadua angustifolia (assembly GCA_036346375.1). NCBI lineage: Eukaryota > Viridiplantae > Streptophyta > Magnoliopsida > Poales > Poaceae > Guadua > Guadua angustifolia. The sequence goes on along the minus strand of CM070521.1, from coordinate 2,063,355 downwards.
CGAAAGCAGCCTTTCTTCAAAAGCGCCTGCGATTCAAGAAACAGAGATCTGAATGAATGTTTTGGTTCCGACAGGGTGGCACACTGCCTCTGGAAGCCACTCATCATAGTGACCTTTCAGTGCTCCGAAAGACAAGAGTTAAGCTCGATTTATTTCTTAAGCCGAAAGATTCTGTGCATCTGTTTTCAGTACTGCTGCTGCTACCAGTGCCATCTCTGTTACAACATGCTACTGCTGCTACTTAAGCATAGTTACATCCAGGAAGTTTTTTTAACTGCACCATGAACATTACGGCATTACACTACTCTTGCCTTAGGCACAAAGCTACTCCCTCCGGCCCAAAACAGACGTTGTTTCGTGAAGTTGATTTTGGTTTGCAAACGCTTACGTTTTTACATTTTTAAGCAATAATTTTTCACCGAGCGCGTCTATTAAATACTTTGTGGCAGCAGTATTAGAGAAATGAGTGATAATTGAAGCAAACCAGTGTTACTTGGACACAGATACGAGAGTTAGAATCTGATTCAGTGGCGAATTTAGGATGAAAGTACAGGTGGGGCTCTTATGTCGAAGTTTTAATTCAATATAAACATACTAATGTTACATCTACCGATTATTGCCAACTAAATTCCAAATTCATACATATTAAATCAAAGAAGCAAAAATAGCAATCAGTCAATAGAATATAGACTTAGGGCAATAAAATACAAAAATCAGACATCAGTTATCACAATAAAAGGCATTCAGACATGAGGCATTGCATTGGGGCTTGTAGAATTTTTTTATATTGAACAAAACAATCAATGGCACTAGCGAATTAGTCTGGCTTTGGTGTCATCGTCCTAGCAATTAATATGAAGTTAAGAGGCTCGTCCTCGCCGCTCCTCCCTTACTAATCGCTCCCCGCCTTTATCTAGGCTTTGGCGACATGCTGCTCGCCGCCACCGATTCGAGAGAGCCTCGTTCCTCTCTGGCTCTAGAGATGCGTTGTTCAGCCTGGCCAGACGGCGCCTCGAGCGATCGATTCCTCTCCTCTAGTGATGCGCGTTCTACCCGGTGCTCCTCTGGCGATGCGCATTCTGCCTCACGCTCTGAGTGGCCGATAACTCTTCTCGGGTCTCGCTCGCCACCTATCACCGCTTGCTCGCTTCGCCCGGTCCACGCCGCGCCTTGACTGGTCTTGGCGCCCGCAGACCGGGCAAGAAGAAGTTCTCGCACCGGACACCTACCGCGTGGTCACCGCTCAGGCGCTTGGTTTGCCTCTCGAGATGCAACCGACATTGTTCGCCTCTGACTTAGTGTCGCTACAATAAAGGATGCCGAGTAATCGTGACTAGGTGAAAACCCATGA